>CM031239.1:325761976-326174603 GCA_018340775.1 Taxus wallichiana var. yunnanensis
AAGCGTAGAGGATTGATAGTTCTGAGAAACTATGATTCCTCCTCACTTCTAAGGTAGGATCGAGAATCTTGATAGTTAGGAAAGTTATTTCATTTGTTTGAATAGATCTCTGAGTGCGCTTTGAACGAATGGCTACACTCGGCTATTTTTGTTTGTTTTAAATTATTAGTTTAGTTGTCAATTCTAAATATTTTAAATAATTTATTTTCTGGTCTATAAATCATGGAAAATACAAAAAAGAAGTCATATATGTATAAATGTGTTTTTCGTATATGAGATTCTTTATTGCGGGTTTATACATGTTTTGTTTTCTTATGACTATTACGGGACCTAGGGAGCAGAGTGCATTTAGTGTCGTGCCTCAACCCAATCTCACAACAACAATAACTCAATAAATGACCAAATCACCAGAATCCGAGTCTTAAAGAACAATAGTAGACTTCAGCGTGCCGGATCTCGGTTAAGAGGATTAAGCGTAGAAGGCGATCGAAACCACCGTGTTTGGTCAAGTCGGCCCGAACTTCTGAGATTACCTAGAAAAACATCACATGACTAGAAGAGGTTTGAGAGAACAAACATTGGGTGTGATCCTTTAGTTCCACAGCCGAGGCGGAGTTGCCTCATAGATAGATCTGAGCAGAATCCGGGTTGAGAAAGCACCGGTATTCGGAGAAGATTGCACAAGCTGTTGATTCTAAACATAGAAGGCCCCGAGAAAGCAGCTGATTAATGAATGCTAGGGATCAGGGACTTGATTCTCGTATGACCATAGGCGGCCCCTGTGAGCACGAACTACGGTTGTGACCCACAAATCCATGGCCGAATGAATAAGAAATTAGATAGGTAACTACTGCCTTGTGGCTGTATTTGATCCCTCCATTACCTATTATCATTGAACAACTATCCTTCTTTGGACTGTGACTAAAGCTAGAAATTCTAGACTAGGCAGGCGTATAGAGTTGGTATATTTGCAATTCACCATATGACCTGTCCAGGAGAAGACACGAAGGCTATCTTAGGAGTCATTTTCCGTGTTACAAACCCGTAGATCGAATCATGCCGAGAGATTGACATTGATTGAGCCTTGAAATCATCTTCTTTGACCGATCTATCACCAATCGAGTTGAAGAGCCTTCATTGCCTTAGATATAGCAGATTGGTGTCGATGTCGAAGACATTAGAAGTACTATTGATCTGACGTCAAATATACCATAATATTCCATCCCCGCAGGTATCCGACGCGACCTCGGGAGGTCGTGCGTGAAAGAGTTACTTGTGGGTCGCGCGCTCGGCATCACTTTTCCGGCGTACAAAATTGGTGGTTGCTGACGTGAAACAAATCACTAATGCCAATACAGTTTCACGGATCACCTTCGTGCCTTCGAATTTATTCTGCGGTATTCATGCCCCCGAATGTGGGATTTGATGCATATGGCAGACCTGCCCAGGTCTTGAGGCATCTTCACTTGTGAATGAATCCATCCTCACTCTCGATGTGGGCGCATTATCAATGCCAGGTGCTTCAAACCCAAGCCCCAAAAAATAGATATATTCATCTTTCCCAAGGCGAGGATTGGAGCAGCTAAGCTCAGGCCACGATAAGCAGGCCTTGAGGCTCCGATAATATGACATTCCTTTGGAGAATCTGTTTCATCTCCTCGGTACTAATTAGACCTACACATTAGTAAGCAATCCCGGACCCATCTTTAGTTACAGATGATGAATACTCGGTAGCGTTATTCACGGAGCAAACAGCTCTTTCCGAATATGTCTCACACATGAGTTTCAACCCAAACAAGGTCTCTTTCAAAATACCTCTTTATCTTTGTCCACATATAGAAAATACTCTCGGAGAAACTTGGCAAGACAACAATCGGTTCATAGCGAGATCATCAAATGCACATGCCTAAAATCGTGATATCTGTGTGACAGCCTTACGTGTCAGCGAATATCGTTGAATTCAACTAAATGAGAGTCGTCCCTCAGAGCTCTAATAGAAAAGTTAGAGGGTTAGAGCTTGCTCAAACAAGTCAAACTCACAGATTCCATGCAAATAGGGTTCATTCCTCCACACCATTCTAGCCAAGTAGATCTCCCTCACGGGAGTAGGCACGTTGTAGACTGACCCTCGATATTCTATGAATGCAGTAGACCCACCATCTCTGGCTTTTATTTCCTCTTAGAGTCACAGTGCGGAGCAATCCATTTCCTGGAATAATGCCCCCTCCGTGTACTTGACATGTAGCCTCCAAATCGCCACAAGGGGATATGTTCTCCTCTCAAGACATCTTTGCTCAAACAGCGGCAGGACTTCCACATGCCCTTCACTGTCCGGTGCATACTGCGTGACCCATTCCATCAGTAGCTCCCCTCAGCGGACACCGTGATAGTCGAAACATATCACGATAGGACTTATTCAAAATATGCAGAAGGAACCCTTAGACTTCCCCACTGCATCACGAAGTGTCATGCTTCAGAGACCTTCATCACGGTTTACCCAAGTCTGACAAGGCGAGGAGATCGAATGCGCATGTCGAATCTTTGCAGCTATAGCCATACGTGAAGAACTACTCAATGGGATGGGGTTGTTCTTCAAAATATTCCCCAAAACTTTGGGAAGGCATGGCTCTCGATTGGTATTATACAGAATGCAGAGGCTTCCTTACATTCGTTAGAAATAACGTATGCATGAGTTCATCGAGGCCTTCGGCGTGAACAAGCTGCAGGACATGAATCGGGAGTTCTTTTGTGGCAACCGAGAACATAATGAGATACATCGCCCATTTTATCAAGGTGAAAGCACTGATTCTTTATTCTTGACAAGTGCTCCAAACATGGGATCCAGATGGAACTATATGATTTATTCCTTCATTCTCTCGGCGAGAGAGGTGAAAGAAGAAGTCCGAGAAGTTCACAAGTAAGAACTTACGTGAAGTACTTGGGCGGAGCTCTTGAATAGAACTAGGGCATTGATAGATGGCGGTGCGCTAAGACATATACCTGGAGCAAACGGGAGGTGTAATGTCTCGGTCGAAGCACTCCCCAGAGTTATCCCACTACAAATGTGTAACAGCCAGGACCTAAAATCCTTGACAAAAATCGGGGGTGTAACAGCGGATGGAGTAGCAGAGCCAGCCCCGAAAAAAGTAAATATAGTCGACTGCTCCATCATGACAACGAACAGCAGCCAAGCGACATACTTACCCCGGAAACAATTAATCGTCGGTGGATTTTAACCGTCTCCACAACAATGGCAACAACAGCGACGCATAATCACTACTGAAGGGCACTGAGCCAAAACTCATTTGGTTATCGAAACCAAAGCTAGAAGCAACCCGAATGGAGAATTTTTAAATCCTAATAGGCAAACGGTTTGAGTCGGAATTTTGAAGGCCACAGTATACACCACGCTTGAATATTAGCGAATTTCTGATCCAAGATTCTTATTGTGGCATTTCCTGCAAGAATTTAGGAGTCATGATCTTGAGGCATTATGGTGACTACTGATAGAATAAATGCAGCGTTTTACCACAAAGAACAAAGATAGTTCTTGAAAGATTTGTTTTAGGCGGGCAACCGTATCATCACCACCGAATACGCTCGTAGGGGCGGTTTCCCCTCGGGAATGCCCTCCTCTCGAGATCTTTAATGATCCACTCCCCGAATCATGATAGCGATAGGTTGAATCCAGTATAGAACAGACAAAGGAGTACTTGATGATAGGAAAGCAGATGATCATGAAGCCTCGACCCGGCCCAAGTCCATTAGTTGCGCCACAGTGGGAAGTCAACCACGACCTAAAGTAGTCGGATTAGTAGAGTTAGAGGTAATCGGAATTTACCCATTGTGAGGCACACTATGAGAACACGAGCAGTATTTCTCTCAAACAATTCCACGAATTACCTTCGGAGGCTTGAGACCAACATCAATAAAACATAACCAAACTATGGGTCTTTATGATTTAATTAATGATCTAGCAACAAAAACCTTTTTCGCATATTTCATTCCTTGACTTGCCAAAAAAAATCTCCGCCCTTGCAGGGCTACTGCTTTTAGAAGCATCCAGGTTTAGAGCCATTTAATTAACATCACTCCATCCACAGGCTTTCAAGCAAGGTGCATCATTATAGAACTTTGATGTTCGTCCCTGCAGGACAGAGCGAGATAGGGATGTCGAATTCATATTCGAAATAGTAAAATGCCCTACGAGGATCACCTGAGAATCGCTTACGTCAGGGACTGATCGATAACTTATCTTCTGAGTATGGAGTTTATAATAACTACGTAAAATGTTGCAATGGTTGACGATACAGGGCCGCGAGTTAACATAGTCACCCTTCTCTCCTCCAGAAACTAGGATATGGGGAGAGCAAGTGACATTTCCGCCCACTCAAGAATACATTAAGAGGCTATGATAATGCCTTAGGCCACGCCGATAGGAACCATAATACTACACCGGTCTAAAAGCATCTTGAGGACCCAAAACAATCCTCAGATCGGCTTTATATTATAGATCGGGTGAAACCAACTATAATATGATTCTCAGATCGTCATGGATACACCTATGTGAAGCGATTCCTTCTAATGCACATTTCAAGTAAGGTTTTTACACCTAAGGAAAGGTCTTCATCAGCTAAAGGATCCTAAACCCTTTGATATACACTTAGAAAACCTCGAAGAAAAAGAAAGGATTCCATACAGAGGCATGTGGTTCCATAAATCAATTAAACAAGCCACCTCTATGAAAAAGAGTTAGTCTCGAGGTCACCCCAAGCATTCGAAAGGTTGAATTTGTTATTGAAAAATATCACAGAGGTAAGCAAAGACAAATAAAGATAAGTCAATTTACAGCAGAAGCAGTCTCAGCTAAAACCACAGCGGAGAATTATAAAACTCTTAGAGAATGATAGGCCAATCTTTTCTCCGGCATTCGAACCACGACAGTGGAATGGGTAGTCTTCTCGATATAGTACCTCTTCCCTCAGATGACCTAAATCTAGATATAAACATGATAGAATTAACAAGCGAAAGAAGGCAATTTAAAATTGAAACGATGCCTTCTCAGAAAACCATCTCTGAAACCTTTTCTGATACAAAATCTGGTTTTAGGCCGTATGTGTGTACCAAGCCAAGTTTTCCTATCCGTGGGGCAGACCTCATCATTAACACAATGCTCAAGTATGAGAGAGAGGTGAGCAACATGATAGTCATACTCACCCACGTGCCATCTCTCAAAACATGTGCAAAGAGGCATCACGAACACCTCTTTCGGAGAAAATGTTTTTAATATTGGGACATATACACCTCTCGGCGGGGTTGTAAGTTGAATCCGGAATGGTAGGCCCTCGTGCCAGAGAATGAAAATTTGAGGATAATGGTTCTCCATTGTATGCCCTTCTAGGGGTGAAGAATCTCGATGTTAAGTCGGCTTTCTTCACCTTAGACATCATGACATATAGTTCCACCTACATTTCACATATGTACATGGTTATAGTTACATTACATATATTGCGTTTAGATAGTTCATTTTGTTCAACATTGTTTTGCTGTAAATATTGTAGTCCAGACTTACTCTTAAAGGTCATGACTACAAATTTATGAAGATATTCGGGTAAAATTATTCAAATCACATCTCTTCAAACATCATCAAGTATTTCTAAAATCTTCTCATCAAGTTCGTGAAACAAACATTAGCTTGAGCCATGCAGAGACCTACGTACTTGGCTTGCCAAACCACTCTTTCTACTAGTTGGCGGTTGTCCTTACCTACAGTGCATTGCTCTAGAAGCTTCTTGGTGTCATATCTCTTAAATCTCTTGGAACGAAAAGGATATCCCAAAGTCATAGATCAAAATTTCAAAATCAAATGCAATCAAAAGCACCCAGCTTGAACAAAATATTTTATTTTACACACTTCTTTCGCCATCAACCTTGGGTGATAAGCCCACATCTCCGGTAAGATGTGAGGATTTAGAAAGGAAAGAAGTGCCCTGTACTAAATCATATCTCATAGCCTTTGTGACAAACTCATGCTTCTTGCTGAGTGGCATGAGGCAGCAGGTGGGGGAGTCTAGTCACATGAACTAACAAATCTTGGTATGCTAAAAACCTGAAGTCAAATTCTGCATAAAAGAAGGCAAATATCCAAACATCCAAATTCCAAGGAGATCAAATCCTCAAGACAGATTTTGTCAACCAGGGTTGCCATTTATGAATCTAAGTCTAGATAAACGTTTGAAAAGTAAGTGGCCTTCTAAGCTGGTAAAGTAGTTACGAGTAGGTGTGGTGTGTAGGTCCAATTTGGTTCTTGTTCTTGTTTTGTCTGTCTCTCATCATTCCACTCGAATCAAACTCATCTGACTTGTGCCCTTCCCGATTCTTGGTGTTGAGCCCTCACATCTTACTAGTTGTGTGGATTTGGGATTAGGGGCAAGTTCATCTCTTTATCAGCTACTACATTCATCACGTTTTGCCACGGCATGAGAAGGAAATCAGGATACATTGTCTAAAGAGGCCAAAGTTAAGAAAAGCTCTGCAAACAAAGTGCGTCATTACATATCAGCATTACATGTGAAATAAAGTAAAAACATTCTATTTAACATTTTGTTATCAACACGTATTAATCCATTGCATACATTCTCGAAAGCATGTGAAAATGGTCCAAAGAGGCATTTCGACACATGGGCATGTCGATATCGGTATAGCCTCTAACTCCCATTTTGGGACTTGCCATGGGCTCGGACTCCAGCATTTTATGCCTCTTCGTGGCTAAAACTTGCTTCTTTGAAAGGAAATATATGCGTACCACCAAAATCAGTATATCTTTGTCTGATCCTTAAATTGAATTCACGAAGCCAATGATGATACAGTCTCTCATGTGTTAGGATCGGAAAATCTCTCCAGTATGTGTTAACATCCACTTGTCTACTGCTATTGCGTGCTTTGTTTTCCCTTTTTCTCTTTTCTTGCCCCTTTTCTCTTGGCAATGCTTACGTAACCGCATACCCGAGTGGTGGTGGTCTTATGACAGCCATACTGCCGTAGAGTAGCGGCACGATTCTACAGCATTTTCGAAAACGCTCTTTTAGACGTAACTCATGTAAAATCAACGTTTACGACTTTTGACTTCTCTTAATGACAGCTTTGCATTTATGTTTTTGGTCCTGGAATAGTGTTTTTCCTTTGTTTATTAAGCTTAGGAGTTCGAGTTTGGTTTTGATCTTTGGGGTGATTGAATTCCTATAAATGAATAGGCGGTGCTCAAGCAAATGGCCACCATTTCTGGTTAGAATCTTCTCATTTTCGGTGGTTTGGTTTGTTAGTTTGCTTAAGATTGATAGTATAGTTCATTTCATGTTTGGTTAGTATTGTATTATGTTTAGTAAGCCCGCATTACCCATCTTGTCGCAAGTCTTTTGTCATTACTTGAGCCTCTCGGTTTTGCTCCAAAGTTTGCTTTTGAATTTCTTGTTGCAATAGGTTTAGTTTTCCTTTTGCTTAGAATGTTTAGTTTCTTTCAATACATGTCTTAGATTAGCATTGTCAGTAATTGGGCTAAGCCACATATCCCGACTTGCAGAAACATTGTTAGCTGTTTTTATCTAATCCATTGGAGTCGAAATAGCTTAGGAAGCCATTAAAGTTGCAGTTTTTCTCTTCAAACGGGATAGTTTCAAGTTCGGACGCACTATGTTGCATGATTCGCAATGAGATCCACTAGAATTACATAAGCGAGCTCATGCTCTTGTGCTATCCCTCTCTATCTGCGTTACAATCCCATTTGCATTAAAGGTTGTCCCTTGTTCCGACACCTATTCCCTGTTGATGCAAGAATTGCGGCACTTTTTTACGGATCTACGTGAGCACAAAAGAAAGAAGAGATCATGCTTGAGGACAAGATCACACATGCCATCAGATTCGCCAGCTTTGTGCAGAATCCGAGTTATGGCTTTCAAAGTTCTAGTTAGAATCATATCGAATGAGAGTAGTTAATTGCTTTATTTCGATGGAATTCTATTCTCGATATTGCCAGGGAAGGCGTGGGGATTGATAGTTTACGAAACTATGATTCCTCCTCACTTACGAGGTAGTGGATCGAGAATCTTACAAATAGATTAGGAAAGTTATTTCATTGTTTAGAATAGATCTACAAGAGTGCACAGACAAATAGCTACACTCAATTTATTTTGTTTGTTTTAAATTATTAGTTTAGTTGTCCGATTCTAAATATTTTAAATAGCTACTTTCTTAAATTCATATAAATCATCAGAAAATACAAAAAGGAAAGTCATATATGCTATAAATCACGTTTCATATACTTAGAGTTCACTTTATTGCGGTTTATCTATATTTTGTTTTCTTATGACTATTACTGGACCTAGGGAGCCCGTAGAGTACATTTGAGGCAGATCGCGCCTCAACCCAATCTCACATGAGCAATAAGCTGATATTGACCAAAATCTTCCAGAATCGGAAGTCTTCCAAACGACCAATGCCAGACTTCCAGCATCATCGGATCTCGATTAAGGATTAAACATAGAAGACGATTAGGCACATACATTTTGGTCAAGTCGGCCCAGACTACAGATTACCCTAGAAAAACATCCACATGACCTATAAGAGGTTTGAAAGAGAACAAACATTCGGGTGTGATCCTTTAGTTCCATGACAAGCCACGCAGAGACACCCTCATAGATATAGATACGGCAGAATCCGAGTTGCGAGAAAGCTTCTGTGAGGTATTCAGAGAAGATTGCACTGTAATTTATTGATTCTAAACATAGAAGGCTGAGAAAGCATATGATTATTAGATCTTTAGGGATCGGGACTTGATTCTACATATGACCATGGCTGGCCCACAACAAGCACGAACCCTACGGTTGTGACCCACCAATCTTCACATTGCCCATAAACGAATCTATAAGAGAATTAGATATAGACAATGCTTTATGCACACTAGTATTTCAGTCCACTCCACTTCCACCTATTATCATTAAACAACTATCCTTGCTGACACTGCTGACTAACAAAGCTAGAAGTCTCGGACTAGGCCGAGAGAACCGTCCATAGAGTTGACTAGTATTTACCATTCACCATATGACCCTATCCAGGAGAAAGACACGAAACTATCACAGGGTCATTTTCCGTGTTCCACTGACCCATAGATCGAATCACGCGAGAATTGACATTGATTGGAGCCTTCGGCCAGTCATCCTTGTTGACCGTCTATCACACTTTGATCCAGGAGTTAGAAGGGCCTTCATTGCGCCCAGATTCGCGATTCCATTAATGCGTGTCGAAGACATTAGGCTGCCTAACTAAGTCACGGTCCATATACATCACGCATATTCCATCCCCAATCGGCTGTCCCAAAGCGACCTCGGGAGGTCAGTGCACATGAAGAAGAGTTACTTGTAGATTCCCACGCTTCATGCTTTTCGCGTCTGACACCCTCACACATATCCAATTTTCAATGCATTTGGCCATCTTTGGAGAAGAATCGGATGACTTACTTATTGATTTTAGTGATTGGGGTTAGTTCTACATTTTTCCTATGCAGAGACATTTCTTCAATTTTCTCTCTCAACTTTTGCCCAAAACTCAAAATTGGCTTCCGAGTGGCATAGAGATTTCACCGAATTTCAACGATACCAAAAACACAAAAAGCCAAGGCTCTGGTTTGAAGATATAGCCCTCGAATGTTTTAGGGCAAAACTAGTAAAATTAGGGCAAATTTTGGGTTAGCGGTCGAAACTTTAAAATTTTCCCTTTTTAAATTTGGGAAATTTTTCCCAAAATCCACACCTCTGCCCCTCCGATGACACGTGGCACTTTCCAATTGGTCCTCGGGGACCTTAGCCAATTTTCCTCCAATTTCTCCTTCAGGGACTGCACGGCAAAATTTTTCCTTTGAATCTTTTGCCCAAAAAGGCTAAGTTCAACAATTTTCCCGCCCCCACCAACTTCAATTTTCCTTTGTCAGGCCTACGAGCCAAAATTTTCCCTTGCACCTTTGGCCAAACACCAAAAACTCTCAAGTCCTCCCGCTTGACCCACCAATTTTCCTTGACACGTGGCACCCTCTCTCATTGTTTGCGGGCTGCCTGTGAAAATTTCCCAAAAATCTCACCGAGCCATAACTCAAAAATACAAGTTAGGATGAAATTTTTACCTTCTGGAAAGGTGGAAAAATTATCTATCTCGATGAAACCATCTCGGGGACTTTTGAGTGCTTTTAAAGTTCAGTAAAATATGCCTGCAACAAAAGGAGGGAAGAATGAAGGTATGTTAAGCTAAAACAAGCATGGGCTTGTTTTGGATATGATATCATGATCAGCCCTCCAGATCTGACTCTTCACCCATTATTCGAGGCATAAATTGGACTTGGTTTTGGTAAGGAATAATCCCAACCATCACCTAGTACCTTCCTTTATGGATTTCTCTACGATTATAAATCTTTAGCAAATCTTGTTCTCAACATACTCCTTGATATTTATGACTCCCAATATTGCAATGAGATTTGGTGTGTATGACCCTTAGGTCCACGTGGCTTATCTTATTGCTTTGAAAATTAAGTGAACTCTCTCAATGAATGCTATCCTTGATCTTTAAAATTTGCCACATTAATCACCAAAAAATCAGCACATACCTTATTTGATCTTATGGAGATGTGGAGTTGAGAGCACCCTTTGTATATTGCATGAGAACCCATCCACTACCCTCTCTATAATTGTAAAGAAGCTGTTTTAGTATGTTTGAGAAGAAATGGATTGGAAATTTTCTAGGAGATGCTCTTATCCTTTGAAGATATAGGCCAAAATAAAGGAATTTTTCCACGATATGTCTCCCAAAGTAACTACTAAAAAGTATATGATGTTACGAGAAACTCTTATCAACATAAATGACTAATGAAAGGAACTGATTTATTGTGTAACATGTCTGCTGTTCCAAATCAGCAGCATATAGGCTTGTATTGGCAAGCTTAATACACCATAAACCAACCCCTTGATTGCCCTCCATCATACTTTTCAAACTCAGCTGAGTTATTATGCCGGATCAAAGGAGTAACATTCATTCCACACCAATTTTATGCACACATCCTTTATGTCAAATGACTGATGAAATGGAAATGCGGAGCTTACCATGTGCCCATGTAGATCACCTTCATATAAAGAGTTGTAATTTGGTGCTCCTACTAAAATGCCATCATGTTCATTTCACCCTCCTTACGTTAGCCTCATCCACGAATCTGAAAATACTATAATGCAAAAAAATAACACCCTTTTCCTCTTCATCCCATGAAGTGTGATGTACCTGTAAAGGTATCTCATCATTAGTAACCAAGTGGACTCACCATATATGAAACCTTTGAGTTTTTCTAATTATCCACTCATGGTGAAAATTTTGAATTAATATATAGGCCCAAAATAAAATATTTCCATGCGAGGGCTGCTCAGATCTTACGAGTTCAAATCAGCATGCAAGCAATATTTCAAGAACATCTTACCTCCATGATTTTGTGCTTTACAGGTGCCTACCTTCATTGATGCTTGTTTGTCGATCCCCCATTTCTTGGTGCTTCATAATGCTGATATCTCCTCAGTTGTCCTTCTTTTATTACTACTTAGGATCAGTCCAACCTCTTCATATTACTCTTTATGGGGATTTTTCTCCCATTTCCATGGCTCACAAGTTCTATTATCAACACTACTCCAAATCATTCTTTCCAACATAAGAGTATCAAGAGGATGGCCAACCAAATTGAAAGAGACATTGAGTTCACAAATTAGCTTTACGAACCATGGATTTTGGAGGGATGGTTATCCTTTGTCACTTCTATCATGGCTCGTGTACTTGAATTTTTGTATGCATGGATAGGATGTGGGTACTCTTTATCATTCAATGTGCTCGTAATCTTCCCATATTTGAATCGAACTAATGACGGTGATCAACTCTTTGTGAAGAAAAGCTAGAGGAACAACACATCCAGAATTGTATTCGATCCTTGGGCCTCAACAAAGATTTCATCCAAATCTTCTTCTATTTGCACCTTGTTCCTGACAGTTCTTGCCCAGAATGTCTTGGTGGTCCTTCCTCGAGCTTAATTCTTCATCTTCTGGATATTTTTTTCCTAAGCTTTACTCTGAGGTCAATGGACTACCTTATATGGGTTTCTTCCATTCACTACTTACTTGTTCTCGAATATTTATTTCATCACTAATGCTGATGTTATTTATCTTTTAAGAGGAGGTCTTTATGACCATGCTCACCTAGAATACCAAATTCCCATCTTATGAAATCTGGAAATGGCAAAGCATTACGGATGTCTACTGGTAGAGCTTGGTATTTTTTGAAGAGATCTTCCACCTCTGCCATGATTATCGAAGCTGACCTTTTGAGAATCCATGCTCGATACCATTGTAATGTCCCTTTTTGAGATATTTAGATAAATTCTAGAATTCTGATTTTAATTTACGGTAGACTAGAAATTTACTATACGATAAAATTATGGAAATAAGTGCCAAAATCTTCAACAAGTATCCGAAAAACCCTTAGCGACAATTATTAAACAATTTTGAACTGAATTGACAGCCAAAATTGAATTGATTTAGGTATAAAATGAACTATTGTAAATAAGCTGTGCAATATAGGACATCACAACAATCATATAATGGTTCAATTTGCATGAAATAGTGCCTCGATTTACGTGAAAAGATAGATTGAAGTATTAAAAATGTATGGCGAGTTGATATAGTGAATTGATTTTATATTTACTTTACACTTACAAATTATATTTCAATCACATGCAAGTCGAAATAGGTATAAATAATTGCACTATATCCGAATATGCTCAAAATGATATTTAATTCAATGATAATATGCAATATAAATGTTTAAAGTCAATTAGAGAGGGCTTTTGTCCTTCTAATGGACCTCATATAAGTTTCATCCCACGTACGAGAAAGGATGAGAGATCTCTCTACAAATCTAAATAAAAATAATAATAATTTAATATTCAAAATTAAAAGTTAAATTATTAAAAAGATAAAAAAATGAATAAAATAAAAATTTAAATAATAAAATTAATTGAAATTAATAAAAAATTAAAATATTAAATTTACAAATTAAAATTAAAAAAAATAATAATAATTAATTAAAGTTTATATAAAATAATAAAACTCAAGATTCTTCTTCCCGGGGTATTGTTTTAGCGATGGATTGTACCTGCGTCGCCCCTTGTGGAGGGACACATCCTAATAAGACACTTGAAGTTGTTCATCCATCTTAGCGTTTAAAAGGAATCGAAGGAATGGATGGTGGTGGATAAGAAAAAGAAAGGACATGCTAAATCTAAACCCCATCACCGCGGACAAGGTATGAGTCTTGTCTTGTTGTTTTGCTCTTAATGTAGCTAAATTATGAACAAACCGGATATCTTTGCAAATAATATGAACTCCAAAAGAAAATAGATCTCCTTATTTGTCATCAAATAATGAATTACAATGTTTCCTAAATAGGAAAACAACTCCCAACTCAAGTTGCCGGTAAACTCTAGCTAACTCTGACTAAATCTACTCTAGGTGCGAAATTACTAATTTTAGCGATTTACTTAGAACTGCTATTCTTAGTAAGTTCGCATTATTCCTTATTACTACGGGCATAGAAATTGCCACGCATCTTCTACATCCCTAAATTAGAGGAATTTCCAACTTTCTAACTCATAATGCAACTAATAGACTAAAATTAACTAATGCTCAAAAATAGGAAAAATGAACTATAACTTAAATCCTAATTTTCAGCCTCAAGATGACGGATTTAGGGCACGAAACGTGTCAAAACTTTCCCGACTAGTAGGACAGGTTCTTTCTGCGTTTGTCTCATCAAAACACATGGTTTAAAAAAAAAAGGACTCAACGAACACCCAAAGCTCAAGTTATGACCTTGTCAGTTCCTGACACTCGGCACATCGGCGCTTATTGGTTTATTTAGGCCGGAGGCTCTACTATTTCTGGTTTGTTTTTCGCCAACAGCTTTGGATCTTTGGCTGGTTGTGGGTTAACTTCGGGGGCCTCCTCTGTTTATTGGGTAGTTAGGTTGCCTTTGCCTTGGTCTTATCTTGTTTATCTTGATTTTTGACCCTCTGTCATTTGGTCTTTATCATCGTTGTCATTATCCTCATCGTCATTGTCATCATGACCATCATCATCATTAACCGAAATGACCATGAAAATGATGATGATGAAAATGAAGATGACATTGATGATGATGAGGACAATGAGGATGATGAAAAAATATTGATCATCATGGTCATGATCATCATTAATAACAACACTCATACATCAATTCTTAAACCATGGACTTAAGTATTGGACACTTGACCCCAAATCCTAAGCTCAAAATCGTAAACGATATAAAAAATTATGGATGCTAATGTTGAATACTAGAATTGAAATGGTAAACATGAATAAATCCAAAATATTAAACATGATTTCTAAATACAAAACTTAAACATTATACATTTAGTCCTCAGCGATGAGCGATAAATGTAAACATGACATTAGTGTTTTAAACACTAATTTATCACATTGAATAACAATGTAAAAATTTATATGACATTGTAAACTATATATCGGTAAACAATAATAACAAAACCTGCACACTATATATAAACTATAAAGACTCGACATAAACTCTCAACATTAAACAAATAACACAAACCTCGTAACGCCTTGCATAACAAAATAAATTAAATGTAAATGATAACACAATGCTTGAATGATCATAATGTCATGTTTACAAACTTACATTGGTGATCTGTTTTATGATATGAATTCATATTAAAGATCTTGTTAATGGTCATCGGGGTTTAATTTGGCTATCGACCATAAACACTTATGTGGCATCATGGACAATGAGATCTTAGCATCGAACACATAACTATATGTGCATGATGAGGACACTACTAAGGATAAATGCACCAACTTGAACACTCATTCAACATGCTAAGTGCTCATGTGATCCCTTGAACACAAGTTGGTCACTCTGAATAACACAAACGCTCATTCAAAATCATTAATTGTAAACCATAAATAACAAATAGAGAATGTTATACACAATGAGAACACCATGAAATAAATACAACACCTTAAACACTTGTTGACCATGTGAAGCACTCATGTGACACCTTAATCACTAACATGACACTTTGAATAGAAACTATGTTCATGAACCATGAAACATAAATACTAAACATCAAATCAAGAACCATGGAAATATATGTAATCCTTGTGATTGGAAGGATGAGGGTGAAAATGACAATATTTCTTATTAATGAAACACTCATAATGTTTATCCCTATATGTTGTGAGTGAATTCTAAAGAGGAAATTTTATCCGAGAGAAAGATGAATTGTAAATACTAAATATAGACATTAATGCAACACCTTAATCACCACCACTACCATCATCATCATTATCAATGGTTGTGCTCATGTTCATGCATTTCTCATTAGAAGTGTTTTCATCACGTATGAGATATGTGTTTGGTGTTAATATATGCCTAAGAACCAAATTAAACCTTGACATGATAAGTAAACAAAATGTTTAATTTACAAAGTAATATCGTAAATAGAGATCACCAATGTAACTTTGTAAACACAATAATAATATCATTAGAAGCACTTTGTGTTATCATTTATGTTTATTTTATTTTGGTATGCGGTTCTAAGGTTTATGTTAAGTGTTTAATGATGAGATTTTATGTTCATTCTTTAGGGTTTATGATATAGTGGGCAAGGTTTTGTTCTATGATTAATTATATATATATATATATATATATATATATATATATATATATTTATTTTTACATTTTTATTAAATGAGAGAAATTAGTTTTAAAACCTTCATGTCATGTTTACATTTACGATACATAGTTTACGATATCATATAAATGTTTACAATTTTATTCAATTTAATAAATTGGTCTCTAAAGTGTTTAAAACATAACATGTTATGTTTACATTTAGGATTGTGGTAAGGATTTCTTTGTATGGTGTTTATATTTTCTATTTAGGATTTATGGAAATTAGTATGATTGTAGACTACAATTTTGATTTTCGTCATTGGACTTGGATGCAAACTTGCTTGAGAGTCGCACTTTTGTGAAATTTATGTATAGCTATGGACAATGGTCGCTAAATTTCACATTTTATTATTGGAAAATAGTTTTTGAAAGGGATTATACCTCGTACAATAGGACTCAAAATTCAGATTTTAAAGATTCAACATTTCAAAAGAGATCGAAATCTAGATTAAACGGATCAGCCCAACAAAAGTAGAAAGCATTCTTCCGAGATCAAATCCTAAAACCAACATCCCTATAGCTAGAAAATAGGTAGTAGACAATGACTACACAATAAGAATAGTTGCTCAACACAACAGAATATTCCTATATCCCGGATGTAGCGATGAGAGCATCGATAAGGCAGGACTCATGCCTTGTCGGAGGCGATGGAAGGTTTAGATTTAGTGTATCCTTTGTTTTTCCTATCCACTACCTTCCATTCCTCATTTTCATCTTCCACTGAGATTGGAAGAACAACTTCAATTGACTTGATAAGGATGTGACCCTCGTGAGGGTGTCAATTACTGATATATCCACTGAATCAACACCTTGAGAAGAGGGATTTGAGCCATCTCTTCCATGATGGGTGATTCAATTTGCAGGGGTTCCACAATCGGTTTTGAATGGGGTCCATTTTTCAAATGATTTGGTAGATAATCCTTCCACCAAGCAGGATTTTCCTTGTGTTTGGAATGTTCACATTCATCTGAAAGATGTCCGTTTGGAAGCATCTTTGGCATCTGAAAGGTAATCCCTCATAGTCTATCCTCTTCACCCACTTCCTGTCACCTATTTGTAGGTGAATTTCATTAGGAGGGCTTGGGAGGTGTCACTATCTACCAAAATTCTAGCATAAGTTGTATGTGTTTGATGGGTGGTTTTATCATCAAATTTGATATAAGATCCCAAGGTATCTCCTATGTGATGAGGCAAAATCTGTTCCATAGCTGTAATGAAAGTCCTAGAAAACAGATTTAGACAGGGAAGGTATCAAAGGAGTCTTTTAGGAGGTCAAAGATGGGTACCATGGCTTGAGTCCATGTTCTCACCAAACCCAATATTGATTAAGGATTAAATCCATGTCTTCGGGGTTTCAAAAACATCAATAAAATACGCTTTAACACATTGGTAGAGTTCAATCTTACACTCTATAATCGTTTGCCTCCATCTTTATGTAATCTAATCATGTAGCTAAGAGAGCTTGGGAAAAACTTATGAAACATTTAAATGAGACCAAGATGGGATAGGTTTTCCTCTTCCTTTAGGACCTTCTGCAGTAGATCCTCTTACTATCTTCAAAGCCACATGAGTCTCATGTGATGGTGTTAAAGGATTGTCAAAATTTTGTGCATTCTCATACTTTTTTGAGACCACGGCGTAGGATTTAGCTCTGCTACCCGGTTTCCCCTTATTGAAATGCCTAAATCTATAAGTCCCTCCTTTAGATTTGTCATTACCGAGATCCAAAGTTTTTTCCAATCTGGTATTAGTGCTTAGATTCCCCGATTGGGATGTCCTAATCTAAGCATCGCCTGATCTAATGACACAATGGAAACTTTGCACAGGAGGAGAATGGGAATTTTGGAGCCTCCATTCTTAGGATTGGGGTTCATATTATCCTTACCACCATTTTTACCAAAGGTGGAACCACCTCCATTTTCCCTTGTTTCTCCTTAAAAGTAAGCCCAATCTATGAAAAATATTCATCGATAGATTGTTATATATTGTTTTTTTTATCTGTCAAAGAGCCCATTACGGGAGTTTTTGAGGGCTCTATTTTGTGAGATTCCATAGCCAACGTTTCATGAGATATCTCCTACGAGATCTGTCATCTCCTTTCTCACAAGATGAGACTACGCCTCCTTTGATGTTTAAAACAGAATGTGTGTCACCTTCCGATTGAATATTTCCCACCACCCTTATAAAAACTCTCCTGACCACCATCACCAATCAAGTTTTTTTTTCTACTAGGGTTCTCTTGACACTTAGGGCTCATGGAGTTATCCATCGCGGAATCGCTAAATTTCATCTTTGACTATGGTGATACACACTTAAATTTAGTGACCATTTTCCATAGCTAGTACCATAGCATTAGTAGAGGGAGGGGTCTTGAATTTATATTCACCTAGGCCATCGACCACAAAGGTTTCTTCAAAATAAGAGTCTTCTATATCTATAGGAGTAAAGTTAAGTTGTCTTAATGCTTCATCGTTGAATTTGATAGCGTTAACTTCCTCATCGAGTCTCGAAACATTTGTGTGGGCATTGTCATGTTGTATTGATTTGTTGAGTATATTGTTAGGAGTTACACTAGGGGAAGGAATTAAAGGTTCCTCAATAGATGAAGAAGAAGTGGTCACTAGAGCGGGTATGGTGGGTGAGATGATTTCCATAGTATGAGTAGAAACATCCGGAGTATGCGTATGACGGCAAAAGAAGGTAGCGAAGCACTAGATTGACCAATGTCATATGTGTCGAGACTACTATATGGGATACATTGTGGAGGTGGGATAGGTATAGCAGTAATAGGGTCTATGTGAAAATATTTGAATGGTTCTAGATCCACAGTAATAATATGTTCATAGCCATCATGTAAAAATTTGAGGCATTGGTGAATAGTGATGGACCGCTTGCATTGTATGAATCCAGGTCTAACTAACAGAGAGATTGAATTGAAATGAGGCATATATAACATAGAAATCAGTTAGAATAGTCTCGGACCAAATATAATGTGGAATGAAATAGTTCTAAACATGTACGAGTGGTGGAGTCACTAACCTCGAAGGATAGTAAAAAAATTAGAAATGAGAGTATCACTAATACCACTATCATTGTAAAAGAGAATAAGAACATAATTCTATGGCTGATCCATTATTAATAAGTACTCATTTAATACAATTGGTGTTAACAATGAACAATAATGAGAAAAGGTGCACATAGATTGCTTTTATAAAATGGTGGAAAAACTTCATCGGTGAAAGATATGGCATGTGAAAATTGCTAAGAGACTGTATGAGATGTTAAAAGGCCACTATAGAGTTATCACTTCCTATATGAATAACATGAAGGGTTGCTTCTAGCGTGTTATGAATGCAATGGTGCATTATGTAACAAGTCATAAAGAGAAATTTTAGCAGTGTATTTCTAAGTTTCTTCGATAATGTCATAGCCCTTAGAAGTAGTGGCGGGAGGTTTTGAAGTAATGGGTGAGGATAGAAGTGGGTGGAGCCATAGGTGGATTAAGACAAGTATGATGAGTAGTAACTACATTAATATATGGATCCGCCTAGGTGTAACAAAGCGGGAGGATGCTGAGTACGTACACACATAAAATCATCAAGAATAGTCACTATACCGAAACCTTACTAGGTGCAAAAGTAGGATAAGACGATTGAGTCATGACTTGATAAGGTGAAGACATGATCAAAAGAAAGGGTTGGATATGTTGGGTTCACCAAAATGATTAACTAAAATTTGGAATAATGGTAGTTAATCTAAACCAAGAGAAGCGTGATAAATAAAAGTAGTAAATAAATATAGAAAGTTACCCAAGCAACTAGGCTAATGAAAATAGAAACCCTAATGTGAAAGAAGAGTAAGGAAATGAATTAGCTTATCCAGAGGTTGATCTGGAATCGTGTCGTAAAATAAACTAAATATTATAGAAATAGGAACGAACATGGATAGGTCAAGTCCTAAAAGGACACATCGAGATGTTTGGTTGGGTACTAGAGCACTTGGGAGAGGATCGGGGTGTTTGTAGACACTCTAGTTTGATTTTGCATGCCCTGGTCTATGTAGGATGTCGAAAACCAAACTTGTAGAGTCGCTAGATTATCGGAATCCTTCACCACCTATCGCACGTCTTGAAACTGTGATAGATGTTGCTAGTAATTAGTGATGAAGGGAAGACCTCACAAAAACCCCAAACAAGCATCAAACCCTAAAAATAAAAATGCAAATGAGCGATTCGGATTGTCCTCGGTGCCACATGGTGGAGTTAGTATTCGAGTGCTTCACCACATCTTAGGCCGAGATGTATTTCTATATGCTTGTGTGTGAAATCATGCCCTAGGTAGTCTTGTGCTCAATGATGATTTGTGAAGTAGCGAGCTATAACTACATGTAGAAAATGTAATAAATTATGGATGGAATAGAATAGACTTCCCTCTTATGCTTGTGTGATGCGGATGAACTAGCCTTGTGCCTTGCATTAGAGCTAGATGGATGCGAAATGGATCCTTTGATGGATACAACCTCCGGTGATGATAGTAAGGATTAGTGCTTGGTCACTCATTATGATCTCATAACTTTATATTTATATGGTTTTCAAGTTCTAATTTCATCATTAACCAAAAAAGGCTGACCACAAGAAATATGAAATGTTTAAATTGCTAAAAAGTGCCCAAAAAGTGGTGCGAAAGTGGGAAAGGGATCAGGGTGCTCAGATTGGTGCCAGGGCACTTGTGGGCACCCTACTACAAGCACATGTAGGCCATAAGTAAGGCTAAAATGATGAAACATGACAAAAAGTAGAGATGGGCAAGTATGTGTGAAGGTACATGGCGGTAATAACGAAAGAAAAGTAAAATGGCTAAAAAATGGGGGTTAATTAGTACTTTCTTCACTCAAAAACCATATGAATATTAGTATGAGACCAGGACTAAATAATTTCTAAAGTGCATGATTTTTGTCTACACCTAGTGTAGCTTGAGCCAAGGGGATGACCTACGACCATGTGACATGACCTTGTATTTCATATCTAATGAGGAATGATATAAGTGTGGTAAAGAACCCAACTGTGATGGGAAGGATGACATGTCCATAAGAATTAGGGACCAGTAAATTTGATTTGGGAATTTGGATATTTAATAGCTAATAGGATTGCCATAGAGCATGGATTAGAAAAGGCTTGGGGATGAACCATAGTATTGTTGAATATATGAGTACCAATGGAAGCGATAACAATGTAGCGAATGGGAAAATTTAACATGATAATCATGATCGATAAGGTGATAATGGTGGTGGCATGTCAACTTGATGTGAATGAGGAAATCAAGTGGCTCTAATGAAGGAGGAGGCACAACATGATATGTATGGTTAGCAGAGGAATCAGTAGCTAGTTTGTCATGTTTTAGTAATGGGTCATTGAATATTTTAATCTTTTGATTATCATTGACCGGTTTGAAAGTAGATGGATCTAGGAGTTCGATTGTGTTATTATCGATAAGATATTGAGTGATATGTCTGAGCTTAAAAAAATGATCAGTAGAATGGAAATTGCATTGGTGGTAATCAAAGTGTGCATTTTCATCGTATTTATGGCTAAATGGGTGAAAAATATCTAGATATAGCGGTGGAGGGAGAGTAATCAGATTGCTTTGAGTGAGTTGCGATAATAGGAACTGAGGTGCATAAGGTAGCTTAGTAAAGGTGCTCCTTATAGGTTGTAATTGAATCCTAATAAAGCAGAGAAACAACATTGATAGTAGCTTAAGCATTGGTAGTATTAGTAGATGGTTTGAATGTGGATTTAGCTTGAAAATTGCTAGAAGATGAGGAGGAAGTATCATAATACTTCAATTTTCCCACATATAGTAGTTTTATTTCGTGTAATTCAAGAGTGTGTGGCATAATTAATCAAAGGAAGGAGAGGTCTCAAAATGACACTCTCTTGGAGCGAGAGTAAAATACTTTGAATGAATAGATCTTGTAATTATAAATCAGCAAGGGCATTGGTTATTTTGGCAAGGTTGTTTTTATAGTACAAGACATATTACTGCAATATATTCATTGGATCCTTGTTTGATTTTATCAAATTGTGCATATGATATCTTAGTGTTGATATTTATAGAAAATGAGAAAGGAATACATCGGATAAATTTGTAATAGATGTTACTGAATGGATAGGTAGATCATAGAACCAATGCATAGCATAGTCTATAATCTTTGAGGAAAAAAATTTATCCAAAGGTGTAAGGTCATCAACAAAGTCGAGACTTACACATGGAGCGATCGAAGGTGCTCCCAGGGGTCAAGTCATGGCCATTAAAGATAGGGAACTTAGGTGCAATGAAGTTAGGAGGGAGTGGATAAGAGGAGATAGTAGGTGTAAAGGGATATGAAGGAGGAGTGAGGAGTCTAGAGATGGAGATAAGGATGAAGAGGATTTTGGTAATTAAGGAATTTAGGTTTTCAAATCATGGTATAATGAGGCTAGGTCATGAGTGCCTGAAGAGGAGTTAGGTTGTGTATGGGAAGTATTGGGAGGGAGAAGAGGAGCGATGTTATTATGAATAGAAATAGGAATGGTAGAAGGTGGGGTAGATGTCATGGTGGCCAAGGAGGAACCCACAAGAGGGAGAGTGGTAGCATCTCTAGATCTTTTAGCAATGAGTAAAGCATTGAGGACATGTGGAATATGTGTGGGGTGGTCATGTAAAGTAGAACGGAAATTAATAAGCTTGTCAGTTGCTCTTGATCAACATTGGTGTCCTCATTGTATAAGTGTTCACTATCATATGTTTTAATGTTTTCAACGGGAATGTTGATTAAGTTAATCGAGGGATTTCGAGACAACTATTTATTTAAAGAGTTTACGATCATTTTTATCAAGAGGAATGAAACGACCATATGGGTAATGGGCACAAAAATAAGGCCTTGAAGAAAGGTAGGATTCGAGCGTATGGGCTCACCAAATGATTTATTCTAAATTGAATCAAACCTTAATTTCGAGTAACTACTTTAAAAATGATATTTTGATAATTATGTAAAGTATGCATAAGCAAAAACTTTTAACAATTTATAAAACCCTAAGAAAATGAGAGATGGAAGATGACTTAGTTGATTCTCGTGTGATCTAGACTCGGTAACTATTAGAACAAACCGGAAATAGTATTGTCAAGGCTCATCGAGGGTTCCGGAACTTAGAACTGTGTTGGAAAGAAGCACTAACAAGAGGATAGGAGTGCCCCGAGCACTAGTGAATAGAATGGGCGCTTGTGTTTGCTTAGATGCTAAGATTCTGTATTTTTTTGGGTTGGAGAAGTTTCGATGTTGATCTCTCTTTCCTTGCTTTGGTCTCTCTATAATGTCTCTGGTCATACTCGTAACCTATAAAATAGATATCTACCTGCACATATCCACAAACTACATCAAACCTAATAAAAAATATGTAAAATGGGGAGTCAGACCACCCCCCAAATTCCCCTGAAGAGTGAACTTACGATCGAGCGATGCACTACATCTCGACTCCATGTAGTTTGGTCACTCCATTTGATCATCTGTAGGGTGGTGGGACCATTAAGAACCACATATGTTTGTGCGTCCTCTTTACGGTAAGTCGTTCTCATCAAAGACACCATGTGGTTTCTTGAATCTCACTTTTAAACCATGGAAATCTTAACTACTATATATTTTATGACACGAACAATACTCTAAATAAATAATCCCTTTGAATTTCAGGAATATTTCAGTGCTAGTTCAAAATCCAAACTCTGAATGAATATATGACGTCACAAATATTAAAAGTCAAATAGTTAAAAGTTGTGTACGTCATTGAACTTTGGATGTTCTGATTTTCCAAAATTACTTCTAAATTCCACATAGCGTGTAGACTACGGTTGTGATTGTCTTGTTATGCTTTCGTGAAATTTACGGTTGTGGACAATGGTCGATTCAATCAATAACTTTGTTGTCAATAGAGTTACGCACTTACAGCGTGGTGCACACGCTGCGAACTTGCGTACGTATAGCTGTGGAGCAATGGTCCCAAAGATCTACATATTTGTTGTTTCTTTATTAAATTCAATGCAATGCAAAGGAAGTTGAAGATGTTGATGAAGATGGCTTTCTCTTAGTCTGGTTTCTCTCTGCATTACCTGCTCACATCTCAAATGCTTCTCCTTCTTATTATTCCGACCAACGTGCTCTTCTGTCTTTCAAACATTCACTCTCCAATTCTCAAATTCTCTCCACAATTGGTCGCCCAATCACAACATCAGCGCCTACAATTGGACTGGCGTTACCTGTTCTCATCGTGGACAACGTGTGGTTTCCTTGAATCTCACAGGTATGTCTTTAGCAGCCTCTTCCATCTCTCCCTTTCTTGCTAATCTCTTTTCCTTAGAAGTCTCGATCTCTCCCATAACTCTTTCCACAGGCCAAATTCCACCTCAACTAGGAAGCCTTTTGTGAAAATTCTATTGCAGTCACTGATTATTAATCTCCTATCTTAAAAGATTATTTAACTGCCGAAAACTAATTCACAGCTAATATCGAAAAATAACACAACTGCAACTTCACTAATAAAAATAAAGAAATGCGTAACACAAAGAACACAATATTTTCGGACAAATTGTCCCTGGAAAAACCCCTAAGGGAAAACCAGTTCTACATATGAGGAATTATATTAACTTCAGCAAATTAAGAGATACAAAGATTCCTTGCCTCTTACTAGCAGAACTCCGACAATCTCCCAACTTCTCCCGCTGATATTCCCCCACTACTATCCCCAACGCTATCACTATGCACCCTTGCTAACACTACAAGATTGTTTGCTATCACTGCAAACTTACAAACACATTTGCTAGCACTACAAATTCTTCTCAAAACTTGTGTTCTCCAAATGCCCAATGACCTCCTTTTATACTACTCTCATTGGAAAACCAACGGCCGAGATCGATTCTCGACATAGATACATAACAACTTAACAACCATAACAAATTTGGTTGCAAGGTGTCACTAAAGGAAATCAATAATTAGAAAATAATTAATTCATTCTCAACAATAAGATAACTATTATCTAATCTTAGCAAATGGACAAACAGTTGTCCAAGCTAACAAACTAACACTCCCTCTTAGCAAGGAAGTTGTTCTGCACGACACCCATTTTATCTCTGAAGAAGATAAATTTTTCCTTCCCCAATGCCTTAGTCAGAATGTCTGCTACCTGCTCCTCTGTAGGTATGTATTGTAGCTGAACAATACCTCGTTGTACACAATCCCTGATGAAGTGATACCTGATATCTATATGTTTAGACCTATCATGAAACACTAGATTCTCAGACAACTTGATGCAACTTTGATTGTCGCAGTGTATCACAAAGAGTCTCAACCTTTTGACCAAACAAGGCCACTAAAGAACTTCCAAATCCATATAGCTTCACATGTCACCATGCTAGCTACAATGTATTCTGCTTCTGATGAACTCAAAGCCACAGACTTTTGCTTCCTGTTGAACCAAGAAACAACTCCTGATCCTAAACTGAAACAACACCCTAAAGTGCTCCTTTTTCTGTTGTACTGCTGCCCAATCTATGTCAATATAGCCTATCAACTTGATTCCTTCACCTCGAACATATCTGATCCCATACTCAATTGAACCACACAAATAACGTAACACATGCTTAGCGTTATCCAATGCACTCTCTTTGGCTCAACCATGAACTGACTAAGAGAGTTTACTACAAATGCTATATCGGCTGGTGTTGACCAAATACATGAGCGAACCAATTAACTACCTATATAAGGTGGGATCTACATCTTTGTCCTTAGATGTATCTACCTTCCTCCAATTAGTGATCATAGGTGTAGACATGGCTTTACAATCCTCCATCTCGAATCTCTTCAAGATTTCAATGCAATATTTCCCTTGACCAAGGAAAATCTCTCCATCTGTTTTCGCCACACCTCCATGCCTAGAAAATAGTGCATGAGTCCCAAGTCCTTCATCTCAAACTCTTCTACAAGGTCCCTCTTGCAATCCTCTATGAGCCCTAGTGCACTGTAAGAAACAAGTCATCTACATATAGAACAAGAATGAGAGCCTCACTGACCAACCAGTAGTAGAGGTTACCATCTACCTCACTCTTCATAAAGCCCATTTTCTACAAGTATGTATCAATGTGCTCATACCACGCTCTAGTACATTTGGCTTCTTCCTTTGAAAGCTTCCTCATGTGGGTCATCTTCCACGTACCTGTGCTGAAACCTATTCCGAATGTTCTATGTATACCTTCTCCTTGATTCACCATTAAGGAATGTTTTCTTGACAGTCCTATTCATGGATAGCATCCCATTTGCCTCCGATAGCACTGTAAATGAGATTACGGTTCTTCCTCTTGAAGAAAATGTCTCCTCATAGTCTATGTCCCTCCTTCTAAGAGAACCCTTCCACTCTCTCTTGATTCGATGCTTCCATCTACACCGCTTTATCACAAATCCTGAAAGTCATTTCCTTTGTACTTGCCTCCATTATTTGATTATTGAAGAATTCCTTAACCTTTATCTTCCTTCCTGATAAGTTCTCCCAAGAGCCACATAGTCATTGAACTTTAGCTAGTTTTCTCCTCATCCTTCTTCTTCAAGAAAGTATATCCTTGGAGGTCTTCCTGAGAAATCATTAATAAATGTAACATAGTACACATATCCTTTGAGAGACTTTGACATTGGTCCACATACATCTAAATGTACTAGATCAAGAACACCCTTAGATCTATTGTCACTCCTTGGAAAATATGCTTTCGCAAACTTCCCCAACACACATCCCTTACATATATCATCATGCTTTGTGCTCACCTTTGGAACACCTGTCACTGTCTCACAAAGCAATTTAAGTGCTCCATGATGAATATGGCCCATCCTCCTATGCCATAGCTCTCCAAGATCTCTAGGATTACTACTACTCATAAGTTCCTTAGGAGTATCAAATCAGAACTTATAAAGGCAACCACTCCTAACTCCAATAGTTATGGGTGATTTCCAATCCTTATGCTTAATCAACACATGTGTCCCTCTAAAAAGTACATTATACCCTTTATCCTGAAGAACAGATACAAAAATCAGATTCATACCTAAGCAAATATGACACATGAAGACATCATGAAGTGGAACTATCTTTCCATTCTCCCTCTAGTGTCAATCTTCCATAGTTGCTTTCCCAACCCTATTCAGCTTGGACAAGTTTCCATAGAAATTTGGATATTGGTGTCCTCCTCCTCCGATAGTAATCGGAGAAGTACTCTCTAACTCCCATCATATGAAATGACACCCCACTATCTATATATCAAACACACTATGAGGTTGAGCTGATCATACAAGCTATGAGTGAAGACTCATCCTCCAATCTCCTAGAGAGCTCCTCTACACTTCTTGCTGAAGCTACCACCTAGTTCTTGCCCTTCTTATCATTCTTCTTCCATCAATAAATGTAACATAGTAACATATCCTGGCCAAACTCATGACACATCCATAACACTTGACCTTAAACATGTCCTTCTTCTTCTCACTTTGATAATTTGATCCTTTGCTAAATCCCTTCTTTGCTTTCCCTTTTCCCGACTAGGGCAACATTTTCTTGTTCTCCCTCACTTTTCTGACTCTTGTTGGCCCCATTGACAAGACTTAGTCTAAACTCCTCCTGAGTGAAATCAGTCCATAGTCGATCCCAACTCTAGTAAGGTGTCTCGTCCACTAACAACTTGAACAAAAACATCCCACTATTTAGTAAACCCATTTAGGGCTATCCGTACCATCTCATCATCACTAGGGCTATCTCCAACAGCTGCTAACTCATCCTTGACAAGTCTAAGTCTGGTGAGGTAACTTGTAACATCTTCTCCCTTGTTCATCCGGTATTCTTCAACTTTTCTCTGAGAATCATCTTCCTATTGGTGGTAGCATTCCCGTACAAATTCGAGAATGGCCTCCCGTGATCTTATTCACCGTATACCTACAACTAGAGATGTGTGGAACAACATGATCCTTGACACCATCAAGGACAATCCTCCTCACCTTGACATCCTATTTCTTGTATGCATTATTGCAAGTCCTTTGCATCTATAGGTATAACTACATAGTGGTAACATAATCCTTTATACCATTCTCTTCCAACAATAAAGAAAGTCTGGCCTTCAAGACACCAAAATTTGAGGCACCATCTAATCTACCCTGATCTCTCAAACCAGCTGAAGCCATCTCAAAGGATAAAAGTAATATAAATTTCTCCCTCAAACTAGATTATAGAAACCCTCAATTTCTTTCCTAGGGAAAACCTTTTCTACCCTTAACACTGCTCTGATACCATGTGAAAATTCTATTGCAGTCATTGATTATTAATCTCCTATCTTAAAAGATTATTTAACTCCAAAAACTAATTCACACTAATATCAAAAAATAACACAAGGGCTATCCGTAACTTCACTAATAAAAATACGGAAAGAAATGTGTAACTCACCTTGAAAAGAACACAATATTTTGAGAAAATTGTCCTCTTAAAATCTTCCCCTTGAGGGAAACCACTTCTATAGATGAGGAATTATATTAACTTGATAAATTAAGAGATACAAATATTCCTTGCCTCTTCATGCCTAACTCGAGATGTGTGGAACAATCTCCCAACTTCTCCTGCATATTCCCCACCTGCTATCCTATTTCAGTATATCACCGCACCCTTGCTAACATAGGCTGCTAAGAGACATTGTTTGCTATCCTTTGCAAATTCTTTCAAACACATTTTGCTAGCACTTATGCAAATTCTTCTCAAAACTTGTGTTGTCCAAATGCCCAATGACCTCCTTTTATACTACTCTCATTGGAAAACCAACGGCCAGATCGATTCTCAATCGACAAATTTGAGATACATAACAACTTAACAACCATAACAAATTTGGTTGCAAGGTTTCACTAAAGAAAATCAATAATTAGAAAATAATTAATTAATTCTCAACAATAAGATAACTATTATCTAATCTTAGCAAATGGACAAACAACTATCCAAGCTAACAAACTAACACCTTTTTCTCTTACGAATACTTTGATTGTCTAACAACCATCCGAACGACATCATTCCTTCCCAACTTGCCTTCTTTGAAATTTAGAGAAGCTTGGATTAGGAGGAAACCAACTGACAGGCACAATCCCCTCTTCCCTAGGAAACCTGTCATCTTTAACTCTTTTCTAATTGAGTATCAACAAACTCCATGGTGGTATTCAGGTAGAATTGGGTATGCTTACTCAACTCAAATGGCTTACCTTTTTAACAACTACTTTACAAGACAGATGCCCATTACCTTTTCCAATTGCACTCAACTCCAAACTTTGGTATTAATTGACAATCACTTAACCAGCCACATTCCCTCCCAGCTTTGGACAACTACTAGAATTGAGACAATTATTTTTATGGGAAAACCAAATCACTGGAGAAATCCCAAGCTCCCTCTCTAATTGTACTCTCCTTCAAATACTTAGCTCATCCTCAAACCAACTAAATGATATAATTCCTTGGATTTTGGGAAACTGATCCATCTTCGATGACTTCATTTATCGTGCAATCATCTAGTGAGAGGAATAAGCGGTCTATCCATTCTAATAGCCTTGACTAATTGTTCCTATTTAGAAGAAATTAATTTTTCTCAAAACTATCTCACTAGAATCTTGCCCTTTTCTATTGGCCAACTATCAAAAGGTCTCTCCTTTTTGGAGTTGGGTTCCAATAAAATCGAGCGAAACATACCAAATGAAATTGGCAACCTCATAGGGTTGACGTACTAGGATTATCTTACAATCATTTCAATGGAACCATCCCATCCACACTTACTCAACTTCACAACTGGAAAGATTGTTTCTAGATAAAAACAATTTATATGGAGGGATTCCAAAATTTTTGGGTCGGGAAAAAAGGCTTGGGTTGTTATCTATGAGTGAAAACATGCTTTCGTAATAAATTCCCGATACTCTTGCAATCTTCCACAATTAAGAGATCTTCTTCTTGATCACAATAAACTCTGGGAAAATCCTACTAGTTTAGGGAGATGCAAAACTTTAGAAAAGGTGGATTTGTCTTATAACAAGTTGACATGAAACATACCTCGAGAAGTTGTAGGTCTTCTAAATCTCCAATTCTATTTCAACATTTCCAGCAATTTGTTACATGGTTCTCTTTTAGAAATGAGCAAAATTTAATGGTCCAAGCTATAGATGTGTCTCTCAACCACTTCTCAAGTGAAATTCCAGCGACTTTGTCAAGCTGCACAAAATTGCAATATTTGAATATTTCTTGGAATTCATTTGATGGTCCAATACTAATATCCCTCACAAATCTAAAAAATCTTCAAGACATCGATCTCTCAAACAATAATTTATCTGGTTTAATCCCAATGGTTTTCCAAGAGATGAAAATGCTTCAACATATCAATTTGTCCTCAAATAGGTTAACAAGAGAGGTTCCAAAGGGCTCAATTTTTACAACTCTTGGTCTTTGTGGTACATGGATAAAATCACAACCATGCTCTCATTCTAAGCACAAAAATTTTTACTCTCCAAAAAAGTAATGGTACCACTTATGATTGGCATTTCAATCTTCACCGTGTCTTTATTATTGTTCCTATATTCTTATAAGAGAAGGCATACTAGTCATAAATCCATTGACCTGCATGTACGGCCGACAATAATTTCTTATGAAGAACTTGTAGAGGCAACTGGATGGGTTTATGGAGACCAATCTATTAGGAGTTGGTAGCTTTGGATCTCGTTTATAGAGGGATTCTAAACAATGGTACAAATATTGCTGTTAAAGTTCTCAATTTGCAAGATGAGAATGCTCACCAAAGTTTTATCAAAGAATGCAATGTGTTAAAAAGAGTCAAGCACCGTAATGTGATCAAAATCATTTCAGCTTGTTCCAACCTTAATTTTAAAGCACTAATTCTTCCATTCATGTCAAATGGAAGTTTGGAGAAATGGCTATATCCTCATGGAGAAGAAGAATGTAGATTAAATTTGAATGATAGATTAAAAATAGCAATAGAGATAGCACATGGGATTGCATATCTACATCATCATTGTTTTGTACAAGTGATTCATTGTGACTTGAAACCCAATAATGTGCTATTAGGAGATGATATGACTCCATATATAGCAGATTTTGGCATTGCCAAACTAATATTTGGGAATTCTATGGATTCATTGACTTCTACAAATGCACTCAAAGGATCTATTGGCTACATTGCACCAGGTATAAATTTTACATTATTACAATATATATTATCATTGATAGTATATGTATTTTCTATTCAAAATTTAAAAATGGTTTGGAAATAAATAAATTGTTTTGTATTGTACTATATAGAGTATGGAATTGGTGGAATACTCTCAACTAATGAGATGTATACAGCTATGGCATTCTACTCTTGGAGTTGTTGACAAGGAGAAGACCAACAGATGACATGTTTGTAGAAGGAATCAATCTACAAAATGGGTAGGTATGAATTTTCCAAATAAAATCATAGAAGTGGTGGATGCCTTACTCTAATGAATTAGAGCTATCAATGGCATTGATGCCTTACTCAATTTATGCAAGTAGGATTGATTTGCACAAGGGAATTGCCTCAAAACACCCGATATGATAGAGATAGTTGAGAGATTAGAGAAAATAAGAGGTGCATTTCATGGTACTCCTAGAGATTTTCAATTGCCAATAGATATTTCACCTTTGATTGTGGAGACAAATGGTAACAAAAATACTAATTCATGGAGCAATGAAAACTGGTCTACATCTACATCATAGCTCTTCACTCAACAATCCTAGTTGTTAGCTATTGTTGACTTGTTTCTTATTATGTTGTCTTAGATTGAATAAGAATATATTAGATTTTCTATATATTGTGAGGTTATGTAATGATCATATTTGTAATGTTGGACCAAATTAGGGAGGTGTAAGGCTAAGTTGTAATCTTTGGTCAATTCAATGACATATGTAAGGTGGACATAGCTATTGATATACACATAATAAAGAGGAATTTCAGAATATATATATATATATATATATATCTCAACCATTTCTTCATTCTTCTTGGTCATGAAGGCAGAAGGTTTTCAATTTTATGTCCACTCTATAGAATTCAAAGATTTTGTTTTTGTGTAGAGGAGAACTATTAAAACTTTAAAAGTGCACTAACAATATAAAACATTATATATTTTGGTCAAATAAATATTTGACATATATTTTGTATTTGATTCCAAGTGATTGAGGATTGCTATTATTCAACCAATTATCCTACCAAATTAGTTAAATGTTATGATTATTTCCTTTACATGTTGTGAGAAACCTAAGACATTCATAGTTTATATAAGGGATACACCACCAAGTAACATTAGAAAAAATAAGAGGTATATTTCTTGGTACTCAAGAACATTTAATTATTTCTAATAAATATTGAGCCATTTTCTTGTGAAGGAAATTACTACGATAAATACTACTTTTCGTAGTCATGAAAATTGATATACATCTATCCTAGTTCTTCAATCCACAATATTCTTGTTAATTCTTATTTTTTAAGAGAGAATAATAATATATTGAATTTTGTATATGGGTTTAGTCTATTGTGAGGTTATATGGGTTTAGTCTATTGTGAGGTTATATGGAATTAATTGATGACAAGGAGGAGACCAACATATGACAAGTTTGTAGATGGAACCAATCTACAAAAATGGGTAGGTATGAATTTTCCGAATAAAATCATAAAAGTGGTGGATGATTATATCCTTTGTGCTGTTAATGAATCAAATATATCACGGTATTGACATGCCTTACTCGGTTTGTGCAAGTAGAATTAATTTTCACAAGGGAGTTTCCTCAACAACCCCGTAATATGACAGAGATAGTTAGAGATTAGAAAAGATAAGAGGTACATTTCATGCTACTCCTCAAGCTTTTCAATTGTCGATAAATATATCACCATTGCTTATGGTCAACCGGTCAAAGAAATACTAATTTAGGGAGCAATGAAAATTGGTCTACCTCTACATCATAGTTCTTCACTCAACACTACTAAATGTCGAATATTGTTTATTTGTTTCTTATTATGTTTTCGTAGATTGAGTAAAATATATTAGATTTTTTAATATATATTTAGTTTATTGTGAGGTTATGCAATGATCATATGTGTCATATTGGACTAAAATTTAAATTAGGAAGATGTAAAATTAAATTGTAATTTTGACCGACTTAATGTAAGGTAGACATAACTATTGATATAAACATATATTCTCAACGCTTCCTTAAATATTTTTCTTCATGAAGGAAAAAAGTTTTAAATTCCTAATTCACTTTATAGTATTTAGAGATATTTTTATATAAGGCCTCTGCTTAAATGTTAGAAAGTGGCCTAACCATATAAAAATATTATATATGTTAGTTAAATAAACATTTGAAACAGGTTTAGTATGTGAATACAAATAGTTGGGGATTGCAATAATTTTGTCCTAATAATCATACCAAATTAGTTAGATGACCTATGATTATTTCTTTCAGCGATGGCTACCCTCCACTAAAATTGCACCCATGTATGTGTGGAGTCCATTTTTTGACCATGCTATGTGCTGAAATTGATCTTCATCCCGAGGGCATGCCGTATGGTAGTCCAAAAGTTGGAATTATACAGAGGATCACGAGTCCACAAATGATCTTCCACGGGAATCCCATGCAATCTAACAATCTCATCTAGATATACCCTTGCCACTGCACTAGCTGTATAGGTGGTCTTCACCAGAGAAAAATGAGCCACTTTCATCAATTTATCCACCTTGACCATGATAGCGTTGTGTATCTCGACATCAGTAGCCCAACAATGAAGTCCATGGAAATGGTGTCCCATTTTCATTCCAAAGATAACATGAGGAAAGAGAAGGCTTGATGGATTTGTGCTCACCTTCACTTTCTAACACTCTAAAAAGTGTGACAAAATTGAGCCACGTCTCTATGAAGTCCCCTCCAGTGACACAACTGTCTCAAGGTGGTGTGCATCTTCTTGACCCCAAGATGGGCTGAATAGGGTGCTCGGTGTGCCTCTGTCAAAATGTCCTGCCTCAAGCCTCCATCTCTGGGAACATAAATCTAGCCTCTATGCCTGAGAAGGCCATCTGCCTCTAATGAAAACCATCAAAATTCCCCTCAAGGGGTCTCTGAGACTCGATCTCTTCTCTAGCTGCAATGTAGAAACTATCGTGAGGAAGCTACTGTAGAATCCTACTCCACAAATATGTGTTCACTGAGGTGGCCATAACCACATGTCTCCTCCTACTAAGAGCATCTACAACCACATTCTCCTTCCCTTTCACATGCTCTATCTCCATATCATACTCACAAAGAAACTCCATCCAACGCCGCTGACGAGCGTTGAGATTGGGCTACGTGAAGAGGTGGTGAAGACTCAAGTGATCACTCCTGAGTGTGAACCTCTAGCCAAGAAGGAAGTGTCTCCATCGAACCAAGGCGTGAATAACTACCGCAAGCTCAAGATCATGATTCGGATAATTGAGCTCATAATCCTTGAGTTTGTGAGACTCAAAAGCAACTACTCTACCCTCCTACATCAACACACCTCCAACTCCTGCCAAAGAAGCATTCCTGCATACAAAAACTCACCCTACGGATCTGGCACTACAAGAACAGGAACTTTCCTAAGGCATTCCTTTAGTGTCCTGAAGGTGTTCTCACATTTGTCTAACTAAACAAAATTCTTCCCTTTCCGTTGAAGGGAAGTGATGGGGTGCGTAACTTGAGAGAAGTCTTAAACAAATCTCTTGTAATAACTTGCTAAACTCATGAAGTTATGCACACTCTGTCACACTAGTGGGTGCTAGCCAATCCATAATAGCTCAAATCTTGGAGGGATTGACTGTGATACCTTCCACTAGAAATGATGTGGCCCAAATACTACACCTCTATCTGAAAGAACGCACACTTCTCTAGGTTCCCAAAAGTTACTACTCACGAAGACACTAAAGAACCTGGTGAAGGTGCCCCTCATGCTCCTCACGTGTATGTGAGTAAATCAAAATGTCATTGTGGAAGATGAGCATGAAGTGATCCAAGAATGTCCTGAACACCCCATTCATCAAGCCTCATAAAACTATGGTGGCATTCGTCAAACCAAAAGGCACCAATGTGAACTCGTAGTGGCCATATCTCATATGGAAGGTGGTCTTATGAATGTCTCCTCCATAATCCTCAATTTATGATAACCTGACTTAAGTTCTATCTTGGAGAAAATTATGGCTCCTTTATTTCGTCAAACAAATCATCAATGCGTGGAAGGGGGTAACGATTCTTGATTGTTACTTTGTTCAGTTGGTGGTAATCAATACACAACCATAGAGATCCATCCTTCTTCTTTACAAATATCACAGTTCACCCAAGGGGGGATACACTAGGATGGATTAGGCCTTTCTCCAAAAGGCCCTCTAGCTATAACTTGAGCTCACAGAGCTCGGGGTGGTCATCCAATAAGGTGCTTGTGAGATAGGCTCTACTCCGGAACTAGATCTATGTGAAAATATATCTCACGTGGGGAGGTAACCCTAGTAGCTCCCTAGAAAGACATCAGAAAACTCTCTCAAGATGGGATGGTCATCAAGTGATGGTCCACTAGACTCATCCTTTGATCGAGTCACTAACTGTGATAGCATACATCTGACAACCCCGCACACACACCGCTTAAGTTGCATGGCAGAGATGGTGCAAATGGAAATGGGTCTCCTAACCCCTGCTATCACTAAATCAACTCCTAGATCATCTGCACATGATATAATCTTATGGTAACAATCCACTCTGGCTCTGTGTGCAGACAACTAGTCCATGCCCAAGATGACTCCATACGAACCCAACGGAAGGATACGAAGATCTGAGGTAGTGGTGAAGGGTCCCAAATCCACTACACACTCCTTAACTAAGGAGTCTATAGAGATTTTGGCTCCGAAGCCATCTCGACATCCCAACTAAGACCCTTCTTAATCACCACCAGCCACTCTACCAAAGATGGTGCAAAAAGAATCAAAAGAACTAGAATCAAATAGAATTGAGGTAGGAACACCACCAATGCTACATGTCATCTCAATCACAATAGTTTGGTGCTTATCATGACTCAACTCACTCATATAGATCCGATGACCGTGCCCCATGTCACTAATAGTAGGCTCTAAGATCTGTGTCTTACCCTTATTACTAGGGTTTTGTGGGAACTCTCTCCAAAAATTTCCAGCAACACCACAACCATAACAACTTCCCGGTCCTCTCCCATGAGTAGCAGCTCCAAATCCTACTCTGAGGTGGATCTTGATGATTCGGTTATGGATTGTTGAGGTCTCTGCTGACGATCTCTTACTGACTAAACTTTAAGTGCATCCTGTGTCCTAATGGGTCCCCTAGGAGGAGGCCCCATACTCTACCCCCTCTGTGCATCAAATCTCTGTGGAGGCCTATACGGTGGGTGGGTCTCTGCTGTGATGTTGTTGTGGCCTAAAAGATGACTATGTTGAACCTTTCCACCACGAGGAGGAGGAGCTAACCCCCTCAACCTCTTGTCTGCATCTGCTTGATGCCTTCCATACTTTGTCTCTAGCTTGCTTTATCTTTCCCGAGTCTCCTCTACTATATAGGATTTCTCAACCGCATCAACTAATGTCTCGCAAGAAATGGATATTCACCGCACCACCCAAATCTACATTCAGGCCTCGGATGAACCTATGGACCCGTACACATTCTCATTCTTCATGTAGTCGACATACTAGAGTAGATCTAGAAATCAACTCTCATACTCAGCTACTATCAAAGATTCTTGTCGAGGTTATGAAACTCATCTATCCTCTGTTGAATGAACCTCCATGATAAGTACCTGCTCTTCAACTCCTCCTCAAAGAGCTCCTAGGTAACCATCTCTGAATCAACATGGATCTTTTGTTCCTCAATCCTCCAATGGACACCATGTCTATCCCTCAGAAGATGGATCACAACACGAGCTTTTATGTTGCTAGTATAAGGGCAGAGCTTGAAGCACCCGCTCAAGCTCACCAACAAGGCCTCTTCCTGAAACCCATATGTATCCCTAAAATAGTGAGATGGTCATAGCTTCAAGATCTCCCTGATATGGTCTAAAATTGTGGTCTATTGACCCTAGGCCTCTCTTCATGCTCATCTCTAAGCCTAGGGCTGCAGAGACCTATCCATGTGTCCAAAAATCTGGTCTCCCCGTCCCTCTCGTGGTGACTTTCTCTCGCCTAAATCCACATGGGAGTTCTCTCCTCTATGCTCCTCGCTTGTGTTCGAGGAGATGCATGAGCCTCAACGGATGGCTCCCTATCATGTCTGGCTGACCGTCCTCCTATGGACCCTCCGTGTAAAGTGGCATTAACATCCTGAAGCATCTGTAAAATATGAGGTAGGATGGTTGCTACAGTATGATCTGGTGGTGGTAAGTCTAGATCTATGTGAAAGGACCCCTCATCTTGTCCACACCTCTTGCACAGACCAAGGTGAGAGTTAGTTCATTATTCTAGGTTTTATTCATTTTTCCATGTTTACTAAAATATGTAATTTTCAAACAAAGTTGTTTTCTAGATTTAAAAGTGTGCTAGGTTTAATATTGCACTAGGTTTAGTGTTCATGTCTCAAGTTTTCTAGTGTGCCCAAGGGTCCAAGCTTTGAACCCATGGCTCTGATACCAAGTGTAACACTCGCTAAAACGACCACTCGAGACCCAAGAACAACCTAGGTTTAGATAGAAAAATTATGGAATAATTATTTTTTCGAAAAGTGTGACCACTACCAGGTTTCAAGCAATAATCATCACAACAAAGATTCAAAGTCAATTATAATTTAATAAATGAAATTTTCCCATTATAACAAACATTAGATCCACATTACAAAATTAATGAGTGTAATTAATCCAAACATAGTTAAGGTTCTCTTAGGTGTTAATTTAATAAATAATTAAATTAACACTATAGTTAAATATTCCTTAATTAATTTTAGAGGGTCAAGGGCCAAAACAATTAAATGCCTAGGGTTTTTAATTCCACTAGGTCTAAATAATAACCAAGGTTCTTATTTACATGGGTTAGAAAACATTCCCTTACCCCATAAGGTGACCCCTTAAAGTCACCTCATGCCTTTGAAACCAAACATTTAAATTAAGGAGGTAATTAATTTATATTTCATGCACTTAACACTTTCTAAAAACATTTCCATTAGATAGGAAATTTCTTCCCCTTTCCAATGATATAAATAAGTCCTCCTAACTCCTCATATTTGTTAAATTACAGGCTGGCGGGCCTGGGGAGGAAATTTTTCCCAAAGTGGGCCTAGGGAAGAAATTTCACCTGGGGAAGGTTTCGGACCAGCAGAACTTGGGGAGACATTTGGTGCTTTGCACTCTTAGCTAAAAGGTAAAATTTTCATTTGCATGCAAGTGAGCCCATGGCCCATGCGGTGGGGCTTCGAACCGAGGGAAGAAAATTTTCCCCAAGCCTCAAGGGACACTTGGCACATTTTTAAGCCAACGCAGGAAGGTAGGTCATCGGAGGTAACTAGGATTTTTAGGCTTTTTGTTGAAAAATAAAAAAGGTTTAAAAACATCCATGCCTCTGCCGACACTCAAAGAGGCCACATGTCATGCCCAAAAACACAAGCAGGAAATGGTCCGATGGGAAAGCTTAAGAATTTAGACTTTTTGTTAAAAGCGTGAAGGTTAAAAATAACCCACGCCTCTCCGACACCCTAGCAAAGCCACGTGTCAATCCAACAATGACTGCGGAAGGTGGGTTAGCTGGGAAACTTAGGAATTTTTTCCAATCTTTTCCAAAAGTGATAAGGTCTAAAATAATCCATGCCTCCGTCGATGCTGAAGAAGCCACGTGTCAGACCCACAGTGATAGGCAGGGAAGCGGACCGGCGAGGAGACTTAAGATTTTGTGCCAATTTTTCAAAAAGAAAAGTTTGAAGGTGTCGGGCCCGCGAACCTACGGAAGTATATTTTTTTTTGCCAAAGGGAAAGATCGGGCTTGCAGAGCCACGAGAGAACTTGTGACTTTTTACATTTTTTCAAAAATTTCCCTAAGTAATTTTTGGGCCCGCGGATCCGATTTACAAAAATTTCCCCCTTTTTTTGAAACCAAATGAAGTAAAACTTTAGAAGGCCATAACTTTTGACTAGAAGCTTAGATTTGAGAAAATAAGGACTTTTTGGAAAGGGCTCAAACTCCTCTTTGCATAGGAAGCACAAAATCTTATTTTCAAAAAACTTAGATGGGTGAATTTTAAGAAAACATCTTTCCTACCATTAAAATGTGAACTAAACTTTTTCAACTACCATAATTGGTCTAATTCGCTATTCTTTCTTCTTCAACACACCAAACGGTGTGGAGAAATGTACTTGAATGGATTACAAGGATTAATTGATTAACGGTTGAGATTACAATACGAATTTCTTTTCTTTTATGTGAAACTACATTATTATGCCTCTTGCCCGATTACTAGAGTTCTGAATAAATTACTAGGGCAATGCAATTGTTTCATGATGTGATTTTTCATCCTTAGTTCATTTTAAAGTTTCATTTTGTCTTTCATTGTTACAAGGTACTTTGTATATTTTTCTGATATTGATTTGCAGGTTTGAAACAATCTAACAGAGATCTATGTATTTCAAACTAGAAATTTATCTATTTCATTTTCCATACTTTAAACATTTAAGTTCATTCCATTCTAAATTTACAATGTTCAACTTTCCTTCAATCAATACGTGAAAAGAAAGAATGTAATCCTATTTCTTTTCAACCATGCATTTCGAATAACACAGAGAACATAATACTTCTTAATACATTATTTTTTTCCAATCTTCAAATAGATATTTTTAGTAATATTACAAACACAGATTTCAAACACGAGTAACATCATTTTGTAGAAAATAATCAAATTCCATTGAATGAAATAATAATCCCTCCTTTTACAACTTTCCTTCCCTTCATCACAACAGATTACCAAATATATCTTTCTCATTCGAATGTAAACTTCATATTCAAAATAGAGCAAACTTTTCACCATAATTAATATTACAATGCCATCCACTTAAAGTGGGAAATTTCACAATAAGGGACCCAAGGAGAACTACAAAATTTTCTTCACACAAGCTCCACGTACAACAACAAGGGAGATCCGCCATGTTTCAAATTGGTCACAAAAAAAAAGGGGAGAGGCAATGCTCTCCACCCAACTAGAATTCCAATGAAGAGGAGAATCCATCCTCCTCATTGGCCCCCAGCCCCAACCACATTACAATAGGAAATGGATTCAACTCATGGAAACAAGACAAGCTTCCACAACACAAAATAGATTTCACAATCATATCACAGTCCAAAATAAAATGTAGTTACAGTCACAAGAAGGATAGTAACAAAATATACAAGGCCTCATCACACAAAGGCCAAAAGAGCAAGATCTATGGGGGAAGCTGCTTATACCTCCCAATGGGGAATGGGTGACCACCTTAAAAACCCACCAAAATATTCATCTCAAACCCTATTCTCTTATGCTCTCCTCCCCATTCTCTTATGCCTCCCCAAAAGTAAGAAATGCAAGTTATTTCTTGTCCAAGGTGGAACACCCAACCCAAAATCCCTCCACAAATAACTCTTATGCCTCCCCACAACTCTTATGCCTCCCCACAAAGATCCCCATAGTCTTCTCCTACACCACACCTAGGCAATCTACCCAACCAACCAACAAACATACCAAACATTCAAAAACATTCACATAAGCACAATACAGAAAGAAAACCTTTTTACAAGAGTCAAGCTCCTACCTCTCCATGATAGAGCTTGATCCAAAAGTTCAACAAATAAGATTCTTCAAATCCAAATAGTCCCAAAGCACCAACAAATCCACAAGCATTCAAAATCCTCTAACTCTCTCCAATTGCAAGAGCACCAGACCAACATGAAGTAACCCCATGAAGTAACCCCCAAAAAAAAAAGAATTTGAATAAATAGAAAAGGGAGAGAGGAGGATGAGGTGGCTCCATGTAGGATTCCACATCACTCATCCTCAACTCCACCTCACAGTCAACTTCAAACTCCAAAGCACAATTAATAAGTGGGTGAATAAAATGACATTTTACTTACACACACAATCTAAGCCCACATCCCTTAAGGACCAAAATTAATTTCATGTAAGAATGTGTAATAAAAACTTACAACTTGTCTTCCCAAAATGCATAATAAGGACTAATTTTGACTTCCCAACCCATAGGTAGGGTTGGTGTAACAATTTAAGAGGTGTGGGACAAGTTTAACTTGTCCCACAAGCCTCTAAAATCAGCCCCTAAGGATAGATCCGAATTTCAAAAGGAAGGTGGAGTGTTTCACACTCAAAGCTACTTACACATAACTTACAACACATAATCCAAGAGCCATCAACTCTAATAAATGTATTCTTTTGACCCATTTTAATTTATTTAACAACATGATTACTCACTAATCTAGACACAAATAAAATAAATAATAAAGGGGAAAATACATCACTAAAATCATCATACTAAAATTTAAAAAAGAAACTAAATAAAATAATACACATAACCCCTTGGTCACATTTAAGGTGATCCCCCCATGGGAACCCCTAACAAAAAACAAACAAACACACAAACAAATACATGTTGCCATGGTGACCCTTGTTGAATTCATCTAGGATTCCAATGTGGTTGGTCTCCAATCCCCCGATGTTTGTTGTGACATGTTTACTTGCAAAACACAAATACCTCCTTCGGCCTTGTGGCGCATCAAATCATCCAAAATAAATATACAATATAACTCCAAAGTCATCTATATATAAATCAAAACATCATCAAGCAAGTAATGACATCATTTACAATTTCATCAATAACCATATGATCATAAAATTAGTTCAATTATCTAGGTCTACTCAATATGACGAAATAACACATGTCCAATATATATATATATATATATATATATATATATATATAACCATGTCAATCAGCATATCAACATCAATATAAAATGTCTCCAATAATCCACATGCATCATATATGAATCAAAATCAACAATAGTCCATGATCTCTAACATCTAACACCATGCCAAATCAAAAGTTAGAATAATGTTCATATGTATAATTGAAAATATCATAATCAACAACAAAAAGGTGTCAGAGGGAAGTCACCACTACAACAAGCTTCCACATCACAATACAAGATTCAACAAACATACCAAAATCCAACCAATACAACTAAAATCACAAGAAGGAAAGCAACAAAATACACAAGGCTTCATCATGAAAAATTAAAGGAGTAAGATCTATGGGGAGGTCACTTATGCCTCCCAATGTGAATTGGGTACCCACCTACAAACTCTCCAATAAACACCTCAAACCCCTACACACTCTTATGCCTCCCTCAAGCACCTCTTATGCCTCCTACATTCTCTTATGCCTCCCTACAAATCTCTTATGGCTCCCTCATAAAAATATACCAAGTAAGAAATGCAGGCAATTTCTCGTCCAAGGTGGGGCACCCAACCCAACTCCCTCCAAAACATGAAATGAGCTCTTATGCCTCCCCACATGTAATATCCCCATAGTCCCCTCCTACACCACACTTAAGAAATCTACCCAAGTACCCAACAAGCATACCAAAACACTAAAAAAACATACACATATACACAATATAAAAGGAAAATATTTTACAAGAGTTTAGTTCCTACCTTTCCATGGTAGAGCTTGATCCAAGAGTACCACACCAAGCTTCTTCAAGCCCCAAAAAATCACCAAGAAGCTCCAACAAATCCAAAAACACTCCAAAATCTTCTAACTCCCAAAAATGCAAGACCACAAGGAATGAAGTAACCCCAAACAAGAAAAAAGAACTTGAATAAATAGAAGAGAGAGAGAGAGAGAGAGAGTGAGGTGGCTCCAGTAGTATGCCACATCACTCATCCTCAACACCACCTCACAAGTCAAACCTCAACCCCAATGCACCATAAATTTGTGGGTGAGAGGAATGACAAGTTACTTACACACACAATGCAAGCCCACACCCCTAAGGAAAAATTTAATTTCAAGAAGGAAAGTGCAATAAAAACTTACAATTTGTCTTCCCAAAACACATAATGGGGTCTATTTTAGACCCCCAACCCATAGGTAGGGTTGGTATAGCAATTTAAGAGGTGTGGGACAATTTTAACTTGTCCCACAAGCCTCCAAAATTGGCCCATAAGGCCAAATCCGAATTTTCATGAAGGGGTAGAGTGTACAACACTCAAGGTCACAAAAACTCAACTTACAACACATAAACCAAGAGCCATCAATTCTAATAAATGAATTATTTTGACCCATTCTTAATTAATTTAGTAAACTAATTAATTTACTAATCTAGACATAAATCAAGTGATTAACAAAAGGGGAATACATCACTATAATATCACATACTAAAATTAAATAAAGGAAAATAAATGAAAGAAAACACATAACCCCTTGGTCACAATTGGAGGTGATTCCCCCATGGGAACCCCCTAACAACAATTCAAACACATGCACATAACAAAATACATGTTGCCATGGTTACCCTTGTTGAATTCATCTAGAATTCCAATGTGGTTGGTCTCTAATCCCCCTATGTTTGTTGTGACATGTTTACCTAAAAAACACATAACACCTCCTTCGGCCTCATGGCCGCATCAAAAATCTAAAATAAATATACAATATAACTCCACAATCATCTATATATGAATCAAAACATCATCTAGGCAAGTAACAATATCATTTACAATTTCTAACAACATCTCGATTTTACATTTCATCAATATCCATATGATCATAAGATTAGTTCAATTGTTAGATCTACTCAATATGAAGAAATATCGCATGTCCAAAATATATAAATATAACCATGTCAACAACATATCAACATCAATATAAAATGTCTCTAATAATCCACACATCATGTATATGAATCAAAAAATCAACAACAGTCAATATCTCTAACATCTAACATCATGCTAAATCAAAAGCTACAATAATATCCATAAGTATAGTCGACAATATCAAATCAATAACAAAAGGTGTCGAAGGGAAGTGGGCACTACATCCCCTCCCCTTAGACTTGACTTCCTCCTAGAAGTCACTGGAACAGGTGTGGAAACTGAACTCATAGCAATGTAGCATCCTCCCATGTAGTTGCAGTCTCATCATATATATCCCATCCCACTAGACTCAAACCTGGTCAATCTCTCTGCCTCGAAGGCCTAGGGTCCTGCGCTCTAAAATGTGATGGGCTCCACCATCACCTTCCCCTTGATCCTGCACCTACAAGGAGGTCCAATCTAGTACATGAGAAGGGTCTGCAATATATCTCCTAAGTACAAAACATGAAACACATCATGGATGCGAGACAAGCTAGGTGGCAATGCTAGATGATAAGCCAAAGGGCCGATACGCTCCAAGATCTCAAAGGGACCCACAAATCTAGGAGAAAGCTTAGAACCTTTTCCGTAATGGATAGGGCTCTTATGTGGTCCTAACACAAGAAACACCTTCATGCCCACATCAAAACTATGATTTTTCCTATGTTGATCCATACTTCTTCTATCTTGTGCCCTCCTGCAATCTCTTCCTGATCATAACAACCTACTGTTCCATGTCCTATAGTAAAGCTATCCCAAGAGAAACCCTGTCCTCTAACTTGTCCCAACTAAGAGGTGTCTTACACTCTCTGCCATAAAGTGCTTGAAAAGGAGCCATGCCTATCGAACTCTGAAAAACTATTATTGTAGGAAAACTCCACCAAGTACAAATACTCCTCCCATCTCAACTGATGATCCATGACGTACATCCTAAGCATGTCCTCCAAGATCTAATTCACCTGCTCAGTCTTTCCATCTATCTCAGGGTGATATGCTATGCTGAAATTGATCTTCGTCTCGAGGGCATACTGCATGGTAGTCCAAAAGTGGGAAGTGTACAAAGGATCATGGTCACAAATGATCTTCCATGGAATCCCATGTAATTTAACAATCTCATCTAGATATACCCATGCCATTGCACTAGTTGTGTAGGTGGTCTTCACCGAGAAAAATGAGCCACTTTCATCAATTTATCCATCATGACCATGATGGCGTCATGGTGGTATCTCGACGTCGGTAACCCAACAATGAAGTCCATGGAAATGGTGTCCCATTTCCACTCCGGTATAACATGAGGAAAGAGAAGGCCAGCTGGATGCTGATGCTCAACCTTCACCTTCTGACACTCTAAACAACATGACACAAACTAAGCCACGTCTCTCGAAGTCCCCTCCAATGGTACAACTGTCTCAAGGTGGTGTGCATCTTCTTCACCCCGGATGGGCTGAATAAGGTGCATGATGAGCCTCTGATCAAAATGTCCTTCCTCAAGCCTCCATCTCTAGGGACATAAATCTGACCTCTATGTCCTAAGAAGAAGCCATCTGCCTCTAATGAAAATCCATCAAAATTTCCCCTCAAGGGGTCTCTGAGACTCAATCTCTACTCTAGCTACAAGGTAGAAGTTGTCATGAGTGAGGAAGCTACTTGTAAAATCCTGCTCCACAAATCTGTACCCACTGAAGTGGCCATAACCACATGTCTCCATCTACTAAGAGCATCTATGCAACCACATTCTCCTTCCCCTTCACATGCTCTATCTCCATGTCATACTCACAAAGAAAATCCATCCAATGCCGCTTGACGAGCATTGAGATTGGGCTACGTGAAGAGGTGGTGAAGACTCAAGTGATCAGTCCTGAGTGTGAATCTCTAGCCAAGAAGGAAGTGTCTCCATCAAACCAAGGCATGTGCAAAACTACCACAAGCTCAAGATCATGAGTCAGATAATTGAGCTCATAATCTTTGAGTTTGTGAGACTCAAAGCAACTACTCTTCCCTCTTGCATCAACACACCTCCAAGTCTGCCAAAGAAGCATCTGTGCAAACAAAGAACTCACCTTGAGGATCTGGTATTGCAAGAATAGGTGTTGTCATGAGGCATTCCTTTAGTGTCTTGAAGGCCTTCTCACATCTTTTGACCATACAAACTTCTTCCCTTTCCATTGAAGGGAAGTGATGGGGTGCACAACTTGAGAGAAGTCTGTACAAATCTCCTATAATATCTTGCTAAACCCATGAAGTTGCACACCTCTGTCACACTAGTGGGTGTTGGCCAATCCATAATAGCTCAAATCTTGGAAGGATCGACTATGATACCTTCCCCAAAAATGATGTGGCCCAAATATTACACCTCTTATGTGAAAGAATGCACACTTCTCCAGTTCCCATAAAGATGTTGCTCACGAAGACACTGAAGAACCTAGGTGAAGGTGCTCCTCATGCTCCTCACATATACATGAGTAAATCAAATGTCATCAAGGAAAATGAGCATGAAGTGATCCAAGAATGTCCTAAACACCCCATTCATCAAGCTCATGAACACTGCAGGGGCATTCGTCAAACCAAAAGGCACTACTGTGAACTCATAGTGGCCATATCTCATACGGAAGGTGGTCTTATGAATATCTTCCTCCGTGATCCTCAACTAATGATAACTTGACTTAAGATCTATCTTGGAGAAAATTGTGGCCCCCTTCATCTGATCAAATAAATCATCAATGTGTGGAAGGGGGTAACGATTCTTGATCATTACTTTGTTCAGACTGGTAATAATCAATACACAACCATAGCAGAGATCCATCCTTCTTCTTTACAAAAATCACCAGTGCACCCCAAGGGGATACACTAGGATGGATTAGGCCTTTCTCCATAAGGCCTCAAGCTACAACTTGAGCTCGTAGAGAGCTCGGGGTAGTCATCGATAAGGTGCTCGTGAGATAGGATCTGCTCCCGAACAAAATCTATGTGAAAATCTATCTCACATGGGGGAGGTAACCTCGGTAGCTCCCCTAGAAAGACATCATAAAAATCTCTCAAGATGGGATGGTCATCAAGGGATGGCCCACTAGACTCATCCTCGATCTGTCACTAACCATAAAATAACATACATCTACAAACTCATCACACACACTTTGCTTAAGCTTACATAGCGGAGATGGTGCGAATAGAAATGGGCCTCCTAACTCCTGCTATCATTGACTCAACTCCTAGATCATCTGTACATGATATAGTCTTATGGTAATAATCCACTTGGATCTATGTGCAGATAACCAGTCCATGCCCAAGATGACTCCATATAGAACCCAATGGAAGGATACGAAGATCCGAGGTAGTGGTGAAGGGTCCCAAATCCACTACACACTCCTTAACTAAGGAGTCTACAGAAATTTTGGCTCCGAAGCCATTTCAACATCCCAACTAAGACCCTTCCTAACTACCACCACCTCCTAATGCTCTACTAAGGATGGTGCAATAAAATAATCTGATGAACCTAGAATCAAACAAAATGGAGGTAGGAATACCACCAATGCTACCTGTCATCTCTATGATGATACTCTGTGCTCAAATCTAGTGGTTCTCACCACTACATAGATCGATGGTTACATCCCATGTCACCAACAAGTAGGCTCAAATCTACACCTTACCCTTGTTACTAGGGTTCTGTGGGCACTCTCTCCAATGATGTCCAACAATGCCACAACCATAACAGTTGCTTTGGTCCTCTCCAATGAGATGTAGCTCCAACCAGTACTCTAGAGGTCTCATGTGGATCCTAATGATCCGGCTATGGATTGTTGAGGTCTCTGTTGACGATGAGCTCTTGCTGATTGAGCTCTCGGTGCACCTTGTGTCCTAATGGGACCCCTAGGAGGAGGCCCCATACTTTGTCCTCTCTATGTGTCAACCTCTGAGTAGGTCTGAATGGTGGATGAGTCTCTGCTTGCTATTTTTGAGGTGGCTTGTTGGTGGCCTAAAGAAGACTATACTTGAACCCCCGTTGTCCACCATGAGGAGGAGGAGCTGACCCCCTCGATTTGTTATCCTACATCTACTTGGATGCGCTCCAAACTCTATCCTGGCCTGTTGTGTCTTTCCCTGTGTCTCCTCTGCAATATAGGCCTTCTCCATGGCCTCTGCTAAGGTCTGTGGGTAGTGAATGTGCACCACACCACCCAAATCCAAATTTAGGCCCCTGATGAACCTGTGAATCCATACCTTCTCATCCTACATATAGTCGACATACTGGAGTAGGTCCAAATTGACTCTCATACTCAACTATAGTCATAGATGCTGACGAGGTCATGGAACTCATCTATATGCTGTTGAATAAACCTCTAGGATAAGTACTTACTCTTAAACCACTCCTCAAAGAGCTCCCAGGTAACCTATCTCTAAATCAATGTGGAGCTTCTCTCCTCGGTCCTCCACTAGACACCTGCTCCATCCCTCAAAAGATGGATCATAACACGAGCTTTCATGTTGCTAGTACAAGGGCAGAGCTTGAAGCACCCTCAAGCTCACCAACCAGGCCTCTACCTGAAATCCACATATATCTCCAGAATAGTGAGATGGTCGTAGCTTCAGGATCTCCCTTGATATGGTCTACAGCTATCTATCGATTGGTGACCCCTAGGCCTCTCTGCATGCTCATCTCTAGGTCTAGGGCTCCGAGACCTATCCTGTGTCCTGAAATCCTGTCTCCTGTCCCCTCTACAGTGACTCTGCTCTGGCTGACTCCACATGGGAGTTCTCTTCCCTATGCTCCTCATTGTGTCGAGGAGATGCATGAGCCTCAAGGATGGCTCCCTATCATGTCTAGCTGATCATCCTCCTAAGGACCCTCCGTGTATAGTGGCATTGATGTCCTGAAGTATCTGTAAAATCTGGGGTAGAATGGTTGTTACGGCATGCTATCTAGGAGGTGGCAAGTCTAGGTCTATGTGAAAGGACCCCTCATCTTGGTCCACGCCTCCTACACAGACCAAGGTGAGAGTTAGTTCATTATTCTAGGTTTTATTCCAGTTTTCTATGTTTACTAAAATATACAATTTTTAAACAAAGTTGTTTTCTAGGTTTAAAATTGTGTTAGGTTTAATATTCATGTTCAATGTTTGTCTCAGTGTTTTCTATGTGTCCCAGGGTCCAAGATTTGAACCCACTACTCTGATACCAAGTGTAACACCCATAAAAATACACCCACATGAGACCCAAGAACAACCTAGGGTTAACTAGAAAAATTATGGAATATTTTTTTTTTGAAAAGCATGCCCATAAAAGATTTTGAAAACAATAGTTGCCACATTAATGTTTCTAATCAATTATATTTAATAAATAATTTTCCCCAAGATAACAAATATTAAAATCCCACATTATACTTTTTAATAATTTATTTGACTAAGCATGTTTAATCACCCTAAGTGTTAATTTAATAACCAATTTAAATCCTACTATAGTTAAATATCCCCCAAGGGATGTCAAGGGTAAAAAGGGGCCAATGTAATTAAATACCAAGGTTATTTAATTTCTACAATGTTGAAACAACTAGCAAGGTCCCCTTTAATATTGGGTTAAGATAATAAACACTTCCTTACCCCATAAAGTGACCCCTTAAAAAGTCAACCCATATTTTTGAAATTAAAACATTTAAATTAAAAGGTAATTTCCACTCACCCACTCTCCACCTACTTTTTGTAGGGATGAATCTCATCCCTTGGATGGATTCAATTAGGACCCTTGATGAGGAAAAAGGGCAACTAACCCTAAAGCATGCTTATGAAGGCTTCTTTCTCTTTTCATTTGGCTCATTGTTTCTCTTTGTTTTGTAGGTTATTGGAGGAGGAAGAGAAGCCATTAAGGCCATTCCAAGCTTTTGGAGAGAGCTTACAAGTTTCATTTATTTTCTTATTTTGTTTACACCCTCTCCTAGGGTTTTAAAGTATTTATATATTTTATTTAGCTCATTTTCTTGGGTTTTCCCAAATGGGTTTTGGGTTTTTCCCATTTTATTGATATAAGAATTTGATTCATATTTTCATTTGGGTATATAAATATATATATATATATATATATATATATATATATATATATATATATATATATATATATATATATATATATATATATATATATATATATATATAATATTAAATATATATAATAAATTATATATTATATATATATATATATATATATATATATATATATATATATATATATATATATATATATATATATATATATATATATATATATATATATATATATATATTATATATATATATATATGTATATATATACATATATATATCATATATAAAATGCATATAAACAATAAAAGAAAATACGTATATATATATTATAAGGATACATATATTAATATAAATGGGGTTTAAAGGGGGGGATCAAGGAGTCAATTACAAGCCAATTACTACCCCCCCATTATATATAATGGGGTGGGGGTTGGGGGGGTATATATATTTTCATTTTACTTACCACAAAGTGACACAAAAGTTCCATATATAAACTACTTTAAAATTAATTCATTTAATATATTACTTTATATAATATTACAACTTTATTTATTACCATATATATATATATATATATATATAATAATATTATAACATTAGTAATATATATAATAATGTTATTATTATTATTATTATAATAATAATGCTTAGGTAATTAGTAATATAAAAACTAGTAAAAATAATGGATATTATTGGCACTTTAATGTTACAATACATTAGTTTTAACATTATTATCAAAGTGGTAAGATTTATATAGTTATTAGGGTCATCAAGTTTTAGTTCTAAATTTAAAATGTCTTTATAAAAGTTGGGTAGTTTTTTTTTTTGATATAAGAGGCATGAGAAGAATAGCAACTCAAATTTTACTTATTACTATATCAAGATTATAATGTTTTATAAGAAAATTTACAATATCTTAATATTAATTTTACATAATCCAAGAGGCTAAAGCCTAAGTTGTAAATGGGTAGTTTCTTCTCTCCACTAGATTTAGGAATTTAGCTATTTGATTGACCAATGAAAGACAATTTAACATTTAAGCTCTTCCATCCACTTGGATAAAATTTAACTTTCTTTCAACTACTATAAGAGAATAAACAAATGTAACTTTTCACAACTTTATAAATTTCATGGAATACAAAGAAGTAACCATCCTTTTTCTTTTCAAACTACTAATTTCCAACCATTCACACCAACAATTATAACCAAGTTTTTCAATAAATCATAAGATGAGAGCTACTAACTTTCCAATAGTTTTTTTTGAACAAGAACACATATTTTGTGGGAATAAATCAACTTCAATGGAATGAAATATTTCCTCTTTAAAAACTTCTTTTCTATCTCAACAACTAGCTTTACTAACACAATTCTTTCCTTTCCTTATAATATACAACTCAAATTTGAAATCTAATAATCAAAACAACTTTTTTTTTCTTCACAAATACTCATACAATGTCTTCCACTTAAAGTGGGAAAAAATACAAGAATGAAAGCTAAAAGGAATACAATATTACAAGTCTTCCACCCTAAGTGGGAATAACAAGAAGGTTTTCTCACAAGGAAATATTTCTTGAGGACACCAACAAAGCTCCATGCTTCACATCACAACAAGAGAGATCCACCATGCTTCATTTGATCACAACAAAAAAAGGGGGAGAGGCAACACTCTCCACCCAACCAAGAATTCCAATGAGGAGGAGAAGCCATCCTCCTCATTGGCCCCTAAGAGCCCAACCACATTGCAATGAAAAATGGATTCAACTCATGGCAAAAAAACAAGCTTCCACATCACAATACAAGATTTTACAACCATACCAAAATCCAACAATACAACTACAATCACAAGAAGGAAAGCAACAAAATACACAAGGCTTCAACATGCAAAAGCCAAAGGAGTAAGATCTATGGGGAGGTCACTTATGCCTCCCAATGGGAAATGGGTGCCCACCTACAAACCCTCCAATAAACATCTCAAACCCCTACACACTCTTATGCCTCCCTCAAGTACCTCTTATGCCTCCCACATTCTCTTATGCCTCCCTACAATCTCTTATGGCTCCCTCATAAAATAGACCAAGTAAGAAATGCAAGAAATTTCTTGTCCAAGGTGGGGCACCCAACCCAACTCCCTCCAAAACATGAAATGAACTCTTATGCCTCCCCACATGTAAGATCCCCATAGTCCCCTCCTACACCACACTTAAGCAATCTACCCAAGCACCCAACAAGCATACCAAAACACTCAAAAACATGCACATATACACAATATAAAAGGAAAATATTTTACAAGAGTATAGCTCCTACCTTTCCATGGTAGAGCTTGATCCAAGAGTCCACACAAGCTTCTTCAAGCCCAAAAATCACCAAAAGCTCCAACAAATCCACAAGCACTCCAAAATATTCTAACTCCCAAAAATGCAAGAGCACAAAATGAAGTAACCCCCAAACAAGCAAAAGAACTTGAATAAATAGAAAAGGGAGAGAGGGGTGAGGTGGCTCCATGTAGGATGCCACATCACTCATCCTCAACTCCACCTCACAAGTCAAACCTCAACCCCAATGCACCATAAATTGGTGGGTGAGAGGAATGACAAGTTACTTACACACACAATCCAAGCCCACACCCCTAAGGACAAAATTTAATTTCAAGAAGAAAGTGCAATAAAACTTACAATTTTTCTTCCCAAAACACACATAATGGGGTCTATTTTTACCCCCAACCCATAGGTAGGGTTGGTATAGCAATTTAAGAGGTGTGGGACAAGTTTAACTTGTCCCACAAGCCTCCAAAATTTTCCCTTAAGGCCAAATCTGAATTTCATGAAGGGGTAGAGTGTACAACACTCAAGGTCACAAGCACTCAACTTACAACACATAAACCAAGAGCCATCAATTCTAATAAATGAATTATTTTGACCCATTCTTAATTAATTTAGTAAACTAATTAATTTACTAATCTAGACATAAATCAAGTGATTAACAAAAGGAATACATCACTATAATATCACATACTAAAATTAAATAAAGGAAACTAAATGAAAGAAAACACATAACCCCTTGGTCACAATTGGAGGTGATTCCCCCATGGGAACCCCTAACAAAAATTCAAACACATACACATAACAAAATACATGTTGTCCATGGTGACCCTTGTTGAATTCATCTAGAATTCCAATGTGGTTGGTCTCCAATCCCCGATGTTTGTTGTGACATGTTTACCTACAAAACACATAACACCTCCTTTGGCCTCGTGGCCACATCAAAACATCTAAAATAAATATACAATATAACTCCACAATCATCTATATATGAATCAAAACATCATCTAGGCAAGTAACGATATCATTTACAATTTCTAACAACATCTCAATTTTACATTTCATCAATATCCATATGATCATAAGATTAGTTCAATTGTCTAGGTCTACTCAATATGACGAAATATCACATGTATGAAATATATAAATATAACCATGTCAACAACATATCAACATCAATATAAAATGTCTCTAATAATCCACACACATCATATATGAATCAAAATCAACAACAATCCAATATCTCTAACATCTAACATCATGCTAAATCAAAAGCTACAATAATATCCATAAGTATAGTAAGAAGGATCATAGATGAAGACAAGTTATGTAGGAATCTTATTCTAGGGTTGAGTGTTTCGATTAAATCTCTTTATTACATTTACAAGGTAAGAATACAACACGTTAATTAATTAACCATTTATTGAACACTAAAAGGTACTACAAGATATTAACTTTCAAATGCATATACCATATATATATCAAACCTTTTTACCATACGTAACTATGTATCAAATTGAACCTATGATTAGATGCACATTTCCTAAGATATCCCTAAAACTAGCATCTCATACATATTAGTAAATTTCAAATATAAATTTTCTGTAACATGAGACTACATCGTACATATATTCACTTTACAATGACCTATATAAATTACAATAATAAATAATGAATTACACATCCTTTTCGCCATTATTCTTGCATCCTGCAAAACCATGTGAGCATGAAATCAGCGATAAATCACTAGCATGGAATCCACCCTAATCTAACATAATTAATTTCTTTAGTTTCCCATTTACATATAATCATAATTATAATTTTCATTCGAAAGAAAAGGTTTAGAAACATGTATTCATTTCATTTCATTTCACTTCATTTCGTAACCAAGGAGAGAGAAAGAGAAGGGAAGAGAGAGAAACACCATTTTGTCAAAAGTTCTATTTCACACAAGTTACACTATAGAGTTTCAAATAGTTATTTACATGTGTCAAAAGTTTCCACGGTGGATTGGCAACCCGAAAGAGGTCCTACAACTTTCTTTTAACATTTTCTTGCTAGCTACAAAAACATTCAAATCAAGCTTGAAGGCTAAGAAACCACTTTCAAATGTTGTCTTCCGATGAGAAAACACACCATAGTTAAATTTCTACGTGCCCACTTATATACCAAGAGTTCATAGGAATTGACGGAATTCAGAACTAGCGAATGGTTTACGATTGGCGGCTAGTTTTCTAGGGCCATCAGTCGCAATTGGCCTAGTTACAAATGATTAAAAGTTAGCTCAAGGGTTCAGTAAACCACATCCAAAACTAACATTTGATGGATGTATGTGCCATGATAAAATTCCTACAAGTTCCCCCATATATGGATAATTCATCGATTCGACGGAACTCACAACTAGAAATTGTTTTCAAATGGCGACATGATTTTTGAGGCCACTAGTCCTAATTGGTCCAGTTTGACCTAGTCAAACTATGACCAAAGGCTTATAAAATGGCTTTTCCAAACTATACAGAAAAGTGTTTTCCCTGAACTAAAGGTTCCATACAATTGTCTAGTAAAAACACTAGAGTTTTGTGAAGACGGATAATAATTTCGTTATCCAGGGTTTCAAATGGTGGTTCAAACGAAAGCCAACTTTTTTAGATTCAAGAACTTCCTACTACTGCAAAACAGTGTGGGGGCTCCTATAAGGGCATCAAAAAGGTCACAAAATTTTATTCGAGGATGATCCAAAGATTGAAGTGACACCTCACATAAAAAGGTACATGAAGGAAGCTTAACCTCCCTTTCTAGAGTTACGAAGGTTACTTTTTGAGTCTCAGAAGTCACAATTTATCTATTTAAACCAGAGATGGTCAACATATTTCTTGGAAATCAACTCCAACTTGTCGATAAAACAATACTTGTAGTGATCTAGTTTGGCCAGGAATTTTTTTCGAATCACCTCAAAATGAGGGTTGAAGTTCATGGTTGACTACAAAATGGTTATTTTGATTGTGTGAGTTAATATGCGACATTTTATTGTTTTTAACAAGTTATTATAAAACAATTAAATGTATGATAATCCTAAGCTTTTAAAATTATATTTCGTTGCAAAAGAAAAACTAAAGTATGAGAATTATGCAAGATAAGGGGAGATGAACCATGCCTGAAAATATTAGCATCCAAAGAACATGAGGTTCTCCAAGAGTGTTCACCCGTATTCCACACGACTTCATCGTTCTTCCAGGCATTCCATCAAATGGTTTAGAGGATTTGGCTAAGCTTCCATGTTTTGCACTTTCTTGAAGTTCCCAAACACCTTTCCACTAGATCCATTCCAAACAACCACCATAGGCTTAACTGGTGTGTTAATGGTAACTGATTTGAGTTTCCTTGAGGTGGATGACATGTCTAAGGCTGCCACCCTATGTTATACCTATGCTACCAGCTAAATAACAAAAAAAAGTGAAGCTTAACCAGTAGAAAGGCTCCTATTTATCAAACTTTACAAGCCAAATATTAGAGGAAAGTCTCACAGAATGGATCTTATCATTCCAAATTCAGAATCTCTTTCCTTTCTGATCTCCATAACATTGTCTTAGAACATCAATGCCATTGAAATGGTTTTCTTCGATCCCCCTAGGAATGAATAACCCAATCCATGGAAAATAGAGTTGGACACATCATGATGATAGAGAGAGAGAGAGCATGCGAGTGTTTTAACCATTGCAGGGCCTTTCCTTGTCTTGAGCTGATATAGGGAATTCATGCTCAGCTTCCTCAAGGGCCCCAATTTAATCATCAACAACAATTCCACCACTGCCTCTCCAAACACCACAATGAATAAAAGCTTGATCATTTCCTTCCTCCTCCACAAACCCACGTCTAAAAAAACTCCTTCCAGGCTCAGGATTCTAAACATTCTCATTGTTCAAAAATGGAAAACTTAAAATAACACTGCTTCCTACCTGGGTGGACACAAAGGTAGCAGTACACACAGTCGAGAAAATCACAACCAGAATGGTTTGCAATAATCTCCTCATCAACTCTTCTCTGCTATTTTTCAAATAAAAAAATGATTTCCTGGGATAAGATTGACCTCTTCCAAAACCATTGAATCTCACCTGGTTTTTTTAACCATGGAAATTGGAATCTGATCCCTTTACATGTGGATATCAATACCCTATTCCAGCACTTGCATTTTGTAGAGGTCGGGATTGAGCACACAAATGAAAAGTGATCAAGTTAGAGATTTGTTTGTTGCATAGTGAAATGGTGTGTCTGTCTCGAGAGGAAACCGTGTCCCCTGTATTCTGCCATCACTGCAACTATCCATTTTCTACTAAATTTACAATGTGAGCCAGGGTTTGCGTGGTCAGTGCCTCTGGATCTTTAATGAAGTGCTTGGAATATTCTGCAAGGTAAATGGCATGTCTGAACGCATTGGATCCCAAATACGGCGCTTGAATTAATAAGAAAGGGAAAAAGACAGGTGTGTAAGGTTTTGAACTCGCTGAAACTATTCAATTACTGCTAAATTACATTGTTAACTTGGGTTTCAACGTGATTTATGCTTCAGCATTAAATAATGTGGTTGAATTATTTTCAAAGATAATAACAGGTTTTAATGGGTGGTTGAGATGCCCACGTGCTCCACCAAACCCACTTTCTCCTCCACTTGCTCATGCCACTTCACTCCTATCATACTCATTAACCACCCCTTTATTTTTAATTTTCTTTTTGTTAAAGTTGACTGCCACTTTCTATGTTAAAGGAGAAAAGAGAGCATAATTGATAATGTCAAAGTAGAAAACCTCATACCAACACACCAAGAGAGTAACAAAAGCATGGCAAACAATGTGAGTCCTTGATCGTCCCATACAAAGATAGGGAAAGAATATTATAAGTGGCAAGTGCCAAATAGTGCTTAAAGATATGAAGATTAAACTTGTACTTATGGATGATTGGTAGTGATTAGTCCCTAATTTTTATAATAGGTAAGTTAAGCTACAAGGGAATCATGTGTCCCAAAACAAAAAGAAAGGGTGTCACAAGGATTTATAGTTTCCCCAAAAGACCTTCAAAAAGTGTGAGATGTAGGTTACCATATGGCTGTTTAATCACCAAAAATCTTCCACCCATGAGACCGCATCATTATAAATGAATGTAGGTCCCAAACCATGCATTGTATGGGTGTTAGTAGTAACATGTATTATTGTGATTACTTAATTTTCCCATACATTTGTAATGAATACAATAACTTCCATTTTTAATTATGCCGAAGGCGTTCCCCCTATGGTAAAGGACTTCCGGACGTTTCTGCAACTAGCCTTAAAGTTGACGGTTTGACGGCCGTCTTGACGCTTTTTGTTTGCTTAATGCTTTTTTGGGACGTTTTTACTTTTTAATAGTTTTTAGATGGGTCGACTGAACCGGGGCTTCGTGCTTACAGGATTTTTCCTGAGCTTTTCTTCCAAGAACACGCGGATGAGCTTTTCTTTTAAGCAAACGCGGAAGGAATTTGCAGTCATTTTCCGGGTACTTTAATGTTCGTCTGACGGTTTCAGAACAAATTTTGGTCTACAGCTTCAATTTCCTCGAAATTAATTTAAGGTTGGTGAGTGAGTTCTTGTTCTGGCTGCATTTGCGCTATTTTTGGAAATTTTTCGTGATAAAGCTTTTTTGGACTAATCGCGCTTTTTAAGAATTTTCTTCAGCAGCTCGTTTTCCCGAACTTTACAAAATTAGATTTAAATTTGTGTCGACAATTGATATTTCCTGGAAATTGCCTGAAATTTACCGTGTTTTGGTTTATCATTCATTACTTTAACGCTTTTTTTGTTCGATATTGTAAGTTACTTGTTCTGATCAAAGCTTAGGTGACTTAGAAATAAAATTGGCAAGCTTTAATTATCTGAAAAGGACCGAAATATTCATGTCTGTTTTTACAAGGATTTAGGTTTTATGCCTATCAACGGTAAATTTGAGGTCCTTTTATTCGCACTGAGTCCTTTCTTGCATGTTGAGTCGCTAAAATTAACCTTCCTCTGCGACAACTTTAAGCTATTTTGGTAAATTATATTATTTAGTGCAAAATTCAATAATTATTATGATTTCACTTATTGTATAACAATCCGCGGTTGCATGTTGGTTTAGCTTTATTTCTGTGCCACGGTCCACACTGTTTGTTTAAAACTTGCAATGCGATATTGCCTTTATGGTTGTCGAAATATAGAGCAAATACAGCGGTAGTTTCAGTTAAACACGCGCTATGTGATACATCTTCATTTAATATTCAAGGGTTTAGGCTTATTCCGTAACGCTTCTTGTATTTAATTGGAAGAATTTTGTCCACAAGTTAGGGATTTTAAATTTTGTATATATTTTTATAATTTTGTATATATTTTGTCGGAAATATAGAGAAAATACAGCGGTAGTTTTAGTTAAACACACACTATGTGATGGAATACCATGATTGCAGGGTATACACATAAAGGGCACATTGATGCTGCATCCAAGGCTTTCAGGAAAATGCAGGAAGAAGATGTAGAACCAGATGTGACCACATGGAATACTATGATCACCAGCTATGCACAGAGTGGACAGTGCCATGAGGCATTGGGTTTCTTTCATCAAATGCAACAGCCGAGTTGTTACCCAATGTGATTTCATGGACTGCCATGATTGCAGGGTATTCCCAGAATGGGCTTCATGATAAGGCTTTGGAATTTTTCTATGAGATGCAACAAGCAGGGATGAAGGTTGACTCGGTCACCATCTCTAATGTGCTCTCTGCATGTGCACATGTTGGAGCTCTGCAGAATGGAAAATAAATCCATGGTTACATAGTCAGAAATAGTTTTGAGTTTCATTCTTCTGTATGCAGCGCCCTTGTAGCAATGTATAGTGCTTGTGGGAGCATAACAGATGCTCACAGAGTATTTGACAAAACAGTGAAAGAGATAGACACTTGGTCTTGTGGAATTCAATGATTGCAAGTTATAGCCAAAATGGGCACAGTAACCATGCATTGAAACTTTTAACAAATATGCAAATGGGGTGTGTGAAACCTGACTTGGTCACTATTGCAAGCATACTCCCTGCTTGTGCTGGATTGGTGATCTTGAAACAGGGTAAGGAAGTTCATGCTTATGTGATTAGAAGTGGTTTTGTCTATGGCATTCTTGTGCAAATTCTCTCATAGATATGTATGCCAAATGTGGGAGTATAAGGTATGCACGTCTGGTTTTTGACAACATATCTGAAAGAGACGTGGTGTCCTGGACTGTAATGATAGGAGGCTACGGCATGCATGGGTTGAGTGAAGATGTTGTTTCACTCTTTCACCAAATGCAACAAGCAGGCATGAAACCAAACCTCATCACGTTTACTTGCATCATGTCTGCCTGCACAGTCATACAGGCCTGTTGGATGAAGGTTTGCAATACTTCAGTTTCATGACACGAGATCTTCAAATAAAGCCTAGTATGGAGATATATGCCTGCATGGTTGATCTTCTTGGCCATGCGGGAAGGTTGGATGAGGCCCAGAAGATCATTGAAAGCATGCCTTTTCAACCTAATGCTTGTTTGTGGGGAGCATTTCTTGGTGCATGCAGGATGCATTCCAATATTCAAGCAGGAGAATCTACTGCAAAGCAGCTTTATAAATTAGAACCTGAAAATGCTTTGCCAATTATGTGTTGATGTCAAACATGTATGCAGCAGTTGGCCGATGGAACGATGTAGCAAAGGTAAGAAAAATGATGGAAGAGGTTGGATTGAAGAAACCTCCAGGATGCAGTTGGATTGAGGTTAAGAACAAAATGTACGCATTTGTTCAGGGAGAAGAATCACATCCACAGATGGACGAGACATATGTTGTGTTAGACAACTTAGCTGGGTAGATCAGGATGTCAGCGATTGTTCTGAAAACAAACTATTTGCCCCGATCTTGGAAAAGTGGAGGATGCCTAAATTATGTCTTGCCACAGTGAGAAGCTGGCCATCACTCTTGTGCTAACTCAACACATGCTCTGGGTTATAAGAAATATTCATGTGTGGTGATTGAAACTCGGTCACCCACTTCATCTCCAAATTCACTGTGCGAGAAATTATTGTCAGGGATGCAAATCATTTCAATCATTTTATTGATTGACAGTGTTCTTTGGATTACCGGTGATTATTACCTAAATAAGCAACAAAGACCATCTTGCATGGTAACAATTTCCTACACAGGTCTGTACCATTCTCTTTATTATGGATATTGCAGTGCTTTAAATATTGTTGAGGAAGAGGAGACCCCTATAACCTGCTCCATCATTCATTGATGGACTGCCATTGTGGAACTTATTGGGAATGTTGAGTTGAGCAACAAATAAGCTACAAGTTCATATTCACTTGTCATCATAGTTTTGGTGTTGCATATTGTTTCCCTTAGTAGAATTAGAAAACATACATTTGTAGGTTAAGGGGGATAGTGCACAAAGTCCAAACAATATAACTAATTCTTTGATAAGAAACGAGGTTCAAATCTTAAACCATGAGTCCTAAAAGCAAAGCTATAATGTGATTTGTCGTATGAATCCTTACAGCAGGGTGGTACATGCTGATTATGAATCATGAATTGATTGTATTTGAGAGACATTGGTCTTTGATGTTCTTGAAAAAGTCATTTACTTATTTTTTCTCCGCTATGAAAATCAAGTTGTCTGAATGCCACATCTTTCTAGCATCTTGGACTTGTCTATGTTATCCCTTCCAGAGCACATGGTTTGACTGAACCTCAAGGATTTTTCCAAACATTGAACTGTCTGGAAGGCTGAACCATGTTTTTGTTTGTCCCATAAACTGTACTTTTTAGTCTAGCACACCTAATGTCTCTTATTTCTAGCTCTCACTAGCCTATATGCTTTCACAATCATGTTGAACATATAGATTTAGAAATGAGATTATTTCAGTAGTGATACAGACGCAATTGATCAGGATGTTGGCACAAGTTGTATTAATGGTCATGAATTAGATCATGTAACTGATTTTGGCTTTGATGATGTTTAATTTTCATTTTAGAGTCTCAAGGTCCTTCAAGAGGTCATACACCTCTAAATATTTTATGAAAGATAGATGTATCAGATTTTCATTTATTTTTAACACCGGACATTGAATTTTCCCCTTTTTTGTGTATTATTTATTTCTTTGCATGATTTTATTTTAATAGGTAAAACTAGGGGTTCACTTCGGGCCCTCGCCCGATCATTGGAAGGAAGAAAAGATGAGCTTTCCCAACTGAAATACATGAAAATGAAATACCAAACATAAGAGCAAGACTCCAACCGCACCCATTAACAAGCCACTCTAGATCTAAAACAAATAGGTAATTAACCAAATCTTCACTCGATCCGAGAGTCTTACGGCTGGAAGAGAGAAATTTTGTAGACTCCTTTCTATTCTTGACTTCAATCCTCCACAAGAATTGAAGACTCCCCAACAAACTCCTCTAAGGGAGATTGCATAGGGGTCATATAACTCAAGGGCCAAATCATCTTTTCTAAAACCAGCAGCTCTAGAAATATCCCAACAAAATTCTCCAGAGGCTGGGAAGGAGTGGAGCTAAGGGCCCTTTTCCATGGGAGACTTGGCTACCTACTTCACAGTAATAATATGAACCCTATCAACATGGGAAGACTTGTGAGCCTTGGTGCTTGCCTAAACAGGCTCAGAAGGAACCACTACTTCCTTTGGGGAAGCAAACACCACCTTAGTGGCCTGAACTTTGGAAACCGGGACCAAGCCTCATCTAAATGCAAAATTCGGCCCAAATATCCAATCACTTATAGATTAAAATGGAAAATAATATCATAGTGCACATGATCTATAAGCATTATATTCTAATGTATAGCATTTACAATTAGTACTGGTAGATTTTGTGAAATATAGTAAGATTGGACAATATAGTAAATTTAGGTGATTTTTAAATTTAATTTGTTATTTTTTACCAGTTAGCAAAGCCAATAAATTTTTCTTGATCTTGACCATGTGTATGGGGGAGGCTGGATAAGCTTGAACTTGGTTTTTTCCACTGGTGTCACAGTTTTGTGAATGCTTTCAATAGCCTCTTCTTGCAACTCATACTTCTATGAATGTGATCATTTGCGATCAATGATTTGACATTGGAGTGCTCGCGTGGCTAAAGTATACCATTGCATGCTCTACTTCAATGGCAAGCAATAATACACTTTTTATGAATAAATACATGATTCTGATGTGAAGATAAATATGAAGGAAGATGAAGAAATGATTTTTTTGTTTTGATTGTCTTTTCCTTTCTGCTTGGGATTGAATGGAGGAATACGGACTCCAATACTCTTACGACTAAACTAGTATGCTTACAAACAAGTATAAACCAACGTAGTGAACAAATTGATCATATGTCTAGTAGCTGAGAGTTTGTTCATAAACCTACTGCAATCTCTATAGGACTTTCATTATTTTCCATGGAAGTCTATTTTAATGGATGCAATTTTTGGTGTTTAGATAGGTGTTTCACTTTCAACATAAGGTAAGTCTTGAGGTCACTATATAGCCAACGCACACCTCCTAGGCACTACTTTCCACTTTATCAATGTAGACAAGTATGTGGTTTTATAATATTAAAAGAGTTTAGATACATCATAGGCTTAGTTTTGTCTGAATGTTGTTTAGAAACATTGATTCACGAGGGTATGGTGTTTTCCTTTGATTTTAAGCTATACTTGAATTCAAAGGGTTGTGACTAATTTACGACTATGTGCTAGGCTTAGGATTATCTGTCTAGCACTCTTGTATCCATCCAAAGCTTTGTAAATTATATCACTTTTTTCATATTGAATTGTTCTAAAGGTTAGACCTCATGTTTGCGCTATTTAAATGAAGTGGTTCATCTATATTTTTATACAACCAAAATCAATCATACCCCTTATCAACATCAACTAAAAAACATCATAACTATCCCTCTAAAACAAATAACTTATACCTTTCGGCGTTCACATTGCATTGTACACATGCGATTGCTAGTTAGTAATTTTGTTGTTCCTACATCTTCGGTGTTAGATTTGACCATTGTGTCATTATTGATTAGATTATCTCCTTCTAATATTTATATTAAATCCTTCTATTGATTATATTATCTCGAGAGTCTTGAACATGCCCAGAAAGGTATGTCCGTTTGCCAAGAGTGTCGCTTTTCATGATCGGGATGACTACTTTGTCTTGGCTTTTATTTTTCTTTCTACCTAAGGAAAACCAAGTCGTGTGAACGTTTTTCCTCCCTCCGTCAAGAATGTTCCTTCAATACCCAATCACTGTATGAAACGGAAGTTTCGTTACCTTCTCACTCACGTTATGTTCGAGTCTCCTGCGATTGACTCGCTACGGAGCCCACCCTGCATCGGCTCGGGACCAAAACAAAGCCTTATAAATTGCTGTGTGTGGAGTTATCGAGCTCATCGGTGCTTTAGTAAGTAGCAATGGCTTACAAGGTGGTGATTGTGGCGGTGCTGCTACTGCTATGTTCTCTGAATAACATGGCCAATGCAGAAGACGGGCCAATGGTGAAGGGGTTGAGAGCCAATATGAAGCGCCTGCACCCTCAACACCACCTTCGTGGCGCCGTCCACAGAAGCATCACAAGGCTCAAAACCATCCAAACCTCCATAGCTTCTGCATTAATCAAACCAGCTTCCAAAGCATTATCATCTCCTTCACCTTCTCTTTCTCCTCAAGGTGGGATCGAGGCTCCCCTCAACTATGGGAAAGGAGAGTTTGCAGTGACAATCAGCATCGGAACCCCGCCCACAAAAGTGGCTGCCATCATGGACACAGGCAGCGATCTGATATGGACGCAATGCCAACCCTGCACCGCCTGCTTCTCTCAGCCCGACCCCATCTTCGACCCTCCAAATCCACCACCTACGCCAAGGTGCCCTGCGATGCCACCTCCTCTGCTCTTCCCTCCGCAGAAAATCATGCACCCCCGACTGTGAGTATTCATACGGATACGGCAGCGGTTCCGTGAGGACTAGTGGCATCTTATCTGTGGAAACACTGAGCATGTCGGACACAAGTGGAAGCCCGTATTCCATCCCACACATCGCCTTTGGCTGCAGCCATGACTCGGAAGGATCGGAGTTCAGTGGAACAGACGGTATAGTGGGGCTCGGAGGGGGCGAGTTATCACTAATCTCGCAGCTCGGTTCCCTCGTCGACTCCAAATTCTCTTACTGTCTAGTCCCATTGCAGAGCAGCGCAGAAACGAGCCCGCTCTTGTTCGGCAGCGCAGCTACTCCAAAGGGAGCCAAGTCTACTCCCATTCTTACAAACCCATCCATAAATACCTTCTATTACCTCTCTGTTGAAGGAATCAGCGTGGGAAATTCGGTGGCCAACATTCCAGAGGGAACGTTCGATCTCAAAGGAGATGGTAACGGAGGGTTCGTCATCGATTCAGGAACAACGCTAACGTTCTTGCCCCACGCCGCCTTCACTGCGGTGGCTCAACTTTTGGACTCCGCCGTGGGATTACCCAGAAGCAGTGATTCAGACTTCGATCTATGCTACCAACTGCCATCCGGATCAACTGATGATGTAGCCGTTCCTGACATCACTTATCATTTTGGCGGCGGTGCGGATTATGTAATTAGGGGTCAATACAGCTTTGCTACAGTCCGCGACAGCAACTCCTTGTGTTTCCTCACGCTGGACATGGGCGAATCTTCAGATGCCGTTGCCATCTTTGGCAATCTTCAGCAACAGAATTATCATATTCTCTACGATAATGCCAACCACATGCTCTCCTTTGCTCCCGCCGACTGTGCTTCTGTTTGACATGAGTATGTGTATAAATAAATAAACTAGCATCATCATCTTGTGGATTAACATTTATGACACCCACAAGTTTATTGATGCCCCAGCTAGGCCAATATTTTTAATAATTACTTATAATATCAAGTACTGTTCTCACACTTTCCTTCATAAAAATAAAGATTTGTATTAAAGTATTGACCAAGAGTAAATATTTCTTATAATTTTCAAGGTTTGTAGACCAGTTTTTACAAATCTATTTTGGCACTTCAAGCCAATGACAAATTAAATAAAAGTGAACTTTAATTTATTTTGATTTTGTTATTGGCTTAGAGCATGGGCTCCATGCGGTTTGTGCGTGTTGTTTAAGCTCATCATTTCGAACTGCAACATGTCATTAGGTGGATATTGGCAAAAGCAATTGTGGAAACAATTTTTGTTAATTAAATTGGTGTAGAAAAAAATTAAGGCCTTTTTAATAAACCCATCTTGTGTGCACAGGGGCTGAATTACGGTTTCCGAGCGCCCTAGGCAATACTCGGAGCGTGCGCCCCCCCTCACACCCAGTACCAACGACCCACCTATATACAATATAAGATAAATGAGTTCAGACTTCAGAGCTTTTCTGCCATGAAATGTTCAGCAATGTCTCTTGCTTTCAAGCTATGTATGCTAATTGTTCAACCTATTTGTTATTCGTTAGTCGCACAGTTTGTTTCCACTTTTGCATTAGCATAGCATCGATGAGAAAAGATGTCAAAATATTTTCAAGTCCCAAGTGGCAAGAATGATTGAGAAACACCAAAGGCCGACTGTCGACGGACCACCGCCCATGTTTGGGCCTTGGCACAGCCACACACAAGAATTCAAATTTCTCTGCAGCTCTGGTCCACAGGAGTCCAGGACGTGTTTCAGCTACGGTGTTCAGAGTTTTGAGTTCACAGACTACAGTTCCACTGAAGAACAGACTAACATTAAATAGACACTCCTAAATTTACAGCCGTAAGGACAGGGCCAGGAGATTCGGGAATCGAGAACAAATTACAATTAAAAAATGAATTTGGCGGCTCAAGCAATAGCGCACCTCGCCTCCTTTTATATCAATTCTTTTTGTAAAATTTTAATTTGACTTAGCCGACCGCACTGACTTCAAGATTACCTAGTTGACTCACCACAGAGTGCCACCTAGAATTTTTTTAGGAAATTCGGTGCCCTCCTTTTTGTGCCCTGTAAATCGCCTAGGGTAAGACACGGTCTGTGTGTGCATATTCGATAATCATTGCAATCCACACAATCACATTTTTTAAAGAGTTTGAAAACCTTGCCAAGAACACCATTTTGTCCATATGTCTTCTTTGAAGACTTATTGTAAAGGGTTTACATGCAATGTGTATGATTCCACATTGTTAACAAAAGTATGCTTTCAATATTATATTGGCGATTCCATTATGGTAATATGAAGCTCTTATCTAATCTATATAGGGTATTCTAATGGGTGTGATCTCATTAGAGTAAATATAATGAGGATTTACTTTGAAAAAATATGGAGGAGAAACTTATTCATGGTATTTGGAAGGACTACACCAAACTCTCACATATCTACTATTATTCAAAAATGAAGATCAACTACCTACCTAGTTCCCATTAGAAAGAAAAAAAAATTGATACAATAATTAGGTTAATTTTTCCAAGCCTTCCAAAGCTTTGGGAAAAACCATATTGGCTAGAAATTTATTATATAGTGTATGAAGATATTTTTGTTTAAATTTCAAATTTTTAAGAAGAATGTATATACATATTGTTTTATTTGTAGATGATAAACTCAAGTAAACTAATTGAGACCTATATTATTTGAAATATTATAGCTTTCTATTTCAATGTAAAGTAGAGGATTTTAATCTAAGTGAGATCGAGAAAAGACTTCTACGAATTTGCAATAATTATAGCCTTAACTATTGATATAAAATACTTCATTAAGACTAGGTCTTTGCATCATATGAAATTGAATTGTATTATTTTTAACTTTAAAAATGGTAGAAAACTTTGCTATATTTTTTTCCTAATTATAATTATTTTTTCATGTTGTTAGACTTAGCTTTGAGGGATTATAACTTGAGAAGCTTGAATGTTGAACCTTGTTTGGAGTGCTTCATACCTATGTGGGGATACTCATAATGTTTAATGATTCTTTATAGAAATTTACAAGATATTTGTTTTCTTTTTTAGTGATATTTTCTAGGGAGTTCTTAGAAGTCCTAGTTGTTATGAGGCGAGTAAATGAGTGCTTTACAATTTCTTATATAGGGTTCCAAGGATATAATTATATATTAAAGATAACCCATAGTGAAATTACCAATTTGCAAAAATATATAAATTTGAGAAATTAACCATTAGGAATCCCTAGAAAAGACCATTTAGACCAAGACTAAACTAATTTTTGATTTTGTCACATTCAACGAATTGTTTTTAGGATGAAGATATTTTTTTCATCAAAATTAGGATAAGTGGACTATTTTCTATTGATGTCATCATTTTTATATATGTGGATCTAAAGTGTAATTAGGAGAGATTCTTGTAACATGATTAAGGATATAACAATAAAGGTGCAATAGTCATGATTGAAGGGATTAAGCCAATGCTAACATTATCAAGGGGTAAATTTATAAATTAAGGTGTCTAAATTTATCCCTTCCCCTTTAAGCTAGGAAATAGTTTTTCTTGCTTAAAGGAAATGATACCTACGTGTGGTAAAAAATATTTACTCGAGGTGATCGGTTTCTTGACTAGTTAGAATATTTTCAAAGTTAAACTTGCAACAAATAATTTAGTTAGTGTCTATAAGACAATTTAATATTGACTCTAAATTGAAATTGAACTTGAAACTTGTAAATTGAAAGCTTACAAATCATGGAAAGAGTACACTTACTTTTTTTCCAAAGGTTTGTGTTTAATGTTGAAGAATTTGTAAAGAGGGGTTGAAGCTATTATGTTGGAGGATTAAATGTATTCGGTATGTAATTTGACTGAGAGATGTGAATCTTAAATGGAATTGTGTGTTCGAACACCAAATGAATAAAAACTAATTGAACAAAATGGTAATTGGGTGTACCAATGCACCAAAAGGAAGTGAAAGGATTGATGTCTCGTGATATCACTCATACCATATGTATTGAGGATGTCACTAGACCAAAAATAAAACCATCCATTCATTGAACCACACTATTGAAGATGGATCTAGAATAAAAATGTGAAACCTTGTGTAAGGCTAGAAGGCGTCTATGTACAGTCATTCCCGCATTTTGCACTCTATAGTGTCAATGTTTCCAAATGTTAAAATTTGAAACTAAATAAAGTATACTCATACACCAACTATGTAAATTGCAATAGCTTCAATTTGTTAATACCAAATAGAAAATGTGTCATTTGATATTGGATTTAAAACTATTTTTATGCCTCCTACATTATATAATGAGATGGAGTGTATTATTCACTAAACTTATGTTTCTATGCCTAAACATGTACCAATGATATGTGAAAACATGTATTTTTGATAAAATTATGGAATTGGATGTCAAACACTATTCCGTATAATAACATTTGAAGGTTCCATCTTCTATTGAATGTTTTTGTCTATATAAATGTATTATAAATTCATTTTTATTGTTCTTGTTATTTTTTCCTATAACATGTTACACTATTTTTTAATATATAATCTATTTGTGTCATGTTCTACAATAAGATTATTATGATAACCAAAATGATTCCTCCTCTTTTTAGGTGATTTACACATTCTTTAGATTGATCAAATAAAAATATTTAAATTCTTTTGTTGTCACATATTGCATATAATCATCATTGAAACAAAAATATATTTATCGGTGGCCACCACGTAGAAACTAAATTTGTATAATATGGTATGATTAAAATCATGCCCAAAACAGAAAAATAAGACATAAAAATCATAAAATCATACAAGTATCAAAGCAGATAGTATTCACGAACAGAAAATAATGTCACAAATATTTTCATAGAGAAGACCAATGGATGTATATAAGGGACACACTAGTGTCACACTCGCAAAGAAGAGAAAATGATTCAAAATAAAAAGGAAACCAATTCCAAAAACAAGAGAAAAATATGGTCACACACATATAGATAAAGATAATGGATGGACACGCAACACAAAAATACAAATAGTTAAATGCGTAATGGTGAAAAATAAATAGTATCACATAAGCACATATAACAACATATACTAGTATTATACAATACACATTTTTAGTCCCATAAATTGAGATAAATAACATATTTTATAATGATAACTAAGATGTGAAAGATCACTATGTAGTAAATGAAACATTAACACCTAATATTGTAGAAGATTAGACCATATTAGCAAGACCACTATGTAAAAGGGGTAGGTCCAATATATATGATCATGTAGAATCCATCCTTCATCATGCTATTATGCCATCTCGAAACCGTAATGCCCCATTTGTTGTTACACCCGTTCATTCTTCTATGACCATGTTGCTAAGTGTGGAACACCGTTGTGCTTCTGTTGATCATTAGTTGGCTTCGCCTTGTCACAGAGAATGATCAATATTCTCCCGCTTCTTCGTGCCTACTTGTGTATTTTTCAATACCGCGATTTACTGTTATGATTTCCCTATTAAAGGAAAATCATGTTCTCGGTTTGTCGAGCTTTCCTGTTGGTCCTTATTAATATGATTTATAATATATTAAAAAAAATTAATGATAATAATAACATTATAATTTAATTTTTTGATTGACTATTTTTCTTAGTGTCAATTCTTTTTATCAATATTGTTATCTTTTACCTTCAAGCTATTTTATTATCGACCGCTCTCGTATTCGAGCTCTCGATTAAGTGATTTCTTTTTTGTGTTTGACGCTATCACCTTGGGTTCTAAAGGATTTTCTTTTTTTTTGAATCCCCTTTTTGGTATAGGACGTTTTAGAATATAATTAATTTTTTTTTGAATGGGTACCAATTATATTTTTATAGATGTATGGATCGGTTAGTGCGAAATCACAAAGACACCCCAAATGAGTTATAAAAATATACTTTTCTAAGGCATGCTCATTTGGTGTGATTGCATAACATTAAACTTTCCCCAAGGTGTGGGACCTTGCAAAAGTGGGAAAGCTCTCTAGAGAAGGTTGGTTCCTCTTCCTAAACTACCTGCCACGAGCTACTCCAGTGTAGGAAAACTAAATCTAACCTAATCTAACCATTCCAAGGAACCAAGGAGAGAGAAAGAGGGAAAAACATAGCCTACACTAAAGCGGTGATACACCAACAAAGGAAGTGAGATATTCTATTGAGGGAGAAAGAAATAGAAAAATGGAGATGAGGGAGGTTAGACAGAAGTAACACACCCAAATCTTCAAATTCACCATTAAACTCCATGAAACACAACATCCTGCACCTACAAATGTGAAATACATGCACATAAAAAAAAATCTGGAAGGGAGAGGCACGGAGAAACAAAAAAATGATGCAAAGGGTTGAAGAACACCACAAAAACATGTTTTTATTGCTCTAGAAGGTGCACAGACCATTACATTTCTAGAATAGAGGCACAAATACATTTTCCAAGCATGGGAGAAGGTTTCATTTCGCTCAAAAATGGTGTTGCAAAACAAATTTGACAGTTTCTCTATGACTGAATGTCTCTCCTTCTAAAACGAGAAGTGTTACAATATATATAGAAAGAAAAGAGAGAGAAGAGGGAAAAGTCGAATCCTGCTTCAACCACCATGAGATACGCATCGAATCTCACTTTGAAAGTTCAACCACTGAATATCAATGCCTTCTGCAAATCCACCGACAATATGTCACTTCTAGTTCCCCAGTGGATCAAATCAAATCAGATTTGGTAGTTGAAGAGCAAGAAGATCCTACATTAAAGGCCCGAAGACGTTTCTCCATTTTTCACCTACCAGGGCCACGTGGTAGCCTAGCACTCATTTGGGATTCCCTTTATGGATTTATCGTTGGAGAAGCACCGCTAGGACACGTGGCTCTCTCTATTGGCTCTTCCATAGTTGATTCTGGATTCTTTCCTAAACGGTTTTGAGCCCAAAGACCTTGAATCTTCACCATTTCTTTTCCTTCTTTCTCTTGGCTTCTCTCGCGACACATCTTTGCTCCTTCATTTCTTAGCCCATATGTAACTTGTTTGTCATCTTGGAATGTGAGCTTGTGGGTCTGAGTAGTTTCCTTCATAATTTCCTTATGTGCAGAAGTTGTCTTGACCAAATTTGTCGGGGGGCGAATTTGGGATAACAATTTGGTGACTCACGGGGACATCTTCCTGCTAGATGAAGAGACTAGTGGCCTTGGAGCATCCATTGGGCATGGAGTCAAGAATGATGGCCTTGATAAGCGATCCTTCTTATAAAATGGACTCCCAACTCTCGCACTTTGTTGACCTCTACCGACTCAATCCACCCGCACGTCGGTACTCTCAATTTTCATAAGAAAATCTTAAAATGGAGTTTTTGAGAGTAGAAAATTGTATTGACTTGGGCTTTCACCTGTCCCTGAAATGGACTATTTCAAAACAGCTTAAGTTGCTCTGGATTTGTTCCCTTTTGGAGCTAAAGAATCATTATATAATGCTATGAGTCTTCTCACCATGAATATTGAAGAGCCTGGCCTTATGCACCCTTGGAGAAAAATGGACAAAACTTATATACAAAGACCAAATCATACATGCCTCAAACGAGACATGCAGAGTGTGCATAAACACTTCTTCTATTAAAAGAAAATCTACTCCTACTCCTAAACTAACTAGAGAGAAAGAATGTTAAACAAAGCCTACAATTGACAGAGAGAAGTAACTTCCTTTTCTCAAGAGAGGCAGCTATGTAAATGATTTGACACTAAATATAGTTGCCAATATGAGTGAAAAACTAGCTATAAGCCCATCCTTCACCCAAATCATCAAGGTATCAACATTAATGGAAAATACCTCCTCAAGCCGACCTCGCATTGGACTCCTAAAGGTATTGATGGTCACCCTTGGTACTTTGATGCTCATCCTCATTCCCACAGAAGTAGGCATGACTAGTTTTGGTTTCTCCTTTCGCTCCAATGAAGCTAAGTCCCGATTGGGCACGATCCTCGATCCTTTGGATGTGCCCATTAGTGTGAAATTCAACTCTAAGAATGGAGTCTTCTTGTGGACCTTATTGAGTGGATGGTGTGAGAGGGATGATGACATCCTCCCTGCCCTTTCTCTTCCTCCTCCTTTGAAAGAACATGGAAGATCAAGATCTTCAAACCTTGGTTCCAAAGGGCCATTATGCAATGCAGTTATTGCTCTTGGATGTTCTCCTTCATGGCGGTAGGTTTGTGTGCTTGAAATTTGAAGATGGAGGAAAAATGATGTTATCTCCTTAGGCTCCTCTTCATTAAAGAAATCTTCCAAGTCTGACAGGTAGTCTGCCTCCTTGTTGTCCTATTGCATGTGCTCTACCTCCTCCATGGTGCCTTCTGATTTGCAACTTGATCACCATGGATCCCGTCACTCTCAAACATGAAGTTTGAAAGATCAAACTCTTCTTTAACATCATATCTTGAAGGGGATGAAGTGGGAGGAAGAACTGAAGGTTCTTCTGTAGCCTGCTCCACACTTGGGGCCTATGAAACTATATGGTCCTCCTCCTCTACTGCAAATTCAAACTCAGCCACCACTGGCTCTTCGACTTTGACCTCCTCTATTGGCTTGACCATCAAGGGGATCTTTGTAGACCCAAATCTAGCATCCCAACTCATCATATGTTTGGTTATTTCTTTTATGTTGGGCTCCTCTTCTTCCTCTGCTTGACTGGATTCTTGAGTATCTTCCCAACATGGACTTGGGAAAGTAAGAGGAGTGGTAGGTTGGGGTTTAACCATCTTTGCAATTTTTTGTGGTGGGGAGGGAGGTAGAAATTCTTGTTTTTTTAGAGGGGATGACTATTTGGGAAAGGAAAGCGGAGAAGAAATGAAATGGGGTGGAAGACTAGGGAATGGAGAAATGGAATCAATGCTTGGGGCAGCAACTAGGAAGCTTGGAAATTGGAGCTTGGGTTGAGAGGGTGCTGCTTAAGAAAGAGAAAAAGAAAAGCTATGAGATGTTGGACTTACCCATTGATGAGGTTGTCTTGACTCCAACTCATAAGCCCCGATATCCTCACCCATTGTGCAATTTGGGCAGCATTTCAACCATGAAGTATAACTTCTCATGAGGGTCAGTAATGTCTTGGAAAAGGGCCTTCCCATGGACAAGGTGCCCTGCAACCAATCTTGAATGCCTTCATTTGTGCTATGGCACTGGACTGCACCATGCTAGCCTCCATTTTTTGAATCTTCTCCAGTAGACCAACATCTTCCATTTAATTGTTGTTATTATATGCATATCCATGTTCCTAATAAACTTTATAGTAAAACTGGTTTTGACATTGCTCATATGGGTAAGCGATAATGGTCCTAGATCCGATTATAATGCTAACTGGAGGAGTTGGGAAATACATTAGAGGTGGACTATACTATCAAGTTGTGAATGTTAATTCCATGATGGAAATGAAGTCATGATTGCAAAACTTTATGGAATGATGGAAAATAATGAAAGATATGGAAAACAGAGTGAATGGAAATGGATGGAAAATAGTGTCAGTAACTCAAGGAATGAGTTATTTACCGATCGAGTCACCAGATGTGCAAACTGCTTGCTTCTCAAAAGATGGAAATTATAACAAGCGCACATCAACCTTGTTGCAATGAAGTGAAGACCTCTAAGGTCCCACCGGGTGTGCCAAAACTATTAGTGCGAAATCACAACACCCCCAAATGAGTTCTAAAAATACACTTTTCTAAGGAAAACTCATTTTGTGTGATTGCATAACATTGAACTTTCCCCAAGTTGTGGAACCTTGCAAAAGTGGGAAAGCTCTCCAGAGAAGGCTAGTTCCTCTTCCTAAACTACCTTCCATGAGCTACTCCAATGCAGGAAAACTAAATCTAACCTAATCTAACCATTCCAAGGAACCAAGGAGAGAGAAAGAGGGAAAAATAGAGCCTACACTAAAGCGGTGATACACTAGTAAAGGAAGCGAGATATTCTATTGAGGGAGAAAGAAATGAAAAAATGGAGATGAGGGAGGTCAAACAAAAGTAACACAACCCAGATCTCCAAATTCACCATGAAACACAACATCCTACACCTGCAAATGTGAAATACATGCATAGAAAAATAAATATGGAAGGGAGAGGCACGGAGAAACAACAAAATGATGCAAAGGGTTGAAGAACACCACAAAAACATGTTTTTTATTTCTCTAGAAGGTGCATAGACCATTACATTTCTAGAATAGAGGCACAAATACATTTTCTAGGCATGGGAGAAGGTTCACTACTCAAAAATGGTGTCGAGAAACAAATTTGACAGAGTTTCTCTATGCCCAGAATGTCTCTCCTTCTCAAACGAGAAGTATTACAGTATTTATAGAAAGAAAATAGAGAGAAGAGGGAAAAGTCGAATCCTGCTCCAACCACCATGAGATACGCATCAAATCCCACTTTGAAAGTTCAACCACTTAATATCAATGCCTTCTACAAATCCACCAACAATATGTCTCTTCTAGTTCCCCAACGGCTCAAATCGAATTGATCTCGTAGTCAAGAGCAAGAAGATCATGTATTAAAGGACAAAAGACATTTCTCCATTTTTCACCTACTAGGGCCACATGGCACTGACGATGGTTTGCACTTCCCTTTTGGATTCATATGTGGAGAAGCACCGCTAGACACGTTGGTCTCTCTCCGGCTCTTCCATAGTTGATTCTGGATTCTTTCCTAAATGATTTTGAGCCCGAGGACCTTGAAACTTCACCGCTTCTTTTCCTTCTTGCTCCCAGCTTCTCTCGTGACATTGATCCTTCATTTCGAGCCCACCTGTAACTTGTTTGTCATCCTAGAATGTGAGCTCGCAGGTCTGAGTCGTTTCCTTCATAATTTCCTTATGTGCAGGAGTTGTCTTGACCAAATATTCTCAAGGGGAATTTTGGATAACCGGATGTAAATAATAAATTTTTCTTTTATTTAATTTATTAATCCTTTTCAAGCATCTACACATGCTCTTATTGTAAGTTAAAGGAAATTGGTTTTCTCTCAACCACCAACCTACAAATCATTATGATCATTAATGTTTCTTCTTTGCATGAGGGAGATTGGGGGTGGGTGAAATCCTACCATTTAATTATGGCGTATTCTTCTACTTCTACTATGACTTACAACTTTAGGTCCTTTTTGTGCGTAGTTTTATGCTAAGTAGGTGGTAAGAAGAAGTGCAAGTCGGGAGGAGTTTCCAATCAATGTTGTTGTTGTTGCTACTGTTTCCTCTTTCCCTTCCCTTCCCTCCTTCTGCCTTTTTCTTCCTTCCTGTGCCTCTCAAGGGATCCTAGAATGAAGTGGGGATGCCCAACAAGCTCGTGGCTGCATTGTGGAAGCTTATTGCAGGCATGTTAAGTCTAGACTTCGAAGCATTTTTCTACCTTTTTGTAATTCCATGAAATAAATGTTTCTCTTCCTAAAATGACGTCTAGAAATGGGATATTGTGGTTGATTTTTGAATTCCTTGAGTATGCTAGTTGTCCCTTTGTTCCTTCTCCCAAATCACTAGTTTTCTTTGGATGATTTGGCTTGCAAAGGGGAAAACTACTTTTTTTACTCTGTTATTTTTGGTTGGACATGAGCAATGTTTTACAATGGAAAATTCTTGCACTCACCGCCCCTTAGGGAAAACTTGTAATGGGATTTTGATGGTATGATTGCATAGCTGCTCTTAATACTTGATTCTTTTTCTTGGATGCAAGGAGACATAAATGTAATATAAATTTATAGCTCTTTGGATTTTGCTGGAAATAGTGAACTAATAGTTTATTCATGCTTGGGCAATCTCTATTTTCCTTGATATTTCATTTGATAGCAATAAAATATTTTCCAGGTTTTATGGATGATGGCTTGTGTATATCCATCACTTGGTTTGCAAATCTAGGGATTTGTAAATTGGTTTTGTATGTGCAATTCGATAGCCTAATGTATAATGGTAAAATTTGTGTGATGTTATTTTTGGTTGGATAAATTAAACCCTTCTTCTAGGATTCCATGGTTTCCATTTATTTGAATACCCATATCTTATTGGGGTGCCTAGGAATAATATTCCACGAACTTCTGGTTCTTTTACGGGTTCAAATGGACTTTTGGAATGAATGTGTTTTTATAAAAGTAGGATTGGGAATCTGGAGGATAAAATGTGTATGCCATTTTGGGTATCATGATTTTCCTTTCCCTCTCCATATGCGATTTAAGGTGCAAGTAATTCAAAAATTTATACTCTCAATGATATATTACCTCTACTTAGGATAATACTACTAAGAATTAATTATGAGAGGCATAAGCAATTAAAATAAACTAAGTTGGATTTGTAACTGTCATCCTTGGTTGAGTATGGTCTGATACGTTGCTTGGGGGTTGTGTGATCACTAAACAAACCTTCGACTATGGTTGTTGACTAAGCTTGGCGAGATAACCTTTTAGCATTTAAATGAATGTGTAATTTATAAATCGAGCCATACCCGGATGTCTGCCTAGTTACTTTTCAAGTTAATCACGGGTAGTAATTACTTAACCTGATATTCTGGGTGTACGATGAGCTTTCATATATGTATGCCTTATCTTCTTTTGTATAAAGGGAAATATGTAGGCAAGGGGATCCGGTTAGTGTCCCTTAGTTTGTTTAATAGCATAATAAGAGCTCAATCAGCTCGTTATACTTGTGTGAAGGAGTAAGTGACTCGAGCTATATGGAGGTATTACCCTGTCCTAAAAGAAATATTAAATTCTATGGATGTGAACCTTCTGAGGCATTGCATAACATTTTAAAAATAGTTATATGGCCTTTTCATATAGGCTAAAGGCTACGTTCGACCCCTGCTTTCATTAGGAAAGCTTCCTGGATTTGATTATTTGTAAAGGATCAAATGATGAGTAAAGTATAAATAATACTTCATGGTTAAGTTGTTGAAACTCCATATTTAACTATGGATTGTTTCTTTTGGGGTTACGAATCCCATTATGCTATGAAACCTCCCTCCCGAAAGGATTGAATAACTTTGTTTTGTTTCATGCCTATGATCGTAACTAGTATGCTTTGTCTTCTCTTAGACCTCTTTAGATGGATGGATTGAGTATTGTGAAGAATTTTAGAACATGACTTTGGAGGTAAGTTAATTTTAAAATATTTTCATTCAATTTTAGGTCCTATAAACTAAAGTAAATATGAGTATCTTGATTTGGTTTTTTATTTCCGATAAACTAGTTTATATATTTTAATTTGATTTATGTTTCACATTTAAACTATTTTTAAATATATTTTGAATTATTTTCCATAGCCCTCTTTACAATATTTGTTATATTTTATATGAAAAAATACATTAAAATAATAATAATGCAATGCAATCCAATGCTCTATGGTTACCTATGCGATGTTTGATGGTGTGATGTGAATCGAGCTTCTCCAACATGACATTTACATAGCACCCATACCTTTCTTCGTAGCCCTCCTCAAATGCCCGTGTGGTGTAGGCATGCCCAAATGCCTCCACCATAATATCTTCCTCCGTATTAGACAAATATTTTGTAGAAGATGGTTCCTGATCTGAAAAATTTAAATTATACAATAGACGATGATGATAAACATAGATTTTTTGGGAACAAGGAATGACATTTAAGTTTCTAAACAGCTTTTGGTTGTATGTCGGTGGCTTTCCAAAGATAAGGCTTTATGCACGATTTTCTGCATCTCTTATTCTAAAATTAAAAGTGTAGGAACGGTTAATGATCTTATACACAAATTTCTTACTAACAAAATCTAGAGAAAAAAACCTTTGTTAATTATTCTGAAGTGAGAGTGGCCTTTTCTTCTGTAGTTGATGTCATCACAATGGAGAGGTTGATTGTTCATATAATGTGGATATTCCAAAATTTTCTACACACTACGTGTGCTCCACGTGAGCAACCACCCCGCCGAGGTGACGACCTTAATTTAGCAGTGTCAGACTCAGACTAGATTTGATCTATATCCTTCTCAAGATAACTTTGATCATCATCAAAATTACCCTGATATCTCTCCATAATGGATGCCTTTGTTTCCACATTTTGAACACTCTCATCATCTAAATTGATATACACCAATCTACAAATGTTATGACATTGTTTCCTTTATTGAAACTGGTCTTAATTGGATATGAGATGTTGGCAAGGGGATGTTCATTGATTAAATTTTAGAAAAAATTGGTTAAAGCTAAAACTTTTTTATATGATCCTTTGATTTGAAAAAGAAAAATGATCCTCCAAAAGATATTATGAAATTTTTAACCTAAGGTATTTGAGAAAACCTTTCTTGATTCTCTCTTCTTTGTGTTGATACTTTAAGGTAACTACATGGTTTGGCATTTAAATCTACTTGGAGTGTTGTAATTTTTGGAAATTATTCTACTCCTCATGATAGTGAAAAACACCCTAATCTACCAACACTATGGGATAGTTTGGCTTGCTCAATGTTGGAAAAAGGATTGGGACAACCTTTGAGATACCACAATGTTGTGACAAGGCTTTTGAGGGTTAGGTGATGTCATAAGTGGGGGTGGGAGGGAAGTTTACAAAACATAGGGGGTATTTTGGATGGAATGCACCTCTACTAGGACCAAAAATAGAGGATTATGAACCCTAGGGATTTCTAGATATGAATATTAACATTGGGAGACTCAAAATTACATGAGCAGCTTGAGGAAATTCACAGGATGAGGAGGAATCGTAGAGATGGGGATTGGTATCCTTTTTCCAGCTTTGAACAAGATTCTTATCAACTTGCATAACAACATCAAATGCATGAGGAATAACATTTACTTGAAGGGAATAAATCATGACAAAAAGATCATAATAAAAGGATTTCAAATAGTATACGAGTGCCATACCGGACCGGCATTTGAATTGTTGAGGGATTCTCTTCCAAGTCCTTTGGAAATTAGATTGAAGTTCGAGATAAAATTTGTTGAGGATCTCCTTATGGTCTTCATGTGTTCCATGAGATATATAATGTATGCATTCTCCTTGAACCATTTATCTAGCTTCTCTCCCATCTAATCCCATGTGGAAATGTATCCTGAAGAGAAACTCGGGTATCATTCTTGATCTTTTCTTGTGAGGAAAAAATAAGAAGTCTGATGTAAATGTTTTCCTCTATGATATTACGTATGACACAATGATTGGATACATATTGGATATGCTCTATACGATTTATGCCATCATTTCCATGAAAGAGAGGGAGGGTTTTTCAAGGATTTGTTTGGGGATATGATCCAATTTTTGCAAATGGAGGGGACTGGAATTGAAATGAGGGATGGAAAGAGATCTTATAAGATCTGTTAAAGAGTGTAAACATTAGATATGAAAATTTATGGAAAGGTTCTTTGTAAATGAGAAAGTGGGTAAAATATCAACTATAAAATAAGTTAAGAAAATACCTAAACTTAGCTATAAAATAAGGAAAAAACTTGTATCATTGTCTGAAAATGTTGCAATTAACTTAACAAGAACACAAATATTTCTGAAATGGAACACTTAACAAAATTGAAAACCAAGTTTAAATGAAGTGTCCAAAATAAAGGTTCCACCGTGCATGCCAAAAATTATTGCCATCCGAAACGTGCACCCATGAACTCAGTAAAAATATAGCCTAAATTTCTCTCAAATGCGGGACTTAACTCAACATGACAAACCTCTACGAAAATGAAAAATTCCTACAAGTAGTTCTACTTTAATATTAGCCAACAACTAAAAATAAGCACTAATTGTAATGCCTCATTTAACCCTACCAGAAAACAATGTAATACTATTGAAAAATCGGTCATTTTTTTTCAAAAGAATATATACGCCATGTACGTGATTTGATTCCATTATACCCATTAACTTCACCAATATATGTTATTACGAGTTTAAACCATATAATCTTATAATATTATTACAATCATCATGATATTTAAATTTTGTTATATGTTAGCCCTTAAACGCGTTATGATTGTTATTTGAGTAAATATTTTAGTTTTGTGCACAATGACACATTATAAATTTAATAAGTGTAAATACATTGTCTAAACCTTCTATTCCATTACAACAATGTGATCTAAACACATTAAAGAATTTATAAAGATACTTCCATGATATATTAATTTAATTTAATTTAAAATTAATGTTGAAGTACCCATAAAGGTTAAAGGTAATATAAGAGGGGCAAAGAGAAACAAGACGATGCATGATGAAAAAAAAAAAGTAAATACAAAAAAAAAAAATACAAGAAGCAGTAGGAAAGACACAGGATGCAACAAGTGCCATGCTTAAGAGGTTCTACGCCTGGTAGATTGTGACTGATGTGTGAAGTCATGTGCCCGTTTATGCCTCCGGTGTTGTGTAGAAGGCTGAAGGAATGCACCAATATTCTGGGACCCAAGGCTGCCATGATGATGTTTGAGGAGGCCATATCTATGTTGGGTCATCTCCCTAATAAATAAAGCTACACACCTCTGGTCATCATAATGAATAAGGGCACGTAATGAGCCTTGAGTTTCTCAAAAGAGACAATAGTACCTACCATGGATCTCATAGTACATAGGACAATGAAATATAAAGTGCTCCTTTGATTCAGGTTCATTGTTGCAAAGTGTGCAAGTGTGTTGGTCTCTAGGAATGTAGTGCTCTGTCTCCATGCGAAGCTGATGAGAGAAAACTCATAGTTGACCCAAGGGGAATCTCAAACCAAGTGGGAACCTGATGTATTTGGGGAAATGACACATCCCTCTTCAATTTGGAGATAATGCTCCAGGATAGTGGTGCATTTTGTCGGAAATGGTTCTAATGGTTCAATCCATGTTGATTTTATGTAAGATTTGTAGATATCCTCTCTAATCCCTCTATGAATTTCCCTTTTAGGCATGTCGGGATAATTAATAGAGAATGTGAGAGGAGGAAGGTGATCGATATCCAATTCGATGCTTTGGAAGAAAGTTATACAATGTGCATACCAAGTGGTTTGGATCTCGAATTCACATAGCCTCATGGATGATTGGAGAGCCAAGGGGTATATATTCTTCCAAATAGGTGTATCTCGCCATACATCTTAGTCTATGAAAATCTTATAATGGTAAGAATACCTTAATAATATTTGAGTTAGTTTTTAAAAATAAAATAAAAGATACTTTTAATTTTATAGCTTTATACTTGTTTAAATTACCTTACCCTAACCCAATATTATATGCGCTACCTAACCACAACTCCTAAACAAATTAGGGCTTTTATTTATTTATTGTTTGTAACATATGCTTGGTGAGTTTATTTCTTATTTTGTTTTCTTTTGTCTGCTGCAGTTGAGGGAGGCAACGCCATGGCAGCTAGGTTTCAAGCTTGATAATATTTGTTTTTATTTTTATTTTTTTCTCCTTCTTTATTTTTCGCATGTTATCTCGAGATTTATGGTGGGGGGATCTTTTCTTATAAGAATATTATGAATAGATATTTTAGTTTTTATTTTTTTATCTTGCAGATTGGTTTACCGTGAGGGCTCTGGATTTTGGGTAAATCGATTTACCCTCCTTTACAAATTGTTCGATTTTGAAAACAAGATCTACTCATATGTTTATGGATATTTATTTATTTATTTTTGCTTGTTTTTAAAATATATCTCTAGCCTGCATAGGGGTTGACTTGCATCAATGGAGGGGTATTTATAATTGTTGGGGAAGCAAAGTGTTGTATGGCCACGAAGGCACAGAGAGCCACCACTGTGGTTGCGTAATGAGGAGAGTATAAAGACGTGGGGGGGGTTTCACCCTCCCCCGCCTAAGGGTAACTTTTTTATTATTATAATTTTTTTATATATAATAGAGGCATCACTCTACCCATTTTAATAAATAGGATTCAAACCATTTTTATAGTTTAGTTATACACACACACACACACACACACACACACACACACACACACACACACACACACACACACAGACATATATACACACACACACACATATATATATATATATACACACATACATACATATATATATATATATACACACATACATATATATATATATATACACACACACACACACACACACACACACACACACACACACACACATATATATATATATATATATATATATATATATATATATATCTGGGTACAAGGAAAGTGTTGATGGTAGGGTACATTTCAAACAAATTTTGTCTCATGCCAGTAAATATAGTCTTGTCAAGATATATGAGGGTAAATCTACATATGAATATATACATAAATGATTGTACTTACACACATAAACATATATGTATGTTCAATGAACCAGGGAATTAAAATGACTCTTCCAAGCTTTGATCCACAACTTTTAACATGAATAAATAAGAAATACCTTCACCATATTAACCAGATTAAATCTAAATATGCAATCATATATAAGTCTCAACATATACTTTTAAAATGGAGTGAAGTGCAATAGATTCTTATTAATGGGAATATTTCATTTATTCAACCCGATGGGAAGCAATAGGTTTATCTCGTAACATTTTTTTCCAAGAATACCGGACAAAAATATGGAACAAGGAAGTGCAAGAGATCTAACAACAATAATTTTCTTTTCAACAAAATTTCACTCTCTCATTTCCCTATTTATGTTAATACAACTAACATTTCATAAATCACAATGTTCTTAAATGTGAAATCTTTACCAACAAGAAAAATAATAGAGAAAAATTATTCATAATTGGTGAAATCCACATTTCATCCTTTTCTTTATATTCTCCTTTCCAACATTAAAAATGAAGCAATTTTCCATCCATAACTTAAACTATTTATTTTGTTTCAACAAATTTCAACCTACACATATCCTTTCATTTTGTTATGTCAATAAACTTACATATGGAAAGAATAATAAGTTTACATATGGCGAGAATAATTTTTCATTTCTCATGAATACATACTCTTATCTCAAACAAGACACCAATGTACATATTTCTTTAACTCAATAATATTTCCCTTTTTTATACAAGTTCCATAAAACAATTTCCATACAAAGCCTCACATTACAAGGGAATCTAATCATGATTTTGTCACAAAAGAGGAACAAATTTACAAGTCTCTAAGATGAACACAAAACAAGGCTTTACAAGGCTCTTCCATGATTTAAGAGATTCACAACACTAGTACAACACTAGTTGGCTCAAGCTACAACCATATCCCAATATGGGAGACTTACAAAGGAGAAATTTCAACATGATTTTACCATAACCAAATGAGATCAAGAAGGTAGAACTCTCCCAAAATTGGGGAAAAACAAAATGCCAAGTATCCAAGAGTGTTACATCCATCTTCAAGCTTTAATCTTCATGGTTTGCACTCCACAAAGTCTTCAACACAAGGAGAAAGGCTTGATTTACCACCCAACCTATAGGCATCATTACATTCCTTTCCAAAGGTTGGAAGACATGCTAGCCTCCCCCAATCCCATGGGAGAGAGAGATAGCTTCCACAAATGTGCACAAGAATAAGGGAGGGGTAATAACAAGCACATCACATACAAGACCAAACTCATGCACCACAAAACACAACAAATGACAACCAAACAAAAAGATGAGAACACCAAATTCATCCTCAACAAGGGGAAGAGTAGATGAGACATCCAATAGTACCATAGAGTGTGGTCCAACCATAGGATGCACACTTACAAAATCTTCAAAATCCTCCTTATCCCTCCATAACAATCACCCCTCCTTATTACTCCTCCCATTCGCCTAAATTCCTCCTTGGGAGGATTTTCAAACCCATTGGGTTTCCTCTCCAAGGATGGGGAAGGGGGTTCAAACCATATGAGGGGATAAAAGAAAACAACATGGCAAGTTATTAATTTTTATATGTTTAATCGACTGTGTTATTTTATTTAAATATGCTCCAATTATCTATTAGCCTCAAAAGGGGAATTTACAGTGGTATCAAAGCTACTTTCCTCTACTCCTTGTGGGTGTTGTTTGCAGAGATTGAATCATGGAGCTTGCTAGTGACGGAGGTTTGAGGACCAAGCTCTATAAGCTTGGGAAACGGCTCAAGGGTCCTTCACTTGAGAAGAGTGTATTGCTCAACACTTTGGAAAAGGTGGTAAGTTGTTTATGTTTGGTAAAGCAATCAGATTGTGGCTTGATGATTTCAGTTTTAGATCCTTTGGGGGCACATTTGGCTAGTCCTAGATTTTTGAGACATTCAAATTTGGATGTGAGGCTTGTAGTTGTCACTTGTATCAGTGAAATTATGAGGATTAACTCTGGAACCACCATATAGTGACAACATCATGAAGGAAATATTTCAGCTCATGGTGGAAATTTTTGAGGGTCTTGGTGACACCACAAATGCTCTTTTTGCTAAGAGGGTCACTATTATGGAAATTATGGAAAACATTAGATCTTGGGTACTAATGGTAGATTTGGAATGTCATGAACTCATTTTTCAAATGTTTGATAATTTCTTTACTACTATTCATAAGGATCATGCAGAAATTTGTTGTTTCCTCAATGCAAACTAATTATGTCTTCAATTTTGAATGAGGAGGATGATATTTTGATGCCACTTCTAATGATTTTATTTGCCTATATGAGAAAGGAGGAGCAGGAAGTGTCACCCACAACAGAAACACTAGCTCGAAGTATGATAGATCGGTGTAAAGAGAAGTTGGGGCCCTATTTCACTAATGAGGATATTTCTTCGAGTGAATTTTCGAATCTATATCCACAATACAACATGTAAGAAGGATGGATCAAGGAAGAAGTAAAATCAGATCCACAAGAAGGTAAAGATATTTTAGTGGTTGAAGCCACCATTTCGGGTGATAATGTTGGCAATCAGTTTGAGCATGAAGAGGGCATATCGAAACTCCTCATTCAACCAAAAGGGACAGTTCACATGGTAACATTTCAAGGTATGAAGAGGTTGATTTATGGTTGCATACTTTGTCTTTGTTGTGCCTTGTCCATTATGAATATGATGCTAACAATATATTCAAGATAAAGGATGCTTTGTTGAGTGGAAATTACAAAAAGAAGAGGTCTAAAATTCTGAGTCATGAAGAGTTTATGGGCAGCATGTGTAAGTCACACATTTATGGGGGTAAAACACATGCCATCATTCCAAGGTATGAAGGGTTGCATACTTTTCCATTTCCACTTTGTCTTCCTTATAAGATAAATATGATTATTGATGATAAGGAAAAGGTACAAGGGCATCTTCTTGGGTAACATATAGGGCGGAATGAATAGGTTCATAATTTGGTATCCTATTTTTAACCATGTTACAATTCTTACTCGTAAAAGGAAACCTTTGATTGGGTAAGTTTCACCCATGTATTTTCAATTATTTCATCTTTCCTTAGGAGATTTTATTGCATGTATGATGGGTATGTTTCTCAATATCTTCAAGAAGTAAACACCCCATAATTTTAAGACCAAGAGAGAGTAAAAGCAACAAAGGGATGATTCCAAGATATGTTGCATGGAAGGAAGGAGGAAGACTACACAATGTGCATGATGAGGCAGCCATAAAGATTGAAAATTTTCAGTTTTCCAAGATTGTTCTAATCAATTTTGATGCATGTTCAGATGTTGCCTTTCCTTGGGATTATGGGAAACACAATTTCAGTCAAGAGTTGGGAAAAGCATGGGGATCATGGACAGTAAAAGGTTTACATCCCGGAAGATCCTTTTCCATGTTCCAAGCTTTCACATGTAGGCAAGAAAATGATCTTCTACAACAAGGTAATATTTTTGATCAGTTCTTTTTGAAAAACACAAGTATGTTACCTTGTCCATTCTATGCTAGATTCAAGAGATGTTGGGAGATGCAAGTTGACGGAAGGCAAAGAAAGATTCCCACAAATGGTAAAGGTGAGAACTTGGTGAAGCACAATGGAAGTTATGGTCTTATGTCAACTAATCTTGTTGCCTTCCACTCCTTTCCAGTTGTATGTATGACTGATTTTCAGTTTTATATCATAAGAGTAGATGTGGAACTTGGAAGGATAACTAGAAAGATGAGTGTTCAATTTTTTTGTTTTTTATACCTTCGATTTTCATCCAAATATCTCTTTGGTTTGCTGCCCAACATGCTAAGATTAATGTTTGGGAATAAATTTTCATATTTGTAAACACCACTATTTCAGACACACAAGACAACAAAGAAAAATACAAGATATTTTTTTTGACTTGTTCAAGTATAGAATGACATTACAGGAGGACACAAAGGTTACAACTAACTCTTCAAAAACTCTGACACAACTATGACCACATAGGCAACACGGAACATCCAACACCCATCAAGGACAATTTACTTTTCTCTTTGACAAGACACCACAAGGAACCCAACTACAGTACATAGTTACAGTTCAGGACAACCCACTTTGTGAACATATTCTTAAGGTTATTTATTTTACTGAAACACGCCCTTCAAAATTTATCTTACGTTCTAGGAGATTCAGGTTTGATTTGAGAAAATCTTCTTACAAGGGTTAGAATCCTTTCTTTTACACTTAGAGACATTAGGCTTGGGTAAAAATTTCTGAAAGAGGATCATCTTTAATGTGAAAATTATTGGATTGATCAGTTATTAGGTTAACACTAGAAGGGAGGTGGGGTGAACCAATCCCCACAAGATTATCTTAAACCAACACAAGCTACAAAATCTTGATTTAGACCTCCCTTGCACAAGGTGACGAGTGTAAGGTCCAACTGAAGTGGAGTGCCATAAGGTTTCAGAACTACAACCTCCTTGTGCAAGAATCAACTATTAACCATGCTTAAGAGAAGATTACAATATACTATGGCAAGATTTAAAGTGAGAAGGTCAATTTATTTCATCATCATGATCTCTTTAGTTATTAACTGGTCTTTTAATGAGACTTAAGAGTTCAATCTGGTTTGGGTAAAAACTTCATTTAGCATTCTCTTGATTAAGTTCACTAAAGGATGCACAAGGGGTTCCCAAAATGGAAGTATTAGACTTAAAGTGTTCTTGTTCAAACTCCCCTACTAACTAAGACATAACTATAACCCCAAAACCAACAATGATTTTACTTTTTTTCTTAGAATACTTATTGTTTCACAACCAAAGTTTAATTTGTAGTTTAAGGTTAGCGAGGGTAGATTATTTTACACCAGTAGATAACCACTTTCTTTCCAATTAAAGACTCTTAATTTTATCAACCAAGTACAACTTCATTATTATCTTATTTATTTATTCATCTATGTATTCAATTTATTTCATTATTTTGATTATCTTTAGAAAAGGATTCCCAACCACTAAAACATGCCTAGAATAACATTGGTACCGATACCATGGAGGGTTATTAAACATGAAAGTTTTATGACCCGAAAGAAGAAATTACCATTACTCATTGAGAAAACTAAACATGGTTATAACATTTCTACTCGACATGGCACACAATCCAAAGGTGTCAAAAGATTCAATTGAATTTGGATGAGAACAAGAAGGTAACAAAATTAGTCAAGCCACGCTACAACATTTTCATGACTGCAATAATATAATAAAGAAAATACACATAACAAGGTGATGATCGAGTTTTATTCCTCACAAAGATAATTACAAGTTTTGCTACAACAGGATAAGACATCTTTATTTCAAAAACCAAGTCAAGAGGCCTTCCAAACTCCTTCACAAGTACCATTCCAAGATTTAAAACACATTAGAAATTCACACAAGAAACATCATAAATCAAAACCGATGAAACCTTTACAAATATTCCCTTTATCTACTCACACAAGACATATGCGCAAGTATTAATTTGAGTCAGTTCACGATAACTGAGCATGATAAGAGATACAACATAAGACATTGTGTTGTTACCTAATTGTTTTATAGAAATAAAACCATTGTTAATGAAACAACCCTAGAAACGTAGGTTAAAATTTTGTGAAAAGACTTTCCAGTAAAACAATAAGGAAAAAGAAATCTCATAGATCCAACAAGGAGTAGAATTTAAATACGATCTCATCAATTCAATCCTGTTGAGTCTATTTCAAACACCAATATGCACTTTTACCAATTGCTAATCATCTAAACATGGGTATTTAGGAAGGAAGGAATTCATATGTCCTATACTAACCTTATCCTTCCAGTCAAATCACAACCCAAGTCCCTCAACTAAACATATTCTAACTTTTCAAGAAGAAGCACAAGTCTTGAACAACTACCATTCTCTAATCAATATAGAAATGTTTATTCAAAATTTTGTGACCTGGAAGCACTGAAAGATAAACCAAAAGCTAAATACATTTCATCAACTACTATATTATTTTAGGGCCTAACTCGAGTAAAAATGGGATTGATCTAGGACAAGTTCCTACACTAAGGTGAGGAAGACTCAGTTAGTTGAAACAAGACTAGATAAATTACATATGAAGCTTTCAAGGTAAGGGTGATTAAGTAGACTGCTCAAAATATATCATGCCAACAATGGAAAAGAAATCACTAATACTCATTAGACAACAATTTCCTATAAAAGAAGTCAATAATTTCAACCCTATTAATTTCATCGGTGTGTTCGTTATGAGAGTCATTTCCAATACGATGATGTTTAAAACTACAACCATATTTTAAAGGGAGGAAATTTAAAAAAACAAGAAAATAACTCCTAATCATTCTTCATCAATATCCGTCAATTCAATCATGCCATAAGTTTTCCACTATACTAAAATCCACATCCTATCAGCTATTTACAGGAAGTTGTATACAATCACAAATGGCTTAACATGAATGGGATTCTATCACCTATTTCCCTTAAAACCAAGTCCCTTTCACGGTCTAACTATTGATGTTATCAAATAGATAAACAATTTCCACAGGAATTAAATGTAGTCACTGAGCATGCCTATAGGAGGTCTATTCTAGCATTTACAAGAAACAACAACATAAGGATAGGGAACTCCAGAAAGGTCTGCCAAGATACTAAAATCAAGAATCCACCTAATCAACTCATACTAATATAACCAAGATGACAGAGAGAGAATTATAACACAACATGCACTTCAAGTGATCAAGCTACAGATTGAATACACAAGCAAATTTCTACATAGGTCTAAAGGATCAAGGATGCCAACAGTTCTAATCAACAAAAAAAAAAAAAAAAAAAAAAAAACATCCTTCTCATGATAGAAATCAGGATCCAAGTTATAAGGATAAAAAAATGTTTCCTTTAACAAATAATTACAGAAGTTCACATTTAAAAAAACACACACTATAACCCCACTCAAGGAGGTGTTTTCATGAAAAGCAAGTTCATTTAATAAAACATTTAGATAAAAGCAGAAGAATTAAGGTGTAGGGCTTATCATGCCTGAAATTTGCTTCCACCCATTGCATAGACACCTCACCAACCAACAACAACACTCCACTTTAAAGATTTGAAGACCTTCAACCCAATGGGTTCAAGGATTGAGCTTGATATTTTTCCTAAGATGTTTGTTATTTATTTTTGTAACCCCTTGGAGGGCTCTTTAGTTAGTTAATGTGCACATAGGCTAATATATTTATTATTTAATTAAAATAATAAAGTGCACATGGTAGTAGTCATTAAATATTTTATTTTAATGTGAAAACATTAAATGGTTGGTTATTGGAGATTGCACCTCTTAATTCTATAAAAGAGGGGTCACATTTCCTTGGATGGGCATGTTGTTGAATTATTAAAATTTACTCCCTGCATGGAGAAAGGGATGTATGCCCAAATTTGATACTCTTGCTCTCTCATTGTTGAAGGATCTCTCTCTTGTGGTTGAAGAATTAATTGAAGACATCCTTTGCAAGTATATTCTCTTTGTTATGCATGGAGGAATCTTTCTCTTGGCACCAATTATTGTAGAAACTATTTTGAGGAAATTAAATGCCATATTTTCTAGTGTTTGAATCCTCTTTGGCAGCGATTCCTTTGTAAGGGTTTTCATGTATGTTTTGCCTTAGTTTGGAGTGTCTTATTTGAAATATCTGACTAATATTTAATTGCTGCTATTTATTAAAGTAGATTAACTGGTTTGGAAGGTAAATCTGTGTGTGAGGTTATATTTATTTGCAGAAAATCCATCTAGATAAATATCCTCTTTGTCGGCTGTTATATTACATGTTTGGCGAGTTGTAGAGTGCATGGTATTGTGGTGTTTGTAGTCTCTTTTGCAGCGATCTGTGTGAGGGTATTTAGACATAAAATTTAAATACTCTTTGGCACTGAATTCCATGTTTGATTGAATGATAGCAGTGATCTATATTTGGGAATATAAATCTGAGTTTTGAGTGCATTTATTGATACCCTTTGGCAGCTATAAAGTCCTCCATTAACTGCGACTTGTCTGGTAATTTTGTGATCATTATCTAGGCCCAACGATCTGGTTTTATGTGGGGTTTGTGGCATATTTATTGCAGCGATCTGGGTTGCTTGCTTATTGAAGGGTGTGAGAGAGTATTGTGAGTCTTATTTGCAATATTTTTCCTTCCTAACCATAGTGGCTTCATAGTTCTGCGATTGAAGGAGTCTCAGGGGTATTTTATTAATAGTTTTGAGTGATCTAAGTGCAGTGACCGGGTCTGAAATTTATGGGGATGTTTTGATAAGGTTTCAATGCTTATAAATATTCATTTGATAGGGAATTTTAAATCTCTAACCTTCTATATTACTATGCACTTTATTTCATTACAAAAGTGAGGAATTGAGCAAGTTATTAATTTTTCCAGTGTTTCAAATTGATTGGGTATATTTTATTTAAATCACTGCATTATCTATTAGCCCCAAAAGAGGGACATTACGGTGAACACATTTTTATAACTCATTCAACCTATTTATAGTCATATTTCTCTTGAACACAATCTCTTTCATCCAAAACCCTTCATTCCTAAAAGATTGGTTTTGAAATGTTAGAACGTAACATATGAGAGATGACTGAGATAGACATATTTCACTCAAAAATTACACATGGCTCACCCCGATTTATTTATGGAAAACATGGAAAAGATCCATGTAACCTTCCATATCACTCTTTTCAACTTATAACCTTATAAACATGACCGTATAGCTAAAAATTGGCAAACTAGGCTTGATTATGTATGGTACAGTCATGCTTGAAGTACACTAATTCAACCAACTTAGATAAGAAAGATTTATTAAAAACCTTGAGTGGTTCTCTTAAATTTCACAAGTGATTTTAAGGTCAAAAACATCATTTCTTATCCATCGCTTCAGACTTAGGGTTTGGGGATGGTTTGAAGTGGTTTTCACTCTTAAGGATTGTTCATAGAGTATAGGGCACCATTTTACTTCATTCCTTCTCTGGCATGTTCTTAACTCGGTGATCTAACACTAGGAAAGGACTTGAGAAACCATGAAAACATTTTATGTGCCTTTTATATATTAAGAGATGACCTTCGAGCTGCGAGAGTGCTTTCTAGAAGCTTGATAGAGCTAAAACCTTCATAAATTCAAAAACCATCTTCATATTTGCATGAAACTTGACATATAGCTCTCGCAACACATTCCTACACATGCCCCACCTCTTATTTGCACATAAATGAGCCTGTACCATCATAATCAATATCATTTTTCTATGCTTATACTACTTCTTCTCAAGGGAAGTCATAGGAAAGACCTCAAATTTTCCTCCAACTGATAAATTATGACTTGTAGCTTCTCATGAAGACTCTAGACAATGTTCCTAGACACATCCCATGCTTGCATTGTCTTGATATGGCCTGATTTTTATTCATACATCTCATTAGGTCCTTGAACTAGGCCTAAATGGGCTAGTTCTAACCATGACTTGCAATATTTGACCTGATGACCATCCTATAAGCCCTTGCACACTCTTAAAACATCATTTCAGACTTGTAGGACACCTAAGAAGTGCACACCAAGTATCTCCATACCTCTAGTGGGCACTAAACACCCTCAAACCACCATGAGTACTTAAGAAGACATATTGAAATCACCTTGAGAAGTAAATAAACCACTTTGAGAAGGCACTACCAATAAAAATTCATTCCTTTGAATAGATGACACCTCATCACTCACTCTTTTCCATCAATGCACCATGTCATCAATGAAAAAATACCAAGATAGGGTTCAACAATCTCCCCCTTTGTCATTGATGGAAACAAACACCAGAAAATTTGATGGCAAGAATTCATATCAATACCTTCCAAGCTCTCTTTCCTTGTTTCCTGAAGGAATTCTCCCCCTTTGATGTCTATGGAAAAGTTTCATTAAGAAAATAATATGCAAGCAATCAAAAGAAAGGTCTAGACTTAACTCTTCAAGCTCCCCTTTGATTAGGATGGTTGTATTTTCATTTAAAGCTTGAAAGGATACATGGTTTTCTACACCAATCAACCTCAAAGATCCCCCTAAATCTATTATCTTCAAACTCATATTTTTCACTCTTTTCCCATGCCTTTCTTTGGTCTTCTCAACTTGTACCTTGAACTAGTGAACTAGCTCCCCCTATTTTGACACTTCTTGAACCTTCTTAGAGAAGATATGGCACTTGAATTGCTCCCCCTTGATGACTTGAATCCTTTAGTGATTTCTTGGGGAAGGGAATACCTCAAATTTGTGTCTTAAATTCTAAAAATCTACTTTTGGTAGAGGTTTAGTCATGATATCAACCAATTCCTCCTTTGTGGATACATGTTCAAGCTTGATTATTTTCTCACTCACTTTTTTTCAAGAAATGATACTTAATTGGTACATTTTTTTTCTTGGAGTGCAACACTGGGTTCTTGAAATACTTATAGCACTTGTGCTATCACAATACAAAGGTATATGACCTTCATTTTCAATTTTATAGTCTTCAAGTTTTTACTTCATCCACATCACTTGAGTACAAAATAAGGTTGTTTCTACATACTCAGCTTCACATGTGGAAATTTCTACAAGAGACTACTTCTTACTTAACCAAGAAACAAGGCACTTATCCACAAATAAGGCTCCACCATTTGTGATCTTCCTGTTTCATCATGCTACCTTCCCAATCTGCATCTGTGAATGATTTGATTTGAAATTCGTTACATTTTGGATACCAAAGCCCATATTACATGGTCCCCATGAGATACCTAAATATTATTTTGACAACTTCGAGATGAACTTCCTGGGATATATTAGAACCTTCCAATGAAACCAACCATTGCATGATATCACCTCTAGATGCAATTAAATACAAGAGGATCTTCCTATTATAGAGCTATATGAGGTTTTATTTACCTTTGGTGAGATGTAATCCTTGTTTAATTTGCATTCTATAATCATTGGAGTGTTTACTTGGATTGTAATTTTCCTTTTGAAATATCTTGATCATATCCTTGATGTACTTTATCTGTGATATGAAGATGCCTTCTTTGGATTGCCTAATTTTTAACCCTCGGAAGAATGAAAGTTCTACAAGTATTTACATTTTATACTCCTTCTTCGTGGCCTCTAAAAATCCATATGACATAGTCTCACTATCACTTCCAAAGATTATATCATCAACATAAACAACAAGTAATAAATGGCCTTCTTCCTCTTTTATATATAGATTGTTATCAACTACTCCTTTCCTAAAAACCTTGATCAACTAAGTACTTATCCAACCTACTATACCAAGCCCTAGGGGATTTCTTGAGACCATATAATTCCTTCTTCAGCCTATAAACATAATCCTTGTCCTTAGTGAGAGAAAATCCATCAGGTTGTTCAATGTAGACTTCTTCATTCAAGTTCCCATTCATAAATGTTGAATTTATATTGATTTGATATACTTTGAATCCATTCTTTTCTGCATATGCCAAGAAGAGCCTAATATCCTCCATCATAGCCACAAGAGCAAATTTCTCATCAAAATACACTCCTTCAACTTGAGAATACCCATTATAAACCATCCTTTCTTTGTTCCTTGTAACTTCACCTTTCTCATTTAGCTTGTTTTTAAATACCCACTTAGTTCCAATTATGTTTTTATTCTTGGGCCTATGGACAAGTTCCCAAGTTTAATTTTTCTCTATTTGTTCCAGTTCTTCATTCATTTCTTTGATCCAATTTTATTCCTAGCTGACATCTATAACATTCTTTGGTTTTATTTAGATAAGAGAGAAATATTTTCTTGATCTTGAATGTTTTTAACATTCTTCTTGTTTGTATGCCCGCTTCTTTGTTTCCTATGATATAATTTGGTGGATGATCCCTCTTAACCTATATTAAAGGAGAATTTAGATCAAATATTTCTTCATCTTCATCTTCTTCTTCTTGATCAGCTTCTACAATTTTATCATCATCCTGATTTTCAGTGCTTTGGGGAGTCTCCTTGGGTCGAGTTTTAGTCTTCCTTGGGAATGATAAATCAATTGTGAGATTTTTTCTGCTCTACTATATTTTGTTGGATTTTATTATAGAACCTATATGATGAACTAACTACTAAGTAACCCAATAATATGCCTTCATCACACCTTGAATCAAAATTTCCAAGGTTGTCTTCATCTCTTTTGATGAAAAACTTTCTTCCAAACACTCTTAGGTGCTTTACACTTGCAAGTATTCCTCTCCAAAGATCATAAAGTGTCTTATTGTTATTTATTTTGATTTTATCTCTATTCAAGATGTATAATGTTGTGTTAACTACCTCTCTCCAATATCCATCTGAAATTTTTTATTCATTCAACATGGTTCTTTCCATTTATTGCACTGTCATATTCTTTCTCTCCACTACCCCATTTTTTTGAGGTGTTCTTGCAAATGATAACTTCCTTCTTATCCCATGAGTCTCACAAAACTCATCAAACTCATTTGAACAAAATTCTCCTCCTCTGTTAGATCTCAAGCTCTTAATTTTTGCATTTTTCTCATTATCAACTAGTGCTTTGAATGTCTTGAACATTTCTAGTGCTTATAATTTATCTTCGAGAAGGAAACCTAAGTCATCCTTGTGAATTCATCAATAAAGAGCATGAAGCAGATCTCTCTTTCAATTTTTTGGTCCTGGTTGGTTCAACAAGGTCAATATGAATCAACTCTAGAGGCCTTGTAGTAGAATACTCTTTGGATTAGAAGATTCTCCTATTTTTTTAGCCATGTGTGCATGCTTTGTAAAGAGTTTTATTAGGTTTAGTAATATAGGTCATGTTTATTACACATCCCTTGGAGTTGATCTTAACAAGATTGTCAAAATTAAGATGTCCTAGCCTTCATGTGCCAAAGCCAACTATCATCCACCTGACTAGTAAAGCATTTCTCTTTGTTGATCTCTTTTAGGACATACATGTTATTATTTGTTCTTTTGGCCTTGCCAAAAAATTTCCTTATTTTTTATTTACATCACATCCCTTGTTATGAAACACCATGTATACCCTTGTTTACACATATGAATAACACTCAAGAGGTTGTGTTTCAAACCTTCTACATACAAAACATTTTTAGTAACTGTCTTTCCATTTTCAAGACTTAATGTTCCCTTTCCTACAATGCTATTTGATATATCATCACCAAATCTCACTATTATTAATGCATTTTCTTCTAAAGAGATGAAATTTCCCTTGTTTCTTATCATATGACTTGAACATCTACTATTTATATACCATTCCATGTCTTCACTTTGAAAGTGAAAGTAATTTTGGGCTATTAAAACTTGTTCCTTCTTACTCAGTTTGATCTAAATTCACTATGTAGACTCTCTTATCTTGCTTTGGGGTTTCGATAGAAAAACCTTGTTATGTGATCATAATTTTGACAATTGTCGAAAATTAGTTTAATCTTGTTTCACATGTGATATGAATTGAGATGTCTTCCCCGACCTTTTCATGCCTCCTACACCTTAAATCTTTGTTTCCAAATATATTGCATGAAACAAATAGCCATAGAAAAGAGTGAGCATACGCTATTATATGGTATTGCTTGCTTGAATTATGTATCTTATTGACATTCTTGACATCATCATTCCTTTCTTTAGGTGGTTCTTGAGTGGTATTGATCACATTCTTATTATCCGGTTTAATATCCTTATGTTTTTCCTTAAATCCTATGCCGGTTTGTCACTAAAAGATCTTTGCTTGCTTAGAAGTTCATCCAAATCATTTAATATTTTTATCAAATTTGTGATAGGTCTTAAATTTATTTGAAGTATGATCTAATTAAGTTTACGAATATCCATCTCTCGATTATCTCCATCTCTCGATTAGCTCCATCTCTTATTTAATTAAGTTTAAAGAATGCTTCAATCAACGTTAATTTTGTTTCAATTTCCTTGATTATCTCTTCATGTTCTTGATCCTTTTTTCTTAATTTTCTCATGAATATTGATCTTCTCTTCATAGTCTCTCAATAGTGACTTCATCTTTTGATTCTTCTTCCTTTGGAGTTTTAATTCTTCAAGAGCACTTACTAGTTCAGCTTCAAGGTTTACTCCTACATCTTCCTCATCTGAGATATCATATTCAAACTGAGTTTTACCTTTTGAGTCACTTGTAGAGGTCACTTCCATGGCCATGAGTTAAGTCTCATCTTGGATACCTTCATCTTCACTTTCATACTTTCTCTCGGAGTCACTAAATTCAGATGAACTTGATTCTTCTTTGGTACAGAAATTCTTCTTGTTCTTGAAGTACTCCTTCTTACCTTCATTATTCTTGAATTTATTTTGGTGTTTATGGGATGTTTCTTCATCATGATAATCTTGATGTCCCTTTTTCTTATTAGGACACTTGGATGTAAAATGACCAACTTATCCATAATTGAAACACTTGAAAGGTAGTTTTACCTTTTAATTGCATGATCCTATTTTTAGTTTCTAGAAAAACATAACTTAAAACCTATCATCATCCACCTCCATGTCAGATTCATCTTTTCTTTTCCTGGCTTGAGATTCCTTGTTATATTTTAAAGCAACCTATTTATTACATAATTCTATTTCCTTTTCCTCATTGCATAGGTAGCTAAAGTGCCATGTAGTTAATCTATCTTTAGAGTGGTTAAATATTTTACTTCTTCCACTCGATCAAACTTTGAGTCATACCTAAGAGTTAAGGATCTCAAAACCTTTTGAAAAACTACTATTTAATCCACCTTTTCTCCTAGTTTTCTAATGAGATTGATGGCTTCATCAATTCTTTGTAAGTATGATGCAATACTATCATCTTTTTTTCATTTTCATGCTCTCAAATCGAATTGACTATGGCAGGTCTATAATTTAGCTTGTTTAACCTTGTCTTCCCCTTCATATATGGTCTTTAACTTCTCCAAAATATCTTTGGTCATGGTAAAGTGATTAATTTTTGAAAATTATACCTCTGACCTGACCACAAAAGATTGCATTCATGGCTTTGTAGTTATTCTCACTAGCTATCTTTCCTACTACATCAATTAGAGGTGTAGCTGGAATGGTGTAACCATCAACTACTGATTTCCATATGTCAAATCCCAAGGAAATGAGATAATTATTCATCTTGATACTCCATAATTCATAAGTGTAACCATTAACTACTGATTTCCTTATGTCCCATGTTTAAAACCCTCTTTTTGCGCTCTATTATGCATTCTTGCATGTTTACATTATCTTCTTGTGTTTTATCTTGCACATTGTCATGCTTATTTTATATCTTATCTTTTACATACATGTTTTTATTTTCTTGTAATAACACTCACCTCCTAGACACTTTGTTTTCGCGTGCCTTGGTTTCGACCAAGCACACTCCCTCCCCCTACAAGGCATAGTTTCAACACAATGGTGGTACTCCTTTAGGCCGCATACTCCTTCAGTGACATCACATGCACCCCAAACGAGGGGGAATCATTCTTGTGAATGAGTCACCCCATAAAATAGTTCATAGTTACTACACAACAAAACATAGTACCAATACAAAAAAGTCTTTAGTTTCAGGGCTCAAAATCAGACTTGGGTCCTTAGCACATTACAGTCACCAGCACCCCTGGCCCTTCTTGGACACCTATAACCATGGGGCGATTATACAACGTATTTTAGTGAAATACAATCTACAACACTTCACATAGTGGATTTTACAGGGCATATAGTCCTTAGCACTCGACATGCATGCATTACAATATTCTTTTCTATTTTCATGTTGGATTGAATTGTTCGAATCGGATTGGATTTTACACACCATCTGTAGTGGTGTTCTACATTGCTAGAATAATTTAAAGGTTGGAGGATGATACCAAACTTTCCCCTACACTTATTCCATGTCTTGGCATGAGATCACCCAAAAAACTCGCAGCAGTAGCAAGCGCCATGAGATCACCTGAAAAATTGTTCTTCTACAACATCATCTAGGGGATCATTTCCACGATCTTTCCTCATCATCGATCAGGTGAACATGTTCCTTCTTCACATTTTACATGTTTTCTACATACATTTTACACATTTTGATCATATACACATGTATTTGACCACTTGATCGTTCTTCTCTTTTGCAGGTTTGTCCTTATGGGAAGTGGAAGTCGGCATCATCCATCATTAAAAACATCAATAACATCAATCACATCAGCATCGCCATAAAAAAAAAGTACAATGGTGACATATACACATGCATTTCCTCCCTAGGGTCATTTTCATCATCACTTTTTGTACTTTCTCCTCCTTAGCATCCACGCTTCACATTTTTATCACTTCACAAATTTTGTTGTCTCTCGGCACACTTTCATCATCAATCTACATTAGTTAGCAAGTACACATATATTATTTACTTTATGGGTTAAAGCATATAATACCATCCCACTTGGTGGTCAAAATATTTTAAAATCTGACTAGTAAAAAAATATTAAAAAATACTCTGAAAACTTTTTAAAAATTGGTACATTTTGGATTCCCCGCACCTAAGTATTTATAAGCACTTAAAAATATATGTTTGATTATTTAATATGCATCTAGTCATGTTTTTGTTGTCAGACATATATTGTTAAAAGTATAAAAACTACAAAAAATTAAGACACAATTATATGCTTTGATCCTTATGTTACTTTGAGAATCTATTGAAAAACATAGTGGGGAAAATGTAGACACAAAATCACACACTTTTGTTAATTATCTAATCCCGATTACATACTACTATTCATATGATTCATAAGTAATAAAATTACTAATCAACCCATGTCCTTTTCCATCTTTTTCTTTCTTTTTGTTGCCACTTTTGGTCTTACATTGTTTGTAGCTCACCTCTTCCTTTTCATACATCAATATTTCTCATCTTAGACACCAACGCCCTTACCATGATGCTAACACCAAATACCCCCATCCCCTCTCGGGTGCCCCCGACCTCTATATACTTTGTTCACATCTTTTGGGTCCTTTTTATCCTTTTAAGCATCTTATATTTTTGGTAGTTAGCATTTTCAAGGTTAATTATGAAATTCAAGTAAGGGAATCATATAAATATAAAGTTATGTGATCTTAATAAGGGACCAAGACACTAAGCATTATATATCACCACCTAAGCTTGCATCCATCTATAGCCATCCAAGGGACAAAGGGACTTTCATAGGAGGAATTTTATTCTATTCCATGGACACATCTACTATATTTCTTCACATCTAGCCACTTTCTCGCTATTAAGTTTAACACGCACAAGAGCCACCTAGGGCACAATTCCACACACACATATAGAACTACATTAGATCTTAAATGTAGTGTGATGCTCAATTATATTTTCACTCGTTTAACAACCAAGGACATTTTGACCCCTCATTTACATTCTTTTCTTTGGAATTTTATGCACTCTTGAGGGTTTTGCAGGTCAATATTTCATTGCATGTTATTAGCAACATCGGTGATCATAGTGCGACATACTAGCAACAAAAGGAGAAGGACATCAAACACCTTGTGACAGGATGTGCCAAAGATTGTTTTCGAAGCTTTTCGGTAGACCTAGGCACCCGTAGGAAGCAAGCTTAGGAGCCCGCAAGTGCCCTTGCCCATTTTTAGTGCACCCTTGTCCAATATATTCCTCAAGATCTACATTTTTATGAGCTTCATCAGTGACATGACTGTGCTTCGAATTTTCTAGTTTTCCATATCTTTGCACCTTCTAGATCTTAGAGAATCAATTAAGTCATCTTATCTCCTCTTTTCACTTAGGGTTTCTAACATTAATTGCTTATTTTCTTGGGTTAATTTTTCGTACTTGATTGATAATTCATTTATCGCTACATAATCGCAATCAAATTTAGGCATTTATTTCCATATTTTCTTAATCATTTGGTGAACCTGAAATTGATCTCAACACTCTTAGGGTCCTCATTATTCTATTACTTTTATCTTCCTAGGATCTTCTCATCATGGATATTTCTATTCATGATTTCCTGTTCATCAAACCTGAATTTAGAGCTAAAATCATTAATCTCTTGGATACTATTTACATTCCTTTTGATCTTCTTCCGGATATACTTTATAATACATTCGTAGATACATTTTATCTGCATATTTCTTTTCCATCTAATATTGTTGTTGATCTTGCTACTTTCAAAAATGATCCACATTTGTATATCATGATTCACATTAATAATGTTTGTGTCAAGCGAACTATAGTTGATAATGGATTTTAGATTAACCTTTACATTTTATCATTCATCAAAAATCTTGGCCTTTCTGCTACTAATGTTATTCCATCATCTATTTCTCTTCATGCTTATGATGGCTTGGTTCGTCCATGCATATGTCACAATTTTTTCCTATCACTTTTAGACCTAAGACTTTTCCTATGGTCTTTTTGTCATGGATTTTTGGTTCAATATAACTTATTACTTTGTAGGCCATGGATTCATGCCATGCAAGTCATTCTCTCTACAAGACATCGACATGTTAATTTCTTGTATGAGGGCATAGAATATATAATTCCTACTTGACCGTAAACCATTTAAAGATTGCAACCGTGATCCCACCATCACACTTCCTATTCCAACATCTGATACCATTGATGAGCCACAACCTATGGATACTCCAGATCATTTACCATCACTTGAAGGTTCTATTTACATGTTATATATTGTCAACATCGCATCCTCCTATTTTTACTAATGATATGATTCTTTATCGTGTTCCCGTCTAGACAATGGACGTCATTTCATCACCTTCTCATGACAAACCTCCATTAGTATGTCATCCATTTACATGCACACCTTTCATGAATGATTCTTATTGGGAACACATTCCATTTGATCCAAATTTCTTTGATACTATATGTACACATGATGGGTTGACTCAATTAGGATTTATGGTTGACGACATCTTCCCTCCATCTCATGATCATCATCACTACAATGGATTTGTTTTCATCAATGTTGCTTATGGTCTACTCATATTTTATCTCACATTACTTATTACACGTTCTCCTCAAACTCATCCACTCACACTTGGAAAATATTGGCTTGATTACATTAGGGGCACACTATACCCTAATCACACTGATATCACATTTCCCATGCCCTTTGGTCAAGTTTTCATTTGTAATCACTTGTTTCTTCATTATTCGTAAACCTTACTCATTGGTATGCACATGGTTGTCCATTACATCCCTTCATTGATGAAGAATATTATATGGGCATGTAATGGCTCCTTACTCAACCAACTCGACACACAATTTATTATCAAGCCTTAGATGCTTCACCATTTGGTTTTGACCATGAAAATGACAACCTCTTAGATGGTGTTACTTGATCACTCTCACCAAGATGCACTAGGGGGTATCACACTTATTCTCCCCACTAGCATTCTTAGTTTTCTTACATCTATAATTCAATTAACTACATCATGTAGGTCTTGATACATTCATCCATCACCACACCATGCTAACACACTCCTGTTCTTGTGATTCTTACATGATCATGTTGAATTATATATTGCAATAAGAACCTTGTTTCATCCTACATTAACATATCTATCTGTTACATACACACTCATACATACATGCATTTATCACTAGCCATACATATAATAAAAATTTTCATCACTTAACACATCACTCAATCAACTACACATTATCTTTCATCATCTTCATACATTGCATATTTATCTATCATCAAAATACATCCTCATCACCACACAATTGGGGGCCATGCAATTATTCCCCCACTTCCCAAAGACATCACGTATAGTCTTTCACATTCATTATACGCATCTTGATAGACTCTTGTATCATCATTCTTGGACAATGCACTCTTGTGTTATGGTTCACACTTTATTTTGAGGGCATACTATAACATGAACTCACACATTACAAGTTACACACTTGATAAAATCACAACACATACTTCTCACACATGTTCATCACTATATAGTCAACACACTTACGAAACTTTATTCTTAATACACATAACATGCTATGCACTAAATACAATCACAAATACACATTTCTCACACCTATTTATCAATACAACAACACACCTAATCAAAAAAATAGACAACACACTTGAAAAAATATTACACAATCAATGCATTCCTAGTATACCTCTCTTAAACATCCCTCTTGTGCCTAATCAACGCAACATACTCAACACATTTACAACATATCACACACCATCACATGAAACATTTCTCTTGTGTGCACTCATAACAGAAATCTTACACAATCTTACACCACCTACTTGACACTTTCACATGCAACACAACCTACTAAAAATTCTAACAAGTTCCCAAACACATATATCTCAAACACATATATTGCAAACACATATATCTATATTCCTAACTTATCCTGCATGCCTCAACACCAATAGTAAGCTAACTAATTGTCCCAATTGAAACCCTTATATGCATACGTTGAAATCAATAATTTCCCCCTTGTGATGTTCTCATGAGATGTGCTATAGTGAGTCCTTACTTGTTCCTAGATCTTGCATGGATAAGTAGATAGGTGATTGGTAGGTGATAAATGGTTATAATAAATTTGTATATATAGGAGCCTCTTACTTTGAAATTTCAAAAATAGTGGCACAAAATGCAAACCTAAAACAAAAGATACAAAATGAAAAAGTGTAATGAAGAATCCCAATGGGAAGCGTAGTGACCTCCTCCCTTTGACACCTTGTGATATTGATCCCGACATCTTGCCGACTATATTATGGACATTGTTATAGTTTAATTTAGTATGATGTTAGATGTTAGATCATGGTTTATTGTGGACTTTGATTCAAATATGGTGCATGATGACTATTAGAGACATTTTAGATATTGATGTTTATATTTTTTGACATCGTTATATCATAGATGTTGACCAGACTTGTGATATTTGGATATTTAGAGTAGACCTATAAAATGAGAATTGAATTAAAATTGATGATGAGATAGTTGTGGATGAAATTGTAAGTGATACTACTGATTGTCTTGACGATTTTTATGACTCACATCTATGTCGATGATCATAAAATTATATTTATATTCATTTGGATGTTCTAATATGGTCGTGAGGTGAAGGAGGTATTTGTATTTTACAGGTTTAAAATATCACAACAAACATTGGGGAATTAGAGACCAACCACTTTGTGATTCTAGATGAATTAAACAAGGTCACCATGGCAGTTGTATTGTTTGTGTGTGTTTGATTGTGTTAGGGATTTCCATGGGGAGAATCACCTTTAAATGAGACCAAGGGGTTTTATGTATTTTATTTTGTTTGGTTCCTTTGTTAATGTTTGCATACATTTATTTTGTGGTGCTTTGACCCATTTCATTATTTATTTAATGGTGTGTAATATTTTGAATAATCTTGTTGTTTAGTTAATTAATTAAAATATGTCATAAGAAAGTAATTAATAAAGTTATTGGCCTTGAATTAAAGTGTTGTAAGAATGTGTAAGAAATATGTATGGGATATGTAAGTTGATTTTAGAGTATGAAACAATCCACCTTCTTGGAAATTCGAATTTGTCCTTGCAGCTTATTTTGGGAGGCTTGTGGGACAAGTTAAACTTGTCCCATACCACTTAAATTTGTTTACCAACCTTGCCTATGGTTGGTGGGTTAAATTTAGACCTTCTTTGTACATTTTGTAAGTCAAGTTGAATGTTTTAATTGTACTTTCTTACATATTTTTAATTTTAGTACTTATGGGGTGTGGGCTTGTCTTGGAGTATGTAAGTAAGTTGTCATATTATTCACCCACCTATTTATTGTGCCTTGGATATTTAAGTTGACTTATGAGATGGAGTTGGGGATGTGTGATGTGGCATCCCACTTGGATCCACCTCATCTTCTTCTCTTCCCTCTCTCTATATATTAGAATTCCTTAGCATGATTTTGGGTGTTGCTTCACTTTTGCATGCTTCATTTGGGGTGAATTATTTTATTATTAGGAGATCTTGCTTTTAGAGAAAGTTTGTAGAATTTTAACAGGCCTGTGTTTCATTGATCTTGGGTTGTTTTGCATTGGAAAGCTTGTTGTTTGGAACTTGGAACAAACTCCATTATGGAGAGGTAAGAGCTTGGATCTTGAAATGCTCTTCTTTTATTTGTGAAAATGTTATTGTTGTGAATGTTTTGGCATGTGTGTGGGTTGTTTGGGTAGATGGCCTAGGGATGGTGTAGGAGAAGACTATGGGGTATTTCTGTGGGAGGCATAAGTGTTTTGGGGAGGTATAAGTGTGGAGGGAGTTGGGATTTGGGTTCCACCTTACAAAGAAATAGCTTACATTTCTTTACTCATTATGGGGTGCCATAAGAGGTTGGGAGGCATAAGGAAATGTGAGGAATAAGCGGTACTTAGGGGAGGCATAAGGGCATGTCAGGATTTGAATTGATATATATATTATTTGTGGTTGTTCTCAGGTGGTGATACTCATTTCCCCTTGGGAGGCATAAGCAGCATCCCCCATAGTTTCTTACTCCTTTGGCTTGCATGAAAAATCCTAAGTGTTGCTTATTGTTTTTATATTCTGTGGTTATAAACTACGCTTTGTTTTGGACTTGTGTTTTAAATGTGAAATTACATGTGTGTTGTGGAAGCCTACTATTTCGATGAGTTCAAACACATTTCTTATTGCATTGTGGTTTGGGCTTGGGGCCAATGAAGAAGGATGGATTCTCTTTTTTATTGGATGTCTTGGTTGGTTGGAGAGTGTTGCCTTTCCCCGCTTTTGTTGGGATCAAATTGGAGAGTGATACATGTGCATGGTGCTATTCTAGAGCAAAGGAAAAGACAAGTTTGATAGTCCTTATGGATATTATTCTTATTCTAACCCCTTTCCACTTTAAGTGGGTGACCTTTTACATTATTGGTAATGGAAATATGTTTTGTATTAGCTATGAAAGTTGCAATTTGAAATGTGAAAGAGATATACTCCATTTCTAGTTTTGAATAAACGTGGAAGAAATTGTATTTTGTACATTGTAATTGAGGAGGAAGACAGAGTTCTGACAATCCCTTGTGAAACTTATTTTGTAAAGTTTCCCACTTGAAGTGGATGATCTTGTATATTATTGTGTTGGAAAGACTACTCTGTTTTAGCTATGAAAGTTGTAATTGATTATGAAATAATATATCTTGTATTCATTTTTGTGAACAGAAAGAAAGATATGTGTTTGGTATGTTGTATTTTTATAATAAATGGGAAATAAGTTGTAAGATATTCCTTTGAATTAATAGAAGTGTTTTTCCTTGTTCATATGATATTATTTCCATTGGAAATCTGTGTTTAATATACATTAGGAAATCTTTGTTTGTAAACCGAAAAGGAAGCACGTATGAATAAATATTGCACTACTGTCTCATTTGAAATGTTTAATTTAAACAAAATAGAAGTTGCATTCTTGCCTTTATCAGTTGATTGAAGGAAAGAAAACTATTTAAAACTAGCATGAAATAAATTCAATTTTTTTATGAATGACAAAAGAGATAGTTAATCTCTATTCTTGAAGTGTACAAACCTCATTTCTACTTCACTTGTATATTTTAAAAATTTATTTTTATCAAATTTCCAAAACAACCCTATAAATTTATAAGAGACAAATGAAATATTCATTTGGACTTAATGAGATCAGAATGATCCCCAAAATAAACTAAAACACTGAAGAAATTTTTAAAGAACCTTTCAAATCAAGTAAAGGTGAAATTGCAGGTTTTCTGTTGTGTAAACATTGGAAAATTTTTGAATGCAAACCAATCAAGTAAACTTTAACCTTGCAATCTATCCTAAAATTTTCCAAGTAATATGAAAAAGAATTAATGACAAATTTGAACAAAATTGATAAGTTAAAAATACCAGTTCACTTCTGAGTGACAGAAAAACGTTTTCTCAAAAGTGACAATTCAAAATTTATCAAAATCAAATTCTTAAAGTTTCTATGTAAGGAGGATGTTCAGAGATTTCCAGAAAGTCCTCATTTTCTAAAAACTGAGTTCCCTATCAAAATTTATGGCCTTCTGAAGTTTTTACTTTGTTTGGCTTCAAATATAATCTAACTATCAAATTTAAACAAATAAAATATTCTTGGGTAGACCCGTGGGCTAAAAATTTCTTGTTTTGCTTTTTGCAAAAAAAACACAAAGTCATGAAGTTTCCCACCGCTCCGCTGACCCGCAAGCCTTCATTTTGTCTAAAAATGATCTAAGTTACAAAAATTTTTTTTTGGCAATTTTTCCTCCATGGCTCCAGCCGCCCATGAAACAATCCTTGATCAACACATGGCTTCATTGGGTTTGTAGATGATCGGATCGATTTTAACCTTTCGCACTTTCAAAATAAATTTGGAAAAAATTGTAAATTTTCCCCATTGACCCATTGCCTCAACCAATCGAGTCTTTACCACATGGCTTCACGAGGTGTTGGAGGAGGAGTGGATCTTTTTATCCTTAATGCTTTAGAAGCTTTTGGGCAAAATTTCCAAAATATCCATGCCGACCCACCAATCCGTAGCTTCAATGGTTGGGTAACATGTGGCATCTCTGAGTGTCAGTGGAGGAGCGGGTAAACTTGATCCTTTTGCCATGTAAAGATATAAGTCAAATTCCTCTTGGTCTCCTGACAACCTCCGCCTTCCTACCCAGTTAAAATTTGGACATGTGTCCCTTAGTGGACTTGGGAAAACTTTCCTTCTTCGGGCACGAGGTCCCATCGTGGACTCCTTCTTGGCACGCGGGCATCATTGGAGATTTTTTCCCAAAGGGGTGAAGCACTATGTTTTCTCCCAAAGCCCGCCACCGAAATCTTCTAGGAAAAATTTCTTCCCGGGCTCGCCTTTGGGAAAATTTTCCTCCCAAAGTCCGCTGACCCATAACTCAAGAAATATGAGGAGTTATAAGGACTTCTTTATACCAATGGAAAAGTGAGAATTTTTCCTATCTAATGGGAATGTTATCAAAAAGTTTTAAGTGTCTTGAATGTGAGAAAAATTGGGTTGAATATTTTAAGAGAGTTCTAAGAGTGGAAATTCATAGAGACATGGCTCAGTTTGTGTCACACTTTTTAGAGTGCCATAAAGTGAAGGTTGAGCATCAACATCTAGCTAGCCTTCTTTATCCTCATGCTAAACTAGAATAGAAGTGGGATACCATTTCCATCAACTTCATTATTGGGCTACCATGTCGATATACCACCACGACGCCATCATGGTCATGGTGGATAAATTGACAAAAGTGTCTCATTTCTCTCTAGTAAAGACCAATTATACATCTAGTGCAGTGGCACGGGTATGTCCTAATGAGATTGTCAGGTTGCATAGGATTCCATGGAAGATCATTTGTGACCGAGATCCTTTGTATACTTCCCATTTTTGGACCACCATGTAGTATGCCCTAGAGACGAGGATCAACTTCAGCACAACATATCACCCTGAGACTAATGGCTAGACTGAGTGATTGAATCACATCTTGGAGGAGATGCTTAGGATGTACGTTATGGACTAGCAGTCCAAATGGGATAAGAACACATGTACTTGGTGGAATTTACCTACAATAATAGTTTTCATATTTCTATAGGCATGGATCCTTTTCAGGATTTGTATGGTAGAGAGTGCGCAGACACCCCTTAGTTGGGACGGGTTAGAGGATAAGGTTTTACATAGGACAAACTTTATTACACCTGAACATGGAGCGACATCTGGGTTATGATCGGAAAAGTTTGCAAGAGGCATAGGACTAGCAGAAGAAGTACACGGATTAGTATAGGACCGACCATAATTTTGATGTGGGCATGAACGTTTTCCTTTGTGTCAGGTGACACAAGAGCCCCATTCGTTATGGAAAAGGTTCTAAGTAAGCTCCAATATTTGTTTGTCCTTTTGAGATCTTGGAGGGTATCAGCCCATTGACCTACCATATAGTGTTAAAACCTAGCTTGTCTCGCATACATGATGTGTTTCATGTTTCAGTTATTAGGAGATATGTTGTAGGTCCTTCTCATGTGCTAGATTGGGCAGCATTGCAAGTGTAAGATCAGGGGCAGGTGATGGTGGACCCCATTTGCATTATAGATCGCGAGAACCACCCGGGCCTTGATGCAAAGAGATTGATCAGGTCCGGGTGTAGTGGGATAGATATGATGAGACTGCAACTACATGGGAGGATGCTACTTTGTTATGAGTTTAGTTCCCACATCTGTTCCAGTGACTTCCAAGAGGAAGTCGAGTCTAAGGGGAGGGGGATGTAGTGACCTCTTCCCTTCGACACCTTGTGATATTGATCTTGATCTTCTTTACTATATTATGGACATTGTTATAGTTTAATTTAGTGCGATGTTAGATGTTAGATCATGGTTTATTGTGGACTTTGATTCAAATATGGTACATGATGACTATTAGAGACATTTTAGATATTGATGTGGATATATTGTTTGACATGGTCATATTATAGATGTTGACCAAACTTGTGATATTTGGACATTTAGAGTAGACCTAGAAAAAGAGAATTGAATTAAAATTCATAATGAGATAGTTTGTGGATGAAATTGTAAGTGATACTATTGATTGTTATGATTCACATATATGTCGATGATCTTAATATTATATTTATACTCATTTGGATGTTCTAATATGGCTGCAAGAGTGAAGGAGGTATTTGTATTTTACAGGTTTAAAATATCACAATAAACATCGGGTATTGCGAGACCAACCACTTTGGAATTCTAGATGAATTCAACAAGGTCACCATGGCTATGTATTGTTTATGTGTGTTTGATTGTGTTAGGGATTCCCATGGGGGATCACCTTTATATGTGACCAAGGAGTTTTATGTATAATATTTTATTTGGTTCGTTTGTTAATGTTTGCATGCATTTATTTTGTGGTGCTTTGACCCCTTTCATTATTTATTAAATGGTGTGTAATATTGTGAGTAATCTTGCTATTTAGTTAATTAATTAAAATATGTCATAAGAAAGTAATTAATAGAGTTGTTGGCCTTGAATTAAATTGTTGTAAGAATGTGTAAGAAATGTGTAAGGGATATGTAAGTTGATTTTAGAGTATGAGACACTTTGCCTTCTTGGAAATTCGAATTTGTCCTTAGAGGCTGATTTTGGAGGCTTGTGGGACAAGTTAAACTTGTCCCATACCTCTTAAATTTGTTTACCAGCCTTTCCTATGGTTGGAGGGTTAAATTTAGACCTTCTTTGTGTATTTTTGTGAGTCAAGTTGAATGTTTTAATTACACTTTCTTACATAATTTTAATTTCAGTCCTTATGGGGTGTGGGCTTGTCTTGGAGTGTGTAAGTTGTCATATTATTCATGCACTGTTTATTATCCCTTGGAGATTGAAGTTGACTTATGATTTGGAGTTAGGATGTGTGATGTGGCATCCCACTTGGATCCACCTCATCCTCTTCTCTTCCCTCTTTATATATTGGAATTCCTTAGCTTGTTTTTCTGGTTGCCTCACGTTTGCATGCTTCATTTGGGGAAAATTCTTTTGCTAGTTGGAGCTTTTTCTTTTAGAGAAAGTTTGTATAATTTTTACAGCCATGTGTTTCATTGATCTTGGGTTGTTTTGCATTGGAAAGCTTGCTGTTTAGAACTTGGAACAAACTCCATTATGGAGAAGTAAGAGCTTGGCTCTTGAAATGCTCTTATTTTATTTGTGTAAATGTTATTGTTGTGAATGTTTTGGCATGTGTGTGGGATGTTTGGGTAGATGGCCTAGGGATGGTGTAGGAGAAGACTATGGGGTATTTCTTGGGAGGCATAAGTGTTTTGGGAGGTATAAGTGTGGAGGAGTTGGGATTTGGGTTCCACCTTACAAAGAAATAGCTTGCATTTCTTTACTCGTTATGGGGTACCATTAGAGGTTGAAGGCATAAGGAAGTGTGAGGAATAATGGGTACTTGAGGGAGGCGAGAAGGGCATGTCGGGGATTCAAATGATATATATATATATATATATATATATATATTGGTGGTGGTGTCACTGATTTCACCTCAAACTTACGATTACCCTACCCAAAAATTTTCGTACTTTTAAAATAATGGGTCGTTTGTTGTTTTTATTTCCGAAAATTTCTTGTATTGCGTCAAGATAATCCCAAAGAGCCATATTAGCCCTTTTTGCCAAATACCCGGATGCCCAAAATTGTTTTATTCTGCGTCGTGGGATTTATCTACGGAAATTTGTATTTAATTATTTTGAGCCCCGTATGAGGCTATTTGCGCTCTGTTTAACTCTATTATGAGCGAATATGTTATTATTCCTATGTGCAGGAAGGATTTTAACTTATTTTAAGTTTTGGACTTTATTTGTAACTTTTGGCAATTTTTCGTGTTTTTGTGGTGTCCCATTTTGTTTTCTTTGAAATTTATCTGGAGCAATTCCCTCACCGGTAAGCTCGATTTTTGGCTGGAGCAGCTAGAAAACATATATGCACATTATGCCGGAGAAATTCGCCATCGGAGGTGCCGGATCAGGGGAGAAAGCGAAGTCGTGCACGAAAAGCCCCTATGGGGATGGGCGCATTTTTGGAAAACAAAGGATTTAAGGCTGCGATGGGAAAAATAGAAGAAGCGAGGCGGTGGGAATTTATTGCACCTTGCAGGTACTTTTTCCCGTGATATAAAATTCACTTAAGTGCAGGTGGAAAAGTTAGAGGTGCAGGCGAGCGGGAAATTTATTACTGCCTTGCGAGTAAAAATTCCCATGGTGAAATAAAAGAAAAGTGACTTAAGTGAAATCACGGTATTTTATTGCCTACCTTGCAGGGTAAAAATCCCATTGTCGAAATTCTTAAAATAGAATTCTATTATGCAAAAAAGTCGACCCACCTTGGGTGAATAATAATGCATTAAATAAATATTTGTTAATATTTATTCACCCAATTTTAGCACCTAGGCTTGTGGAAAAGTCAACAAAAGCAAAGGGAATAAATCAATTGGAAATAGAATTCCAAAATTAAATTAATTTAATTTATTTAATGCAGCCCCTTTTGAGAAGGAATTAATACTTTTTAAAGTATTAAAAGATTATATTAAATTCTATTTTCAGTGGCTATGGTCAAAGCACACTGTGAAGCTTAAGTGAAGTGATGTGTGAAGGATTAAATTGGATTAATTTAATTTATTGGATGGTTGTCCTTAAACATGCTATTTTTAAAAGAGAAGAGCATGATTTTTAATTAATTAATTGCCTTTAATTATTAGGGCAATTATTAATTATAGAATTGTGAAGGTTATATAAGCATGGGCAGCCATATGGGTGAATTATTTAATTCACAGGTAAAGAATTGCAGCCAAGAGGAAAAGTGCACCCCCATTTGAAGAAGGATTTTGCTCAGGCAAGGTGGAAACAAGGCTAAAAGCTTCCAAATTTGGCGCATGCTTTGAAGGAGGTTGATCTTTGTCTGCATAATTGTTTACACAGTGTTACGAGGAGCTCGGTGTTGTTGAAAGGATTCATGCTCTCTTTATGTGCAAATTAAACACCATTTTTTGGGGCGCGAGGCTTGAAAAGTGCAGATTTTTACAATTAAAATTCACTATTCATGCTCAATTGGCATTTTTGTCTGGATAAATTGCAGGAATTCATTAAAGGTGCTTTACTGAAAGGAAAAGGAGCTTTTATCGAATGTCTAATACATTGCATATATCCTCCAAATTTGAAGAATTGTCTAGATCTCGCACGGTATTGAAGAATTCTAGTCAAATAAGAAGAAAAAGACATTCGAGACAAAGATAGACAAAGCTATGGCGAAGAAAGATGAAAAGAAAGCACAACAGAGTCATGCATCACTTCTAAATTTACAGAGATCTGGAGACACGGATCTAGGCTTGGAACCTCTTTAAATTGATAGACGCAGATCCAGGCGGAAAGACTTCACTCATGCGTGCGAGATTAAAAGCGGTGGAATTATTCGAGTTGCAGCTAGCTTTTCCATCCATAGCCCGATTGCGAGAATTTGTTATGCAGTGCAGATCCATATCCAGAGATGCGAATGCGATGTAAATCCATATGCGAGATCCGATCCGAGATCTTATAGTTCAAAAAGCTTACAGCACAAAGGCTTCATCCTCTTGTTTCGAATGCAGCCCATGAAGAAGACAGTGCGTGGGAAATTCCTTCCAAGACCTTGTGCATGTGCTCTCATCTTCCAGTTGAAGCCTTCATTGAATTTTCATTCACCCTGAGTGCTTTCCAGAATTTTTAATTGCTCATATGCAATTAAAAATAAGGATGATGAGTTATCTACGGCCAACCTTGCACTGATGCATGTACAACAGAAGAACTGCAAAAGCTTCAAGGATAAAAGAGAAGACAATGCGGAGGCAAAATTCCAGCTTGCTTCCAATTCCAACTGCTTGCAATTCCAGCTTGTTTCCAGATCCAACTGCTTCCAGATCCAGTTTGAATCAGCTGCATGCAGACATGAAAAAGGATAAAGTCAGCTTTCCTCTTCCTTCTTCTTTCCTCCGACAAAGTAATTGAGCGATCAATTAAATTATACAACTTAAGTGATTGGTTTAAAAGCCATTACTTGAAGAAGTCAATTACTTGGAGATAGGTGGCGGACGTGCATAATAGAAGGTTCTATTTTCAGTTGCAAATCATACATGTCACGCAAAGAGGAATTCCAGGAAGGAGATTGCCAGCTGTTTCTTTTTCGACTTCCACATGTGCCAGTTCAACTAAAGCTTCCAGCTTGTAATTGCCCCTCTACATTCTATAAGTAGAGGAAGAACCTTCGGGTTAATCATCGATCAGAATTTGTGAGAAGCAATCTTGTGTTCTAGACTTTGTGCTGAACCCCTGAGAGCAACTTGGAGCAAAGGAATACAAAGGAGCAGGTTTCCGGAGAACTTTGTGTCACGGTGTACTGTGTTTCTTGCTTTGAATCTTAGATCTCTTGATAAACTTTGTGTTATTTTAGATCTAGATCTAGAGCTACCTTTGTTTTATAATTCTGTGTGTTCATATCTATTAAGTTTCTTCTATGTGCATGTAATTAGCTCTGCTATCTACTAATTGGGATGCACATCTTCCCCATTTCTTCTCTGTATTTCCTTTACTTCCTTCTTCTATAACTTTCCTTTCTTAAATAGCTGCTTACTTCTAGCAGAACTTCTAGTTATGGTTCATGAACTAAGTGGTTAAAGTAAAACCCGATAAATAATAACACATTTTTATTGACAAATCGACACGGAGCCTCACCGGTTAAATGAGGAGATTTATCTCATGATTGCCTAGGTTTGATGCTATGCGAAAAATCTAGCCAACAGTGTGGTTTTTCTCGGGTGGTGATACACATATCCCCTTGGGATGCATAAGTAGCATCCTCCATAGCTTCTTGATCATTTGGCTCCCATGAGGAAGCACAGTGTTTTTGTTATTTTTTTATATCGTATGTGTTTGCAAAATGCTTTGTTTCAGATTTTGTTTTAAATGTGAAATTACATATGTGTTGTGGAAGCCTACTTTTTCCATGAGTTGAAACATATTTCTTATTGCATTGTGGTTAGCGCTCGGGGCCAATGAAGAAGCGTGGCTTCTCATTTTCATTGGATGTCTTGGTTGGTTGGAGGCGTTTCCTTTCCTACTTTTTTGGGATCCAATTGGAGAATGATGGATATGCATGGTGTTATTACGAGCAAAGGAAAAGAAAAGTTTGACAGTCCTTGTGGAGATTATTCTTATTGTAACCCCTTTCCATTTGAAGTAGGTGACCTTCTACATTATTGGGGATGGAAATATGTTTTGTATTGGCTATGAAAGCTGTAATTCGAAATGTGAAAGAGATATACCCTGTTTCTAGTTTTGAATAAACATGGAAGAAATTGTATTCTATACATTGTAATTGAGGAGGAAGAAAAAGTCTTGGTAGTCCCTTGTGAGACTTCTTTTGTAACCTTTCCCACTTGAAGTGGATGATCTTGTATATTATTGTGTTGGAAAGACTACTTCGTTTTAGCTATGAAAGTTGTAATTAATTATGAAATAATATATCTTGTATTCAATTCTATGAACAGAAAAGAAAGATATGCATTTGGTATGTTGTATTTTTATAATAAATGGGAAATAATTTGTAAGATATTCCTTTGAATTAATAGAAGTGTTTTGCCTTGTTCATATGTTATTATTTCCATTGGAAATTTGTGTTTAATATACAAGTGAAATCTTTGTTTGTAAAAGTGAAAAGGAAGCACGTATGAAGAAATATTACACTGCTCTGTCTCATTTGAAATGTTTAACTAAAAAAATAGAAGTTGCATTCTTGCCTCTATCAGTTGATTGAAGGAAAGAAAACTATTTAAAACTAGCATGGAATAAATTCCTTTTTTTATGCATGACAAAAGAGATAGTTAATCTCTATTCTTGAAGTGTACAAACCTCATTTCTACTTCACTGTATATTTCACAAATTTCATTTTATCAAATGTCCAAAACAACCCTTCAAATTTATAAGAGACAAATGAAATATTCATTTGGACTTAATGAGATCAGAATGATCCCCAAACTAAACTAAAACACTGAAGATATTGCATGTTTTCTATTGTGTAAACATTGGAAAATTTTCGAATGCAAATCAATCAAGAAAATTTTAACCTTGCAATCTATCTTTAAATTTTTCAAGTAAAATCCTTTATGCCTGTTTGGCAAGATGAAAAAGAATTAATGATAAATTTGAACAAAATTGATAAGTTAAAAATATCAATTCACTTCGAGTGACAGATAGACATTTTCTCAAAATTGACCATTTAAAATTTATCAAAATCAAATTCTTAATGCTTTTGTGTAAGGAGGACATTGAGAGCTTTCCAAAAAGTCCTCATTTTCCAAAAACTGAGTTCCCTATCAAAATTTATGACCTTCTGAAGTTTTTACTTTGTTTGGCTTCAAAAATAATCTAACTATCAAATTTAAATGAATAAAATATTCTTGGGTGGACCCGCGGGCTAAAACTTTCCTTTTTTGATTTTTACAAAAAAATCACAAAGTCATGAAGTTTCCTTCCACTCCACTAACCCACAAGCCTTCATTTTGTTTAAAAATGATCTAAGTTCAAAAAATTATTTGGCAATTTTTCCTCCACACCCTACCACACCGCAGCCAATCCTTGATCGACACGTGGCTTTGTTGGGTGCTGGAAAATGCTCGGATTGATTTTAACCTTTTGCACTTTCAAAAATAAATTTGGAAAAATTTGTAAGTTTTCCCTTCAGCCCCGTCGGCCCGAAGCCAATTAGGGGCTGCCATGCGGCTTCATGAGGCATCGGCGGAGGAGTGGATCTTTTTAGTCTTAACACTTCAGAAAGCTTTTGGGTAAAATTTCCAAAATATCCCCACTGCCCACCAACCCGCAGCCAATGGTTGGATGACATGTGGCGTCTCTAAGTGTCGACGGAGGAGCGGGTAAACTTGATCCTTCTTACGCTGTTAAGATAAAAGTCAAAATTCATCTTGGTCTTAGACAACCCACCGTCCCACCCCGGTTAAAATTTGAGACGTTTCCCTTAGTGGACTCGGGAAAATTTCTTCTCCAGGCGCGAGGAGTCACGCCGTGCGGACCCCAAGCACTGCGAGCGTCACGGGTGATTTTTGCCTAAAGAGGTGAAGCACTATGTTTTCTCCTCGAGCCCCGCCGGTTCCAGAATTCTTAGGAAAATTTCTTCCCCGTGCCCAAAGCCCGCCTTTTAGAAATTTTCCTCCCAAGGCCCACTAGCACATAACTTGAGAAATATGAGGAGTTAGAAGGATTTCTTTATATCAATGGAAAAGTGAGAAATTTTCCTATCTAATGGGAATGTTTTAAATAAGTTTTGAGTGTGTTGAATATTTTAAGAGAGTTTTGGGAGTGGGTAAGCAAAATTTTACTCTGATAATTGTAAACATGTATTCCTTTCCCCCCTGTAATTAAACCTTTCTCTTGTCTTGGATCTTGTGGAATTAAATACCTTGGGTATTTAATTGTTTTGGTCCCTTAACCCTAAAATTTTATTCAAGGAATATTTAGGTAAAATGTCAATGTAATCAGTGATTAAATTAATCCCTAAGGAGATTTGAGCTAGGTGTGGATTTATTACTCTTATTGCCTTATAATGTGGAATTAGTAATTGTTTTAATGGGAAAATTTATTAGTTGAATTTAATTGTCCTTGAGACTTTGGTTGTTAACACTTTCTAAAAAGAAAAGAAAAATATTCCATAATTTTTCTAACTAAACCTAGGTTGTTCTTGGTTCTCAAGTGGGGTATTTTAGCGGGTGTTACATGAAGAAAATAATAAAAGTAAAGGAGAGATAATATTGTTTCTCATAAGACCATACAAATAGAATAACCAAAGCTATATTGTCCCAAAAATATTCAACAATAATAAATATAAAAATCAATAACTAGTAATCTTTGTGATAAGACGCCAAAAATATAGAAGAATTGAAGTGGATAGAAAATAATGAATGAAGTAATATGAAAAACAAACTAACAAGTACTTGCACCACTAAGTTCTAGTTTCATTGTTGAAGATCCATGTACATATTATTTTATAAACATGTGATATAATATTAGTTTGTGCCAAAATACATATCTACATTTCCCCCTTTAATAATATAGTAAATAAGTTTTTCTCATGTTAAAGGAGAAAAGAGAGCGTAATTGATAGTGTTAAACTAGAAAACACGCTTGCACACCAAGAGAGTAACAAAAGCATGGCAAACAATTTGAGTCATTGGTAAAAGTCCCATATAGAGATAGGAATAATATTGTAAGTGCCAAATAGTGCTTAAAGATATGAAGATTAAACTTGTACTTATGGATGATTGGCATTGATTAGTCCCTAATTTTTATAATAGGTAAGTTAAGCTCGGCATTAAATAATGTGGTTGAATCATTTTCAAAGATAATGACAAGTTTTAATGGGTGGTTGAGCTGCCCACGTGCTCCACCAAACCCACTTTCTACTCCACTTACTCACGCCACTTTATTCCTATCATACTCGTTGACTACCCCTTTATTTTTAATTTTCTTTTTGTTAAAGTTAATGCCACTTTCTATGTTAAAGGAGAAAAAGAGCATAATTGATAATGTCAAAGTAGAAAACCTTATACCAACACACCAAGAGAGTAACAAAAGCATGGCAAACAATGTGAGTCCTTGATCGTCCCATACAAAGATAGGGAAATAATATTGTAAGTGGCAAGTGCCAAATAGTGCTTAAAGATATGAAGATTAAACATGTACTTATGGATGATTGGTAGTGATTAGTCCTAATTTTTATAATAGGTAAGTTAAGCTACGAGGGAATCATGTGTCCCAAAACAAAAAGAAAGGGTGTCACAAGGATTTATATTTTCCCAAAAGACCTTCAAAAAAAGTGTGAGATGTAGGTTACCATATGGCTTTTTAATCACCAAACAATCTTCCACCCATGACACCGCATCATTATAAATGAGCGTAGGTCCCAAACCACGCATTGTATGGGTGTTAGTAGTAACATGTATTATTGTGATTACTTAATTTTTCCATACATTTGTAATGAATACAATAATGCTTCCATTTTTAATTAGTAATTTTGTTGTTCCTACATCTTCGGTGTTGGATTTGACCATTATGTCATTATTGATTAGATTATCTTCTTCTAATGTTTATATTAAATCCTTGTATTGATTATATTATCTTGAGAGTCTTGAATATGCCCGAAAAAGGTATATCGTTTTTCTCCGTTTCTCAAGAGTGTCGCTTTTCATGATTGGGATGACTACTTTGTCTTGCCTTTTATTTTCTTTCTAGCTAAGGAAAACCAAGTCGTGTGAACGTTTTCCTCCCTCCGTCAAGAATGTTCCTTTAATACCCAATCACTATATGAAACGGAAGTTTCGTTACCTTCTCACTCACGTTATGTTCGAGTCTCCCGAGATTGACTTGCTTATGAAGCCCACCTGCATCAGCTGGGACCAAAACAAAGCCTTATAAATGGCTATGTTTGGGGTTATCGAGCTCATTGGTGCTTTAGTAAGTAACAATGGCTTACAAGGTGGTGATTTGTGGCGGCATCTGCTATCGTTATGTTCTCTGAATAACATGGCCAATGTGGAAGACGGGCCAATGGTGAAGGGGTTGAGAGCCAATATGAAGCGCTGCACCCTCAACACCACCTTCGTGGCACCATCCACACAAGCATCACAAGGATCAAAACCATCCAAACCTCTATACCTTCTACATTAATCAAACCAGCTTCCAAAGCATTATCATCTCCTTCACCATCTCTTTCTCCTCAAGGTGGGATCGAGGCTCCCCTCAACTATGGGAAAGGAGAGTTTGCAGTGACAATCAGCATCGAACCCCGCCCACAAAAGTGGCTGCCATCATAGACACGGGCGCGATCTGATATGGACGCAATGCTAACCCTGCACCGCCTAATTCTCTCAGCCGGACCCATCTTCGACCCCTCCAAATCCACCACCTACGCCAAGCTGCCAAGGTGGATTTCAGGAAGAGGTCTTGTTGGTGAGCTTTAGCGGATGCTTCAAGCTCTGCCCTTGTTCTAGCAACACGACAGCTCGTGTTGTGATCCATCTACTGAGGGATGGAGTAGGTGTATGGTGGAGGAAAGAAGAGAAGAAGCTCCTTGATTATGAGAAAGTTACCTAGAAATCTTTGAGGAGTAGTTTAGGAGCGAGATATTTATCTTGGAGGTTCACGTAGCAAAGGATTGATGAGTTTCATGACCTTTGACAGCCTCTCTTACAGTTGGTTTGAGTAGTGAGAGTAGATTTTAGATCTACTCCAGTATGTTGATTACATGTAGGATGAGTGGGTACGGACCCACAGGTTCATCTGGGGCCTGATTCTAGACATTGGAGGTGCATTGCAGATCCATTTTCCACATACATTGGATGAGGCCATTGACAAGGCCTATATAGTAGAGGAGACTTGGGGAAAGACCCAATAGGATAGAAACCGAGTCCAGAGCCGTATATACTTGATATAGGAAAACAAATCAAGGGGGTCAATACCTCCTCCTTTTGGTGGATAGGGTTCAACATAGTCATCTTTTAGACCAAAACAATAGCAGTAGCAGTCTTGCCCACCATATAGACCTCCAAAGAGATTTGATGCACAGAGGGGTCAGAGTATGGGGCCTCCTCTCAAGGTCCCATTAGGACATAGGGAGCACCTAGAGCTCATTCAGCAAGAGCTTTCCATCAGATACCTTAATAGTCCACAACTGGGTCATCAGGATCCACAACACACCCCTCTAGGGCACCAAATGGAGCTGCTACTTAGGGGAGAGGATCAGGTGGTTATGTTGGGTGTGGTGTTACTAGACATTTTTGGAGAGACTGCCCAAATAATCCTAATAACAAGGTAAGAAACAAGACCTCATAGAGCCTACTGTGGTGACATGTGATGCAACCATAGGATGTACTCAGAATCGAGAACCACTAGGGAAAGCATCGAGTACGGTTATTGAGACTACAGGTAGCATTGGTGGTATTCCTACCTCCATTTTGTTTGATTATGGTTCTTTAGATTCCTTTATTGCATGATATTGAGTAGAGCAATGAAGGGTGGTGGTAGTTAGGTAGGGTCATAGTTGCGATGTTGAGATGGTTTCTGGAGTCAAGATCTCTGTATACTCCTTAGTTAAGGAGTGTGTAGTGGATTTGGGACATTTCACCACTACCTCGGATCTTGGTATCCTTTCGTTGGGCTCTTATGGAGTCATCTTGGGCATGGACTGGTTCTCTACACATAGAGCCAGAGTGAATTTTTTCCAGATCATATCTTGTATAGATGATCTAGGAGTTGAGGTAATGATAGCGGGGGTTAGGAGACCTGTTTCTATTCGCATCATCTCCGCTATGTAGCTTAAGCGGTGTGTGTGATGGGGTTGTTAGATGTTTGCTATCACAGTTAGTGACCGATAAGAGGATGGGTCTAGTGGACCATCACTAGATGACCATCCCATTTTGAGAGAGTTTTATGATGTCTTTCTAGGGAAGCTACTCAGGGGTTACCACCCCCACAGGAGATAGATTTTCATATAGATCTGGTTCCGGGAGCAGAGCCTATCTCACGAGAACCTTATCGGATGACTACCCCTAACCTCTGCGAGATCAAGTTACAGCTTGAGGGCCTTATGGAGAAAGGCTTAATTCATCCTAGTGTATACCCTTTGGGTGCACCAGTGATCTTTGTAAAGAAGAAGGAAGGATCCTTATGGTTGCGTATTGATTACTGCCAAATGAACAAAGTAACGACCAAGAATCATTATCCCCTTCCATGCATTGATGATTTGTTTGATCAAATGAAGGAAGCCACAACTTACTCTAAGATAGACCTTAAGTTAGGCTACCATCAACTTGAGGATTTTGGAGGTGGACATTCATAAGATCACCTTTTGTATGAGATATATGTCCACTATGAGTTTCACAGTGGTACCTTTTGGTTTGTGAAATGCCCTAATGTTTATGAATTTGATGAATGGGGTATTTAGGACCTTCTTAGATCACTTCGTGCTCATCTTCCTTAATGACATTTTGATTTACTCACGTACGCATGAGGATCACAAGGGGCACCTTCACCGGGTTCTTCGATGTCTTTGGGAGCAAAGAGATTTATGGGAACTTGGAGAAGTGTGCATTATTTCAAACGAAGGTGCAGTATTTGGGTCATATCATTTCTAGGGAAGGTATCACTTTCAATCTTTCCAATATTAGAGCTATTATGGATTGGCTAGCACCCACTATTATGACTGAGGTGCGTAGCTTCATGGGATTAACAAGTTAGTATAGATATTTGTTCAGGACTTCTCTCGGATTGTGCACCCCATCACTTCCCTTCATCGGAAAGGGAAGAAGTTTGTTTGGTCAGATAGGTGTGAGAAAGCCTTCAGTACACTGAAGGAATGTCTCACTACAACCTATTCTTGCAGTTCTAGATCCACAAGGTGAGTTTCTCATATGCATGGATGCTTCTTTGGCGAGACTTGGAGGTGTATTGATATAGGAGGGGAGAGTGGTGGATTTTGAGTATCGCAAACTCAAAAATTATGAGCTTAATTATCTAACTCATGATCTTGAGCTTGTGAAAGTTGTACATTCTTTGGTTTGATGGAGAAACTTTCTTCTTGGTTGGAGATTCACACTTAGGATAGATCACTTGAGTCTTCACCACCTCTTCATGCAGCCCAATCTCAACGCTCGCCAACGATATTGGATGGAGTTTCTTTGTGAGTATGATATGGAGATAGAGCATGTGAAAGAGAAGGAGAATGTGGTTGCGATGCTCTTAGTAGACATGGAGACATGTGGCTATGGCCACCTTAGTGAGCACAGACTGATTTGCGGAGTAGGATTCTCTGTAACATCTTCTTCACGAAAGCTTCTTCATTGCATCCATAGAAAATATCAAGTCTTAGAGACCCTTTATGGGGAATTTTGATGGTTTTTCTTTAGAGGTAGATGCCCTTCTTAGTCACAGAGGTCATATTTATGTTCCCAGAGATGGAGGCTTGAGGCAGGACATCTTGGCATAGGCACATCATGCACCCTATTCAACCCATCCCAAGGTGAAGAAGATGCATGCCACCTTGAAACATTATTTATCTAGAGGGAAATTTGTAGAGACATGGCTTAGTTTGTGTCACACTGTTTAGAGTGCCAGAAAGTGAAGGTCGAGCATCAACATCTAGCTAGCCTTCTCTATCCTCATGCTATACTGAAATGGAAGTGGGATACCATTTCCATGGACTTCATTATTGGGCTACCGATGTCGAGATACCACCACGACACCATCATGGTCATGGTGGATAAATTGAAAAAGTGGCTCATTTCTCTCTGTAAAGACCACTTATATAGCTAGTGTAGTGGCACGGGTATATCTTGATGAGATTTTCAGGTTACATGGGATTCCATGGAAGATCATTTGTGACTACGATCCTTTGTATACTTCCCATTTTTGGACCACCATGCAGTATGCCCTCAGGATGAGGATCAACTTCAGCACAACATATCACCCTGAGATTGATGGCCAAACTAAGCGAGTGAATCAAATCTTGGAGGACATTCTTAGGATGTACGTTATGGACCAGTAGTCCAAATGGGAGGAGTACCTGTACTTGGTGGAGTTTTGCCTACAATAATAGTTTTCAGATTTCTATAGGCATGGATCCTTTTCAGGATTTGTATGGTAGAGAGTTTAGGACACCCCTTAGTTGGGACAGGTTAGAGGACAAGGTTTCTCTAGGACCAGCTTTATTACATGACATGGAGTGGTAGGTAGTTATCATAAGACAAAGGCTGCAAGAGGTGAAGAAGTATGTGGATCATCATAGGATTGACCATAGTTTTGATGTAGGCATGAATTTTTTCCTTCGTGTCAGGCCACACAAGAGCTCCATCCATTATGGAAAAGGTTCTAAGTTAACTCCTAGATTTGTTGGTCCTTTTGAGATCTTGGAGCGTATCAACCCTTGGCCTACCATCTAACATTAATACCTAGCTTGTCTCACTTACATGATGTGTTTCATGTTTCATTCTTAGGAGATATGTAGCAGATCCTTCTCATGTGCTAGATCGGACATCATTGCAGGTGCAAGATTAGGGGTAGGTGATGGTGGAGCCCATTCGCATTATAGATCTCAAGACCTTGCCTTCGAGGCGAGAGAGATTGATCAGTCAATGTGCGGTGGGACATATATGATGAGACTTCAACTACATGGGAGGAAGCTACTTTGTTACGAGTTTATATCCCACATCTATTCGGTGACTTCCAAAAGAGAGAAGTCAGTCTAAGGGGAGGGGGATGTAGTTCCCACTTCCCTTCGACACCTTGTGATATTGATCCTGATACTGCTGACTATATTATGGACATTGTTATAGTTTAATTTAGTATGATGTTAGATGTTAGATCATGGTTTATTGTGGACTTTGATTCAAATATGGTGCATGATGACTATTAGAGACATTTTAGATATTGATGTGGATATATTGTTTGACATGGTTATATTATAGATGTTGACCAGACTTGTGATATTTGGATATTTTGAGTAGACCTAGAAAATGAGAATTGAATTAAAATTGATGATGAGATAGTTGTGGATGAAATTGTAAGTGATCTGCTGATTGTCTTGATGATTGTTATGATTCACATATATGTTGATGATCTTAAAATTATATTTATATTCATTTGGATGTTCTAATATGGCCACGAGGCCAAAGGAGGTATTTGTATTTTACAGGTTTAAAATATCACAACAAACATCGGGGGATTGGAGACCAACCACTTTGGAATTCTAGATGAATTCAACAAGGTCACCATGGAAACTATATTGTTTGTGTGTGTTTGATTGTGTTAGGGATTCCCATGGGGGGGATCACCTTTAAATGTGACCAAGGGTTTTATGTATTTTCTTTTATTTGGTTCCTTTGTTAATGTTTGCATGTGTTTATTTTGTGGTGCTTTGACCCCTTTCATTATTTATTAAATGGTGTGTAATATTGTGAGTAATCTTGTTGTTAAGTTAATTAATTAAAATATGTCATAAGAAAGTAATTAATAGAGTTGTTGGCCTTGAATTAAAGTGTTGTAAGAAATGTGTAAGAAATGTGTAAGGGATATGTAAGTTGATTTTAGAGTATGAAACACTCCACCTTCTTGGAAATTCAAATTTGTCCTTGGAGGCTGATTTTAGAGGCTTGTGGGACAAGTTAAACTTGTCCCATACCTCTTAAATTTATTTACCAACCTTGCCTATGGTTGGAGGGTTAAATTTAGACCTTCTTTGTGCATTTTTGTAAGTCAAGTTGAATGTTTTAATTGCACTTTCTTACATATTTTTAATTTCAGTCCTTATGGGGTGTGGGCTTGTCTTGGAGTGTGTAAGTAAGTTGTCATATTATTCACCCACCTATTTATTATGCCTTGAGATTGAAGTTGACTTATGAGTTGGAGTTGAGGATGTGTGATGTGGCATCCCACTTGATCCACCTCATCCTCTTCTCTTCCCTCTCTATATATTGGAATTCCTTAGCTTGTTTTTGGGGTTGCTTCACTTTTGCATACTTCATTTGGGGTGAATTCTTTTGTTGTTTGGAGCTCTTGCTTTTGGAGAAAGTTTTTAGAATTTTTACAGCCTGTGTTTCATTGATCTTGGGTTGTTTTGCATTGGAAAGCTTGTTGTTTGAACTTGGAAAAAACTCCATTATGGAGAGGTAAGAGCTTGGCTCTTGAAATGCTCTTCTTTTATTTGTGCAAATGTTATTATTGTGAATGTTTTGGCATGTGTGTGGGATGTTTGGGTAGATGGCCTAGGGATGGTGTAGGAGAAGACTATGGGGTATTTCTGTGGGAGGCATAAGTGTTTTGGGGAGGTATAAGTGTGGAGGAGTTGGGATTTGGGTTCCACCTTACAAATAAATAGCTTGCATTTCTTTACTCATTATGGGGTGCCATAAGAGGTTGGGGAGGCATAAGGAAATGTGAGGAATAATGGGTACTTGGGGAGGCATAAGGGCATGTCAGGGATTTGAAATGATATATATATATATATATATATATATATATATATATATATATATATATTGTGGTTGTTCTCAGGTGGTGATACCCATTTCCCCTTGGGAGGCATAAGCAACATCCCCATAGTTTCTTGCTCCTTTGGCTTGCATGAGGAAGCCTGATTGTTTTTTTTTTTTTTTTATCTATGGTTGCAAACTACAATTTTTTTAGACTTGTGTTTTAAATGTGAAATTACATGTGTGTTGTGGAAGCCTACTATTGCCATGAGTTGAAACACATTTCTTATTGCATTGTGGTTGGGGATCGGGGGCAATGAAGAAGGATGGCTTCTCCTTTTAATTAGATGTCTTGGTTGGGTGGAGAGCATTTCCTTTCCCTACTTTTTTGTGATCAAATTGGAGAATGATGGATCTGCATGTTGTTGTTCTGGAGCAAAGGAAAAAGACAAGTTTGACAGTCCTTGTGGAGATTATTCTTATTGTAACCCCTTTCCACTTGAAGTGGGTGACCTTGTACATTATTGGTGATGGAAATATGTTTGTATTGGCTATGAAAGTTGCAATTTGAAATGTGAAAGAGATATACTCTGTTTTGGTTTTGAATAAATGTGGAAGAAATTGTATTCTATACATTGTAATTGAGGAGGAAGACAGAGTTCTGATAGTCCCTTGTGAAACTTATTTTGTAACCTTTCCCACTTGAAGTGGATGATCTTGTATATTATTGTGTTGGAAAGACTACTCTGTTTTAGCTATGAAAGTTGTAATTGATTATGGAAGAATATATCTTGTATTCAGTTCTATGAACAAAAAGAAAGATATGCATTTGGTATGTTGTATTTTGAAAATAAATGGGAAAGAAGTTGTAAGATATTCCTTTGAATTAATAGAAGTGTTTTCCTTGTTCATATGATATTATTTCCATTGGAAATATGTGTTTAATATACAGTAGGAAATCTCTGTTTGTAAAAGTGAAAAGGAAGCACGTATGAAGAAATATTGCACTGCTCTGTCTCATTTGAAATGTTTAATTTAAAAAAAAGATACAAGTTGCATTCTTGCCTCTATCAGTTGATTGAAGGAAAGAAAACTATTTAAAACTAACATGGAATAAATTCAATGTTTTTTTAATGCATGACAAAAGAGATAGTTAATCTCTGTTCTTGAAGTGTATAAACCTCATTTCTACTTCACTTTGTATACTTCACAAATTTCTTTTTATCAAATGTCCAAAACAACCCTGCAAATTTATAAGAGACAAATGAAATATTCATTTGGACTTAATGAGATCAGAATGATCCCCAAACTAAACTAAAACACTGAAGAAATTTTTAAAGAACCTTTCAAATCAAGTAAAGGTGAAATTCTAGGTTTCTATTGTGTAAACATTGGAAAATTTTCGAATGCAAACCAATCAAGAAAATTTTAACCTTACAATCTATCCTAAAATTTTCCAAGTAAAATCCTTCATGCCTGTTTGGCAAGATGAAAAAGAATTAATGACAAATTTGAACAAAATTGATAAGTTAAAAATACCAGTTCACTTCTAAGTGATAGAAAGACTTTTCTCAAAATTTACCCTTTAAACTTTATCAAAATAAAATTCTTAAAGTTTTTATGCAAGGAGGATGTCGAGAGCTTTCCAGAAAGTCCTCATTTTCCAAAAACGAGTTCCCTATCAAAATTTATGGCCTTAAAGTTTTTACTTCTTTTGGCTTCAAAAATAATCTAACTATCAAATTTAAATGAATAAAATATTCTTGGGTGGACCCGTGGGCTAAAACTTTCTTTTTTTGCTTTTTCCCCAAAAAGTGCAAAGTCATGAAGTTTCCTGCCGCTTCCTTTCACCCACAAGCCTTCATTTTGTCTAAAAAAGATCTAAGTCAAAAAAATTATTTGGCAATTTTTCCTCCGCGGCCCCGCCACCCCGCAGCCAATCCTTGATCGACACGTGGCTTCATTGTTGGAGTGCCGAGATGCTCAGATTGATTTTAACCTTTTGCACTTTCAAAAATAAATTTGGAAAAATTGTAAGTTTTCCCCATAGCCTCGTCGTCCCGTGTAGCCAATCAAGGCAGCCATGCGGCTTCACGAGGCATCGGCGGAGGAGTGGATCTTTTTAGCCTTAATGCTTCAGAAAGCTTTGGGCAAAATTTCCAAAATATCCCCACCGGCCCACCAACCCATAGCCAATGGTTGGTGACACATGGCATATCTGAGCATCGGCGGAGGAGCGGGTAAACTTGATCCTTATTTCCCTATAAAGATAAAAGTCAAAAATTCCTCTTGGTCTTCGACAACCCACCTTCCCACCCTAGTTAAAATTTGGACACGTGTCCCTTAGCGGACTCGGGAAAACTTTCCTTCTTTGGGCGTGAGGTCCCACACAAAACCCTAGGCATGCACGTGTCATTGGTGATTTTTTCCCATAGAGGCGAAATGCTATGTTTTCTCCCGAGCCCAGCCGACCCTAAAATCTTCGGGAAAAATTTCTTCCCAACCCCGCGAGCCCACCTTTGGGAAAATTTTCCTCCCAAGGCCCATCGGCCATAACTCGAGAAATATGAGGAGTTAGAAGGACTTCTTTATATCACTGGAAAAGTGAGAAAATTTCCTATCTAATGGGAATGTTTTTAAGAAGTTTTGAGTGTGTTGAATGTGAGAAAATTGGGTTGAATCTTTTAAGAGAGTTAAGGGAGTGGGTAAGTGCAAATTTTACTCGATAATTTAAATATGTATTCCTTCCCCCTTGTAATTAAACCTTGCTCTTGTCTTGGATCTTGTAGGAATTAAATACCTTGGGTATTTAATTGTTTTGGTCCCTTAACCTAAAATTTTATTCAGGAATATTTAGGTAAAATGTCAATGTAATCGATGATTAAATTAATCCCTAAGGAGATTTGAGCTAGGTGTGGATTTATTACTCTTATTTCCTTATAATGTGGAATTAGTAATTGTTTTAATGGGAAAATTTATTATTGAATTTAATTGTCCTTGAGACTTTGGTTGTTAACACTTTCTAAAAAAAAGAAAAATATTCTATAATTTTTCTAACTAAACCTAGGTTGTTCTTGGTTCTCAAGTGAAAATAATAAAAGTAAAGGAGAGACAATATTGTTTCTCCTAAGACCATACCGTAGAATAACCAAGGCCAAGCTATATTGTCCCAAAAATATTCAACAATAATAAATATAAAAATCAATAACTAGTAATCTTTGTGATAAGACGCCAAAATATAGAAGAATTGAAGTGGATAGAAAATAATGAACCAATTAATATGAAAAACAAACTAATAAGTACTTGCGCCACTAAGTTCTAGTTTCATTGTTGAAGATCCATGTACATATTATTTTATAAACATGCGATATAATATTAGTTTGTGCCAAAATACATATCTACATTTCCCCTTTAATAATATAGTAAATAAATTTTTCTGCGTTAAAGGAGAAAAGAGAGCGTAATTGATAGTGTTAAACTAGAAAACCTACTTTGGCACACCAAGAGAGTAACAAAAGCATGGCAAACAATTTGAGTCATTGGTCATCCCATATAGAGATAGGGAATAATATTGTAAGTGCCAAATAATGCTTAAAGATATGAAGATTAAACTTGTACTTATGGATGATTGGCGGTGATTAGTCCCTAATTTTTATAATAGGTAAGTTAAGCTTCGGCATTAAATAATGTGGTTGAATCATTTTCAAAGATAATGACAAGTTTTAATGGGTGGTTGAGCTGCCCACGTGCTCCACCAAACCCACTTTCTACTCCACTTACTCACGCCACTTCATTCCTATCATACTCGTTGACTACCCCTTTATTTTTAATTTTCTTTTTGTTAAAGTTGACAGCCACTTTCTATGTTAAAGGAGAAAAGAGAGCATAATTGATAATGTCAAAGTAGAAAACCTTATACCAACACACCAAGAGAGTAACAAAAGCATGGCAAACAATGTGAGTCCTTGATCGTCCCATACAAAGATAGGGAAATAATATTGTAAGTGGCAAGTGCCAAATAGTGCTTAAAGATATGAAGATTAAACTTGTACTTATGGATGATTGGTAGTGATTAGTCCCTAATTTTTATAATAGGTAAGTTAAGCTACGAGGGAATCATGTGTCCCAAAAACAAAAAGAAAGGGTGTCACAAGGATTTATAGTTTCCCCAAAAGACCTTCAAAAAAAGTGTGAGATGTAGGTTACCATATGGCTTTTTAATCACCAAACAGTCTTCCACCCATGACACCGCATCATTATAAATGAATGTAGGTCCCAAACCATGCATTGTATGGGTGTTAGTAGTAACATGTATTATTGTGATTACTTAATTTTTCCATACATTTGTAATGAATACAATAATGCTTCCATTTTTAATTAGTAATTTTGTTGTTCCTACATCTTCGGTGTTGGATTTGACCATTGTGTCATTATTGATTAGATTATCTAATGTTTATAATAAATCCTTGCATTGATTATATTATCTCGAGAGTCTTGAATATGCCGAGAAAGGTATATGTCTGTTTGTCAAGAGTGTCGCTTTTTCATGATCGGGATGACTACTTTGTCTTGGCTTTTATTTTTCTTGGGAAAACCTCAATCCCTCTCGGACGTAACTTGCAACTCATTTGCAATTGCTAGTATTAAATCCTTTATTGATTATATTATCTCGAGTGTCTTGAATATGCCGAGAAAGGTATGTCGTTTCTCCGTTTGTCAAGAGTGTCGCTTTTCATGATCGGGATGACTACTTTGTCTTGGCTTTTATTTTTCTTTCTAGCTAAGGAAAACCAAGTCGCGTGAACGTTTTTCCTCCCTCCGTCAAGAACGTTCCTTCAATACCCAATCACTGTATGAAACGGAAGTTTCGTTACCTTCTCGCTCACGTTATGTTCGAGTCTCCTGCGATTGACTCGCTACGGAGCCCACCCTGCATCGGCTCGGGACCAAAACAAAGCCTTATAAATTGCTGTGTGTGGAGTTATCGAGCTCATCGGTGCTTTAGTAAGTAGCAATGGCTTACAAGGTGGTGATTGTGGCGATGCTGCTACTGCTATGTTCTCTGAATAACATGGCCAATGCAGAAGACGGGCCAATGGTGAAGGGGTTGAGAGCCAATATGAAGCGCCTGCACCCTCAACACCACCTTCGTGGCGCCGTCCACAGAAGCATCACAAGGCTCAAAACCATCCAAACCTCCATAGCTTCTGCATTATTCAAACCAGCTTCCAAAGCATTATCATCTCCTTCACCTTCTCTTTCTCCTCAAGGTGGGATCGAGGCTCCCCTCAACTATGGGAAAGGAGAGTTTGCAGTGACAATCAGCATCGGAACCCCGCCCACAAAAGTGGCTGCCATCATGGACACAGGCAGCGATCTGATATGGACGCAATGCCAACCCTGCACCGCCTGCTTCTCTCAGCCCGACCCCATCTTCGACCCCTCCAAATCCACCACCTACGCCAAGGTGCCCTGCGATGCCACCTCCCTCTGCTCTTCCCTCCGCAGAAAATCATGCACCCCCGACTGTGAGTATTCATACGGATACGGCAGTGGTTCCGTGAGGACTAGTGGCATCTTATCTGTGGAAACACTGAGCATGTCGGACACAAGTGGAAGCCCGTATTCCATCCCACACATCGCCTTTGGCTGCAGCCATGACTCGGAAGGATCGGAGTTCAGTGGAACAGACGGTATAGTGGGGCTCGGAGGGGGCGAGTTATCACTAATCTCGCAGCTCGGTTCCCTCGTCGACTCCAAATTCTCTTACTGTCTAGTCCCATTGCAGAGCAGCGCAGAAACGAGCCCGCTCTTGTTCGGCAGCGCAGCTACTCCGAAGGAGCCAAGTCTACTCCCATTCTTACAAACCCATCCATAAATACCTTCTATTACCTCTCTGTTGAAGGAATCAGCGTGGGAAATTCGGTGGCCAACATTCCAGAGGGAACGTTCGATCTCAAAGGAGATGGTAACGGAGGGTTCGTCATCGATTCAGGAACAACGCTAACGTTCTTGCCCCACGCCGCCTTCACTGCGGTGGCTCAACTTTTTTGGACTCCGCCGTGGGATTACCCAGGAGCAGTGATTCAGACTTCGATCTATGCTACCAACTGCCATCCGGATCAACTGATGATGTAGCCGTTCCTGACATCACTTATCATTTTGGCGGCGGTGCGGATTATGTAATTAGGGTCAATACAGCTTTGCTACAGTCCGCGACAGCAACTCCTTGTGTTTCCTCACGCTGGACATGGGCGAATCTTCAGATGCCGCTGCCATCTTTGGCAATCTTCAGCAACAGAATTATCATATTCTCTACGATAATGCCAACCACATGCTCTCCTTTGCTCCCGCCGACTGTGCTTCTGTTTGACATGAGTATGTGTATAAATAAATAAACAGCCACCATCATCATCTTGTGGATTAACATATATAACACCCACAAGTTTATTGATGCCCCAGTTAGGCCAATATTTTTAGTAATTACTTATAATAATAAGTACTGTTCTCACGCTTTCCTTCATTAAAAATAAAGATTTTATTCAAGTAGCGAGCAAGAGTAAATATTTCTTATAATTTTCAAGGTTTTTAGACAAATTTTCAAAGCATCTATGTGGAAATATACTACTTCGAATCTACAACATATTAATAGGAGGATATTGGCAAAAATTGTGGAAACAAATTTTGTTAATTGAATTTGTGTAGAAAAAATTAAGGCCTTTTTAATAAACCTATTTTGTGTGCATATTTTATAATCATTGAAGAGTTTCCAAACTTTGTTGAGAACACCTTTTTGTGCATGTCTTCTTTAAAAATTTACTGTAAAGAATTTACATGCAATGTGTATGAGTCAACGTTGCTAACAAAATTCTGCTTTCAACATTATATTCACGGATGCCATTATGGTATTCTAAAGCTCCCATCTAATCTATATATGGTATTCCAATAGATATTGTGCTCTCATTAGAATGAATATAATTTTTGAAAATATATGATGGAGGAACTTATCCATGCTATTAGGAAGGACTACACTAAACTCACACATATCTACCACTATTTGATGGTGAAGAACTGCCATCATTTCCCATTAGAAAGAAAAGAATTGACACAATAACTAGATTATTTGTCCAAGCCTTCCAAAGATTTGGGGAAAACCATATTAGCTAGAAATTAATTGTATTGTGTATGACGATATATTTTTTTAAATTTCAAATTTTTAAGAAGAATGGATATACATCGTGTTTTATTTGTAGATGATAAAATCAAGTAAATTAATTGAGGTCAATATTATTTGAAATATTATAGCTTTCTATTTTAATGTAAAGTAGATGATTTTAATCTTAGTGAGACCGAGAAATACTTCTACAAATTTGCAATAGTTATAGCCTTAACTATTGATATAAAATACTTCATTAAGACTAACATTCTTTGCAACATATGAAATTGAATTGTATCAATTTCAGATTTAGAAATGGAAGAAAATTTTGCCATAATTCTTTTCTAACTGTAATTATGTTTACATGTTCTTAGACTTAGCTTTGAGGGATTATAATTTGAGAAGCTTGAATGTTGAACCTTGTTTATATTGCTTCATACCTATGTGGGGGATACTCCTAATGTTTGATTATTATTTATAGAATTTTAAAACATATTTGTTCTACTTTTTATTTATATTTTCTAGGGGGAGTTCTTTGAAGCCCTAGTTCCTTTGAGTTGAGTATATGAGTGCATTAGAATTTATTATATAGGATTTCATGTATGTAACACAAAAATTGTACACACATAATTACAATAATCAAATACCATTTTTTTTTTTTTTTACTGACATTGTAGTACACATGACACTACAAGAGACCACTTAGGACTACACGCAACATATGCTATGTTTGCATAACATTAACTCACATAGATAACATGGTTGTTTTCTAATTTTAAAAGTGTGCTAGGTTTACAGTTCATGTCTCAAGTTTTATAGTGTGCCCAAGGGTCCAAGATTTCGAACCCACACTCGATACCAAGTGTAACACCCAAGCTAAAACAACTCACTTGAGACCCAAGAACATTCTAAGATTAGTCGGAAAAATTATGGGATAATTTTTTTTTTTGGTGTCTCTACTGTGCAGTTGCAAACAACAGCTACCACAAGCAAGGTTTAGAGGCCAAATAAAAATATTAGCTCATAGTTTTCCCTATTACAACAATTATTAAATTTACAGGGTCAAAACTTAGGGTTAGAATAATCATTAAGATTAAGAGGGTAATTTCGCACTCTCCCACCCCTTGACAGGATTAAGAGATTCAACCTAGTTTTTATCAAAATTAACACTTGAAACCTTTTGAAAACATTCCCATTAGATAGGAAATTTTCTCACCTTCCCATTGATATAAAGAAGTCCTCCTAACTCCCCTCGTATTTCAAAAGTTATGGGTCGACGGATCTTGTGAGAGAAAATTTCCCAAGGCGGGTCGGGGGCATAGGGGAGAAAATTTTCCCTGGGGCGGGTTTGCTGACCGCGGGGAGAAGTTTTTCCCGGAGGAGGAGGAGTCGGTCGGCGGGCACAGGGAAGGAAATCTCTCCCAGGGCGGGCCGACGGAGTGGGGAGAAGTTTTGGAAATTTTCCCGCATGGGGTGAAAATCCACCTTTGCACCTGACTACTTGCAAGTCCGCAAGACCACAAGTGACACGTGACGCCTCCTAAGCCAACATGGAGAAAGAGGGGCAACGGGGATAAAAGAAATTTATCACCCTGAAGGGTGAAAAAGGTAAAATTCACCCACGCCTCCACCGTCGTGAGAATATGCCACGTGTTAGCCAACCATTGGCTATGGGTTGGCAGGCCATCAGGGATATTTTGAAATTTTGCCAAAAAATTCCTAAGGATTAAGGCTTACAAAGATCAGCTCCTCCGTCCGATGCCTCGTGAAGCCACATGGTAACACCTGATTGGGTGGCGATCACCAAGGGCTATGGAGGAAACTTACAAATTTTTCCAAATTTATTTTTGAAAGTACGAAAGGTTAAAATTGATCCGAGCATCTGCCAGTGACCAACGAAGCCACGTGTCAATCAAGGATTGACTGAAGGGCAGGGCCGTAGAGGAAAAATTGCCAAATAACGTTTTTGGGACTTAGATCATGTTTTGACAAAATGAAGGCTTGCGGGTTAGCGGAGCGGTGGGAAACTTCATGAATTTGTGATTTTTTGGCAAGAAGAAAAAAAAAGAGAAAGTTTTAGTTGGTGGGTCCACCCAAGAATATATTTTATTCATTTCAATTTGACAGTTAGATTATTTTTGAAGCCGAATGAAGTAAAAACTTCAAAAGGCCATAATTTTTGATAGGGAACTCTATTTTTGGCAAACGAGGACTTTTTGGAAAGATCTCGAAGTTCTCTTTGCACAATAATCTCAAGATTTAAATTTTTAAGAAGTTTGAAGGGTCAATTTTAAGAATACGTCTTTTTGTCACCTAAAACATGAACTAGACTGTTCAACTTATAAAATTTGTTCGAATATGCCATAATTACTTCTCAACATGCCAAACAAGCATGGAGAATTTTTATTGGAATATTATAGGATATATTACAAGGGTTAAGTTGTTTGATTGATTTACATTTCAAAAATCTCCCAATTTGACAACAACGATTGTGAAACTGTTTGAGCTCGAGTTGAAAGGTTCTATGGAAATTCCTTAAGTCTTTTTGTTTGCTTGGGATCATTTGATCCCACAAGTTCAATTGGTATTTCAATTTATCCTTTCAATGTTACAAGGTTGCTCTATACTTTTTGATAAAATTTTGCAAGTATACAAAGAAATAAGGGATGGAGTTTATACTTGATCTTAAACAGATCCAGGTTTCCTTTACCAACTTGATATAAGAAATTCATTCCCAATCCAATCTAAAATATGAAGTTGGTTTTCAATTCAAGTATTCAAAATCCAACGTATAATTCTGATTTCTAAATCATGCATTTCAAAAGAACAGAGCAGTATAACATTTCTTTATGCGTATTTATTTTTCAATTTTCCAATTAGAGATTTTACACTATATTTCAAATGTAGATTTCCAATGAAAAAAATCATTTGAACAAGGTTCACAACTTCCCTTAAATTCAAATGAATATTTTACGAAATCCTTCCCATTTAATTTTAGAATATAACATACGAATGCATATCTTTCTTTCCTATTCACAGAATCTGAATACAAGATATATTCTTCCATAATCAAAACAACTTTCATGACTAAAACAGAGTAGCCTTTCAAACAATAATATACAAGATCACCCACTTCAAGTGGAAGAGGTTACAAAATAATTTTCACAAGGGACTATCAGAACTTTGTCTTCCTCCTCAATTACAATGTACGAATACAATTTCTTCCACATTTATTCAAAACCGAAACCAGAGTATATCTCCTTCACATTTCGAATTGCAGCTTTCATAGCCAATATAAAACATATTTCCATCACCAATAATGTACAAGGTCATCCACTTCAAGTGGAAAAGGGTTACAATAAGAATAATCTCAACAAGGACTGTCAAATGTGTCTTTTCCCTGCTCCATAATAGCAACATGAATATCCTCCATTTTCTTTGTTTCAATTTGATCACAACCAAAACAAGGGGAAAGGCAATGCTCTCCACCCAACCAAGACATCCAATGACAAGGGAATTCACCCTCTTCATTAGCCCCTCGGGCCCCAACCACAATGCAATAAGAAATGTGTTTCAACTCATGGCAACAATAGGCTTCCACAACACACATGCAATTTCACATTTAAAACACGGTCCAAAACAAAACTGCAGTTTGTAACCATAGATAAAAGACAAAAAACAACACTCAGGCTTCCTCATGTAAGCCAAAGGAGCAAGAAACTATGGGGGATGTTGCTTATACCTCCCAAGGGGAAATGGGTATCACCACCGATAAAAGCTCCCAATAATATATGTATATGTATATGTATATGTATATGTATATCTATATCTATAACTATTTCTATATCTATATCTATATATGTATATATAATTTCAAATCATTGACATGCCCTTATGCCTCCCCCAAGTACCCCTTATTCCTCACATTTACTTATGCATCCCCAACCTCTTATGGCACCCCATAATGAGTAAATAAATGCAAGTTATTTCTTTGTAAGGTGGAACCCAAATCCCAACTCGCTCCAAACTTATACCTCCCCAAAACACTTATGCCTCCCATAGAAATACCCCATAGTCTTCTCCTACACCATCCCTAGGCCATCTACCCAAACATCCCACACACATGCCAAAACATTCACAACAATAACATTTGCACAAATAAGAGAAGAGCATTTCAAGAGCCAAGATCTTACCTCTCCATAATGGATTTTATTCCAAGTTCCGAACAACAAGCTTCCTAATGCAAAACAGCCAAATATCAACGAAACACAAGCCTATAAAAATTCTACGAACTTTCTCCAAAAGCAAGAGCTCAAAACAGCAAAAGAATTCACCCCAAATGAAGTATGCAAAAGTGAAGCAACCCCAAAAACAAGCTAAGGAATTTGAATATATCGAGAGGGAAGAGGAGAGGATGAGGGAGATCCAAGAGGGATGCCACGTCACACATCCTCAACTCCAACTCAAAATTCAACTTCAATCTCCAAGGCACAATAAATAGGTGGGTGAATAATATGACAACTTACTTACACACTCCAAGACAAGCCCACACCCCATAATGAATTAAATTAAAAATATGTAAGAAAGTGCAATTAAAACATTCAGCTTGACTTACAAAAATGCACAAAGAAGGTCTAAATTTAACCCTCCAACCATAGGCAAGGTTGGTAAATAAATTTAGGAGGTATGGGCCAAGTTTAACTTGTCCCACAAGCCTCCAGAATCAGCCTCCAAGGAAAAATTAGAATTTCCAAGAAGATGAAGTGTTTATTACTCCACAATCAACTTACATATCCCTTACACATTTCTTACGCATTTCTTACAACACTTTAATTCAAGGCCAAAACTCTATTAATTACTTTCTTATGACATATTTTAATTAATTAACTTAACAACAAGATTATTCACAATATTACACACCATTTAATAAATAATTAAAGGGGTCAAAGCACCACAAAATAAACACATGAAAACATTAACAAAGGGACCCAATAAAAGAAAACACATAAAACCCTTGGTCACATTTAAAGGTGACCCACCCCCCACCATAGGAATCCCTAACATAATCAAACACACACAAACAATAAGTTGCCATGGTGACCTTGTTGAATTTATCTAGAATTCCAAATTGGTTAGTCTCCGATCCCCCGATGTTTGTTGTGATATTTTAAACTTGTAAAATGCAAATACCTCCTTCAGCCTTGTGGCCATATTAGAACATCCAAATGAATATAAATATAATTTCATTATCATCGGCATATATGTGAATCACCACAATCATCAAGACAATCAACAATATCACTTACAATTTCATCCACAACTATCTCATCATCAATTTTAATTCAATTCTCATTTTCTAGGTCTACTCAAAATATCCAAATATCACAAGTCTAGTCAACATCAATAATATAACCATGTCAAACAATACATCCAAATCAATATCTAAAATGTCTCTAATAGTCATCATGCACTATATTTGAATAAACCATGATCTAACATCTAATATCATACTAAATTAACTATAAATTTTTTATAATATAGTCAAGATATCAGGATCAATATCACAAGGTGTTGAAGGGGAAGTAACCACTACATCCCCTCCCCTTAGACTCGACTTCCTCCCGGAATTCACTAGAAAGATGTGGGCCTGAACACATAACAAAGTAACATCCTCCCATGTAGTTGTAGTCTCATCATATATGTCCCACTATACCCGGACTTGATCAATCTCTCTTCCTCAAAGGCCCAGGGGTCCTACATCTATAATACGAATGGGCTCCACCATCACCTACCCCGATCCTGCACTGCAATGATGGCCAATCTAGCACATGAGAAGGATCTGCAACATATCTCCTAAGAACTGAAATATGAAACACATCATGTATGCGAGACAAGTTAGGTGGTAATGCTAGATGGTAGGCCAAAGGGCCGATATGCTCCAAGATCTCAAAAGGACCAACGAATATAGGAGCTAACTTAGAACCTCTTCCATAATGGATAGGGATATTGTGTGGCCTGACATGAAGTAAAACCTTCATTCCCACATCAAAACTATGATCAGTCCTATGCTGATCCACGTACTTCTTATACACTTTGTCCTACGCTGAGGATAGAGAAGGTGTAACATCCTCATTTTATACATTAGAACAAGTCAAATTTTTTTTTTTGATAAATGCTTCCCGGTTCTAAATACATAATTTAGAACTCACAAATCAAATAACCATTCTTATACGATATAACCATATGCAATAGTAATGACTCTGGAGTACCTCCGATCTATTCATTCCATGACTCTCGGCAATCTACCGATCTATTCATGAAGTAATAAGAGTTAGCATTTTTATTTAACACATTACTCTTGCGGTTCTCTTCCCTATTCTGGGATTCGAATGCTCATCTAAGGAACCTAACTCAATAATTGTTACCATTATTCATCGGCATCTCATCCCTTAGACCAGGTGACTCGGGACAACACAATCGCAGCTTTACGATACTTTGGCCAAAGATTTGAAACATATCGCTTATGTCTCGTATTCCTTAACGGCATACTCGTCAACTGAATACGCCCTTCACCCCATTCTTATGTTATATAGAATGTCTTATACCGACTCTCACGCTCCTCCTTATCCCAAGTTATTCACTCGGAAATGGATTAGTAAGGTGACAACGTTATATGGATGCACTCGAGGACTAGGGATAAGATGACATACTGGGTCAACCCTAGTTGAACCAAAGTGTGTCAAGATACCCCGAGTCTCCTAGGCAGCCATATAATGTGACCACATTCCTAATCGGTCCCAGAGTAACTTGTTCGAGTTAAAGGTGTAAATCTTAACGATCAATGCAAAGGGTGTCGTCATAAGTCACCTGCATTGTTGTATCTTTGAGAAGATCCTAATCTTCTCGAAGGTACAACCCTGCAGTTGACTTGTGCCGTCAACCTTTAAATCCACCTCGAAAAGGTCTACTTATTAATAAGCGTTATGCACATTGAGTTTAAATTATATTAAAAGACGTTCCCCTAAGGTTAGCCTTTCCCGATCCCTGGATTCCTCATCATAGAATGACCTTTCTCAATAAAACTCACTACATAGAGAAGTTATTAAGGCCAAGGTCTCATCAAGGAGTTCATAGAATATACATAATTCTAAATCAACGAAATTGGACAATAACTCAAAATCTTCACATGTGATTGCCAACAGAACCCCTTTTGGTTTATTTCAGTTCTCATTACTGAATTTATATCGTACTTATTAGTATCAAGATATAATGATTAAGAATCCAATTAAATGTTGTCCTGGCATAATCAAGACTAGGGATTAATAATTTAATTCAGCTTGTTTAGCGTTCTGCTTAGGTTTATTTTAACCCTATCTTTCAGAAAGACAGTGATCTATATTTCAATTTAGCTTTAGATAGAACATACTAGAATTGCTAAACAATCATAAGTATTCAGTCACATATTCTTGCAAGCTTACATTTATAATCACAAAAGTATCCAAATTATACAATAATAACAATGCCCTCCAGGTTTTTGAACCAAAGAAAGTCAAACTATCATATAAGAATACAAACACATAAGTAACAAATATTTATTTCCATTCCTTTCAAAGCTAAACAAATACATTTTATGCATTCAGCATACTTGATACAATACTCAACAGAAGAAGAACATCTTTCCTCATATAGTACATTTAGAAAATCAAGCTGTATTTCAACTTAAAATCAAATTAAACAATCTGATCATCCTATCAGATCTGCATGCTTTTACCACTTACGGCATCCATCTGCAAAAATTGTCAACATGGGTCAGTTCGATGAACTGAGCATGATAAGCACTAACTCTTAAAACAATTGCAATCCATCAATTGTTTTCATTAAACACCCTGTTTAAATGAGATCAATTCACCCAACAAGTAAACATATTTCATCATAATATTAGGGATCAAGAAGAACGAAAGTATCAGAGACAACTATCCATCCAATCCCGGACAACAAACATCGATGCATCATTACATTCATCATAGTAAAATGAATATCATAACAACCCATGCTTCCAGCAGTAGTTAAAACAGTTCCCACAGTTAGATAAAAATATATATCAACATATACTTTACAACAAGAAGAGAAATGAACAAATCATACATATTTCCCTCCGAACTGGCTCATGACTGTACCGTCTTTCCAAGAGACAAGCATTCACTTAAAACACATGCGATATAACAGACGAGACCGCCATAAGCACCACAGATTTGTTAAAGATCAAACATAACAAACTACTGTAGTTATCCAGCAGTACAGTAGCTCTCACGCCAAGCAGTGATGACCATCTACCAAACAGACTCCACAAGACCTTCCACATGAAGCGGCAAACAAGAAGATATTCACCACATCGCCTGTCGAGGTGTAGTCGATGGCTTCTTAGTTTAGTCAAGCTCAAGGCAGGATAGTCATGCTACAGGTAATACATAAAACACGACTACAATCCCTCACATCAACCTACAACCCCTTCTAGTCCTTAATAAACACCGTAAGGCTTCTAAACCCAAGGTCGAAATCAAAGAACTTCTATTTTATCGCAATCAACAAAAGACTCCATGACATTAAGTAATTGATGTTTCACTAAGACTTATGCAGAGATAATCATACAAAATCCCCGTAACATGCACAGCCTCATCAAAATGGGATAATCAGAAAGGAAACATAACATTCTGTATTCACATCTCGAACGTATTCGAGTTTGAGTATGGTATTCAAGACCCATTTGATGAGCCACGATGCTTGATATCATTCAATACTTAAGGAATCCCAACACTGTCAAAAACAACAGAGTACCAAACAGACTTAAATAGAGGCAGATACACTGGTTACCTATCAAAGATTCAACTGAATCCGAACAACAGTATACAAGATAAATAATAGTTAATGATTCTAACTGTGCCAACAATGGTAAACATTCAAAATCAGGCTTATTCAAAAGCTAAATACTGAATTTGTAACAAGGAATCCAACTGAGCCTCTTCCATATTTTTCGCTCAAGCTTACACAGAAAGGAAACGTAAAAGTACACTAAAGAGTCTGTACCAAAAATTCATTACAAAATAACAGAGGTCGTATACCTGTTACTCCTTCAGGACTCCAACAAAATCAAATTACCAGTATTCAAAGATATATATCCTCAACAGTGGACCATAATATACGAACCATTCAATGTACTCCACAGAGTTGTTTTGAATATAATAAATATAATGCAAACTATCATAGCAGAACCTCAACAAGATTCAATAACCACTACCTTAATGACCTCGAAATAACAACTTACAAAGAAGTCCAAACAACTAAACAAAAAACCCATCAAGATTCCTTTCCATTGAGTATCACAACAATCATCAAAGAAGTTAAACATTATCAAAAAGTCAAGTTTCAAAACAAGAATCATCAACGAGCAGGCATGTACCCATCAAGAGAACAATTCATGGGCTCTCACAGAGCAGGCCTAGTATGCATTCTTGCATATATTTCGCCAATTAAAGCCGGAATGCAAAACACCAAGAAATATAGCAACAGTTCGAAAAATAAAATACACCCATCAAGGTTTAAATTGAAAAATCGAACCAAAGAAGAAATACAAGACAAAATCACACAAGGCTACCATATAAATCATCTAATTCCAAAAATCATTTGAACAGAGTTGTTCTAATGAAATCATTTGAAAGAGAGCAAGATTTTTAAAGGTTAGGGCCTAACATGCCTGGTTATTTGCTTAAAATTTCGAAGCAGACCAATGAAAGAGCTCGAACCTTCTCCTTCTTTTCCAAGTTAGATCCACCAACAAAATTTTGCTATTTCCATGACTTATATATTTTCCTTGCCAGAGAAAAGAGCTAGTTACGCTCATACTTGCCATGCAACTCCAAGAAGACTGGTGCGATGAACCAGTGAACAGACAGAGGGAAAACCGGAGCTCATGAAAACCAAACAAACCATTAACTTTCCATTTTGCATGCCTTCCCGTGAAACCCGAGCTCGACTACCGAGTTCATTAATTGCATTTACTCCCAATTTCCCGCTCAATCTCCACTGCCACCGACCGCCATAGTTGGCGATGGACAAAAGCACATCAAAGACCATTTCCAACTTTGGCGACCTGCCACGTCGGCTCTAGTTAGCCATTTTAAAACCTCCACCAAATTACCTGTCCCTCATGCTTATCCACGCATTTAATAACATAGAAACTGCCGCCCATGGTTCGCACCCTTCCATAGGTCCCCTTCTTCCTTGTTCAATAGTTAGGTTAGTAACTTAGGTTAGGATTTAGGATAACACCTAGTCTAACCTCTTAGCGCATAGATACTAACTTAGAACATTAGCTCTTAGCCTAGGTCTAGGTTAGATTAACACTAATCTAACCCCTAGGTTAGGTTTAGTTTTAGGTTACTAACCTTAACAAATCCAGTTAGGTCTAATATTTCAAATGCTCAGAAAAAGAACCTTCAACATACATTCACGAACAGGGTTCACTCCTGTACTGCCAATAGGCTATAGAATTTTATGTAACTGAATTATCACCTGGTCCACGATCAAGACCTTCCAGATATATTACGATATCGGGAACCAATCCATCTAATATGATCAGCCTGAGTTATACTCCGGACTAGCTTATTCAATGCATCCAGACCTTGCAACCTGCTTAAGGTCTATAATTTTAATTCATCACGAATAAGCTTAAAGCACCACTTGGATCAATACCACTGATCCAAGGCTTGGTCTTATAGATGGATAACTCCATAATTCATTCCAAGATCAGATTAAACTCAGGTGTAAAATGAAAGAAATAAAAGAGTCCAATCATATTCTGACTCAGTCAAGATCTGCAATCTTAAAGAAGATACAGTCCATATCAAGCATGACTTCTCAATCAAAGGAACACATCCTTTTACAAAAGAAATCACATATCAACACTTGTATGCTCAGGAGGAAGTAACTACAGTCCAAGGTGTTACATGCTTCCCTCCTAAAAGATTCATCGTCCCGATGATTACATATTTGATTAACCTTCAGGTCAACCAATTTATTAGTTCACAAAACAATGCGACTATTTTCCAACTTGAATAGTTCCAGAAATCAATGTCACAACACATTTTATTCAGCTTGAATAATGTTTGCCTTCATCTGGCTTTCATAATTACTTTAAAAAAATAATTTCATAAAAGAAATGTTTTGTCAACAGATTTCATTCTGTTGAAAAAGAGAAGGAAAAGCAATTTTCATCTCTTCCAAATTTTCCCAAGTTACACTTTCTTCGTTAAACCGGTCCCACTGACCTTACATTGCTATATTTCACGATTTCTCAAATGCAATCGGCGTGAGTTTCCAAGACTCGTGTGGGGTTTAACCATGATTATTCCCGGTCTTGACCTACAAGGAATTCCAATTTAAAACATGTGACAGATCTGAAACATATTTCTTAAGCAAAGAAATATGGAAAACATCATGCATGCGAGATAAAGTAGGTGGTAATGCTAATCGATAAGCTACAGATTGATTATTTCGACAATTTCGAAAGGTCCCACGAATCGAGGTGACAACTTGGCAGCCTTGCCAAAAGTTATAGAACTCTTTCTAGGTTTAACACGAAGAAAAACCTTCTCACCAAGCTCAAACCTGCGATCAATCCGCTTAAGGTCAGCATAGCTCTTCTGTCTATCCGCTGCTTCCTTTAATCGTTCACGAATCAGCTTAACTTGCTGTTCCATTTCTGTGAGAATCTCTGGTCCAATTACCACTCTATCCTCAACACTATCCCAACTAACAGGAGTTCTGCACTTTCTTCCATAAAGTGCTTCAAATGGTGCCATTTTAAGAGATGAGTGATAAGTGTTGTTGTATGCGAACTCAACTAATGGAAGATACTCTTCCCATTTATACTGTTGATCCATGCAATACATTCGCAACATGTCCTCCAACACTTGATTTACCCTCTCAGTTTGTCCATCCGTTTCCGGATGATATGCAGAACTGAAGTTTAGTTTCGTTCCAAGAGCTGCGTTAAGCGTTTGCCAACATCTTGACGTCATTCTTGATCCTGTCGATATAATCAATTCCGGTACCCCATGTAATCTGAAAATTTCGTACGAATCTTTTGGCCAAGACTGAATCATCCTTTAGATTTCCAAATGATGAAATGAGCTACCTTAGTCAGTTTATCTACAACTACTAGGATAACATCATGTTTATTCCTGGACATGGGTAATCCTTGTACAAAATCCATGGTTATTACTTGCCATTTATATCAAGCGGTATGCTATGAGGATATAATAGTCCAAAGCAGGTGCATATGTTCTCGCCTTAACCCGCCGACACTCCAAACAATGGGTCACAAAATTTATGACATCCTTTTTCATACCTTTCCAAAAGTATTGCTATTTCGATCAGCAAGCATCTTTGTGATACCCGGTGTCCAGAGAAAGGTGAATTATGAAATTCAACTAACAACTTCTTCCTCAAGTCGTTCAACATAGGTACATATACCCTGTTTTCATAATGTAAGATTCCTTCATTATCAAAATGAAAACCTTTATACCTTTCATCATTAGGTTCGCAAATAGCAAGCGCTTTTTTACTTGCTTTAAAGTAATTATCAGATTCTGAGGCACTCTTTACCTCATCCTTGAACTGAGTTCTTAATGTTATAAGAGTAGAAATGTGCCTCCTACGACTTAGAGCATCAGCTACTCTATTCTCCTTCCCTTTGATATAGCTAATATCAAAGTCATATTGTGATAAAAATTCTAACCATCTTCTCTGTCTGGCATTAAGATTAGGCTGAGTGAAAATATATTTCAGCCCCAAGTGATCAGTTTTCAACTCAAAAGGTTTCCCAAGTAAATAGTGTCTCCAGACTTGAAGTGCATGAACAATGGCAGCAAGCTCCAAATCATGAGGGGCATAATTCAGCTCATGTAATTTAAGTTTTCTACTTTCATATGCAATGACTTGATCATTTTGAAGCAAAACACCTCCAAGGCCTTCCCCAGAAGCATCCGTTACAACAGTAAAACTCCCATTAGGGTCTGGTACCGCTAATATAGGTGCAGAAGTCAACTAGTCTTTCAGACTTTTGAAAGCCACTTTGCACTTATCATTCCATATGAATTTCTTATCCTTCTTCTCGCAATGAAGTTATTGGTGCAAATACTACTTTAGAAAAATCCTTTACAAATTTTCTATAAGAACCAGCAAGAAGACCCATGAAGCTTCTTACTTTGTGCACATTCTTTGTGCAGCCACTCGATTATTGCCACTATTTTTAAAGGATCTACAGCAATTCCTTCTTTACTTATGACATGACCCAAATAGTGAACTTCAATCAAAGAAAGAACATTTGGATAACTTACCATACAACTTTCTTTTCTCAAAATTCCCAAAACTATCTTCAAATGCTCATTGTGATCCTCAACGCTTTTAGAATAAATGAGAATATCGTCTAAGAATACAAGTACAAACTTGTCCAAATATTCTTGATAAATATTGTTCATTAAGTTCATAAAGGTCATGGGTGCATTAGTTAATCCAAAGGGTAGAACCGTGAATTCATAATGTCCGTACCTTGTTCGGAAAGTCGCTTTTATGAATATCTTCTTCTCTAATCCTTAATCGATGATAACCAGATCAAGATCTATCTTATAATAAACCACTGCTCCACGCATCTCGATCAAATAGATCGTCGATCCTTGGAAGTGGATATCTGTTCTTGATTGTTGCCTTGTTCAACATCCGATAATCAATACATACCCTTAGTGTTCCATCCTTCTTTTTACAAATATCATAAAGCGCACCCCAAGGTGAAACACTTGGTCTAATCAAACCTTTAGTCAAAAGTTCTTGCAACTATGCCTTAAGCTCGACTAACTCTGTAGTAGTCATCCGATAAGGTGCTTTGGAAATAGGTTCTGTTCCTAGTTTGATTTCGATGGTGAAGTCAAATTCTCTCTTGGGTGGTAACCCTGGTAATTCCTCGGGAAAAACATCCCTGAAACTTTGTAACAGAGGAAATTGTTTCATGCAATCACCATCTTCTTCTGAAAATTCAGATATCTTTACTGCATAAAGGGTACATCCTTTATTTTTAGCCTTTTAAGCATGATAGCCGACAGCTTTTCTAACTGAAATTTCCCGTTTCACACCTTGAATCTCTCGTTGTTTCAACGATCATCTAAACATTTTATGTTCTTTTCATAGAATCTACCTTTTCTTTATGGTCAGCTAACCAATTGACACCGATGACAATGTCATACGATCCTAAAGGTGTAACATAGAGGTCAACTTCCATGGAGAAATTAGGTAAGTCAAGGACTGCCCCAAAAAGACACATACTCACTGTATGAACAGAGTTATTACCATACTGCATACCCAAGATTTATCCATTTTTCCAGCTTTTCTTTTAAGTTTAGAAGCAAGTTTATAAAATAAAACATTCAAGAGCTCTCTGTATCAAAAATAATAGTGACAGTATGCCAAATAACTTACCCTAACTTCTATAGGTGTCACTTGCTTTTCACTTGCTTGTCTGCTCTGCAAAGATGTATCTTATGTCGCTTTTGATTCCGATCATCCTTCTTCAAAGGGCATTGATTTGCGTAGTGGTCTTTGCCACAATTGTAGCAGCCTCCTACAGTCCCTTTTTAGGCTCAAAATTGTCTCCACCTTGTAATTGTCACGTTGTCCTCCATAGGGCTTCGCCATTGTTATAATTTTTGGCAAAATTATCTCTTATATGTCTAAAGCAGCTTATTTACTACCGCTTTCTTCATTTGTTATCACCCTAAAACTTACTCTTGTTTCCAAACTTTTTCCATGGTCCTTTCTCGGGTGCAAGAGAGGTCAAGAAGGGTTTGCAGCCTTCTTTCGCACTTCCTCTTTATGAGCAGAAATAGCCTTTAATTTCTGTTCTTGCCTTATGGCCTTTTCAACAACTCCTTCCATAGTGGTTGGGACTGTGAACATCGACCTCTCCCCTATCATGGGATTCAATCCCATGATGAATTTCCGTATTCTCGAACTTCTCGTCGCTTTGATATCATGCGGTACATACTTGAGGAGTTTTGTAAACCGCTCCCGTATCTGGCCACTGTTAGCTTCCCTTGAGCTAAGTTCTGAATTCCGTCATTTTTGATCATAGAAAAGTTGTGGTAGCCAACGCTTTCCTAAAATAGCCTTTAAATTGATCCCAAGTAATATCGGTCTCATCAATATTTAGTTTAGCTTTTCGGCTATCCCACCACGAAGATGCTTCGTGGGAAAGTGATAGGCTCCCCAAATAGCTTTGGTTTCCTCTAAGAAGTTCCTTATTGCAAAGTACTTCTCCATTTCACCGAGCCGCTTCTCAACTCCATCTCCTAATGTGGTGCCATCATACTTAGGTGGACTTATCCTTTTATATCATTAGTGAGTTCTGCTGCCAAACCGGCCTTTTTATTTTCTCGGTTGGACGAGTGTGCATTTCCAAGCATTAACATCAACACCCATATTGGGGTTGTCTCGTGAGGTTGCTGATTGTTATTATCAGCTTCTTCATCCTTCTCATTCCCATCACCTCTGTTGTTCAAGTACAATAAGCGATCTCTTGTGTCCAACAGGGCAAGGATCTCATCAAGTTTCGGTTGTTGCCGCTCCTCCTTTAGGTGGAGCATTATTCGCAACATTCCCCTTGTTCTAACCATTTTCTATTACAAGAAAATTTAGGTTTTATCATTATGGACACAATAGGCCCAAGAGCTGCAACCTTCACTCTCCGAGACCAAGATGTAACATCCTCATTTTATACATTAGAACAAGTCAATTTTTTTTTTTTTGATAAATGCTTCCCGGTTATAAATACATAATTTAGAACTCACAAATCAAATAACCATTCTTATACGTATAATCATATGCAGATGAATGACTCGAAGTACCTCCGATCTATTCATTCCATGACTCGGCAATCTACCGATCTATTCATGAGTAATAAGAGTTAGCGTTTTTATTTAACACATCACTCTTGCGGTTCTCTTCCCTATTCTGGGATTCAGAATGCTCTGTCCAAGGAACCTAACTGAATAATTGTTACCATTATTCATCGGCATCTCATCCCTTAGACCAGGTGACTCAGGACAACGCAATCAGCAGCTTGCGATACTTTGGCCAAAGATTTGAAACATACTGCTTATGTCTCGTATTCCTTAACGGCATACTCGTCAATCTAGAATACGTCCTTCACCCCATTCTTATGTTATATAGAATGTCTTATACCGACTTCTGTCAGTCCTCCTTATCCCAAGTTATTCACTCGGAAACGGATTAGTAAGGTGACAACGTTATATGGATGCACTCGAGGACTAGGGATAAGATGACATACTGGGTCAACCCTAGTTGAACCAGTGTGTCAAGATACCCCGAGTCTCCTAGGCAGCCATATAATGTGACCACATTCCTAATCGGTCCCAGAGTAACTTGTTCGAGTTAAAGGTGTAAATCTTAACGATCAATGCAAAGGGTGTCGTCATAAGTCACCTGCATTGTTGTATCTTTGAGAAGATTCTAATATTCTTGAAGGTTACAACCTCGCAGCTTGACTTGTGCCGTTAACCTTTAAATCCACCTCGAAAAGGTCTATTTATTAATAAGCGTTATGCACATTGAGTTTAAATTATATTAAAAGACATTCCCTAAGGTTAGCCTTTCCCGATCCCTGTATTCCTCATCATAGAATGACCTTTCTCAATAAAACTCACTACATAGAGAAGTTATTAAGGCCAAGGTCTCATCAAGGAGTTCATAGAATATACATAATTCTAAATCAACGAAAGTGGACAGTAACCCAAAATCTTCACATGTGATTGCCAACAGAACCCCTTTTCGTTTATTTCAGTTCTCATTACTGAATTTATATCGTACATATAAGTATCAAGATATAATGATTAAGAATCCAATTAAATGTTGTCCTGGCTTAATCAAGACTAGGGATTAATAATTTAATTCAGCTTGTTTAGCGTTCTGCTTAGGTTTATTTTAACCCTATCTTTCAGAAAGACAGTGATCTATATTTCAATTTAGCTTTAGATAGAACATACTAGAATTGCTAAACAATCATAAGTATTCAGTCACATATTCTTGCAAGCTTACATTGATAATCACAAAAGTCTCCAAATTTTACAATGATAACAATGCCCTCCAGGTTTTTGAACCGAAGAAAGTCAAACTATCATATAAGAATACAAACACATAAGTAACAAATATTTATTTCCATTCCTTTCAAAGCTAAACAAATACATTTTATGCATTCAGCATACTTGATACAATACTCAACGGAAGAAGAACATCTTTCCTCATATAGTACATTTAGAAAATCAAGCTGTATTTCAACTTAAAATCAAATTAAACAATCTGATCATCCTATCAGATCTGCGTGCTTTTACCACTTACGGCATCCATCTACAAAAATTGTCAACATGGGTCAGTTCAATGAACTGAGCATGATAAGCACTAACTCTTAAAACAATTGCAATCCATCAATTGTTTTCATTAAACACCCTGTTTAAACGAGATCAATTCACCCAACAAGTAAACATATTTCATCATAATATTAGGGATCAAGAAGAACAAAAGTATCAGAGACAACTATCCATCTGAATTCCCAGGACAACAAACATCAGATAGATCATTACATTCATCATAGTAAAATGAATATCATAACAACCCATGATTCCAACAGTAGTTAAACAGTTCCCACAGTTAGATAAAAATATATATCAACATATACTTTACAACAAAAGAGAAATGAACGAATCATACATATTTCCCTCCGAACTGGCTCATGACTGTACCGTCTTTCCAAGAGACAAGCATTCACTTTAAACACATGCGGATATAACAGACGAGACCGCCATAAGCACCACAGATTTGTTAAAGATCAAATATAACAAACTACTGTAGTTATCCAGCAGTACAGTAGCTCTCACGCCAAACAGTGATGACCATCTACCAAACAGACTCCACAAGACCTTCCACATGAAGTGGCAAACAAGAAGATATTCACCACATCGCCTGTCGAGGTGCAGTCGACGGCTTCTTAGTTCAGTCAAGCTCAAGGCAGGATAGTCATGCTACAGAATACATAAACACGACTACAATCCCTCACATCAACCTACAGCCCCCTTCTAGTCCCTAATAAACACTGTAAGGCTTCTAAACCCAAGGTCGAAATCAAAGAACTTCTATTTTATCGCAATCAACAATAGACTCCTTGACATTAAGTAATTGATGTTTCACTAAGACTTATGTAGAGATAATCATACAAAATCCCCGTAACATGCACAGCCTCATCAAACTGGGATAATCAGAAAGGAAACATAACATTCTGTATTCACATCTGAACGTATTCAGAGTTTGAAGTATGGTATTCACGACCCATTTGTACAGAGCCACGATACTTGATATCATTCAATACTCAAGGAATCCCAACAGTGTCAAAAACAACAGTGTACCAAACAGACTTAAATAGAGGCAGATACACTGGTTACCTATCAAAGATTCAACTGAATCTGAACAACAATATACAAGATAAATAATAGTTAATGATTCTAACTGTGCCAACAATGGTAAACATTCAAAATCAGGCTTATTCAAAAGCTAAATACTGAATTCGTAACAAGGAATCCAACTGAGCCTCTTCCATATTTTTCACTCAAGCTTACACAGAAAGGAAACGTAAAAGTACACTAAAGAGTCTGTACCAAAAATTCATTACAAAATAACAGAGGTCGTATACCTGTTACTCCTTCAGGACTCCAACAAAATCAAATTACCAGTATTCAAAGATATATAGCCTCAACAGTGGACCATAATATACGAACCATTCAATGTACTCCACAGAGTTGTTTTGAATATAATAAATATAATGCAAACTATCATAGCGGAACCCCAACAAGATTCAATAACCACTACCTTAATAATCTCGACAGAACTTACAAAGAAGTCCAAACAACTGAACAAAAAGTCCATCAGTATCCTTTCCATCGAGTATCAACAACAATCATCAACAGTAAGCATTATCAACAAGTTCCAACAGTAGGCATGTACCCATCAAGAGAACAATTCATGGGCTCTCACAGAGCAGGCCTAGTATGCATTCTTGCATATATTTCGCCAATTAAAGCCGGAATGCAAAACACCAAGAAATATAGCAACAGTTCGAAAAATAAAATACACCCATCAAGGTTTAAATTGAAAAATCGAACCAGCAAGAAGATACAGTGACAAAATCACACAAGGCTACCATATAAATCATCTAATTCCAAAAATCATTTGAACAGAGTTGTTCTAATGAAATCATTTGAAAGAGAGCAAGATTTTTAAAGGTTAGGGCCTAACATGCCTGGTTATTTGCTTAAAATTTCGAAGCAGACCAATGAAAGAGCTCGAACCTTCTCCTTCTTTTCCAAGTTAGATTCACCAACAAAATTTTGCTATTTCCATGACTTATATATTTTCCTTGCCAGAGAAAAGAGCTAGTTACGCTCATACTTGCCATGCAACTCCAAGAAGACTGGTGCGATGAACCAGTGAACAGACAGAGGAAAACCGAGCTCATGAAAAACCAAACAAACCATTAACTTTCCATTTTGCATGCCTTCCCGTGAAACCCGAGCTCGACTACCAAGTTCATTAATTGCATTTACTCCCAATTTCCCGCTCAATCTCCACTGCCACCAACCGCCATAGTTGGCGATGGACAAAAGCACATCAAAGACCATTTCCAACTTTGGAGACCTACCACGCCGGGTCTAGTTAGCCGCTTTAAAACCTCCACCAAATTACCTGTCCCTCATGCTTATCCATGCATTTAATGACATAGAAACTGCCGCCCATGGTTCGCACCCTTCCATAGGTCCCCTTCTTCCTTGTTCAATAGTTAGGTTAGTAACTTAGGTTAGGATTTAGGATAACACTTAGTCTAACCTCTTAGCACATAGATACTAACTTAGAACATTAGCTCTTAGCCTAGGTCTAGGTTAGATTAACACTAATCTAACCCCTAGGTTAGGTTTAGTTTTAGGTTACTAACCTTAACAAATCCAGTTAGGTCTAATATTTCAAATGCTCAGAAAAAGAACCTTCAACATACATTCACGAACAGGGTTTACTCTGTCCTGCCAATAGGCTATAGAATTTTATGTAACTGAATTATCACCTGGTCCACGATCAAGACCTTCCAGATATATTACGATATCGGGAACCAATCCATCTAATACGATCAGCCTGAGTTATACTCCGGACTAGCTTATTCAATGCATCCAGACCTTGCAACCTGCTTAAGGTCTATAATTTTAATTCATCACGAATAAGCTTAAAGCACCACTTGGATCAATACCACTGATCCAAGGCTTGGTCTTATAGATGGATAACTCCATAATTCATTCCAAGATCAGATTAAACTCAGGTGTAAAATGAAAGAAATAAAAGAGTCCAATCATATTCTGACTCAGTCAAGATCTGCAATCTTAAAGAAGATACAGTCCATATCAAGCATGACTTCTCAATCAAAGGAACACATCCTGTTTACAAAAGAAATCACATATCAACACTTGTATGCTCAGGAGGAAGTAACTACAGTCCAAGGTGTTACGAGAAGGTCGAGACATGATGTTGATGCTCAACCTTCACTTTTTAGCACTCTAAATAGCATGACACAAACTGAGCCATGTCTCTATGAAGTCCCCTCTAGATAAATAGCTATTTCAAGGTGGCGTGCATCTTCTTCACCTCGAGATGGGCTGAATAGGGTGCATGATGTGCCTCTGCCAAGATGTCCTGCCTCAAACCTCCATCTCTAGGAACATAAATCTAACCTTTGTGCCTGAGAAGGCCATCTTCCTCTAAAGAAAAACCATCAAACTTACCCTCAAGGGGTCTCTAAGACTCGATCTATCCTCTGGCTGTAATGTAGAAGCTTTTGTGAGGAAGTCGTTGTAGATCCCGCTCAGTAAATCAGACTCCCGAGGTGTCCTTATCCACATGCCTTTGTCTACTCGTAGCATCTACAACCACATTCTCCTTCCCTTTCTCAAGCTCTATGTCCATATCATACTCACAAAGCAACTCCATCTAACACAACTGATGAGTGTTGAGATTGGGCTACGTGAAGAGATTACAAAGACTCAAAAGATCAGTCCTGAGTGTGAATCTCCTACCAAGAAGAAAGTGTCTCCATAGAACCAAGGCATGCACAACTACCACAAGCTCAAGATCATGATTCAAATAATTAAGCTCATAATATTTGAGTTCACGATACTCAAAATCCACCACTCTGCCCTCTTGCATCAATACACCTCCAAGTCTTGCCAAAGAAGCATCTGTGCATATGAAAAAATCACCATATGGGTCCAACACTGCAAGAATAGGTGTTGTAGTGAGACATTCCTTCAGTGTCCTAAAGGCCTACTCACACCTGTCTAACCAAACAAACTTCTTCCCTTTCCACTGAAGGGAAGTGATGGGGTGTGTAATCCGAGAGAAGTCTTGAACAATACTCCTGTAGTAATCACTAATCCCATGAAGCTACGCACCTCAGTTATAGTAGTGGGTGCTAGCTAATCCATAATAGCTCTAATCTTGGAATGATCGATGGCGATACCTTCCCTAAAAATGATATGACCAAAATAATGTACCTTTGTCTAAAAGAATGCACAATTTTCCAAGTTCTATAAAGTTTTTTTGCTCCCGAAGACACTAAAGAACCTGATGAAGGTTCCCCTCATGCTCCTCACGCATACGTGAGTAAATAAAAATTTCATCAAGGAAGATGATCATGAAGTGATCTAAGAAGGTCCTAAATACCCCATTCATCGAACTCATAAACACTGTAGGGGCCTTGGTCAAGCCAAAAGGTACCACTGTGAACTCATAGTGGCCATATCTCATAACGAAGGTAGTCTTATGAATATACGACTTTGAAATCCTTAGCTGATTGTAGCTTGACTTAAGGTCTATCTTAGAGAAACTTTGGCTCCTTTCATCCGATCAAAAAAAGTCATAAATGCGTGGAAGTGCGGAATGATTCTTGATCGTTACTTTGTTCACTAGTGGTAATCAATACACAACCGCAAGGATCTATCCTTTTTCTTTAAAAATCACTAGTGCACCCCAAGGGGATACACTAGGATGAATTAGGACTTTCTCTAAGGCCCTCAAGCTGAAACTTGAGTTCATGGAGCTTAAGGGTATTCATCCTGATAAGGTGCTTGTGAGATAGGCTATGCTCCCGGAACCAGATCTATATGGAAATCTATCTCACGTGGGGGTGGTAACCCCGGTAGCTCCTCTGGAAAGACATTAGAAAACTCTCTCAAGATGGGATTGTCATCTAGCGATGGTCCACTAGACCCATCCTCTGATCGGTCACTAATTGTGACAACAAACATCTGACAACCCCATCACACACACCACTTAAGATTTATAGCAGAGATGGTGTGATTAGAAATAGGTCTCCTGACCCCTGCTATCATTGCCTCAACTCCTAGATCATCTATACAAGATATGATCTTGTGGTAACAATCCACTCTAGCTCTGTGTGTAGATAACTATTCCATGCCCAAGATGACTCCATAAGAGCCCAACGAAAGGATACAAAGATCCGAGGTAGTGGTAAAAGGTCCCAAATCCACTACACACTCCTTAACTAAGGAGTCTATAGAGATCTTGGCTCTAGAAGCCATCTCAACATCCCAACTATGACCCTACCTAGCTACCACCAGCCTACATCACTCTACTAAATATGGTGTAATAAAGGAATCAAAAGAACTAGAATCAAACAAAATGGAGGTAGGAATACCACCAATGCTACCTATAGTCTCAATAATTGTACTTTGATGCTCTGCCTAGCAGTTCTCGACTGCTGCGTACATCTTATGACTGTGCCCCATATCACCAATAGTAGGCTCTGAGATCTGTGTCTTACCCTTGTTATTAGGGTTTTGTGGGTAGTCTCTCCAAAAGTGTCTAGTAATACCACATCCAAAACAACCACTCGATCCTCTCCCATGAGTATAAGCTCCATTCGCTACCCTAAAGGGGTGTGTCTTTGTGGATCCAGATGACCTAAATGTGAACTGTTGATGTCTCTACTATGGAGCGAGCTCCTACTAACTGAGCTCTAGGTGCTCCCTATGTCCTAATGGGACCCCTAGGAGGAGGCCCCATACTCCACCCTCTGTGCATCAAATCTCTGTGGAGGTATATATGGTGTGCAAGACTTGTTGTTGCTACCGTGGTCTAAAAGATGACCGTGTTGAACCCTATGCACCACAAGGAGGAGGTACCGACCCCTTTATCTCGTTGTCTTACATCTCTTGTATATGGCTTCAAATTATGTCTCTAGCCTATTGGTCTTTCCCTGAGTCTCCTTTTCTATATAGGCCTTCTCAATGGCCTCAACCAATGTCTGTGGACAATGGATCCACACTACACCTCCAATGTCTAGATTCAGCCCTAGATGAACCTATGGATCTGCACCCACTCATCCTGCATGTAATCAACATACTGGAGTAGATCTAGAAATCTACTCTCATACTCAGCCACTATAAGAGATGCCTGTCGGAGGTCATGAAACTCATCAATCCTCTACTGTATGAACCTCCGAGATAAATATTTGCTCCTAAACCGCTCCTCAAAGAGATCCTAGGTAACTATCTCAAAATCAACATGGAGCTTCTACTCCTCTGTCCTCCACTAGACACCTACTCCATCCCTCAGTAGATGGATCGCAACACGAGCTTTCATGTTGCTAGAACAAGGGCAGAGCTTGAAGCATCCGCTCAAGCTCACCAACTAGGCCTCTGCCTGAAATCCACCTATGTCACTAGAATAATGAGCTGGTCATAGCTTCAGGATCTCCCGATGTGATTTGTTATTGTATTCGGACGACCCCTAGGCCTCTCTGCATGCTCATCTCTAAGCCTAGGGCTCCAAGACCTATCTCTGTGTCTTGAAACCCGGTCTCCTTATCCCCTCTACGGTGACTCTGCTCTGACTGACTCCTCATGGGAGTTCTCTCCTCTATGCTCCTCACTATGCCAAGGAGATGCATGAGCCTCAATGGATGTCACCCTATCATGTCCTGATCTGAATGTGCTCCTATGGTCCCTCTACATAGAGTGACATTAACATCTTGAAGTGTCTGTAAAATCTATGGTAGGATAGCTGCTACAACATGATCTGGTGGTGGTAAGCCTAGGCATATATTAAAAGACCCCTCGCCTTGTCTGCACTCTCCCTGTACAAAAACCAAGTCAAGAGTTAGTTCATCTTTCTAAGTTTGCTTTAGTCTTCATGTTTACTAAAATATGTAGTTTTTCAAACAGGTTTTTTTTTCCCGAGGAATTTTAAAAGTGTGATAGGTTTACGGTTCACGTCTCGAGTTTTCTAGTGTTCCCAAGGGTCAAATATTTGAACCCATGCTCTGAGACCAAGTTTAACGCCTACTAAAACAACCCACTTGAGACCCAAGAACATCCTACGGTTAGTCGGAAAAATTATGGGATAATTTTTTTAATTTAAAAGTGTTTCATACTAGGTTACTATAAGCTAGGAAAAACACACTACTAACAAGGAAGTAAAATATCAATAATCATACCTCCTCCTTTGCATTCCGTAGCAAACCTCGGAATGGGCTAGGAACTTGGATTGAGCCCAGATTTCTTTTCTTCAAGATGAAGCAAGACCTTCCTATAACAACGATCCTCTTACTTTGCACTAGATGGGAAAAGGAATTATGAGGCTATTTTGGCATTAGGATGAGGCAAAAGGATGTTCTTTGCTCAAAGGATGCAAGAACTTAGATATGGCATGCAAGCTTATTCTTCATGTGTTTAGAGGGGAGGGGTAAGGTTGTATTTATAGCCAGAGGGAGTGATTAACTTAGATTAATTTAAGTAATCATGGTTTGAAAATGTGGGTAAGATTAAGTGAGTGATTTGAAAATGTGGGCAAGATTAGGTGAGTGGTTTGAAAATGTGGGCAAGATTAGATGAGTGGGGGCCACGAAGAATGGGTGAAGATTTGAATTATATTTTTAATTCATAAGTGGAGGATTTTAGGTGAGTGGGGACCACGAAGGGTGGGTGAGGATTTGAATTTGAATTTTTAATTCAATAGTGAAAAAACATGGAGAATAATGACATGTGATGAGGATTGGGTTATTTTTTAGATTTTTGAAATGGATAATTAATCAAATTATATTTGATTAATTTGAAGTGTATTTTTGTGGGAAATGAGGAAGGGGAATTAATTGATTTAGGATAGATGTGAAATTAGGGTGTCTACATTTTCCCCTCTTTGGAAGGGTACTATGAAAGTAGTGTCCTTTCAAAGAAAGTAGACGAGTATGGGGAAGAATTCAATCTACTTTTTTAAAAGGTAGAGCGAATTTTTGTTGGAGAATAGAAAGTGGTGAGTGACGGATGTCATAAGTATCCTCCCCAAGACAAAAATGTCATGAGAAGATTTGATTATGGATAGATGTGGTGATGCCCCCTCGAGAGGACTAATGAGAATGGAATATACGACAGAACTCTCGAAAAGAAGGGAAATGGATTCGGTGGAGAAGAGGACAATAATGGAGTGGAAGAGATGGGAATGACCACACGACGCAAATGGAGGAAGGATTCAATCGACCTTGAATGCTAGGTGTGAGGGTGTGTGGGAAAGAGAAAAGGGAATGGATAGGATTGGGGGTTGATTATGAGAAGAGTAAGGGAAATAGGGGAGGGGAACAAAAGGAATGAAAGAAGTAGAAATAAGAGAGAGGGATGATAGGGGAAGAAGGGAATGATGAAGGAAAAACAAGGCAAAAACAAAAAAATGACAGAGTAGAGGGTGAAGGGGATAAAATAGAGAGATGTGCAAAATGAAGGAAGCAACAGAGATAGTAAAGAGGGATGCGTGGAAGTGAAAAAGCAGGAAACGGGAAAGGATAAATAAGAAGGAGAAAATGAGGTGGGAGTAGGGGGTGAAATGGAGGAAAATAGAAAGAGGACGAAAGAAGAAGTAGAACAGAGAAAAAAAAGAAACTATGAGGGGCGAGGAAAGTGTGAAAAAGAGGAGAGAAAGGAAGAGAAACAGATACAGAATGAACGAAAAGGTAGGGGTGGTAGAGAAAAGGAGAAGTGGTCAGAAGAAATGTGAAAATTAGGGAGAGGAAAGGAAGATAGAACGAATACAAGGAGAAGATTGAAGGAATCGTGTCATTGTGAGGAAGACCAAGGCAAAGAATATGGAACAGACCGTATGGAGATGCATGTGGAGGGTGGTATGATAAAAAAGATAGGACAACGCTGAACAACTAGGTTATCGATGGGGAAGTAAGGAGGAAACGTGATGGAAAAAGGGGAAGAAGATGATACAGGGGAAGGGAAATAAGACGAGGGGTGGGAGAGAGAAGAGGATAACAAAGAAAATGATGTAGAAGGAAGGGAATACAGAAAGGGGGTAATAAGTGGAAAGGGAATGGTATAAGGAATGTTCAAAGAAGAAAGAGGGGAGGAATGACATCAATTGGAAAAGATGTGGAGATGCATGAAATGAGGATACTAGGATGACGGGAAAATAAAAAAGGATGTATGATGAAGACAGTAAAGATATTGAAGAGGGCAAAGAGGAGATGGAGAGATGGGTAAGAAGTGACAAGAAAGGGTGGGAGTGAGGGAAAAGAATAGGAGAGAAAAGAGAATGGGGGATAGAAGAGGCAATGCCAATGAGGGGACATTAGGGAAATCTCCTTTGACAATGAGTGGTGGGGAAGGGTGAGAGAAAAAATGAAGAAAAGGAGAAAGCTAATGAGGATTGGAAAGGGTAACGCCAACAAAGGGATGTTAGGGAAAACCCTTTGACAATGAGTGGTGGGCTTAGAGGAGGGAAGGAATGAAGGGAAACTCTAGAAGGTCCAAGGGAGTGAATGAGGTCGTATGCGGAATGAGGATTGATAATTTTTAGGGAAAACCCGTTGACAATTATTAGCGTGGGAAGAGAAGATGATGATGAAAGAATGATATAGGAGTGTTAACAATAATGGCGAATGTGTGTGTGGGTAGAAATGTGGGGGGAATTTGAGAAGATGAAGTGGAAAGAGTGAAGAAGATGGGAGGGATGAGTTGGGACTAAGTGAAAGTGAGGAGAGGATGCGGGTGATGAGGATGAACAAGGTGAGGATGAAGAACCAAGACATGAAAATAATGGGAAGAAATGGTATGAAGGGTGATGGATCAAGAAGGGGAAAATGGGGGAAAAGAATGTGATTGTAGGTGGAAGAGATTAGTTGTATGTTGTAAGAGGATATGTGGAGAAAGGATAATGGTAGGAGGAAAAGTGGGTGGTAGGAGGAAAAAGTGGGTAGTAGGAGATACAAGGTGGAAGAAGCGATCAACAAAGTGAATGAAGAATGAGGCGGGGGAGAAGTTCATGATGACAAGTTAAGTGTAGGGAGGACCCTGACATAAGATTGTCATGTGACGGAAGTGGTTAAGTAAGATTGCCATGTGAGCAAAACTAGAGATGACAAATGGTCAAGCGAGAAGTGGTGTTTGCAGAATCGAAAAGGAGGTGAAAGGATGTGGTAATGGGAATGCCGAGAAAAAAGTGAAGGGTGAAGGGTGTGTAGTGATGGGGAAAGGCAAGGAGACAGATCATCCTTAAGAGGGACTCTTAAGTGAGATCGCCATGCCGGGTGAGTGGTTAAGTAAGATTTCCAAGCAGAGGAGGGTGATAGTGGTGGTAAAAATATGTGATGATGGGGAATGAAGAGGAAAGATGGATGGTGAGATTGTAGAGTGATGGGTGAGTGTAAGATGACATGTCATGCTTAAGAGAATCTCTTAAGTAAGATCGTCATGCTACTGGAGAGGTTTCGTAGGATCACCTAACCGATAGGGATGATATGCAAGGAGAAAGACAAGATGATATTGGGGACAGGGGTGGAATGGTAGGTTGAAGAAGATGATCGCGACGAGAGGCAGGAGAAATAAGATGGGGGAAATATGATGGGATGGGGGAAGGCCATAGGGCAGATCAACCTTAAGTGGAAGTCTTAAGTAAGATTGCCATGTGGCCAGAATGGTTAAGTAAGATCACCAAGCTGAGGAAGAAGATGGATGATGTTAGAGTTGGTGGGAATAGGGTATGACAAAATGGACTGAAGGGGAACCCTCAAGTGAATTTGCCATACTACGAAAGTGTGTAAGTAGGATGACCAGGCATAAGATGGATTTGGGGAAGGATGAGAAAAGAGTGAGTGGGGTATGCCTGAGTGGTATATGATATGAGATGAGGTGATAATAAGAAAAAAAAGAAAAAAAGAGTGTAACATGAATGGATGAAGGAATATATGCGTGGAGGGCAGAGAGTGTGAGGGGAATCCTTAATTGGGATGTCCGTGGGTGAGAGTAATGATGTGAGAATGGGAAGTAGAAAGAGGTGGAATGGGAAGATGTGTTTGGTGGTGATGGTTGTTTGATGAGAGGGGAGGTGGTGAAGAAGCTTCTACAGCGGGAAGATCTTAGGGAGAGAGTAAACCTCCACCGAGGATCCCATATAGAAGGGGTTATTAAGTAAGATTGTTAAGCGGGAAGCAGAAGGGGGAAAGGAAAGAATACAAATGGGTGAGAGGGGACAGGAATGGTGAGAAGGGTAATATGGGGATAAGTGGCGGAGGAGTAAAAATGAGGAGTGAGGATGAATGGATCAAATACATGGTGATCATGGTGGGGGAGAAGGAGCTGCTAGATAGTGAATGCTACTTGAGAAAGATCGTCAAGTAGGATTCACAAACTACAACGATGATCAAGTAGGATTCTCAAACTAGAGACTGTATTAGTATGGGTGAATGGATGGGGTGCAAAGTAAGATGTTGATCATGCAGGAAGATACTCACATGACGAAAAGCATCTTAATTTTAATATAGCACATAATAGGATGCATCGTGATATAAAAGATCAGGATGACTAGACTGTAATATGTGTGGTAGCATAGACAGGGGCCATCAAAAAGGTTTGATGCCCCAAGATTTATATGCAAATGGAAGAGAGCATAGACAGAGGCCATCAAGAAAGTATGATGCCCCAAGACGACATGCAATCAGATAACATAAGAATATTACAGAGAACACTAGGATACATAAAATCAAGATGCCCCCTGTAATATATCAAGATGCAAGAAAGTAATTAATAATTTACAACTAATAATGCAACACAAGAACCAATAAACATGTCCCTAATGTGTTCCACAAAGTGAGGATTGATTAGATGTGCCCCAAGTAGAGGTATGAGGACATAGTAAAGTATTGGGTCATTATCCTCAAACAAGGAAACAATGAGAGTCGATTTGCTGCGAGGATTCACGTGAGAAGTGGTTTGAATTTGGTAGTCATAAGGTGATTGGATCATTTGTTAGGGACAATAGTTCAAAGGTTAAATTGTGTTGGTTTTTTTTTTTTTAGTTTTTTTTTTTTTTGGCGATTTTGTGGATTTTTTTATTTTTATTTTTTTAAATTTTATATATATATATATTATTTTTATTTTCTAATGTTTTTGTGGATTTTCAACAATTTGTAAATGTTTTTATTTATTTTTACGATTTCTGCAAATGTTCTTTATTTTTTGACGATTTTCAAATGTTTTTGATTTTTTTTTTTGACAATTTTCAAATGTTGTTGGATTTTTACGAGTATTTCTAATGCTTTTGGGTTTTTGACAATTTTCAAATGTTTTTAGATTTTTAGATTTTTACACTGTTTTTGGATTTTTGACGATTCTCTAATGGTTTTGGATTTTTGACGATTTTGTCTAATGTTTTTAGATTTTTGATGATTTTCAAATGTTTTTAGATTTTTGGTTTTTTACACTGTTTTGGATTTTTGACGATTTTCAAATGTTTTTAGATTTTTAGATTTTTACATTGTTTTTAGATTTTTGATGATTTTCAAATGATTTTGGTTTTTTAGATTTTTACACTGTTTTTAGATTTTTGATGATTTTCAAATGTTTTTGGATTTTTAGATTTTTACACTGTTTTTGGATTTTTGATGATTTTCAAATGTTGGTAGATTTTTACACTGTAAGTGGCAATTTATAGACCAGAGTAAAGACTTATCTTTTAGAGGCGATAAACATGGATATTATCCGTATGTACTGTGTTTCGTGTTTTAACTTATGCTCAGAATAACACAAATTCTCTTTCCATTGGCAGGATATTGTGGTGATGATATGATGAAAAGAATTCCAACACCATTCTTGACTCCACACGACTAGTAAGATGTGTGGGCTCAACACCGAGAATCAAGAAGGACGCAGGAGGTAGATAATGAATATAGAGACAAATGCTAATAACAATCCCTTTGGGAAATCATGTGACTCCATTCTTCATAACGGTAGATTGAACCGCCAAAAATGGCTTTCACTTTATGAGTCACATGATAGACTTAGACAATTATGTGGCCTACCGATTGGTAAGATATGAGGTTAAGGGATAGTTCTCTCTTCACTTAGGCATCTAAATTACATGTTTGGAGATTCTATAATTTGTAAGCACTATAAGATTTTGTATTTTTGAAATGACTCCTATGCCTTGCCTCATGCTACTAGTGAGAAGCAAGGGCTCATCACCGAAGGTAAAATATAAAGCGAGTGAATTTCCTTTTTACCTCTTTTTTTTGTTTTGTTTTTTTAATTTATTTTTGTTTTTGAATATTTTGCAATGTTTTTATGCTTTTATGAGAATGACCCTCTACGCTTTGCCCCATGCCATTTGTAAAGAGGCAAAGGTTTATCACCAAAGACAAGACGTAGACGAGTAAGGGCACATTCCTCCATTCCTAGTCTCACACTACCAAGAAGAAGTGTGGGCTCAACACCAAAGACTATGAAAGATGAAAGATGTGACAATGAACTATTCATAAGTTATTGAATTGATGGATTTTTTTTTACAATAGTGATTTATATTGGGAAGAAACGTCGCCCCCAATCTCATCCCCACACGACTAGGAAGACGTGAGGGTTCAACACCGAAGACCGAGATGGACAACCAAACGAATCGGGTAATAAAGTTTAGATATTTGTTATGAAAGAGAGAATGTATTTGAAGGGAATATATTACTATCGGTAAGCTTTCTGTATGACCATAGAGGAAAGCGACTAAAATGGAAGAAGTATGACACTCACAAACTTAATAGGATTTATACTAGCACTTGTCTCATGATGATAAATATGAAGATGTGATTTTGATAAAGAAAATTCTGCCAATGGAAATGAATAAATTTAAATTATTCGGAGATATGCAAGACAAAAGGAACAATGTACACGTTGTATCCTAGAATAGTGAACATCTCAAGGATAAAATTTCTTTAAATGAACTGCATTCATTTGTTCATCAAGATCTTGACCATCTATGAATGGCAAATTTATAGGCTCCAGAGCCAAATTTAGCTGTGATTACATAGGGTCCTAACCAATTAGGCTCAAATTTTCCTTGTTTTTCTCGCTCTTTAGTGGTATTCTTTTTATTTTCTTTTAAAACGAGGTCACCAATTTCAAATTCTCTGGGTCTTACCATTTTATGATAATCGTCATGATCGGTTTGATGATAGACGTGAAGATGATTGAGAGCATTAAGTCATTTATCATCAAGAAGCTCAAGCTCTCAAGTTTGTGACGCCGATATTCATCCTCATTAATTACATCTTTAAGGGAGATCCTCAAGGATGGGAGTTCTATCTCAATAGGTAAAATGGCTTCACAACCATAAACAAGGGAAAATGGGGTGGCTCGTAGGTGTGTGGTAAGATGTACGGTAAGCCCAAAGAGCGGGGTAAATTTGAGTATGCCAATTACGTCCCACGGGTGTTGAAAATCTTTTCCATGATGGATTTTAAAGTCTTATTGGTCGCTTTCCGCTGACCATTGCCTTGAGGGTAGTATGGAGTGGACCATTTAAGTTTGATGTGAAAATGTTTGGCTAGGTCTTTACATCCCGATTTTTAAATGATTTGCCATTATCTCAGTAACCAGAGAGGATGGAATACCAAATCGGCAGATGAGATTATTGAAAATAATTTTAGATATTTTGCTACCGATAACATAGTGAGAGGCATATCCTCTACCCATTTAGTGAAGTAATCGGTAGCGGTGATGATGAACTTATGTCCATCGGAAGATGTTGGTTTGATTTTACCAATGAGGTCAAGTCCCCATTGAGAGAAGGGCCATGGTGTGGTTATCCATCAGAATCCCCGGGAAGGTGCGTGGATAAGATTTCCATACTTTTGACATGGTTGACAACATTTGACAAAATGACATGCATCACTTTCCATGGTGGGCCAATAATATCCAACTCATGCGGGATTTTCTTGGCTAAGGCGATACCATTTGTGTGTGCTCCACAAATACTGTAATGGACTTCTGATTAATAAACTCGATGATTCTTCCCGATTAATACATCGGAGCAGGTGTCACCATATCCTTGTTTATAAAGAGTTTCGTTAAAATGGTGTAACGAGAAGCACGTTTTGCTAAAGCACGTTTATGCATTGGTTTCATGTCGGCAGGAAACGTTTTATCACGAATGAAGGTATAAAGGTCATGGTAACAAGGGTTATTCAGACCCACGATCTCACATACCATAGTGTTTTCAGGAATATCATAGGTAGGCATTAAGAGATGTTCAATAAGAAAATGTGCCTGGGGTTGACTAGATGCAATTTCTAATAGGGATCCGATGGTTTCCATAGCATCGGCAGATTTATTACGAATTCTGGGAATTTGATCAAATCTAATTAATCGAAAATAGCTTCGAAGACTATCCACCATGCGTTTATATGGGATAAGTTTTTCGTCCTTGACCTGGTATTCATCGGTAACTTACTTGATGATAAGTAAAGAATCACCAAATACAACTAATTCTGTAAGATTCCAAGATATAGCTAGTTTTAATCTTGCGATGAGAGCTTCATATTCTGCGATATTGTTGGTACATGGGAATGCTAAGTGAAATGATTTGGGGATAACATGTCCACTAGGTGTGATAAGTAAAATACTAGCCCCTGAGCCATGGAGATTACAAGATCCATCAAAAATAGAGTAAAAACTGCGTGATGTCTATGTGTAAAATATCTTCATCAGGAAAAGAGAACTGAAGTGGTTACGTGCCGTGTGGAAGGGGTGCCTCACAAGTTTGTCTGCAAGGGCTTGTCCTTTAATTGCTTTCTGCAGAACAAATTTGACATCGAATTCACTAAGTAATATGACCCAACTAGACATTCTTCCTATGAGAATGGAGTCCGATAACAAATACCTTAGAGGATCAATTTTGGCAATCAATTTAGTTGTGTGATTGAGAAAGTAATGACGTAACTTATGAAATGCAAAGGCAATTGCTAAGCATACTTTTTTGATTTGGGAATAATGTACTTCATGCTCAATAAGTGTTTGACTAAGGTAATATACAGCCTATTCTTTTTCTTGATCGTTATGTTGTGCTAGTAGAGCTCCTATGGCATGTTCAGTGGCAGATGTATAAAGAAACATAGGTTTATCGAACTGGTGACATAAGAATAGGTGGACTAGAGAGGTATTCTTTTAACTTAGCAAAAGAGTCTTGGTAATCGTGGTTCCAGTGAAAGTGTGCATCTTTCTTGAGTAACTGATTAAAGTGATGGCACTTGTCAGCCAACTGTGATATGAAACGCCGAATAGATTGTATCTTTCCTAAAGACTGTAATTGTTTTAGGTTTTGAGGAGGAGGCATTTCCATAATGGATTTGACTTTGGCAAGATCCACTTTTATGCCTCTTTGTGAGACAATAAACCCTAATAATTTACCAGAGGTTACTCCAAACACACATTTCTTTGGGTTAAGACGAACCTTATACTCGTGTAATCTATCGAAAATGCATCTCAACACACTTGGATGCCCTATTCATGTTTTAGATTTTGCTAATATATCATCAACATAATCTTCCATGATATCATGTAACATGTCATGGAAGATGACAGTCATTGCTCGTTGATAGGTGGCACCAGCATTTTTCAAGCCGAAAGGCATGACCTTATAATAGAAGGTGCCCCATGGTGTAGTAAATGTCGTTTTATGTTGATCTCCTTCAGCAATACGTATTTGATTGTAACCAGAGAATCCATCCATTAAGGAGAGAATTTCATGGCCTGACCGTAGAATCAACAATCATGTCTATATTTGGCAAGGGAAAGTCATCTTTGGGACAAGCCTTGTTGATGTCATGGAAGTCTGTGCATATTCTGATGCCGGGAGTTTTCTTAGCAACGGGAACTATGTTAGATATCCATGCTGAATAATCAATAGGTTTGATGAAGTCAGCTTCCAAGAGTTTCTCGAGTTCAGCTTTAACAAGTAATGCAACTTGGGGATGCATTTTGCGTAGTTTTTGCTTTACAGGTTTTACATCCGGATGTACCACAAGATGGTGTACTACAAGAGATGGGTCAAGCCCGGCATGTCCTTATATGTCCATGCAAATATATCTTGGAATTCAATAAGGAGTGTTGTGAATTCTATGCATTCTTGGTCAAGCAGTACTAATGCCAAGTTGTAAAATTTTTGGTTGTTCGGTGGTGCCAATGTTTATGTCTTTTGTTTCTTCTACAAGCATTTTAGATGTATTCTTTTGGATAACGATGCTAATGGTTGATGTAGGTCATCAGTGTCGGGTGTTTGTTGGAATTTTTGACATGTTTATTGGATAGGGTGGTGGTGAGGTTTTGACTATGGGAAATCCTCTATTTGCGCTTTTGATCCAAATTTTCTGAGGGTGAAGGATCTAAATATTTTATCTCTTCACCAAAATAGGCTGATTCATTTAGATTGATTTCAAATCCTTTTCTATGGTCGAAAGTAGGTATTTGGTCACGAGTTCCAAGGAATTCTTCGATGGCTTCATCATTTTGGAACATGTCCATGGCTACATGATGTGGTTGGCCATGGTCTATGAGACTCAGATGTGTAGGCTCAAAATTGATGACATTAATAGAGAAATGTTCAAAGGCAAGATGTGTTTCAAAGCAGGTCCTCAAAAAAAGACTACATGGAGACCTAATGTCATTATCAGAATTGGTGTCATCATTGTCACTCAAAATTATTATGGGAGCGACATCAAACACCTTGAAACCTAGACCATGTTTACCGTGATGTTATGTGTAATTTATAGGGTCTAAATGACCTTGTTCATTTGGACTGAGTCCTTTACCCTGCCATCGCATGTTTTTCATTATTCGGTGAGCTTTGGTAAATTGAGGGGACTCATAACATGGAGCAAAGTCATCATTATATAACCAAGATCCTGAAGAACTTGGAATATGTTCGTTGTCAAGATGACCAAACTTTTTCCAAACTGACTGACCCATTTGGTAATTGGGATGGATTCTCATATGTGGAGCATTAGGTTTGCCATAGCTATGTGGGGATTTGGTGATATAAAAAGAGTCTGCCATCTTTTGAAATTGATATTCACCGTATCCCGTGTCAATGATTTTAAATGTGTGAGATGGGGGACCAATAGGTACCTCATGTGGTGGGGAAGTTAGTTTGGTAGTCTTAAAAGATGAAGAGAATGGGTTATAAGAAGAAGGGGGTGGATTGAAGGATGAAGGTTGGTTATTCATAAGAGGAGGTATCTTAATAGAGGAGGTGTAGTTGTATGAAGAAGATTGGATCGGTGAGAAGAAGATGGTGTGGTGGAAGAATAATTGTTGTTGGAAGAAGAAGCTTGATTAGTGGAAGAAGATGATTGATTAGTGGGAGGAGGACTGGTGGAAGGTGGTTGACTAGCGGATGATAATGGATTGGAAAATGTGTTTTGGTTATGAGATGATGGTTTTGGATTATTGTTAGGGAGTGTATTAGGATCAATGCGTGTTTCATTAGGGATTATACGAGGTGGAGCATATTTATCTATTGATGGACAATAGTGATCATGTCGATACCATCCTTCGAGGAATCTACAATACTCAAAAGGTTGGGGATCTGCACATAATGTAAATTCCTTGTCCAAATGAGGAAACTTAATGCATTGGTGGAATGTTGATGGGATGGATTTCATGGCATGAATCCATGGTCAGCTGACAAGAATGTTATATGTAACTTCTACATCTACCACATGACAAACCGTGTCTAAGGTGATGGGTCCAACTTGGAGAGGCAACGTGATTGTGCCTTCAGACTTTCTTTCGCTATTATCATACCCACGAATGGTTATGATATTGTTTTGTAAATCATTTTTAGTGTAACCTAGACAACGTAAAAGTTTCATGGAACAAATATTTAATGTTGATCCATTGTCAATTAAGACGCGCTTGATTTTACGATGAGTTACATAACCCTCAACGTATAAAGAATGATTATTAGCGATGTTGGGATTAAGCAGGTCAGTGGGACCAAAAGATAAAATAGGATTGGGACCGTAAGATGTGTAATTAAAGCCTGGAATTGTTGTGAATTGATGTCCTCAAGGACACGAGCATTATTCAATGTTTGCATAAGGATGCATTGTAGTGTGGGAGAATAATTAAGTAGTTCCATGATTGAAATTTGTGTGGCAGTCTTCTCTAATTGTTTGACAATATTAAATGATGGTGTAGGTTATGGAGAGGAATTGGTGGTGGAATTAGATGGTGGATTAGGAGGTGATGCCAGGGGATGAAGTGGTAGATTTTTTTGTTGTAGGGACCCATATTTTTTTCTGTCTAGTGGTGATCGCACAGTCAGTTCTGATCTTTATAGTTGCCACTAAGTCTTGGTCATAATCTATGGTCGAGATGACTGAGTCATACTCGACATTGCTTGATGATTGACCCTTATCTTTTGAATTGTTATCATGGTTAGGGAATGGATTTTTGAACATATGAAGTTTTTCAAGTAGGTGTTTTTGTCTCGTAAGTATTTTTAACTTCTATGTCTCCACGTTCAATCAAGTCTTGGATGTAATGGCGAGTTACATGCATCGATCTATAGAGTGCCCTTTTATGCGATGGTAATCACAATATTTGTTGTCTTTATACCAATTTGGTTTAGGTTGTCCTTCTTCGAAGGGTCTGACAATGGGATATGTAATCATATTAGCATTTTCCAAATGACAAAAGACACTAGATAGACTTTCTCCCAGAGGAGTGAACTCTCTTCGTCGATCTCGAGAAGGAACTTCCTTTCTAGGGATAATGATTGGTTGTTTAGATTTTAATGTGTTGGTGGGATGGTTTTGGACATTTCAGACATGGCAGAATCGAACACCATCGTTGACGATATTTCAATTCCAGTTAAAGAATTTAGATTTGTCCTAGTTCTGAGGAGTGTCTCAATAAGGTTGGTCTCTAAAGGGTGCTTTAAGTAAGCCCTTAGAAATGAGGGCTTTTTGATTTGTGTCCCTTTTTGATGACTTCTTCAAAACTATTCGAATGCATTTGCATGTGGAATGATAATTCGGCATTGAGATTAGGGACAAAAATGCTAACTAGTTGTCTCTCGTGCAGTGCGAGAAGGAAATCACCTTGCAATTCCGTGCCATCGTTGTAAAAAGGAGGAAAAAAATTCGTTTGGCCTTTTCCTAGTGTTGTAGAGATCAAGCATAGTTATTTCTGAGTCTAGGTTATAGGAAAAATGGTTGACCAATTTCTCGATAAGTCTGCGCAAAAGTCGTGACAAACCCTTTGGGTAGATGGAAAAACCGCCTAAAGCTTTGTCCTCCTAAACTTTGGGGAATAATCGTAAAGGTATGTGTCTCGATAGGAAACTTCCGACATTGCATGTAAAATTCCTTGACATGTTCACGGGGTCACCTTTGCTTTTGTATTTATCAAAATTAGGGATTTCAAAGGTCATGGAAATGGTAATCGTGATATCTCTGTATCAAATGGATAAGGACACAATTCTTCAAAGTTGAATTGTTTTGATTGTTTTTGCAGTCCTTGAATGGTGTCTTTCATAAGTTTCCATTCTTGTGCAAATGGAGAAGTAGGGGACGGTTTATCAAAAATGTCGTGAGTATTGGAATCTAGATTGAGGTCTTTTAATCTTTCAGCTCTAGTCATTGCTTCCTCAAGTTTCTTTGTTAAGTCTTGGATTTTAGTGAATAATTCTTCGGCCGAAGAACCATTTGGATTGTTTGGTATTTCATTGTGATAACTTGATTCACCATTATCGATGAGTTTGTTTAAATTTTCCATCTCGAAGTCGGGGGTAGTTTTGCCCCCATGGCTAGGATGCATAACAGATATTCATTTTTGTTTTGTTCTATCACCTTATTGACTTGTTCTTGTTCTTCATTGGTGAGTTCTAGTTGTGTGACTTCTTCATCATCATTTTCATGATTGTGACTGCGATTGATTACCATGATGAAATGTGTCTGATTAAGCTGAAAAGTGGGTAGGAATTTTAAACAGGTGTGAGGAAATGAGAACTCGATTACTTTGGATTTATCACGAATAAGCTCGTGATGACTGATAAGGAGAGTAACTCAAACAAGTTATCTCAATATGATGATGATGTAACTCGAGACGAAGTTATTAGAGGATTTGTTGCATGCTTTGTGTAGATTTGGCTTAAATAAGCTCTGGACTATTGATGGAGAGTAACATGAATAGGTTAATCGTGATATGATCGTGATATAACTCAAAATGAGTTATGAAAGGATTTTTGTTGGATGTGATTTGGATAAATGTGATGGTGGATAGAATAATGAGTGAACTCAAACAAGTCACTCAATATTAGTTTGATATAGCTTGAAACAAGCTATGAAGGATGTTTTGACAATTGATAATATGAGGAGTGAATGCTAGTCACTCAATATCGATTGGATATAGCCGAAAGCTATGACAAATGTATTGTTGGATGAGGCAAGCTAATGAAATTGGTGTGATGGTTTGGTCTATGTTGTTAGATTGTTTAGATGTTTTTGCTTGGTATTTAATTGGTCAAGAACTGATTTTTTTGTGGAACACAACTAGGGTCTAAACTTTTACAACGAACACATTGATATCAGCCAAGTTTTATGATAAAACAATGCTAAACTATTTTGTTTTCAAATAGCAAGCAATCATGTGGATTCGATTGTTTTGGCTTATGAGGTAACTTCTTCAGGAATGATCATTGTTTCATGTAATCATACAAGTATGCTATGAAATGGTGGATGCAGGCTCTTATTACTCCAAGAAGATGCGTCCTCCGATATACCCTAGTCCTGATATACCTAATTTTGTACGGGGACAGAATTGGTATGGGAAACCCTTAGAGCACTAGAGGAGACTCACCAATTCTTACTTTCCCGTTTCGGAGTGAATCACCACGTCCAGAATAGGTTTTGTGAAAAGGTGGAAGGTGATGGAGTGATGAATGTGTATGGTGTCCTTATAACTCCCCAAAAATTTATAGGGATGATGCCCAGGCTTCGTTGTTACAACTATTTAGGCGTGACTCACATGCGCTACACAACAGCATTACCTGTAAGTGAAGAGCAACGGCGAGGTAAATACCGAATGCTGTGATGAGACTAGGTCTCAAAGTGCAATACAGATGCAAATGTTGTTGGTGCGTGGTAGTCAAGTCCACGTCACCGGTGTAGCTTTGGTGGTGATTAAATCCACCTCGCTCTCGCATGTAAAAACAATATGATAAAGTGATTAAATGCGGGGTTCTTTCCAACTTGAAATAAATCACTAGCAGAAAATAATTATGTACCCGAGCGTACTTTTTTTTTTTTTTTGGTTTCAAGTAATTGTCTTTGAATGGTGGTATTTTTGCAAGATTTTTGTTGTTTTTGTTTTGTTTTTGTTTTTGAGAACATTCCAAAGAATGCGCTTCTACGAAAAACAAATTAGTAGTTATCCCGCAAATGAAATGTTAGAAAAGTGATCGTGGTTGTTTTTATTTGCCGAGATCGCTCAAAGGTGTAGGAAAAGAGCATATACAACCAACGACCAAAAAAATATTAAGAATATGAAAAAGGAAAATAATTATTAAAATGATAGTTGGAAAACAAAGCTAGAGGATCCTGCAATATTAGAACAAGAAACTAAAAAATTGTGACCGTTTTTTATTTTCCAGTTGCTCGTCAAGGCGCAAGAAAAGAGCATACACGGATACAATTGGAATAGTTTTTTTTTTTAAATGTTAATAATTATTGCAATTAATCATGATTGTGAAATAGCGATAATGATTATTTTCACAAAAAAGAAAAAGCGATGAAAGAAGAGGGTGAAAACATTACGAGAAGGGTTGTCGTGGAAAATTTAAATGCAAGGCGTAAAATTAAAAATAAAAATTATTTTACTGAGCTCGAGTGGCCTCATGTTTCTGATTTCCAAGATCACTTTTGAAGTGCGAGGAAAGAGCATACATGTGAGGTTGTTACGTGAAATAAAAATAAAAAAATAAAAATATAATTTTATTGTTTTTTGTTAAAAAGACAGTGTTAGAAGAAATGAAACCAAAATTTTTTTTGTAAGTCTAAATCTAAAAATTATTTTTTCATTGCATAGATATTTTCAATTCCTTTTCGTTAAAAAGATGAAGTCATTCCGAGTTCGGGAGAAAAAGTTATGGCTTCCAGAAGATGGGCTACTAGTAGCACTCTGAATGAAAATTTTGAACGTGAGAAAAACGTCCCGGAGCTGTTTTTTAATTTTCGACTTTCAGTTTCACCTGAGAAGCTAAAATTTTGACAAAAGCTTAAAAATAACAATAAATAGAAAGAAAGAGTTAGATCACAAAATGATTGACTAAAATAAAAGAAAAAAAAATGATTAACTTCCTACAAAGTAGTTATTTTAGCAAAAGTAAATAAATAAATACATTTTTCAGATTAGTTGTCCCATGACAGTAAGATGATAAACTAATGATTAGTGATTTTGTTTCTATATATTACGAGGGAATAGCAAAAATCATAACTAGGAACTAAACACCAAGCACCGAGGAGATCAAAGACAGGATGAGCTTCATAGTTTCATTGTTGCTATAACCTGCAGATACACCACAAGACACCACACAACAAAAATACTACCCAAAGCGTGAAGGTTAACCAAAGAAGACCATAAGGAACAGAAAAGGAAATAATAACGAACAATAATAAACAAAGAACATATAAAACCACTAATTGGGAAATTAATGATAACAAATCGAAAGTAACCTAAGGCGCTGCGATGTAAGCTAGGAAAAATACACTACTAACAAGGAAGTAAAATACCAATAATCATACCTCCTCCTTTGCATTCCGTAGCAAACCTCGGAATGGGCTAGGAAACTTGGATTGAGCCCAGATTTTTTGATATGTAGGTGCTTTTCTTGAAGACGGAGCAAGATCTTCTTGTAACAATGATCCTCTTACTTTGCACTAGATGGGAAAAGGGATTATGAGGCTATTTTGGCATTAGGACGAGGCGAAAGGATGTTCTTTGCTTAAAGGATGTAAGAACTTAGATATGGCATGCAAGCTTATTCTCCGTGTGTTTAGAGGGGAGGGGTAAGGTTGTATTTATAGCCAGAGGGAGTGATTAACTTAGATTAATTTAAGTAATCATGGTTTGAAAATGTGGGCAAGATTAGGTGAGTGGTTTGAAAATGTGGGCAAGATTAGATGAGTGGGGGCCACGAAGAATGGGTGAAGATTTGAATTATATTTTTAATTCATAAGTGGAGGATTTTAGGTGAGTGGGGACCATGAAGGGTGGGTGAGGATTTGAATTTGAATTTTTAATTCAATAGTGAAAAAACATGGAGAATAATGACATGTGATGAGGATTGGGTTATTTTTTAGATTTTTGAAATGGATAATTAATCAAATTATATTTGATTAATTCGAAGTGTATTTTTGTGGGAAATGAGGAAGGGGAATTAATTGATTTAGGATAGATGTGAAATTGGGGTGTCTACAAGCTATAAAACAACAAATGCTACAAGCAAGGTTTAGAGGCCAAATAAAAATATTAGCTCATAGTTTTCCCATTACAACAATTATTAAATTTACATGGTTAGAATAATCATTAAGATTAAGAGGGCAATTTCGCACTCTCCCACCCCCGACAAGCTTTAGATATTCAACATATTTTTTCAAAATTAATGCACTTGGTACCTTTTGAAAACATTCCCATTAGAGGAGGAAATTTTCTCACCTTTCCAAAGTGATATAAAGAAGTCCTCCTAACTCCTTGTATTTCAAAGTTATAGGTCGGCGGACCATGTGCGGAAAATTTTCCAAGGTTGGTTTGCGGGCCTAGGGAAGAAATTTTTCCCATGGGGCGGGTCGGCGGGCCGCAAGGAGAATTCTTTCCGGGAGGAGGAGTCGGTCAGCAGGAATGGGAGGAAATCTCTCCCCGGACGTGGGCCAACAGAGCGGGGAGAAGTTTTGGAAAATTTCCGCATGGGGTGAAAAGACACATTTGCACCCGTGCGCCCACAAGTCTACAAGATCGCAAGGGATACGTGGCATCTCCTAAGCCAACATAGATAAATTAGGGCAGCGGGGATAAAATAAATTTATCTCCTGAAGGGCGAAAAGGGTAAAATTCACCCGTGCCTCTGCCGATACGAGAAGGTGCCATGTGTTAGCCAACCATCGGGCTGCAAGTCATGGCCGACGGGGATATTTTGGAAATTTTTCCCAAAAGTATTCCAAAGCGTTAAGGCTTAAAAATATCCACTCCTCCGCCAACACCTTGTGAAGTAACGCGCAGCCCCTTATTGGCTACGGGGCGGTGGAGGAAACTTACAAATTTTTCCAAATTTATTTTTGAAAGCGCGAAAGGTTAAAATCGATCGAGAATCCACCGATGCCCAATGTAGCCACGTGTCGATCAAGCATTGGCTGCGGGTGGTGGGGCCACGGAGGAAATATTATGAAATAATGTTTTTGGAATTAGATCATTTTTTGACAAAATGAAGGCTTGCGGGTCAGCGGAGCGGTGGGAAAACTTCATGACTTTGCGATTTTTTGGAAAGAAGCAAAAAAAAAAAGAAAAAAAAAGTATTAGCCCGCGGGTCTACCCAAGAATATATTTTATTCATTTAAATTTGACAGCTTAGATCATTTTTGAAGATGAATGAAGTAAACACTTTGATAGGAAATCCATTTTTGGCAAACAAGGACTTTTGGAAAGCTCTCGAAGTCCTCTTTGCACAGGAATCTCAAGATTTAAATTTTGAAGAAGTTTGAAGGGTCAAGTTTAAGAATAAGTATTTATGTCACCTAAAACGTGAACTGGAATGTACAACTTATAAAATTTGTTCAAATTTTCCATAATTACTTCTCAACTTACCAAACAGGCATGGAGGATTTTTCTTGGAAGATTATAGGATAGATTACAAGGGTTAAGTTGTTTGATTGATTTACATTTTGAAAATCTCCCAATTTGACAACAACGACTTGTGAAACTGTTTGAGCTTGAATTGAAAGGTTCTATGGAAATTCCTTAAGTATTTTTGTTTGCTTGGGATCATTTGATCCCACAAGTTCAATTGGTATTTCAATTTATCCTTTCAATGTTACAGGTCTCTCTGTACTTTTTGATAAAATTTTGCAAGTATACAAAGAAATAAGGGATGGAGTTTATACTTGATCTTAAACAGATCCAGGTTTCCTTTACCAACTTGATATAAGAAATTCATTCTCGATCCAATATAGCATATGAATTTTATTCTCAATTCAAGTATTCAAAATCCAACATACAGTTCTGATTTCTAAATCATGCATTTCAAAAGAAAAGAGTAGTATAACATTTATTCATGCATATTTACTTTTCAATTTTCCAACCAGAGATTTTACACTATATTTCAAACACATATTTCCAATGAAAACAAAATCATTTGAACAAGGTACACAACTTCCCTTAAATTCAAATGAATCTTTTACGACTTCTTTCCCATTTATTTTCAGAATATAACGTACAAAATGCATATCTTTCTTTCCTGTTCACAGACTGAATACAAGATATATTCTTCCATAATCACAACAACTTTCATGACTAAAACAGAGTAGCCTTTCCAACACATTAATATACAAGATCATCCACTTCAAGTGGAAGAGGTTACAAAAGAATTTTCACAAGGGACTGTCAGAACTCTGTCTTCCTCCTCAATTACAATGTACAGAATACAATTTCTTCCACATTTATTCAAAACCAAAAACCAGAGTATATCTCCTTCACATTTTGAATTACATATTTCATAGCCAATACAAAACATATTTCCATCACCAATGATGTACAAGGTCATCCACTTCAAGTGGAAAAGGGTTACAATAAGAATAATCTCAACAAGGATCAGTAAAACTTTTCTTTTTCCCCCGCTCCGTAACAACGACACGAATATCCTCCATTTTCTTTGTATTAATTTGATCACAACCAAAACAGGGGGAAAGACAACACTCTCCACTCAACCAAGACATCCAATGACAATGGAAATCCACCCTCTTCATTGGCCTGCGAGCCCCAACCACAATGCAATAAGAAATGTGTTTCAACTCATGACAACATTAGGCTGCCACAACACACATGAAATTTCACATTTAAAACATGGTCCAAAATGAAATTACAGGTTTGCAAACCACGTATAAAAGACAATAAACAACACTCAAGCTTCCTCATGCAAGCCAAAGGAGCAATAAACTATGGGGGATGTTACTTATACCTCCCAAGGGAAATGAGTATCACCACCGAGAAAAACTCCCAATAATATATGTATATATATATAATTACAAATCCCTCACATTTCCTTATGCCTCCCCTACCTCTTATGGCACCCCATAACAAGCAAAGAAATGTAAGCTATTTATTTGTAATGTGGAACCCAAATCCCAACTCCCTCCACACTTATACCTCCCCAAACCCAAACAACCAACACACATGCCAAAACATTCACAACAATAACATTTACAAAAATAAGAGAAGAGAATTTCAAGAGCCAAGCTCTTACCTCTCCATAATGGAGTTTGTTCTAAGTTCTAAACAACAAGCTTCCCAATGCAAAACAACCCAAGATCAAAAAAACACGGGCTGTAAAAATGTTCAAACTTTCTCCAAAATCAAGAGCTCAAAACAACAAAAGAATTCACCCCAAATGAAGTATGTAAAAGTGAAACATTGAGCATGTCGGACACAAATGAAAACCCTTACTCCATACCACACATCGCCTTGGTTGTAGCCATGACTCGTAAGGATCGACTTCATGGAACGAGATGGTATAGTGGGGCTCGGAGGGGGAAAGTTATCACTAATTTCACAGCTCGGTTCCCTCGTTAACTCCAAATTCTCTTACTATCTAGTCCCATTGCAAAGCAGCCTAGAAACAAGCCCGATCTTGTTTGACAGTGCAGCTACTTCAAAGGAGCCAAGTCTAGTCCCATTCTTACAAACCCATCCATAAATACCTTCTATTACCTCTCTATCAAGGAATCGGTGTGGGAAATTCGGTGGCCAACATTCTAGAGGGAACGTTCGATCTCAAAGGAGATGATAATGAAGGGTTCACAATTGATTCAGAACAAAACTAATGTTCTTGCCCCACGCCGTTCGCTCACTACGGTGGCTCAACTTTTTGACTCCGCCGTGGGATTACCCAAAAGTAGCAGTTGATTCAAACTTTGATCTATGCTACCAACCGCCATCCAGATCAACCGATGATGTAGTCATTCTTGACATCACTTATCATTTTGGCAAAGGTGCGATTGTGTAATTAGGGGTCAATACATCTTTGCTACACCGCGATAACAACTCCTTGTGTTTCCCCACGCTGGACATGGGTGAATCTTCAAATGTCATTGCCATCTTTGGCAATCTTCAGCAATGTAATTATCATATTCTCTACGATAATGCCAACCACATGCTCTCCTTTGCTCCCACCGACCGTGCTTCATTTTGACATGAGTATGTGTATAAATAAATAAACTAGCATCATCATCTTGTGGATTAACATATATAACACCCACAAGTTTATTGATGCCCAAATTGCCAATATTTTTAATAATTACTTATAATAATAAGTAATGTTGTCACGCTTTCCTTCATTAAAAATAAAGATTTGTATTCAAGTAGTGAGCAAGAGTAAATATTTCTTATGATTTTCAAGGTTTTTAGACAAATTTTCAAATCATCTATATGGAAATATGCTATTCATATCTATTATGGCACTTCAAAACTACAACATATTAATAGGAGGATATTGGCAAAAATTGTGGAAACAAAATTTGTTAATTGAATTTGTGTAGAAAAAGTTAAGGCCTTTTTAATAAACCTATTTTGTGTGCATATTGTATAATCATTGAAGAGTTTTCAAACCTTTTTGAGAACACATTTTTGCGCATGTCTTCTTTGAAAATTTATCAAAGAATTTACATGCAACGTGTATGAGTCAACATTGCTAACAAAAATACGCTTTCAACATTATATTCATGGATGCCATTATGGTATTCTAAAGCTCCCATCTAATCTATAGAGGGTATTCCAATAGATTTGTCTAAAATTAATACCAATAGGTTACACAAGAACCATGTCGGTTACCCCAGCACTCGACATCCTTCAACAAAATTGGTATCATTCACGTAAGATCTAAACCGCATCGGTTTGCAAAGCCGACGCCGATTATAGGTGATCGGCGTCATTGACAAATTTGGATACAAATTTCTAGGAGGTCCGAAATGATCCTTTGGTACCCCAAACTCCTATGAGAAGGTCACAAAAGGTAAGCAAACCTCTCTAGAAATATTTACACCTCTATTTTATTTAGTATTGAATGATAACGATGAACCAAATATTTTTGAAGAAGTAATGCAGGATGAGATCCATGTGCAGTGAAAGCATGGCATGGATGAGGAGATGGGCTCCTTAGAACAAAACAAGACTTGGAATTTGGTTAAGTTTCCAGCAAGTAAGAGGACATTGTAGAATAAGTGGGTTTACAGGATCAAGGAAGAAGAGGGTGGACAGAAAAGGTACAAGGCAAGGCTTGTAGTAAAGGGATTTACATAGAAAGCAGGTATTGAATTTGATGAAATATTTTCTCCTGTTGTTAAGATGACTTCTATTTGTACTATATTAAGTTTTGTTACAGTAGAAGATTTGCATTTAGAGCAACTAGATGTGAAGATGGCTTTCCTTCATGGTGATTTAGATGAAGAGATTTATATGCAATAACCGCTTGGGTATGAATTCAAGGGTAAGGAGAAATTAGTGTATAGGTTGAAAAATATCATATATGGGCTCAAGCAAGATCCAAGGCAATGGTACATGATGTTTGATAGTTTTATACATGAGCGTGGTTACTTGAAATGTGAATCTGAACCATTATGTTTATTTCAAGAAGCTTGGAAATGGGAGTTATATTATTTTGTTATCAGTATGTGGATGATATGCTCATTGCAGGATCTAATATGGAGGACATTGGTGATCTTAAGGGAAAGCTATCCCACACATTTTCTATGAAGGATTTGGGAGCTACAAAAATAATCCTTGGCATGTAAATACACGAGACAAGAAGAACAAGAAATTGTATTTTTCTCAGGAAGATTATATCTACAGGGTGTTAGAAAGGTTCAAGATGCGAGAATGTGAAACTTGTTAGTACACCTATGGCCAGACACTTAAAATTGAGAAAATATCAATTTCCTTCATCACAAGAGGAGGTCAAATACATGATATGAGTCCCATATGCTTCAGCTTCAGCAGTTGGGAGTCTCATGTATGCTATGGTTTGTACCAGACTAGACATTGCACAGGCATGGGGGTGTTGAGTAGATATATGACCAATCCGGTAAAGAGCATTGGAAAGTAGTCCAATGGATACTCAGGTATTTGAGAGGGACATCTAGCATGCAGTTATGCTATGGAGGTTCGGATATTTCATTATGTGGCTATGTTGATTCGGATATGGCTAGAGATCTGGATGGTAGGAGGAGCATCTACCGGATATATTTTCACGTAGGTGAATGACAAAGCAGCTGGATTTCAAGATTACAGAAGGTTGTGGCTTTGTCTACTATAGAGGAAGAGTATGTTGTAGCTATAAAGGCTATCAAGGAGATGATATGGATGAGTAGGTTCATGAAAGAGTTGGAAAGGAGCAAGATGATTGTAAGTTGTTCAGTGAAAGTCAGAGTGTAATTCATTTGGTAAAGAACTCAGCGTTTCATTTGAGAATGAAACACATTCAGTTGAGGTATCACTTCATATGATAGGTATTGGAGGATGGAAAGTTGAATATGGAAAAGATTTATACGAGTGAGAACCCTACGGATATGATAACAAAGCCATTAGCAAAGGAGAAGTTGGAGCTACACTCCACTTTTGTTGGTCTTCATGTTTGAGACTTGAAGAGGAAGAAACAAAGCTAAAAAGGATCCAAGAATGATGTTATATAGGTATGGTGCAATAATTAATCTCCAAGTGGGAGATTGTTGAGTTGTGGAGCTCAATTACTTCGGATTAGCATGCAATGTGAAACTTGTTGGAGAACATAGTAATTGTCATTGGTTATGGAGGGACAAGCATTGGTCACTTATAATAGGCATCGATCGGGAAAGGAGGAACTAACATCGGTTAGTGATAACCGGCGTCAGTTACCTGTGTGTGGATGTTTTAATTAACTCATGGGAACTAGATCTATTTTTAGTATTAAAGAAGATCTATTGATTGTAATTACATGGCTAAGTGCCCTAAATTTTTATACACCTATATAAGCATGAAAGCTAGGGTTTAGAATTAAGAATTTTGAGAATTAAGAAGAACTTGAAAAAGTTGATGATTATTGTGAGAATAAATGTGAGAGAGAGAATGCTTGGAGGAGAAGAAAAATCTTGAAAGAAAGAAACTACTGTACATCTCGAGAGGTGTGGAAGATTGTAAATCTTCATTATATATCTTGTTAAAGCTTTGGATAATAGATTGGCTTGTTTCTTGGTGGATGTAGCCCACACTGGGTGAACCACGTTAAATCTAGTGTTGATTTATGTCTCTTGTTTTGTGTATTTCTTCTGGTAGAATATCCACTTTTATTTACATGTATGCTTAGATCTGATGTATTATCTCGTACAACCTGTGCTAACCCTAACATCTACATTTTCAATAAAAATGTTTAAACAAATAAGAATGTTCAAAGTGCCATTTTTCAAACTTCTACCTTTCTCATACAAATGGTTTTGGGATTGTGTAATTAAAATCATTAAAAAGACTTTACAAAATTCTCTCAAAGATCTACCTTTCTTATACAAATGATTTTGGGACAAATGCTAAAATCATAAAAAATTTGTGACATGACAATCTAAACATAAAGTTTTTATAGACATATAAATTCAGAAATTTATCATTTGGCAATGGAAATATTAGTTTTGCACTTAAAGCATAACATGCATACACATTCCAATACTAGGTGGCATATTAATATCTCTTTTGAATGAATTTATTCTCTATTCACATTTCTCATTCACTTACAAAACTAATTGCATCAATCCAAAAAAGTATATTCCTCCTATACATTATTATTAGAACTTTTCAAAATCCCACAGACTACCTACAATTTCACCCAAGCAATTTAAATACTTAAATTACGTTAATTATCCCCTTTCTTGTAAAGTGACAACATAACGTCAATATAACACACTTTCTCTTCTATCATAGTTAATTAACTACATTACGCTAGTTAATTAACCCTTCTATCCAAAAATACCCCAATTAACGACCTTCTGTTAATTAATCCTCCCTTCTATCTAGACTAGTTAATTATTATTAATTAATTAGCTTCCCCTTTCATTAAATCAATAAATCATTATTTATTTGATTTAATTACTCCTATGGTCTAAATCATGCTAATTATTCCTCTAAAAAGCTTCTATAAGCTTGCACACCTATTAATTAATCACTTTGGTTAATTAATAAACCCCCTCAAACCCCATGAGTCACTAAAGGACAAAATAAACTCTCCTAAAGTTAACTCAACCCTTTCTAAACCTCCCTTATCCACAACTAACCCAACCTCTCTATTGTCCCACATGTAAAGGGATGTAGAGATTATTTTATCCATTGGGCTATATAAGGATCCCTCCTCCTACCTTTCTTCTTACACCTTACATGCTTATAGCTAACATATAGGCATCTCATCTTAGAGCATCCTTCATTTGAGCTAATAGCCTCATTCTTTCATTTCATCCATCCAAGATTTTGGGTCATATGGAGATAATTAAAAGGGTCTTGTAGCCATACTTTGATAAGCCTCCATTCCCAAACCCTTGAATATCAAACAATCAACTTTGATTGCCATGGATCTATCTAGGTTCATTTAGTATTTGGTGATCTAGAGAGTAGAGATTTTAATTCTTAGCATATTATTTTGATTATTATTTCAAAGTTAATGCATGATGTTGGTGTTCGTCTTTTTATCTCTTAACATGATGATATTTTTTAGTTAGTTCATGTTTTAAAACTACTAAGGTGTTAGTTTCAATTCTCTTTGCATATCTAACTAAAACATAGATACAAAATGTAATGCTTCATCTATATTTCTACACTTACAAAATCAATCACACCCTTTATCAACATCAACTATAATAACTAAAGATAACATATATTGTTTGGCGTTCACATTGCATTGTACACATGCGGTTCTAGTAATAATAATTGTGTCACATTTTCCTTCATAAAAATAAATATTTGTATGAAAGTATCGACCAAGAGTATATACATATATGTGGTATATTCACTCTTCCCTTTTGGATTTCAAACTATCAAAAATTGATATTAAGTCATTGGGTTTTCATATTTCTTTATTAACACCTCAATTATTTTGAAGGAATGTTTGCACCTACATGGTATTTCACAGGATTTTTTCTAGCATTAATTACAATTTATATTGTGTAAGTTCAACGGTGAGAATTCCAGATGTGCTTATGATTAATGTTAGGGATTTCAATGTTTATCTTGTAATAAACCATGACTAGTTCATTTTGAGACCCCAACAAAGTCATCATTTTCACTAGTTAATCTCCTCGTGAATTTTAGCACAAACATCATATCCAATAATAATTTAGGGAGTAGAAATAGATCCATAAATCCTTATGTAAGTGTTTTCTGATTAGAGATGCCAATCTACCCAACTAAATCAAGAAAAATTTAAGGGTCCCTCTGAAAAAAGCCTTAGAAAATATTTGGCAAATATTGGTAAAACCACATTCGCATATATGGTGAATCTCAGGAAAATTTCTTTCATGCGTAAAGCATTGTTTTTAAATCATTCTAGAAAAGGTAGGCATGGCAGAAGGAATAGATGAAAAAGTTTTATATGAAGAAATATATAGATCGACAACATTCGAATGCTACTGCCGGTGGCATACGAGATCTTCTTGACCAAGTGGTTTATGAGAATCGCTATGGGCATCCCATAGCATACAAAATGCTGCGGCACAGTAGCATTTTGAATGCTACCAATGGCATGTAGTAAACATAAATGTACTTGGCTGGTGGTAAATATATGTACTGGTCGGTGGCATGTACACTACTAATGGATGGTAGCATTCTAAATGCTACTAATCGTAGCATCATGATTTCTACCAACTATTAGTATTATGTATGTTATCGATTGGTTGTATTTTTAATGCTACCAAAGATAGTATCATGAAGAATTTTTCTAGATAGTGCACGATGCATGATACCAACTAGTAGTATTTTGCATGTTCTAGTTGGTAGCATTGAAAATGTTACCAGGTTAGAAGCATGTGGAATGCTACCGGAATAGTTAGTAGAAAGGGTATTACATTTTATGAAATAGGCTGTAGCTATATGAAATAATCCTATATATAGATGAAGGGAAGTCATAATTTCATTTTCACTCTACACAAACTAGAGAAGCTAGAGCATACGAGAAAAAAACTTAACAAACAAGGTGATCTACAAAATCTAGAAGGAGAAACTAGAACGCCAAACGATAGTTAAAAATAGGAAGCAAGTGCCAACAATTTTATAACAGATCAAAAATGCCAAGAAGAAAGACAATTTCCACACAGCCCAAGAGCCCAACTGCGTCAAAAACAAATATGAAGAAGTTTTTTTGTACAAGAGCCTTGTCTTTCCTCAATTGTACACATTTCTTGAGGATCCTAATGTCATTTTCCCAATGGATTAAAGCGTCCAGTTTCACATGTTTGTGTATATGCCCCAATTTCAGACAAACCAGAAAACACTTAACAATCTTCTACTCAACTACGACACTTCCACTTTCACCTTTCATTATCAACTCCCATCTCATGCATAGTCATTTGGAACTTCACCCGAGGACATTGAGTGTCTGACAGGACTACCACACAAGGATGTGGATCCTGTCACGACCAAGGCTATCTTATTAGATGAAGATTGCAAGTATTTGGAGTCTCATTTTCAATTATCTATTGATGCAATTGCAGTTTCTACTACTTGTAAGTTTATTTTCAGTTTTACATTTCATTTTGATTATTTTCAATTTTACATTTCATTTCATATTTAACTATAGTCTATGTCTCCTTGTATTTACACTTACAACTTCCCAAAACCCTTCAAAAAGAGGAATTCAACTCAAGGATTTTAGTCACCCATTTCTTTAGGTCATGGTGCAGTTCTTCTAGGACATAATTATATTGCAAGGTCGATATACATATATTCCATGGTGGGCTTTGGCTTATATCGTTCACACCCTAAGTGGGCAGAAATTTGACTGGTGCAATTACTTATCGTCCAGGATAAGAGGTGATTTGGCCAACGTTCATTTAAATGACAATGTTACCATCAACTATGTTGTCCCCTCAAAATCCTCTCTTTTGAAAGTCAAAAATTCAAAATTTTTGAGTTGGTGCCCTTTAGAAGTGTTTAAAGTGAAGTAAGAGGTTAAAAAAAGATAGGAAAATTTTGTTCTTTGAAGTCATTTTTGTGTTTTTGTAGGTTTATCGACATTTTTTTCCTCATGTCCCAAGTAGTCACGGGCCCATAGTTCATCGATTCACCACTTTCCTCACAGTACCTTACTTGTTGGCTTTATCGGATATTTTCAGCCCCCATGTGTCCCAAGTGCACTCAAACCTTCTGTTCACCGATTCACCACTTTTCCCGCACTATTTTTCTCATCATCTTTTTCAGCTTTGCACGTCCTTTGCATCCCTATGTTCCATGGACCATTTGTGTCATCTGGACCCACATTCTCCGCACTCTTCTTGGATCGGTTTTTCGGCTTTATGTTGTCCTCGTGTCCCAACATCCCATGGACATCTGGGCTAGTTTTTTCCACATTTTACCTTTTTGAGTCGGTGTAAGGGATATTAATTGTGCATTTATGATTTTCTCTCTCCTTTGGGCTATTTAAAGGGGATGACTGTTTATTCATTTTTCACTTTTCTTGCTCATCCTCCTTGCTCGTGCCTATGCCAATTTGAGTCGTTGCCTATTAGGGTATGTGCTTTTACATATTATTTCTCTTTTTCACCTCCTATATTTCTCTTATCTCTGCCACGATGAAGATACAATATTAAGGGCATGAACATCTTTCTTCCCTAGAGACTTTTGTACCAGAAATTGGTGATAGTGAGGCTCAACATTTAGATTTTCACTACTTCTGGAGTAGATTGAGATGCGATAACCCTACCCCCATGGATCAAATGATCAAGATAGCGGGATTGCATATGTTACTAGCTTCCCAATCTCTGTATAATGTGTTGATACCATGCTTGCATGCGTAGCTTGCTTTAACCCAGACTCCAAGGAAATTGTTGATGTACATGGTGAATTGATTGCACGACTAGATGTTGCTGCCATTTTGTTGCTCTACGCATCCCTGAGGTAGAAGAAGCTAATGTTCTCAATCTTACCCAAGCACAAGCATTGTTTGATCAATATAGTGAAAGATACAAAAGCTACTATAGCTAAATCATGGTTGAAGAACCCTAAAAAGGGGGTGTCCCGATTGTCAAAATCATTATTCAGGTTGATTTAAAAGAAGAGATGTCAAATATCATTACTCTACTTTCCAGAATCATGGGAATGCCCTCTACCAATGAATTTCACTTTTGGATGTGTCCCTTCATTAACATCATTTGTGAGGGAAAGAAAAATTTGAACTGGGGCGAGATCATTTGTGGGAATTTGATAGAACAACTAGTAAATGTTTATAGAACCCGAAAGTTCTATAAGACCTCCTACCTCATATACACTCTAGTAGGATCTCGAGAGTGGATTGGTTTCACTTTCATTGTAGACAGTAAGGATGCTCCCATATATGAATACTACCCTCAGTTCACCCTCAAGGTCAGTAACCATAATTTCATAAGGGTAAATGATGCATTCACCATGTACATTGTAATACTCCTAGAGGGTAACACTGCTAGAATATTTTCTGATGAAGCCAAAACTTTAATAACTAAATATGGAGCCTTCTTCACTCAATTTAGAAAGTTCTCCTATATCAAGTTGGCCGGTTTCGAGGTAGCACCCCTAAAGCTTCCCATGTTATACAATCATAAGATGGATCTGGTTGAGATTTGTGGGAAACTGGATAAACTCCATTGAACCTGTAGGGGATAAGAAGATTTTTGGCCTTCATTTCCCTATCTCTTTGGAAATTATACATGCAAGACATATCTAGATGCAAAGAATATTGATAGGACTATTGCTCCTCTCACTATTCATTTCTTCAAACCTAGGACTTGTTTTGATCTCAAGGGCTATATTTCCAAGAACCTCAAAATATTTTATCATCATCATCCCAATACTAAAGATTATTGGGCTGACTAGTGTTGATGATTTTGAGCAAAAGAAGACATTTTGGCAGATTCTCCCTTCAGCAAGTCATAGAATTCAACCTCTATAAAGTTCCTGAAGGGTTCCAAGATGATAATGAAGATTTGCAGTTCCTTGAATTTGAAAGATCTATCAAACACACTCCTCTAGAGACTATTGATTAGTTTGTGAAAGAGAGAGATGATTTGAAAGAAGTAATCAATCCTATTATTGTCAGAACCAAACTCTGGTTCGATAGGAAGATGAAAATCTTTAGGATGAATAAAGCTAAGTCTTCTTCATGAGAAACTTCCTCTCCTAGGAAGGGGGAGCATACACCCAACATAGAGGTACTTGAGAAATCTACCCCTTCTTCTTTAGCAAAGGTACCTTAGTAGTCCACCCATCCTCCTCCACAAAATTGTACCAGAAGAAAGATAAAGGCATTAAACAGAACCCATTGAGGAAGAAGCTCTTCTAGAGAAGCCAAAAGTACATATTGGGCTAGAAAATATTATTGACGTAAGTATAGATGATAGTGAAGAGATGAAAGATCCAGAAGAAACCCCTAATCTACTACCTCTGAGATAGAAGAAGGAAGGAAAAAATGGCTGAGCCTCTAGTTTAATGATTCTTCCTCTAAAGATGCTTCTGAGGTTGTACCAACCTCCCTTATGGAGACATCAATAGTGCAGACCTTGAGTGCCATGAGCTCACTTGCACTCGAACCTATTGCCCCATCTATTTCCTCTTCTTCCTTTTCTTGGGTTCAACCTCTAGTTGATAACAAGAAAAGGAAAGCTTCTTCTCAAGTGACAGTGCCCAATTTTGATGTTGTGGTAGCACTACTTGGTACTACTCCTCCTCCTCCAGAAAAGAAAGTAAAGACAACCTCAACGTTGGTAACAGATGCACAAGGTCAAATTAGTTCCTGGAAGTTGCAAAGCCCAAAGTGGATAAAGGGAGAAGGATATTTTGGATGCGGACTTAGAGCTTACTAATTCCAATGGGAGATATTTCACACCTAAAAGTGAGGTTCACAACCTCAGAGAAACCATGACCAAGGTTATTGAATGAGTGGAAAAAGGTAAGCATACTTTGGAATAGTTGGAAGAACATAACCAAGTTCTTTCTAACTTCATAAGATCATTTTTGGAAAAGGATAAAGTCTTGGACCCAACTCCATTGGCTACCCTTCCACCTCCCATAGTTCTCAACAAAGACGAGGTCCAAACTATCAAGAACATCCACAAATATACCACCTATGGGAAGGCCATTGAGGCAATGGTGGATGACATGACAGTAGTTATACTAAACTTCATTGATGAGGCTTTTAAAACTTATGAGAAGGTGTCCAAGTTGCAGCTGAAGTTCACAACATCAATCAAAGTTCTGGACAAAGAATTGAAACTCTTGAGTGGATTTATTATAGATCTCCATTTGATGGGGCAAACAGATGAGAAAATCCTATTGGTTAGTAAAGTGTTCGATGATGCCAAGAATAACTTATCAAGAACATGGATTTTCAGTATTGAATGGAAGATAAAGGTTCTAGAAGAAGCACTAGGGGAGCTAAATAATATGTGGCAAAAGGGAGAAGCTTTCAAGGATTGTGTTTTTTCTACCTTCAAATATATTCACTGCTAGATTCAAAATGAAACCACAGGTGTCCCTTTTTCTCTTCAGAAATCAAGGCTCAGTTTAAATCCTTTGTCAAAGAAAATCTATTCAAGGAGTCAATCACCAAGGAAAAATGAAGGATGTCTGCTCCCTCCAGTTAGCCATAACCGAGGCCAATAAAGAATTTCTAGAGAATAATGAATTTGACAAGGACATGGAGAAGTGTCTTGGCACATGGACTCATGCTACTTCCAACACTACAATTCCAAAAGGCATGGAGATTGTTGAGGTGTTGAAGAAATTCTGGCATCGGATCCTTAAGTCGGTTGGTCCTCCTCAGCCTCAACCGGATGTTTCTACCTCGGATCTTGAAATACTTATTTTATTTTAAAGTCGGGAAATTTTTATGTAAATTTAATTAAGGACTTTCTATCAATGTATTTCCTTAATTAATCTTTAAATATTTTGATTAAAAGAAGTGGTAACTGAATGTAACCGCTTTGGTAAGCTATTTATTGGGCTCTCCACACCATTGTAAAGGGATGGACTCGATACTTTTGAAAGTGTAAATAGAACTAAAAGCAATCAATACAGAAGAATTTTCCTCTTGTTTCATACTTCATCTATTATCCTCTCTTGCTTATCTGAAATCTGTGGATCATTAATCTTTTATGTTAAGAAACTTTGTGTTCTTATAGATGTGATTTTTGGAACTTTGTGTCTATGAAATAATGTCTTATGATTTAATATGAATGATTTTTTTGTATCACCCTTGCTCAATACGTATAAGGTTATATTTTTCTATCTATATTTCCTGAAAGTACTATTATATTCTACCTTTTCCCTTTTCTTAGTTCTTCTATTCTTTTGTATTGATAATCTATCTTTGTATTAAAACATTTTAGAAGATATCAGAGCTCCTCATTAATATGAAAGTTGTATATTTGTACGTAAGTTTTGTGGCTTGCTTTTAATAAGGAAAACTCTCTCATTAAAGAGGAGGGAATTGTTGTCCCCTGACTGTTGATCACTTAAAGTGTCAAATCAAAAACCAACAAGCTTGATAAATTTTATTTTTGGTTTATATTATGAATCCCTCTATAATTTACGTGCCACCACTCCACCAAAAGAAATGAATGCAAAGCTATCTAGCTTTATCGTTAGCAATTCAAGAGCAGGAGGTGAGTCCTAATTTTTGATTATTTTGTTTGTAATAATAATTATTTTTTGTAATATATATCTACTTTATTTTTTATTTTGGATTAATAAACAATTTACTATGTTGAATTATAACAAAAATATCTACAATGATATTTGCATTGCGAAGGGACACTGCTATTAGAGTACATTTCCCACCGGTTCGGAGATTAATTCTTGTCTCGGATGATCAACACAGGAAGAAACTACTCCACAATATGTCAAACAGATGAGGAGTTCCTTAAACCCTCAAACTGACACATCCACCATACCACAGGCATTAATAGTAGGTATTTTTATTTATGATGTATATATGACATATGTTTCAATATGTTTGAAAATAAATGTAATTAATTATTAATAACTTGTATATGTTTCAATATTTCTTGTAACTTATATTGCTTTGCTACAGAAACCTCTAGCAACATAGGATTATATCATCAGACTCATGGTAGCCCATAAAAAAATTATTTGAATTTGATCAAACACAACAAGACGTAGAAATATCTTCGGTACCTCACTCTTTGGCTCCAGGTATGAATTTCATTTTTGTATTTTTTTATTTTATTTTTTTAAACAAAAATTTGACAAGCTCATCAATCGTTGATGCTTAATAATGTTTTAGGACACACCTACCAGTACAACTCCTAGACATTTCAATCTACTTCTCTACAACAACCACATCAACTACAACAGGCCCAATTTGCACCTCAGATGGAATCCTTTCAACAAAGTAATATTTATAATCATATATGATATAATGTTACATTTATTATTATTTCAATCCTATTATGTTTTTCATTTGAATTTTCTTATGTTATTTACAAAATTACATTTGATTGTTGCAGGGCCTCCTCCACATCCAATTCAAAATCCATCTACTATGAAGAGGAAGATGCCACCTCCTCCACCTCCACCAAAAATATTAGGACCAGGTGTAGTGGCAAGCATATTTCATTTGTTCCTCTAGCTTCAAGTAGGGGCACCCTTAATTTTGTAGCTGAGTTTCCAACGTTTTCATTGGGAAATATTCCTAGTGGGTAGGGGTGTATCTATTTTGAACGAAATTTATTTAGATGAGGAATATCTAGGGATTGAAAGTAGGGTTCATGCCCATGGAAATTTTAATCCCCAATATATGATTCATGGTACAAGGTTGTCTTCTCGAATAAGAGTGGATAGATCAAGCACAACTTCTCTAATACATACTACCTTAAACGATGACCAAAAACTACTTTTGCACTTAATTCTCTTTTGGATAATAATTGTGAAGCCAATATTGATGTTATATTGAATAATTTAAATTGTACAAGTTTAGGGCTAAATTTCTTATTAAAGAAATAAATTCACAATTTAAAAATCACAACCAAAGACATATATTGTATTCTTTAGTTCAAAATGAGCCAGCTAAGCTTGATATTTTGTTGAATCAAGTTGTGTCTAGTTCTGTATCTTTTGAAAATAGTTATGATGATGAAGTGTTGGACATTATGTTGAATAGAATTGAGAATTTAAATGTAGAAGCACAATCCTACCATCATATGTGGTCGAGAGACAAGGGCCTTGTAGTTATTGCTAATGCAAAACGAGATAAGGCATTGGTAAGTCTCACTAAATTTTCAAATAAATTAGCATTTTTATAACTTTATTAATTATTTTTCTATTTTGAAATGCAATCGATTACGAAAATTTGAAAAATGAGGCTACAATGCTTGATGTGCATTTACAAAGTGCCAAAAAGTTTAAATGCAACAATTGAATTGAAGCAAAAACTTGTTATATTAAACAAGTAGAATAATACCTTGAGAAGGATCATAAAGGCACATGGAATGGATCTAGAGATACTGTTGAAGAAGCAAGCAGAACAGGATCCAACATTATTGTCTACTAGTGATGCAACAAATCTAGAACAAGAAATTCTTGTGAATATGGAAGCTACAACAAAGGATCTTGTTCAGTCAGGTGTTGTAAAAGAAATTTTTGTTGCAAAGGAGACATAAACAGAAGCCCACAGAGAAGAATCTTATCAAGGATGATTTCATTGTTGTGAAAAAAGTTTTAGAATATTTTTGTAAAATTGTTACAAATTCAACATATAAATATATATACTTATTAATGAAAATATTGAAAGTTTCAAACTTCAATCGATGTGGCATTTTAATTTTAATTTTGTTATATTAGTGCATAAGTTATTCAAGTGGATTCTTAATGTGATTATTATTCTCAATTGTGTTTGATATTACTATTTCATATTAAATTTAAAAATTATATGTTGTTGTATTTGTACTATGTTCATGCATAAGACTGAAAAATCTACCATAAATGGAATGATATTATTATCATTTAAAATAAAAATAAAAATAAGTATGACATTTCTCATTTAAAAACTCTAAAAAATTACATTATTGAAAATATTATTCAATAATGAACATGCGTATAAAAAAAATAATATACATACTTATATTCTAATATGAGATTTTCTTTCCAGAATTAAAATGTACATTCATTCTTCTTTACTCTAAATCAACTAGCTCAAACTAAAACATATATTTTTGTTCACAACATTGTTATCTAATCTTTCGCTACGATTTTCAATCATAGTTTCATTGTTATCCATAGTCCCTGTATTGAAATGATTGATTCCTCTCCTCTCTACAAGATAATTCCATACTACCATTACCCATTCATATGGAAATGTATCCATGTCATATCATGAAACACATAATCTCAAGCAAGTCTCAATATTTTTATCTAATCTGTTTCGATATTTTGATTTTATAAATGTTAGTGTGTTGAAAAATCTTTCATCTTCAATTGATCCCAATATCATTGTTTGACATAATTCATACAATTGGAAATATTCACTAATACTTTCACAAAGGATGGAACTAGGATACAAATTTTTCCATAGAAGTGTAATTTCTCCTTTCTTTGTTGGCTCACTCAATAACTCAAATTGTTTGCTCATTACCTGGCCGAAATTAGCTGATTGCAATGCAAGTGATTCTTTTTGAATAACACCATTAATATGAAAATCATTACATTCAATTTATTGTCCAAAATTCTTTATGATAATACCTATGTGTCTTTTAAATGAATCATCTATAGCTCCACCTCCTACATGATTCCAAAAGTTAGGATTGACCACTCCCATGGCCTCAAGAATCTCACCTTTTTTAAAACAATCTCTGATCTCACTGGATAAGAATTGCGATATTTTCCACAACTATTTTCTTGTTTCAGTATAATAGCATCAAATAAATTACATGTAAATGACACTTATTCAATCCATGATCCAACAATATCCATACATTTTTCGAATGTGTGCATTTGAATCTCCTTCTCGTTAACAAAGATATAAAGATGACCACATATATTGAATTTGAAGTAGCTGTTAGGATCCTTTAAATATGTTAGAGCTTTCCAATGACTAAAAACATGTCCTTTAAAGCATTCATCAGAGTTATATAACATATCTAGATTCTAACACACCCTTTTCCTGAACCTAATGAAGTCTACTATATAGATGGATCATTCTTGAGAAAGCTTTGTTATGCAATTCATTTCATGCAACATTGGAAGAATCCCACAAAGTGTAAACAATGTTTCCAAGTCTGTTAGGTGGTAAAGAAAATATTTTCCATGTCAACTTTCCTACAGTTCTTAAACATGAAACCAATTAAAGATGGATATTCCTCAAAAACTTTGTGTGTAGGCTCATACATAGAAATCCATCTAGTATCAACATCTTTAAGAAGTTTCTTACCATCTGTGACCCCAAGTGAAAACTTCTGAAAACTCTAGAAATATTTTCAGACTACTTGACATATAGGCATGGAGTTCACGGATAAGCTCTTCAAAATTTTCAACACATTCAAATGTGCTTACTATCCTATATGTAAGATTCATCCTGTGAGCCATGCAATGAATAAGAATCATATAAGGAGCAACATATGTTTAGAGATGCACACATAGACCATTTCTATGACCCTGCATCACTGATGCACCATCAACACCAACACAAATAAGCTTTGTAGCTATAAAATAATTATCCATTCCTATTATGTCCTTCAAATTAGATATAACCAATTTGAAAATATTTTCAGCATTGCAATTTTCTTACATTTTATGAACAGATAATAGATGAGGTGTCCTTTTGTGGTTCTAGAAATTATATACATGCATGCAAACCCAAGAAGTGTTGTCAACAATTGTAACCTCATCAATTGAAAGGGAGATAAAACTTGCATTCTTGACGTTTTCTTTCGATCTTCTTGTTCAATCATCACAAGACATCTTGTCATCTCCCAAGCACTACTCTCTGACCAATGTGAATGTGGAAGGTTTGGAAACCCATTGAACTTGAACAATTTTTTATATTCTGAAAAATCTGAAATTGGTCTACCCATTTTAAGAATAAAGAATATGGTTGAAAACTGGGTAGTTTTTGCCTTCAGATTTTCATTTCAGCTTTTCCAAAATTTGCATTAATGGTTCCTCCTTTCTCTTGAAGTTTTTGAGTGTGTTTCATTTTATTGTCATACTCCTCCTTATATTTTACATGCATGCACTCTTTTGCAGTTTTCCATCTATGAGTATTCATTATTTTTCCATCATTTTCAGTGACTGTGTAATATACTTTGCCACAATGTTTCTCTATAGTGTCCAATTTAAGCTACATTTTATGTTCTTTACCTAATTTCCAACTACAAATAGTACATCTACATTATTTGGGAGTATCACTACCATTATCTAGTTGTACAGGTTCAATGAATGGGTATTTTGCTGCCCAATCTACCTGAAAAGACCTTCCTATTGTCCAAGATGTTTTCTTCTTTCTCACATATTTATTTTTTTCAAGTGTCCTGTCAATATCATCTTCTAATGGAATGTTTTATTTTGAACATTCATGTATTGTTTCAATATCATCTTCTATTGGAATGTTTTCTTTTGAACATTCATGTATTGAATGCATTTGGCAATCGACAATCTTCTAGCTCTGACATGTCTGGGTCCTGGTCAATTATATCTTCATCTAATGAAATAATTGTTTCTTTAGGGTTTATGTTTTGGTTTACTATTTCATGTTGAATATAATTAACAATAGGGGTTTCTATATTCAAAAACAAAAATGTTTTTACTGTTACAAAGATATAAAAAATTAAACTGAAATTAATGAAAAAGAGGATTTTTTTATGATAATCTATTACAACTTACCAATACCCATGTTAATGTTTCCGATGGATGCATGTTGGGTCTTCATTTTTTTTGTTGGCTGAAAAAATTTAATATGCTACTTTTTCTTTTTAGCTTATCTACCTTTTGTTGATTATTCAGAGAATCCATTGTACCTATCCATGAGAAATTTTAAAATAGATCAGTTTAATCAAAATCTAAACAATATTTTAAAATTTGTAAATGAAACCAAATTCGAATGAATATTATGCTACTCTAGTGGCAGGATGAATGATGGTACCGATCGACAACATGCAATATTCTTCCGGCTGAGAGCATACATGATGTTGTTAGTTGTGACAACATGCGGTATAGTATGCTACTGTTTGGGAGCATGGAATATATGATCCGGAGGGCAGCAGCATGTAGTATGCTTTGGTCGACAAAAGATTCAAGATGTTACAATAGTAGCATATACGCATGTTGCCATATAGTAACATACTGCATGTTGCCATATGGTAGCATACTGCATGTTATCGGTTGGTAGCATACTGCATGTTGTCGGCCGGGAGCATATTTCCTGTTGCTAGCCTATTGCATACAGATAGCAGACACTATGAAAATGCTACAGAACAAATTAAAGTACTTTGAAAGTAGAAATGAAATATCCGGTGACTAGTCATGGGATCAATGACGATCAACGAAAAAATTGTGAATTTGTGAGGAATATTTGATGACCATGCAATTTTATAGAAGGGGAAATTGGATGTTTGGAACTATCAACTATGAATAATGAAATATAAATACTTAAATAGTATATATATGAGGGGAATTTGGAAGTTTTTAAAATTCATGCTAAGGGAAATTTGAATGATAATAGTCGGCTATTGGTGTAAACTCCTTGGCAAACCGACCCTAAAATTGACTTCTACCCCAAAAATTTTGGCGAACTGGTCCTAGCTGGTACTCAAAAAATTCACCAATTTCAAATTTCAAAATCTGGAATATTTGTGAATTAATGAATATTCACCACTAAATGTTTCCCTAAATTAAATTATGGGTGGGTTACTACATTATAAATAAATGGTATCATTAACTTCTTGAATGCCCTAATAATTTTTCCATTATGACTATAACTATGGGGGAATCATGTATTCCCATTCAAAATGTTGCAATTTCCATTTCCTATGACTATTACTTTTCCTACATTTAGTATGTATACTCATACAACTTCCCATTCCTCTACTAATATAAATTCTCTTAAGAATTTGATACATAATTCATAAGCCCAATTATTACTATTACAATAAGGTACCCCTATCTATTCTATTTTCATAGACTCTTTCATTCAACTTCTTCACAACCCACTTAATCATGTAGTGAATTCATATCATTTACCTCTGCCATGATTTCTCCTAATATTCCTATCTACAATGAAAATAACAATCCTAAAAATCTTCATGATTTTCATGCCACTTTCTTAGACTATGATTATAATGATTTTCTAATTACTAATCTCTTTCCTACAATACTCGAGGCTAATTTAGTGAATTTCTTGTTGGAGGAAGTTTCTCAAAAAGTGGAATCCTCTAAACCACCTCGCTTTTCATGTTTATGGTCCCCAAAAATGAGATGTGAAACCTCAAACTTCTTGTTTGTTAGACATAGAATCATATTGCATGGTTCATTTGAACAACACTCTTTGAAAACACACTTTTTCATAATCATGTTAGAGCCAACTTGGCTTATGCTGATGTTGGTAAGAATTTAAATTCATCTAAGTGAACCCCGTAAGAATACTCCATGTTTAAGCATCATTTATCATTATTGGATATCACTTGCTCCTTGTGTTTCTCTATTTACTAAAGAAGAATATGGAATTTGAAACGTAGAATTTATATTTTCCCTCCCTTATGTAGGGCTCCTTTTTTAGGCCATTTAGCCTTAATTGTTGAAGTATAAAAAAAAATTTAGCCAACTAACTCTAGGAATGTTAGGTTCATTTTGAGCTTCATTTATCAGTTTTACACTCCATCTTTTTTTCATAATTCATTATATATTAGAGAGTTAATTTGAGAATTTAAAAACCTCTTCATTATATTGGATGATGTTTTTACGAGCCCACTTCATGGCTACTCTTAGACCAAATTGTGCAACAACGTAATCTAAGGTCGTGGACCCATGTTGGCCCTCTAAAGTTTGTGTTAGGGATAAGAATAGTATAGTGGTTTTATTGCATGCATATGGAATTAAAATACATTGTTCACAGACTATAAATAGATGGTTAGAAAAATTCTAGACTTGTGTGATGTGACACATCCTTAACCTCCCTTGTGACCAAAGAAAAAAGATATGTATTGGAACCGTAAGCTACTATGATATATATGTTAATGTATGTTTTTTACATGTAACACTTGATAGGATAATGTTTTCACCCCTCTATTTGTGCAAAAATAAGAAATTTTTTTCTCTACCCTCCCTTTCTCACTATTAAATCTGAATTGAAATCTGCTCTAAAAAATGGAAACTTTTTATGAACTATTTTTCTCTCCTTTAATATTGTTTTTTGCATGACAATAGCATGTTAAAGTGGGGGTGGATCCATGCCATCAATTTTCACTGACCCATGCTCACATGGTTTTGTAAGATGCAAGAAGATGGTGAAATGACATGGTTGTAATTCATTTTTTATTATTATTGTAATATGTATATATATGTATATTGGGATAAAACGTATTGCTACATTTCACATGGCTGTCATTACACTATTTTCTTTAAAAAAATTCCTTGTTGCGCATAAAAAGGCCTATTACATGTAGATATCGGACACTATGCAAACTCTATAAAAATTAATTAAAGTACCTTGAAAGTAGAAAGGAAATATCCGATGACCGGTCGTGGGGTGAATAACGATCAGCAAAAAGGAATTACAAATTTACAGGAATATTTGATAATTGTAATTTTATGGAAGGGGAAGTTGGATGTTTGGAACTATCAACTATGAATAATGAATTATAAATACTTAAATAGTATATATATGAGGCGAATTTGGAATATTTAAAATTCATGCTAAGGGAAATTTGAATGATAACAGTTAGCTATTGGTGTAAACTCCTTGGTGAACCGACCCCTAAAATTGACTTCTACCCCAAAATTTTTGGAAAACTGGTCCTAGTTGGTACTCAAAAAATTCACCAATTTCAAATTTCAAAATCCAGAATATTTGTGAATTAATGAATATTCTCCAATAAATGTTTCCTTGAATTAAATCATGGGTGGGTTACTACGTTATAAATAAATGGTATTATTGACTTCTTGAATGCCCTAATAATGTTTCCACTATGACTATAACTATGGGGAATCCCGTATTCCCATTCAAAATGTTGCAATTTCCATTTCCTATGACTATTAATTTTCCTACATTTAATATGTATACTCATACAACTTCCCATTCCTCTACTAATATAAATTCTCTTAAGAATTCAGTACATAATTCACAAGCCCAATTATTACTATTACAATAAGGTTCCCCTATCTATTCTATTTTCATAGACTCTATTCAAATTCTTCACAACCCACTTAATCATGTAATGGATTCCTATCATTTACCTCTTGCCATGATTTCTCCTAATATTCCTATCTACAATGAAAATAACAATCCTAAACATCTTCATGATTTTCACAACACTTTCTTAGACTATGATTATAATGATTTGCTAATTACTAATCTCTTTCCTATAATACTCGAGGCTAATTTTTTTAAAATTCTTTTGGAGGAATATTCTCAAAAAAAGTAGAATCCCTTTGAAACCACCTCAGTTTTAGTGCCTATGGTCCCTAAAAATGAGATGTGAAACCTCAAACTTTTGTTTGTTAGACACATAATCATATTACATGGTTCACTTGAAAAACTCTCCAAAAGCACACTTTTGCATAACCATTTCAGATCCAACTTGGCTTACATTGCTATTGGTAAGAATTTAAGTTCATCTAAGTGACCCCTTGAAAAGAATACTCCTTGTTTAAGCATCATTTATCCTTTTTGGATACCATTTGTTCCTTTTGTTTATCTGTTTACTAAAGAAGAATATGGACTTTGAAACATTCAATTTATATTTTCCCCTCCCTTATGTAGGGCTCATTTTTTAGGCCACTTAGCCTTAATTGTGAAGGACAAAAAACAAATTTAGCCAACTAACTCTAGAATGTTGCGTCTAGTTTGAGCTTCATTTATCATTTTTACAATCCATATTTTTTTAATAATTCATTATATATTAGATAGTCAATTTGACAACTTAAAAACATCTTCATGATATTGGATGCTCTTTTTACGAGCCCACTCTATGTCCGCTTAGACAAATTTGCAACAACGCAATCTGAGTTCGTGGACCCATGTTGGCCCTCTAAAGTTTTGTGTTGGGGATAAGAATAGTATACTGGTTGATTACATGCATATGTAATTAAAATACGTTGTTCACAGACTATAAATAAATGGTTAGAAAAATTCTAGACTTGTGTGATGCGACACATCCTTGACCTCCTCTTGTGACCAAAGAAAAAAGATATGTATTGGAAACCGTAAGCTACTATAATATATATGTTAATGTATGTTTTCTACATGTAACACTTGATATGATAATATTTTCACCCCTCTATTTGTGCAAAAATAATAATTTTTTTCTCTCTCTACCATCCCTTTCTCACTCTTAAATTTGAATTGAAATCATGCTCTGAAAATATGAAAACTTGTTATGTTATTTTTCTCTCCTTTAATATTGTTTTTGAATTATGATAGCATGTTTGAGGGGGTGGATCCATGCCATCAATTTTCACTGACTCATGCTCACATGGTTTTGCAGGATGTAAGAAGATGGTGAAATGACATGCTTGTAATTCATTTTTGTATTATTGTAATATATATATTATATATATATGGGAAAATGTATTTCTACATTCACATGAAACTTTCATTGCATTATTTTCTTTTTAAAAAAATTCCTTGTCGCATGAAGTTTTAGTAAACTCATAATTTTCCTTTGATATCAAGTTTAAAGAATTAGCCTAATTTTACCAAATGCTCTTATTGATTTCATTTGTACTTATGTTGTGAAACCTACATCATGTATGGTAGAGGGAGTATTTCCATATGAATAAAAATCAAATTGTTAGCATTTTAGGGTGTTTGGAAAATGAACATGTGGTCATGGGTTTTATCCTAATTTTGAATTTTGTATTGTTAAGGGGGTAGATGTATATGCTAGCTTGAAATGAATTAATCTTTATAGTTTTCTCTAGTATGAAAATTTATAAATGAACCTTGTGTGTGTGTGTGTGTGTGTTGTATTAACTACCTTGGAAATTGTAAGAAAGAAACCTAAACAAAAGGCCAACCTTAGAGTAAAATTTTGTATGATTTACCCCTCTTGTGTGATCACCTTCATGACATAGAAAACTGAGATTTTAGGATGAGCCTAGTTCCTTATACTCAATGGAACCTCCTAGCTTAAGGAAATAAGATTCCAAATTTAGGTTACCATAATAACATATACACATATTGACATCATCACAAAACCCCCTATAGGAACGATAATGTTTAAACACTATCTTGAGTATGTGGGTTTCATCTTAGGAATGGATTTGTGCATGTGGATGGTAATAAATTGATAATGATGTGTGTAATCTGCTTTCTAGTGATGGATTGGACCTAGAAAACCCCTGTCATGCTAAGAAAATACTTAAGACTATTACCAGTTATGTCCCTATTTATACTTGGGTCAAGCCTTGCAAACATGTGTCCATAACATAGGAACATTCATGTGAGGAAAGGGTTGCACTATGCGTACCCTATCACATTGGGTATGAGTACAATTGTTTTCCCTAGGTTTTGTAATTCTAGTCTCGTCTTGAACAATCTATTCTTCATGTGTGTTGTCTTTGGTGCTCTAGCGGGTAGCCAAAGCTTTATGAATGTTTTGGGGTAGTTTTTACCTTCAAAAAGACCCCATTAAAGATATTTAAATGAAATGAGTGGAAATTTTTCATAAGTTACCTATGTATGAAACTATTGAGTTGAATCCCTTAATTTTTCACAAATAGAAGTGTTACCTTGGCAAGAAGTACCTTTGGTTGTGTAAAGGTTGCAAGGTAAGGATATTTGGTTTCCCTAAGTTTTTCCTATTAGTTTGGCATGGACTCCTTTTAGGTGTTAATGAAAGTAGTCTATGGTGGACCTCTAATGATATTTAGGGTGAAATACACTTTACTGTATGTTTTACCAATGAGAAGGGTAGTGGATATAAGGTAATATCAGGGTGTATAAAATTTTAAGTGAATGTCTCCTTGTAACATGTATCTAATACTTAAATTGCCCAGAATAATATAAACTTTGTTAAGTGTGAAATCATACTCCTTAGAATCTTGATGTCTAAGTAAAGGACAAGTATTATATAAACCTTAGTTGTTATAAAAGGAAGTCAATGTAATGACGTAAGGGTTATAAGAACATGAGTAAATGAGAGGAGATTTTGGAATGGTTGTTAAATGTCGCATACACCTTGAATGATGCCAACATGACTAAAATGAATAAGATAACTGTTATAACAAATAAAAATAAAATAGTGCCTCATTAGTGATCATTCAACCTATTAAATGGGAAACTTGCAATACTTAAGGGATGAACATATTCACCATACCCCTCATCGTGGTTTAAACAACAATGTTAAATGATTAAAATTATAAAAAGGGGAATTTGAGACTTGTCCCTTTTGACTCGATGCAAACCCTCTTTTGCGTATCATGAATGATGCAAACTAAGTATTTAAGTTAAGTAGTTAGAATACATAGTTGTAAAAACTTAAAAATTAAAAGAGTGTAATCTTAGTGTTTAAATGCTACTCGAAAAGAACACAAATCTATCCACTCTTTACCTAATAGACTTCCTTTTATTTCATGTGAATCTCCCTTGTTACAATGAAGGTAAATTACAAAACCAAGTAAACATACTCCTTAGTAATGAATCCTTAAAACAAGTACTAGTAGCCTCATGTGTGATTAAATGTTCCTATCAACAATCAAGCTATATAGATAAATTGTGATAAGATAAACAAGAAAAATCAAATGGAACCATTATAAGTAAAATGTTAAATGAAATAAATAAAATTCCTTCTATCATTATCCTATATTTATGACCTTCAATATGAGAACCATGACTTTTCTCATCAAATTTTCCACGTGGACAAGTTCCTCCTCAAAGGTAGGAACCCCATAATCATTACTTTCTTCTTGGACTCTTATTTTACTAATTGAATACATGTTAGAGGGATCAAATGTGTAGTTTGTACACATGTATTTTCCCCTCCCTAAATCATGTAATAGGCCTACCCTAAGCTTAAACCAAGTCAAAAATATATGTATGGATGAATACTATAAAAATATAGACTAATCCCTCAAAGGACATCTATTAACAACATATTATGGCAAGAACACAGACGATCCCTCGAAGGACACTATCAATTAAAATTACATAAAAATATGGCCATCTAATATCAAAATAAAAAAAATGTAGACCACTTCCTTGAAGGATGGCTACAAAAGGATTCCTACATCGATCATCCTTCACATCAAAAGTCAAAATAATCAAAATCATCGTAGGAAAGCTTCCCGCATCGATCAAATTTCCTATCAAAAAGAAAACTTCCTACATTGATCAGTTTACAACAATAAAATATAGTTGGGGCATAAAGACTACAAAACCCTCAAAGGATAACCCACTCCCCCATAAAAACCACATATGAACCCTTCCCATGTTGTAATAAGGTATATAAGTTCATTATATCCATGATCCTACATGTGACTAACTATTGTTAGTTATATGTTAACATTTATTACAAGGCCTCAAGTGCATTGTCATACATATTAAATTTACCATCATATCATATATATATCAAATCTAGTTAAATAGTAAACATCTTACATTTACTCTTGACCATGTTAAAATGCATTAAAAACATATAAAGATCATTATATTTAAGTCACATCACATTAACACTTAACATCATATCCATACATTTAATCTATATAACATCTATAAACCACATCACAAATTCATATATAACATCAAATCAAAATCAATCATAACACATGAATCCAAAATCAAACATCACACACACACACACACACACACACACACACACACACACACACACACACACACACATATCATTGAAATTTGATAAAACAATGCCTCAAAAGGGCTCTATACATCCAATTCATATACAAAATACACATATTATGTGGTAAAATGAAAATCAGATAGCCTATCACAACCTTGACTTCCCTCTATCCCTCCATCATGTCCCAAATCTCTTCGGGATATGCAACATAACTAGTTCTCGCCGAGGTATCCTGTCGAGTTGATCTACGCTCACTCGATCTATACTCCATGTAACGAGGTGCATCTTGGAGGTTCTCTATCACAAGCCACTCATAGTATCACATCTCATCTCCTAAAGCATGATACTTCTATATAGTCACAAAACCTCGATGCCTCATCTAACCTCCACTTGCTTCCAACAAAGCTATCCTATAGTAATTATGGTCTTCCCACATATGGCCCTACTTCTCCCTATGTTCCAATTTCCAAGGCCTCATAATTTGTTCATGTCTCCCCATACTTCACCCACAATGCCTCTCGTTGTCGGATTATCGGTCCCTCTATTGTTGTTGTATAGAATCACGCTCTAGGAATTCATGAACTCATTCATTTCATTCATCATCCCTCTTCTTGTGAGTTGTGTCTCACTCTACTATCAACTCGATACTCTCTATCTAAAGTGCATCAAATGATTCCTGCAATCTATCCAAATCCTCATCACCCTCCTCCTTTACCTCCAAATCTCTACGTCTCTACCCCAGTTTATCTCCTTAGGAATCCTATTGCTGCATCCACCACTCATTGAACACCTCAACAAACCAAGCATCATCAACATCTACACCCTTGGTCTCCCCATCCTCCTCCTCCTGTTGTGTCTTATCCACCATCAATGGCCGGAAGGTCCCTCTCATAATCATCTCCCCAATAGAAAATATACCCACCATCTATCTGCTAAGGTAACCCAAACTACCTATGAACCTTAGGGAATTATACAAACTCAATCATGTTCACTCACCACCCCGAATCCACCATACCCATCTCAAATAATCCAACTATGCATCCATACTAGGCCATGCAAAAATGTAACATATGGCCTCCATACAACATCATCTCCTAATAAACTACTAAGTTTCTTAGAATAGTATGCCTCATCCCACTCCACCCCGTCGTCTTTCATCCATCCAAACCTCCATTGCATGAACCCCACCACATACTCTGTTAGGTCCCCTACCCTCCAAGGTATACCATATGGCCTCACCACATTAATGTGTTCATAAACCTAATAGTGCAATAGAAACCCCAAATCCAAACCACATATCCTCCCTATAACATACATCTATAGCTCATGGTATACCTCAGCTAGCAAAGCACACCCCTAGGAATACAATTTTTCAAAGGTGCTCCATGATCCCATCTACGACCTCTACTAGTGTCTATAAAAACCAGCCTCCTCCTGAGTCTAGCAATGCATACCAAGAAATAACCAAAGATGACCATCAATATCAACTAGTTCCCTAACACCTTTGCATCATAACAACTCTCAATGTGAAATCCCTTTATAATATGATGTTTAGGGCACCATATCTATATAATCTCCTCCTAACATCTAGATGTTCCTCTCATGTGATAGGAATTAATCTCTCCCCTTGAATAGGAAGTCTCGGTATATGGTTCACATCCTCCAATGTCATAGTCATGTTTGTAGTATGGAACCATAATATCCATGTACTCTAGTCCCATCTATCTAGCCAATCAACCATCAATCCCCCATCTCTCAGTATCTACAGGTAGTGATAAAATCCTCGAAACCAACGACTATCAAATGAGCCCACTCCATGTCTATCACATCACCTATAATGTATTCTAGCATGTCAAGGACTCTATCACATTCAAGTAAACCATATCTCTCTCCTACAAAACAAGAAAAAAATCACATCCATTAGCCATTTCATCCAATCAATAACCAATTGTCACTGACTATAAACCATGAATAATTTACACACACATCGATCGATGATGATCGTCCCAATCAATGTCGATCGTATGATCAACGAAGATCATCCCAATCATTATCAATCATACGATCAAAAATAATTAGGCATTCTTGTCCAAAAATTCAAAAATGCAAAAAATTGATAAAAACACAAAAATAGAAAAATCACAAATCTCGAAGCTACTTACCCCTCATCTCACCTGTTTCCTCTTTTGGCTACTTCCGCTCACCTCCATATCTCAAAATACTTAAAATTTATTTCTCAGAGATCTCAAATAAGAAATCAACATGTGTAAATGATCCATTTGCACATCTGACTCAGCTTATATAAACCCTATTTATAGGATCACCGCTGATAAAAAATTCATTCCGATCCAGTCCCCTAACCACCGAAGATCATTAATCACCATCGATTCCATCCATTTTTACAACATTTTATCAATTTTGGTATCCTATACCTTTCCAACCTACACTTCCACACCATATAGAGCCCATATTCCATTTTTTTTATGCCTAACACCTTGTCAAAACTATTTTTATTAATTTTAAACACATTTTGGATGTATGCCTTGATCCATTGGTCCCACAGGTTCACACATCCATGCAAGAGCACTCCAATTAGACTCTCTCCTTGCAGTAATATTCCAAAAGCACACATTTGTAGTATTACCACATTAACATTTCCCCTTGAGGCCATATAATATCCCCTACCAAGTGTTTCCAAGACTACTACCATCTCTATCATATTCCTCCAACATGTTCATTTTATACTACATTTAATCCTCGGATCATCTTTAAGAAAAAATATTCAATCCGTCTCACTCTTTTCAATACAATGACCAACAAAGTTGGCCATTGTCTTGAGAGGGAACAATATCCTTATCAATAAACTAGGGCATTTCAACAGTAGTTTTTGTCTCACTACCTATGCCTACAAATAGCTCAACAAAAAGGGGAAAATGTAGAAACCAATTTTTCACCCCTAAGTTACCCTACACATATTAATTATAGTATCATTATTTACATTATCATTATCACTCTCCTAAATTCCATTATCCCTTAATTTAATTTACTCAGCATAAAAAACCTCATTTTTACCCTCCCTAACCATCTAAAACCAAACCTATCCTAAATTACCATAACCATCCCAACCCCTAACCTCTTCATACTTAAATACTTAACCTCCCACCAGCTCTAAAAAAACTACAAACCTCGATGGAAAATGGTTTTAACCATTTTCCATCATCTCTTGTTTTTTATTAACCATTTTGACCAAAATCGATGGTGATCCATGATCGCCGAGAGATCATTGCAGATGTCGTTGATTCTATTTAATTTCCCTCCTTCCCCATTTATCGAGCTAGACATAGACATATATGGATTCATAGATGAATTTATGAGACCATATGCAATCATCACAACATTTAAATATCTTTCACAACTTGCTGCCACCTCCTTAGAGATCCACGAGCCATAAAAACATTCAAAAATGTTAGTGCATTTCTATTTTTCATTTTAAATCATTTCTTACATTAGTCATATCCTACAAAAATGCATCTTACATCCCTAATAACCATCATACTCTCTCTCCCATTTCATTATTTAATCAATCTTTTATCATATCAATCAATATTAATAGGGATCGCCTCTGATCCCTGATCATCATTAATCAAGTCCCCATCCCTTCAGAACTTATTTATATCTTTATGCATATCAAAATACTAAGTTTCTATACTCATTTTGTCTCTTATTTCCCATGTATTTCATATTAGCATTTCCAAACTCTGTCATGCATCAAATAAAATATGTTTAAATTAGTCTTGTTAAAGAAAACCACTTTGTCCCCTATCACAGCTGATTCCTAATCGTCGTCGATCTCTATCATTTCAGTAATTTTATCAATTATCATATCTTTCTTACTCTATTTCAGCCTAATCTATTTTATTACAAGATGTATTCTCTATAGATGATAGTTCTAGGTGCATCACACCCCATTACAAGAATCTAAGACCTCTTGATCATTCAAAACCTTTCATGTAGGAGTAGTTTAATATTTCACATGAGCTTAGCTTGTGTTTCAATGCCTTGACACTTGAGATCGAGGACATCGAGAACCAACTTGATATCATATGTGAAATACAAGATGCAAAAGAACAAGTTTGACTCAACTATTTCTTGGACTTCAAGCTCGTTATAGCTCTAGCCTTGGTTTCCTATCAAGTAGAGAATGCTCTTTCTACCCCTCTTGAATTATAATTTTTTATCAATATCTTATTACATTATCAAATCACTTGATTTTAAAACATGAGTTGACACCCTTCAAGAAAGCCCTTTGGATTCTCGACATCGACCTTTACTCAGAAACTCATTTAATCATTATATAATATTTTCTTGTCTATCCATATTTGTATATATATTTCTCACTTGGTGAAAGGAGGAGTCTCTTGCATTGTTCGCATATTCACTCATCCCAAAGTTGTGATTATCGATGTAGGTTTCAGTAAACCCTATTTTATTTATATTTTTGGTATTTCAACATAATAGCAACTAACCAAAAATCACCATAAACACAAACACAAAAATGATGTTATAGGGAAAATATGTTTTTAATGAAGGTAAATATTTGAATAAGAGTTGGGTTCACTAAATTTTATTATAAATTCCTAAAAATATAGATTAACTTAGAATGGAAAATGTAACGGTGATGTTATAGGATGATTATTTTGAATTAGTTTCTAACACCGATCATACACATTCGAATAAATCATTCATAATTGCAGAAATTATTAAATGATAAGACAATTTCTTAAAACTACACCAAAAGATAAGTACTTAGTTACATCTATAGTGGTACAAGGATTTAGACTTGGTGAGAGGTTTGTTATGGATATTAAAATTCTTAGTCTCTAAAAATAACATTGGTAACTTCCCTATTTAGGACCATATGACTACTCTAAGGTATTGACCTCTTCTATAAATTCTTGAATGTATACATAGTGGGCATCTATAACTTTCTTCCTGGTTAGGAGTGAATTTGATGACCTTATATTTGAAATGTTATGTGTCACACATTTTGAAACCCTTTAATTGATGAGAAACAACATCAAATCCTAACTATGTGTAGGAGACCTTACAAAAAGGTTAATATTTGGGTTGAAGTGTAATTTTTGCACTTCCTACATCTTCACTACTTTAAAGATCCCTCAAATTTCATGTGGTTCTCCAAATAGCATATCATATATATATATATATATATATATATATATATATATATATATATATATATATATATATACTATTTTGGTAAATTGATCACTTTACAATGAGGAAGGATGGATTGGAATGCTTGAGCTTGACTTAGATTTGGAAGATCTTTAGATTGGGAAGATTTACTCTTTAACCTAGTTTGAGTGCTTTAGATCTATGTGGTGGATTATATAATTGGTGTGAAACTACTCTAAGACTATTTAGGAGAGCCTTCTTGCTTTAGTATTGATATTTTCAATAGAATCTCATGAGAATGCCATGTGAGTTATAAAGTGCAGTTGAATTTTTAAGATAGGATTCCATATGTTATATATTAGCATTATGGTAAACCTAAGAAAATGAATCGATTCATATAATAATTTTTACATTAAAATAAAAGGTCATCGAGATGGGAGGGTCCAAGATTTTGTAAGTCAATTAGTACTTGTACACCATTATGGACCCGAGAAGTAGGGTTTTGGATAGGTGGATATTGATGAAAACTCAATGTTTGGGAATGATGAGTGGAGTTGAATTACTTCCTTGGTTGAATAATATTCTCTAGATGAATGAAAAATAAGTTTGTAGAGATGAGAAAGTAAAAATAAGATATAAGCATGTACGTCAACGAAGCTTAGGGTACAAAAATTTTCATAGCATACGAGAAAGAGCCAAACTTATCATTATAACATATTAGTTTCCAAATTTGAGTGTCTACAACTACATTAAGTATTTTAAATGATTCATGGTTCTCTTATGCAAAGGATTATTATTTTTCATGTGTTTATGTGAAGTTGTGTTGCATTAGATTTGTTTTTCCAAAGATGTCTTGAAGTATTGTGATCAAATGTTTAGATGTTTCCTAATATATAATAACACACTAGTCTTTAGATATTATATTAATATTTATTAATTAATTTAAATTTTCATGAGAATTATGTGTGTCTATGCAATAATTATTTGAGTTCTATTTTGAACCTTAAATAAATAAATTTCTTTAATTATCTTTAATAAATTGGAGGATCTTTTTAAGAGAGAAGTTGTGTTATCTTTGTTATCTTTACAACATAGTCTAATGCTTGAATGAATTTTTTTATTATAAAATTTCAGTTGTGCGCCAATAGATATTTTTAATCAATGTACGATAAAATAAAGAGTGGGTTTTCTTCATGAATGAAAAAAACATTTACATCATAGATTAGTAACATTTAAATATTTATGTGACTCAAGAGTAAAAATGGTATTTGCAATAATACGGTTCTAGGAAATTCTCACGGGTTTTTCTTGTTAATTTATAATTATTTATAAACAAGGAATAACCAATTTATTTAATTCTACAATGAACTTGGTTTACACAATTTGAACCTTAAATATTTATATTAAAGATAAAAACAATATTAATGAATCATTGAATTTACATGATACTAGCTTAAAGTACATTCTAGCTACTCAATGCATCATTACACAAATATGTTGTAATTACATGATACTAGACGATGCTACTATTTTTTATTTTGTAAAAATAAGTTGTGTGATTTTTTTCTTATACAAAGTAAAAATAGTGAAATTTTAAAAACCTAAAATTAGTTGTAATTGAAGGGGGAAGGAAAAAAATTGAGTCGTCTCTACTAGGGTTTCCTCCACACACACTTATCATTCTGTGACATCTTTAGGAACTACGGGATAGTAATATTATCAGTATTTTCTAGGGTTTCTCACCCTCTGGGAACCTCTATATAATGAGCTCTCCCACTTCAATCCTGGTTGTTGCAACTATAGCTGGAGATAGTGGAGATTTGAATAATGGCACCGCCACCAAAACACCCTCGGAAGTTCATCCCAAAAGTTTTCCACAAGGTAATGACTCTCCTCTTGATGTTGTTTTTCCTATTCCTGAGTTTAATTTGTTTTTCAAGGGTTGGAACAATTCTGTTTCATTGGGTATTTCATGGGTCACATCCCCTATGAAATCATGCTCAAATATTTGGTTAACTCGGCCTAGACTCCTCATGGAGTCTTTCTTGAGAGTGTACAAAATATGACCAAAGGATTCTTCCTTTTTGCTTCTCTGACCTAGCCAATGCCCCCAACATTTTGGCCCAACAGGCCACTTGGTATGTTTGTAACTCCTTGTTGGTCCTATCTCCATGGACCAAAGACTTTGTGGTTTTTGAGTATGTTGCACTTAAAGTGCCAGTCTGGGTGGAATTTCCTGGCCTACCCTTGCCTTGTGTTCATTTCTTTCCTAAGATTGCATCTTCTATCTAGTGGATGGTCTACCTTGAACAACAACATTATTACAACAATCGTCCAAAGAAGCGTGCATGTGTTGAAGTAGATATATCTATGGAATTGAAAGAATTTGTGGAAATTCAGATGGGAGACAAGCGTTACTCCTAATGTAGCTTATATACCAACTTCCCTAATAGTTGCTTATGGTGCAGGACATCTAATAATAAGATCAAGGATTGTCTTATTTATGTCCCTCATAATCACCCAATAGCTAAAGTGGCTCTAGAAATGACCAAACCCACTCAAGAGGAAGGGTGGCAAATAGCTGGTGGCCGTAAAAATAGGAATAAAACTCAACAACCTAATGCCTCTTGTTCAAATGGCCCACGTGAGTCAACTATTAAGGAACAACCCCATAGCCCAGAAGCTAAAGAGCCAACTACTACTGCCAACTCGACAATCTAGTTGACTTAATTCTCTAGCATGCCCAAGTTGGCCATGGTTCTCATGGACAAGATAAATTTTGTTAACAATGTCACCATTCCACAACAACTATCATTACTTTTAACCATCAATTCAAAGGGCCCTTCTAAAAGGGTTCAAGTACTTCTTTCCACTCTCAAGATAATAGCTCAATACATAGTGTGGATTATGTGGAGGAGGAATACAATGTTGACATGTTGAGTAGAAAAAATTATATCCATAGGATTTCTTGATGCACAACATTGTTCAGTTCTTGCAAAACCAATTTGACATGTTATATGGCTTGGACTTAGATGGGATGGCACTCGACCACCATTTGGAATGAATTTTATATCATGAAATGCATGGGATATTACATACTCCAATCACAAGTATATTGTTCGTGATGTTCGACATAAATTTTCTAATCTAGATGTGTTATGTTTTGCAGGAAGTGAAAATTATAGGTTTTCAGTTACGATGGTTTGTAAATCCATCTGGCCTAATAGCCTTGCTTTCTGGAGTAATCATGATGGGGGCATGGGGTTTAATTTCCATTTTTTCTCCCAAATGGTGGCCCTTTTTGATGGATCATGGCGTCGACCCCACCAATCATGCCATATGGGTCTTATTTAATATTGATGGTTGCCCTTTTGGCCTCATTAATATTTATGCCTCTAACGATGTCACCGAAATACCAATCTATGATGGTGGATAGAATGGTTAATTCCTGATGCTTATTGGGTCATAAGTTGTGATTTTAATATGGTTGAGCTACCCAATGATAAGTGTGGGAACTTTCCCATGCGTTGGACAAATGGAAAAAGAGAGGCATGGTTTTTCATGTGCAAATATTTCGGTTTTTAGAGCCTAATGCCTCTCTTATTCCCACTTTTGAAGCTTGGTTTACTTGGTCCAACCTTCAAGGTAGATCAGATCGGGTTCTTAAATGGCTCAAAAGACCTATGTTGTCAACTCAATATTTTTTAAGTTAGACAACATTTATTCCTTACCTGTGGAGGTCATGCTTGATTTTTTCCTTTCAGAACATTCCCCCATTTGATTTCATATCACTTGGCATGATAGGCACACTTTTTGTCATAAAGGCCAATTCTTTCTTAATACTACCTTGATGTAACATGGGCCCAATCTCAATCACATTAAGCGTGTGTGGAACCTGGCCCCTCAGCCAAGTCATTTTTAGAACTTTCATCCACCTATGCATGCTAGCTGGACTCAATGGTGGGAGGACGCTATGGATCGACTACTATATTTCTAGATTCCTCAAAATCTATGTCAAACAACTATCCAAAATTCAACGTGTTGTCTCCCAAAAATACTCTATGTTTTCATAGAAAAATTAAAAATTTTGAGCTCATGCCATTCGTTGGTGTTTAATTCAAGTTAGAGATTAAAGAAATTAGCAAAGGTCATGCCCTAAAGCTATTTAAATCTCTGTTTTGTTCGCTTTTTAGAAATCATCCATTTCTTGGTTTGTACATGTAATATCCTCTTTTCAATATCCTTTGTGATTGAAATTGTTCACTTGTTCTATGGCTTGGGTCATCAAATCATTGTTTTGCCTCCATGCCTCTAGCTCATGAAGGAAATTCAAAAATTGGACTCAAAATGACAAAGTTCTCTTCCTCTATGTTTTTTTCCATAGTTGGGAATGATGGGTGTTTCTTTCCCCATCAAATTTTGCCTCAGCATCCCCGAGTGATACATGGGTCTCTCTGATTGGATGTGGTTCGGTCATACTTCAAAATCTCGGTGATGGCTCCACGTGTCACAACGATGTACAATTCTAGGGGTAGGGTCCAAGGGATAGTCTTCAATTAAGTGTAGGCTTTCCACGTGTCCCAGGTACAAAATAAAGGTAAAATTGGCTAAGTATGGAAGGCTCAAGAGAGATGGCTCCATGTGTCACAACGACGTAATTCCAAGGGAGGTCAGGGAAGTCTTTAATTAAGAGCAAGCTTTCCACATGTCCCAAGTACAAAATGAAGGTAAAATCAGATAAGTATGGAAGGCTCAATGGATGGCTCCACATGTCGCAATGACGTAATTCTAGGGGTAGGGTCCAAGGATAGTCTTCAATTAAGCACAAGCTTTCCATGTGTCCCAAGTACAAAATGAAGGTAAAATCAGCTAAGTATGGAAGGCTCAACGGATGGCTTCATGTGTCAACAAATGTAATTTTAAAGGTGGGGCAAAAGGGCTAATTACCAAATCAGCACCAGATCACCATGTGGTCGGAGTCATTAAAGAGGCAAAGCCCACCATTGAAAAGTTAAAGGTGTACTCCGTTGTTGAAAAGTTAAATCGGAGTAGCGGGCTACTGAGGAAATTGAGTTTGTGATCCTTTTTTCAAAAGGTCAAAATGTTTAGAAAAGAGCCACACCCTCGTCTCCAATAAGAACGTGCCACATGTCTAAGTTGAAAAGTCAAAGTAGGGCTACGGGCCAATTTGTTCCAAATTGCCAAATCTCAGAAAAATCACCAAATGTGAAAGGCTTCCCCGTAACCACTCCAATCAATTCTGCCACGTGGATGACCTAAATTCGTGAGTTAGAGGAGCAAATCAAATGGTCTATATTTAAACTCGCAAATCGAATGTAATGGTTGCTTTAAGATCTATTTTTAACCCACCATGAACATTTTATTCACGACAGAGGAATCAAGAGGTGTAAATGATTTGTAAATTTGTAACCATTTTGGAAAAGGATATAATGGCTCCTCGAGCCATTCCAAAAGGCTAGTGATTGATTTTAAAAAGACCAAAGTGCTATGTACCTCGAAAAGATGGAATATGCCATTCTTCTTCTCGTTTTGTCTTCTTCGTCAAATTTCTTCCATTCTCAAGATATGCAAAAACTTTTCTCAAGCTTTAATAATAAAAGAAGGAATTTTTGCCTCTTTGATTGAGGAATTAATTGGTACTTTGTGACTAATGAGTTTCATTTAGTCTTGTAGCTTCTCTTGCGAATTTTTTTTTCTTCTAACTATAAATGCATGTAAATGAAATTTCTAATTAATGTGTGTGGGCATCTGATATTCTACTCGCAACATTAATTTCTCCTACCTCCATTCTCACTCCCTTTCCCATTTTTAGACAAAGTTCTTATCTAGTGAGAAATTGCTAGCTTTGCCACAGGGTCAGTGGAGTGCCCTGTTGGATCTCTGGTCGAAAGGCCACCATTGAAATCCACTTTTTCATGCATGCACATATGGAAGCTGCACCGTTCAAGTAGAGGGACTTAGATTCCCATAGCGTTGGCTTGAAACCCACCAATTTGTCCACAAGACAAATTTTCTTGCCAACATTTTTGGTGCCCACCGTGGGGTAGATTTTGTAGCATCTGCACCTAAAAATGACCTCAAGGTCATAAAATAGCAAAAAAGATTCTAGAAGAAAAGTTCCTGGAGATTGAATAATCACATAGACTACATGGATGTAAATCATGGTTATTAGGAAATCCTCCCATTGAGAGACCTGATTTACTCTTTCACAGAAAGAAGACATTGCTTCGATATGAGAGAAGATATTTTGCATAATAGACAAAGTTTCAATCAATACTTCATTTCCATAAGGATTCTCGGACTGGAAGAGGAACGTCTTTGCCGAATTAGAAAAACAGAGACAAATTCTAGCACCCCAGAGAAGAGCATAAACTTTCAAGTTGGGCCGATAGAAGATACACCTAGAAAATGAGGTAAGGAGGACAAATTGATCCCACATTTAAAGAGCTTGAAATATAGGAAAGAGTTGAAGAGGAAATAAGGGCTCAACTTAAAGAAATAGAAAGACTCCAAATTGAAGCGAAGAAAGAAAGAGCAGCGAAGACGACCTTAGCAAGATTGGAGGCTAGAAACAGAATATAATGGGTGTTCATGAGGATGAATTATGCAGGCCTAATGTGCCATGGGGAAGAAATACTGGTCCACTTTCTCTTCCATAGCCACTTCATGAGATCCCAAGAGGCTCAAGAAAGAACTTCCCAAAATTTAAAGGGGGTGGTTCTCAGCTCCCTGAAGAACATGTATCTACATTCATCACTACTTTTGGAGTGTTGGGAGTTTAATATAAAGATGTTTTAGTTAGGATCTTTGTGGAGTCACTCCAAGAAAGAGTTGCTGAATGGTTCTACATGTTGCCCCCAAGATCTGTCACATGTTGGGAAGATATAAGAAGTGCATTTGAACATAGGTTCAAGAGCACAGAATATTGTCAGGATCTATTGGTCCAATTGGTTCAGATGAAGAAGGAGACCTCCGAATCAATGAGAGATTTTGTAGAAAGGTATGATAGGTTGACAAGAAGGATCCCAAAAGATGTGGTACCCTCTAAAAATAACTTGAAAAGTTTCTTCATCAGTGATTTGCCATCATAAGTTGGTTTCTTCCTCAGAAGAGCCCAACCAAGAACATTGAGGGAAGCTAAAGACTTTTCAATTGAGACTGATGATGATCTAATTATTTCTGGCAAAGTGAAAGGACCAAATGGGAAGAAAAAGGGTCAGAGTTTGAATTTAGTCACCACTAATCCAATGTTTCAAAAATGGAAAATGACCTAGTTGCTTTGAAGAAATAGTTGTCACAAATCACAATGAGGAATGCTCCAAGGAGACCAAATCTTCCTGATAGACCAATAATTGCTCCACCCCCTCGTAGGCTTGCTCTTGAAGCACCACTAGTCAATGCCATCTGTGACACTAGGGAATCAGAAGAAGGAGCAGACATTGAGGAAATTGAAGAAGAAAGCATGGATGACTATGAAAACTATCTTGAAATTGAAGAGGTTGGCATGCACAATGGCCTGATTGAATATGTTGCTGATGAGGAGGAAAGTGATGAAGAAGCTCTAAGTTTTTCATGTGTTGTTTTCACTTGTGCACAATCCAAGAATGGTGTTTCAGCCTCAATAGTTGTAGCAGATGATAGGAAGAACAAAGAAGATTGCTCTCTAAAGCTTCCACAAAACAAGATCATCAGCAGAGGATCACCATTACCATCTTCCATGGAATCAGCCAAAGAGAAATTAGATTCACTGGTTGCCAAGGATCATGCTACTATGCCAAGTAAGTTATTTGATTCTTCTCCCAACTCAAAAGTTGTTAAGAGAAATTCTCTTCTAAATACTGGTTCTGCAAGAACATCTAAATTTCAATCAAAGGCTATACCCTCACCTCCTTCCAAGCCAATTGCTACATTTGAAAAGGAGAACCCAACACCAAAAGTAACAAAACCCCTATCATTTAAATCCTCTCCCACTATTGGAACCTCTTCCTCATCTACCATAACTCCATTTGACTTTGTGGAGCATGCAAGCAAAACCAAATTTCAGCTCTCTGAGATTGAATACCTACAAACACATCCTTCCCAATTTGACAGATTCATCAAGGCGGTTCATGGTAGTAGCCCTTTTCTCCAATCCCAATCTCTAAATTCCTATTACCCACACCATCCATACCACCTTCTCAAAACATGTTATCCCTCAGTGCCTCCAACACCAATAGAGTTGAGCCTTTCTACCTGTCACTTCTCATCAAAGGCTTCTAGTTGAACAATTGCATCATAGACTCTGGAGCCTCAGATAATGTGATGCCAGCAAAATTTGTAAATGCTCTTGGCCTCACTTTGACCCAAGTAAATGGCACATGCTATTCAATGGAATCCAAACAAGTTCCATTGGTAGGAAGAATCAAGGATGCTCAGGTTGCACTAGCTGATTACCCTGATAAGAAGATACTCTTGACCATTTTGGTGGTAGATATCCCAACATCTTTTGGTATGCTATTGAGTAGAAGTTTTTGCAGAGATCTAGGTGGAGAAATAAAAATGGATTGGTCATCTACAACTATCCCAGTGAAAGGAGAAATGAAGAAGTTGCTGCCAATAAGAAAAATCAAGTTCACAGTATGAAAATATGATGATCCAAAAGCAAACATTCTCTTTCAAGATTGTGGGTTAGGAAATTGGTTCCTTACATCAAAAAAGGAAGAGAAATTTCCACTCCTCAACAAGGAAGAAAAGATCAGATTTGAACAATGGAGTTTGATGGCAGTCATTCCAAAGCAGTTCGAGCTAGTGTAGTATTGTACTCTCCCTCAAATGAGGTATATCCTTTTGCCTACAAGCTGCAATTTGACAATATAAATAATACAACAGTAGTATGAAGCATTAATCTTAGGCATGAATGTAGCAGAGGATATGGGAATCAATACGTTGAGATGCAAAGGTGATGCAGAGGTTGTGGTAAATCAGGTCCACCAATAATATCATGTGAAAAACCAATACTCGGAACTATAGAAATAGAGTGTGGGACCGTATTGAATCCTTTGATGCATTCTCCATTGAAGCTATCCCTAGGGAGTAGAATGAAAAGGCTGATTCTCTAGCACTATTAGCTTCCTTAGTAGTACTTCATCCTTCTTTTGGCAAGGATAAAGTGACCATTGAGATGGTTTTCAGACCTAGTGTACCAATCAATGCAAATCACTGGCAGGTCTTCAATGATGACAATGAGATCCTAGCCTTCTTAGAACAAAGGGATACCTTCAATAACATTTTCTTTAAAGGAATTGAAAACCCACACCGTGAATCAGTACCCCAAAGAAAAGAAGGAAGGAATTGAGGGAATTGATGAAGATGGAGTAATCAAACCGAAAGGAAACAAAATCCCCAAAGGCCTAGTTTCTTTGGAAGATCTCTTTGACAAGCATGAAAAGTTCATCCAAGAGAAAGAAAATGAGTCTTCTTAGTGTCCATCTGATTTTGATCAAGAAAACATTGGCACTTCGAGAATCAAAGGATGGTTAACATTGGTAAATGTTGCTCACTCGAGAAGAGAAGAGAAAGTTTGTTGCTCCTGGTAAAATTACTCGAGATGTGTTGGCCTACTCCTACGACAAACTTAAATCTTTTCAGCCAAAGGAAATGCATCACTCCATTCCTTTGAAGCAAGGAGCTAAGCCCTTCAGGCAAAAACAAAGGCCCTACAATCGAAGATTCCGATGTTATCAAAGAAGAGGTGAAAAAGATGCTCAATGCTAGAATCATCTTCCCCATCCACCATTCAACATTGGTGGCTAACATTGTCTGTGCCATGAAGGAAGAAGAATGGGAAAATAAGGATTTGTGTAGACTTTTGAAATCTGAATCAAGCATCTCTCAAGGAAAACTACCCTCTTCCAATCATGGATCATATTTTGCAAGCAATCCCTAGATCTGAAATTCTCTCTTTGCTTGATGGATTCTTAGGGTACAACCAAATCAAGGTGATAGAAGAGGATTGTAACAAATTAGCCTTCGTAACACCTTGGGGCACTTTTTCCTACAATAGAATGTCTTTTGGCTTGATCAATGTTGGGGACACTTTCCAGAGAGCAATGGACTTGGCCTTCAAAGATTAGAAATATTGCATTGTCATTTACCTTGATGACCTCACGGTTTTCTCAAAGAGGCGGGGAGATCATATCTGTCATTTAGAGAAAGTCCTTGCAAGGTGTAGAAAACATGGCATTTCTCTAAATCCAAAGAAGTGCATTTTTGGATTCATAGAAGGTAAGTTGCTGGGACACATTGTGAACAAACATGGAGCACACATTGATCTTGAGAGGATCAGAGTTATTCAAGCAAAGTATCCTTACCAACCAGCAAGAAGGGAGTTCATTCATTCTTTGAAAGGTAAACTTCCTTCGTTGTTTTGTGCTGAGTTTTTGAATGGATTAAGCATATAGCTTCCATGATGAAGCCTCAAGAAAGTTTCAAATGGAATAAGGAAGGAAAAACAACATTTGAGGTTATCAAGAAAGCCATTTCCAAAGATCCAACTCTTGTATCTCCATATTTCAACAAGGATTTCATCATGTATTGTTAGGCATCAGAACATACACTCTTTGTTGTCCTTGTTCAGAAAAGTGATGAAGGTTTGGAAGCACCCATTGCTTTCATGAATTGTCCTTTGAAAAATCATGAGCTAAAGTACAACCAACCGGAGAAGAATGCCTACGCAGTGGTTAAAGTTGTTAAAAGTTTCAGATTCTACATTCTCAATTCCCATATATTGGTGATGGTCCCTGGAAGTGCAATCAAGTCCATTTTGACTCAACAAGATCCTGGGGCTAAGAGAGGAAGTTGGATTGCAAAGACCCAAGAGTTTGACTTGGAGATTAGACCCTCTAATATGGTAAGAGGAAATGGTTTGTATAAGCTGATTGCTGAAGATGAAGCTCTTAAATCTTAGCAGGGAGAAAAATATGGTGTTTTCTCAACCTATTTAGGAGATAGTCCACAAGTGCTCTTTGTCACCACTACTGATGAGTGGTATGCTGATATTTCTTACTACCTCACTTATGGAGAATGCCTCCTCATCTTGACTACAAACAAAGAAGGACACTCAAGCTAAAGGAAACCAAGTTTGTAATCTAGAATCATGCACTTTACAAGAGAGGCCTAGATGGTTGTTTCCTCAGGTGTGTAGATAAGGAGCAATAAGAAAAGTTACTCAGGGCATATCATGATCAGGCTTGTGGTGGACATTTCTCAAAGAATTGTCACCACACATAAGATCCTTAGCGGGAGATATTATTGGCTCTTCATCTTTACGCACACTCAAGATTGGGTTTCTAAATGTAAAGCATGCCAACAATTTGTTGGAAAGCCACAACTAGTTGCATTGCCACTTAGGCCTGCGGTGATTGAAGAACCATTTCAATAATGGGGGCTAGATTTCACTGGTGTTTTGAATCCTCATTCAAGTGCAGGGAATATTATGTACTCACTACCACCGATTACTTCAATAAATGGGTGGAAGCCATTCCAACCAAGCAAGCCACTTTGAACAGTCTACAACTTCATCAAGGAGAACATCATTGTTCATTTTGGAGTACCACAGAAGATTATTGTAGAAAATGCCACCTATTTCTATTTAAAGGAGATCACCGAGTTTTGTTATGGTTTTGGAATCTCCTTATCTCACTCTTTCCGACTACTATCCATAGGAAATGGTCAAGCTGAGTCAAGAAACAAGAACATAGTGACCATTGTTTACAAGATGGTAGATGAGAATCAAAGGAACTGACACAAGAAGTTATATGATGCATTGCGGGCTGATAGGATCACTCCTAAGAACGCAATAGGTGTTAGGAAATATATATTAGTGCTCCATTTGATGGGTGAATAATAATTACATGTGTAATTATTATTATGGTAAATTAGTGAAAGTACATTTACTATGTAAATGTAAATAGTAAATGTAAAATGTGGTTAGTATGTGGTAAGTTAGTAAGTTAGAATAATAAAACAATTAGTATTGTTTTATTATTATATTGGTGAGAGGTTGAAACCATATGGGTGTATGGTTGTATATGAAGACAAATGTTGTTGTAAGGATTGTTATTATACATCTCCTATATAATGGAGTGTATTGAAATAGTGAATTAATGAAAATATAATATAGAGTTGTTGATTTCAATTATTATGTAGCTATTTCATGTATTCTTTGTATTAGATCAGAGTAATTTCTACATTTGGTACCAGAGCAAGGTTAAATCTGTCTCGAAGATGATCTCGTAACTTTAGTTTCAAGCGATCTGGGTTTTTCAAAAATTTTCCTGCAGAATGATCTGTTATACAAAAGCTACAGTAGAAATTTCAGCAAAACCCAGTTCGTAGTTTGGGAGAAACATGTAATTTACTATACAGCACATTGATCACTGCTGTTTTTTTGAAGAAATCAAAGAATCGAGAGTAATTCAAATCTACATTCAATTTTTTTGGATATTTAGATTCAGAAAATGGATACACCATTAGATAAATTTAATGGGTTGAAATTCCATACATGGAGAGTAAAAATCTAGATGCAGTTAATGAATAAAAATCTATGGAGGATAGTAGATGGAAACGAAAAAGCACCTACAGATGTAAGCAAAATTGTAGAATGGGAAACTAGAGATGAACAAATAACAAATGAAATTGACTATAATTATGAAGAATTTCTATACTAAGTGAATTTACTGGAGGATGGAGGAAAACGGAGGTTGGAGGTCATTCGCGACCTCTCGTCGATTGCAATTTATCCGCATATCAGCTTTGGTGACATGTGTGTGTGCAGTTTGATTTTAGTGCTTCCAGTGTGGTGTGCCTCAGTTTGCAGTGATCCTGTTTTCAATAAGTGGAAATTTCACATTGAGGGGGGGAACATGATCCAATGTTCCATTTCCAGTATGTCAACTTTTTCTATGTATGTATGAACAACAGATTTCAGTAGAATTTCCTATGTTATTCCCTGCAGTAAGATAGTGATGAGAGTTGTTGATACTACTGCATCATCATGATATTGTGGTTGTTAGTTATCCAGAAAAACTATCCAGAGGTTGTTGGTACTGTCCTCAAAAACCATATGTTGTGTGGTTGTTGGTTAACCACTTGGAAAACCATCCAGAGGTTGTTGGTATTGTCCTTGAAACCATCCAGATCATGAGCATGCTACGTAGCGCACGTTGCAAAGATAAAGCAGGTTTTCCCATGTTCGCACTAAGGGGGGGAATGTTAGGAAATATATATTAGTGCTCCATTTGTATGGGTGAATAATAATTACATGTGTAATTATTATTATGGTAAATTAGTGAAAGTACATTTACTATGTAAATGTAAATAGTAAATGTAAAATGTGGTTAGTATGTGGTAAGTTAGTAAGTTAGAATAATAAAACAATTAGTATTGTTTTATTATTATATTAGTGAGAGGTTGAAACCATATGGGTGTATGGTTGTATATGAAGACAAATGTTGTTGTAAGGATTGTTATTTGACATCTCCTATATAATGGAGTGTATTGAAATAGTGAATTAATGAAAATATAATATAGAGTTGTTGATTTCAATTATTGTCTGTAGCTATTTCATGGATTCTTTGTATTAGATCAGAGTAATTTCTACAATAGGTATGTCACCTTTCCAAATGTTGTATGGAGTTGAGGTAGAGATTCCTCTCACAATTGAGATGACAGCTCTCAAGTTGTTGCAAGAAATAGAAGATGGTCAATACAAAGACTCCATTGACAAGAGGATCCTCTTCTTGGAGAAGATGGAGGAAAGTAAATGCCAAGTGGTGGATAGAATTAAAGAGCACCAATTAAAAGTGAAGAAGATCTTCGACAAGAGGGAAAAGGCAAGAGAATTCAACATTGGAGATTTTTTCCTACTTTGGGACAAGAGAAGAGAACCAAAGGGAAACCATGGAAAGGTTGATTCATTATGGCTCCGACCATTCCAAATTCACTGGAGCTTGTAGGTGAGAATGTTTTTTCACCTCTCATACTTGGATGGAACGCCATTGGAATTGCCTCGAAGCTAGCAATACTTGAAATTGTATCATTAGTGAAAGTGGGTTGTCCCCCACCTTGTACCATAGGTGTTTTCATAGGTGTGTTTTTTCCCTTTTCTGTTGTGTGGTTTTGGTTTTGTTTTGTTTGGTTGTTGTTGCATGTGGTTTGGTTTGTATGTTTCCTCCTTCCATTCTTTCTCATAATTGTACATGACTCTGCAAGGCCCAATGGATAAGGAACTGGTCAACGTAATATGTTTTGAAACTTGAGATTCTGGATCCTCATGTCATGCCCTAGCCATGCCTAGTTCACGCCATGTCCCCAAGCTAGAGCCAGTTGTTGTCTCCTGAAAACTACTCTATTTTTCATAGCCAAATTCAATTTTTTTGAGCTCATGCCCTTCATTGGTGTTTAAGCCAAGTTAGAGATTCAAGAAATTATCAAAATTCATGCCCTAGAGCTATTTAAACCTCTATTTTTCTCATTTTTAGAAATCCTCCATTTCCCGGTCTATGCATGTAATATCCTCTTTTCAATCTCCTTTTTGATTGAAATTGTTCGCTTGTTCTATGGCTTGGGTCATCAAATCATTGTTTTACCTCCATGCCTCCACCTGGCTCATAAAGGAAATTCAAAAAATTGGACTCAAAATGATGAATGTCTCTTCCTCCGTGTTTATTTCCACAATCGGAACAATGGTCATTTCTTTCCCCATCAAATTTTGCCTCATTATCCCCTATTGATATGTGGGTCTCTTTGATTGGATGCAGTTTGGTCATACTTTAAAATATCAGTGGATGGCTCCACGTGTCACAACGACGCAATTCCAGGGTAGGGTCCAGGGACAAAGATTTCAATTAAGCGTAGGATTTCCACGTGTCCTAGGTATAAAATGGAGGTAAAATCAGCTAAGTATGGAAGGCTCAACAGGATAGTTCCATGTGTCACAACAAAACAATTCTAGGGAGGGGGGGTTCAAGGGCCGCTTCAATTAAGTGTAGGCTTTCCACGTGTCCTAGGTACAAAATGGACGTAAAATTGGCTAAGTATAGAAGGCTCAAGATGGTTCTATGTCCTGATGGTGTAATTCCAGTAAGGTGGTCCAAGGGATAGTCTTCAATTAAGTGCAAAGCTCTCACGTGTCCCAAGTACAAAATGGAGGTAAATTTGGCTAAGTATAGAAGGCTCAATGGACAGCTCCACGTGTCACAACAACACAATTCCAGGGGGTAGGGTCCAAGGGATAGTCTTCAATTAAGCGCAAGCTTTCCACGTGTCCCAGGTACAAAATGAAGGTAAAATTAGCTAAGTATGGAAGGCTCAGCAGACGGCTCCACGTGTTGCAATGGTGCAATTCGAAGGTGGGGCAGAAAGGGCCAATTACTAAATCAGTGCCAGATCACCACGTGGTCGGAGTCATTGGAGAGAAAAGCCCACCATTGAAAAGTCAAAGTTGAAGACCGCCATTGAAAATTCAAATCAAAGCAAAAAGGTGGGTGTTAGAAAAGAGTTTTGAGCCTTTTTCCAAAAAGGTCACAAAATGTCTTTAGAAAAGAGTTGTGCTCTCATCTCCAATAAGAATGTGCCACATGTCTAAGTAATGCAAAGGCTTCCCCATAACCCTCCAATCCCTTCCCGCCACGTGGATGGCCCAAATTTAGAGTTAGAGGAGCAAATCAAATTGTCTATATTTAAACTGGAAAATCAAATGTAATTTACTTTCAATATTTGGTTTTTAACCCACCATGAACATTTTCTTCATGGCAGAGGAATCTTAGAGGCATAAATGATTTGTAAAGTTGTAACCGTTTTGGCAAAGGATATAATGGCTCCTCGGATCTATTCCAAAATGCTAGCGATTGATTTCAAAAAGACCAGAGTGCTCTGTACCTAAAAGATGGAAAATTCCCATTCTTCTTCTCGTTTTCTCTTCTTCCTCAAATTTCTTCCATTCTCAAGCTATGTACAAACTGCTCAAGCTTTAATAAAAAAAAGAAAAAAATTTCTTCTTTGATTGAGGAATTAATTGGTACTTTGTGACTAATTAGTTTCATTCGGTCTTGTAGCTTCTCTTGTGAATTTTTTTTCTTCTAACTATAAATGCATCATCGATATTCTACTCGTAACATTAGTTTCTCCTACCTCCATTCTCACTCCCTTTCCCATTTTTAGAAAAAGTGCTTATCTAGTGAAAAATTGCTAGCTTTGCCACAGGGTTAGTGGAGTTCCTCTGTTGGATCTCTCGTCGAAAGGACACCATTGAAATCCACTTTTCACGCATGCACATATGGAAGCCGCACCATTCAAGTAGAGGGATTTAGATTCCCATAGTGTTGGCTTGAAACCCATCAATTTGTCCACAAGACAAATTTTCTCGCCAACAAGATGCTGCTCATACTTCGCTAACACCCCCGCTCTTAGTCGAGTGGTGGTGGTACTCCACAAAACCCCTTCTCTGAAACTCTACAACTTCAAGTTTCATAGATTTGCTAACAAATTCAAATTTCTAACAATTACAATGCTCAGGGTTCTAAAATTTGTGCCCACATGCATTGGTTTAAAATTGGTGATCGGGTTTCAAAAGAATTATTTTTTCCTCTCAAAGCCAAAAAACCCTCTCAGAAAATTTGAGCCATCAATGATGGTAGGGCTCGGGTCACTGATCCCAAGCTCATGTTGTAGGTGTTTGTGCAACATTATAAGTTGGGTTTTCAGGCTCAATATCCCTCTACCAAACGATAAGCAACTCTCGATCAATGTCTAGCTGTTGTGTTGTATAAGATTTTTGCTGCTCACAAGGTGGTTTGTGATTGTGTGCTCACCATTGATGACCTCCATGAAGTGGTCATGCAAATGGCCAATGATAAGGCCCATGGATGTGATGGATTCCCATGTAAATTTTATAAATCCCTATGGGACTCTATCGGCCCAGATCTTCTTCAAGTTTATCTCGAGGGTTTTCAGAACTAGTCATTGGGGTTGTGTATCAACAAAGGGAACATTAAATTCATCCCAAAACTAGGGGATCCTGAGAAAATTACTAGTTGGTGGCCCATCACCTTGTTTAATGTCTCCTACAAAATTATTGCTAAAGCTTTAGCTACGTGGTTGTGTCATATTCTTCCCGTTATCATCCAATCAACAAAATGGGTTCATTCAAGGGTGATAAATTCTGGATAACATAATTGTTGTTTGGGAAGGAATGGAATGGGCCCGCAGATCCAATCAATTTGCTATGTTCATTAAAATTGATTTTGAGAAAGCTTATGATCGGATTGAATGGTCATTTATTCTTGCTATGCTTCAAGCTCTTGGCTTCACCCCATCTTCATTCAATCCATCTAAATGTTATTTTCCAATGCCTCTTCCAAGATCACTATTAATGGCATCATTTCTAAGTCCTTTGGATTATTTTGTTCCATTCGGCAAGTGGGCCCGTTAGCGCCTACGCTCTATGTTCTTAATAGGATTTGGGTATCTTATGGCCCAAGCCAAATCCCAAGGGATCATAAAGGGAATTACACTACCTTTTGTGACCAATTCTTAATTGCTTAATGGTCACTTTGCAGATGACTCTTTTCTCACTCTCATTGAGGAAGAAGCCATTACACACAATGCCATGCATTTCCTCGATATCTTCTGTTTAGCTTCTGGCTCTTCTATTCAATGGTGAAAAACTCAGTGTTATAGGTAATCATTCCTCCATGTGCCCATTTAGATGGAATCATTTTGTAGACATATAAATTTGGTATCTCTACCCTTATCACTTGCATACATATATTCATTTATTTCATCCCCCTTATTTAATTAAATGTCATTTTATCACATCCATATTAATATTTAATTAATTAATATCCACACCATATCATGCCTAGTTAACTAATATTAATTAATTAGTTCATATGAATTAATTATTTAATCATTAATCTTCATCCATGCCCTAATTCACTTTCTATTTAAGATGCTTTCATCTTAAATCATTATCCCCTCACTTTTATCTAGCTTTCTTCCTATCTATTTTTATGCCCTAACTACCCATGATTTATGCCCAAGCAATCTAATCTTGCCTACATACTTTAAAACACCCTTCCAACTCTTAGAAAACGTGAAAACATGTCAAAATACAAAAAAGCTAGCCCATTGGGAAAAATTTCCTTGCATTCGGTGGAACCCAACCTAGTCGCCATCATCCCTATAAAACTGAATCCTTTATTTCCATTCTTCATTAGATGCATGAACTTTAGACAATTCTTGTAAAATAGGCATCCTTCCTCGTTCTGAGCATTCTTGAGATGTTTAGAAACTTTCTAGACATCCCTTTGGTGCACTTGTATCACTCAGGGATCATCCTTCGTGAGATTTTCCATCATCGTTATCTTGATTTTGGTATATCTATCATATTATCATATATTATTTATTCCTAACCTTTTGAAGGTAGAGATTAGCTTGTGCAACATCCAGGAATACTCAAGCATCCTTCTCCTATAGCCCCTTTTCTGCGCAGGTTTCAATATTCATCCAATTATCCTCAGCTTTATATTTCTTTGATACATTGTCGTTGATATCTCCTAGTCACCATCAACCAGGGCCCTGTTCATCCAATAATCTATCTAAACTATCCTTTCCTATCCTTTTTCCTTCTTCTCTCTCTCGATTCTTTTCTATAGATCCTCTTACATCACTTATAGACCTTTATCAGCTTCTAGATTACACTCAGACCTTGCAGATCTACATATTTTATCTATTGGTTTAGATCTATCCTCCCGTGTTTTCGATCGACCTGACTGTATAGTTGGAACGTCATCAACCCGGCACTAATCTATTTGCATGCTTCTTCATCTCACAATAAGGATCTATCAATTACTTAGTGCCCATATCCATCACATCACATCCAAGGTAAATTAAACCCTCCATCATTTCTGAGTTTGCTAGTTTCTTCAGTAGTGTAACGCACAAAATTACAAGAGCTGGAAAATGAGGTTTGTTTTTAAAAAATAATTATAATAACAATTTACATAGCTGTAATTATACATATTTATTTAATCAAATTTGTTCTTTTGATCTATTTGATAACATCCATGTAATCCATGTGCGGCTGAGAAGGGTGTATCCAGATCTCCACAATCTCCCTTCGTCACTACTTCGAGTGACAATGCTTACTAGCATTTTGGCTCAACCTTTTTAGAGGTCATGGGAACCATTTGAAAGTCCTGGGTCTACCACAAAGCTAGTTTCCCGACTTCGTATTCAGTATCCGACCATTGTCTACCTCATGTTCAAGTGTTCAACTTCCCATGATCAAAGTTACTTAATTTTTATATTTATTTAATTGGAGCACTAGGTGATTAAACAATGCACAGCCATCAATGCATTACTTTGGCCAAATTTATCCACCGTTTAGGTTATGACTAAACTCAAGAAACACACTAGTGTTATGAGTTTTAAGTCTTCCGCCACCTCACAATTATCCCTTTCACAATTATCTAGATCTTTATAGTTTGTATTTACTTTATTTCCAATTTAACCTATCTTGCAAGAGTTTATATTGGGATAGATGCCAAAGGCCAACTAGGATCATTATGAGATAAGTACATTCATTATGCTAAAATGTAACTATATCAGAATTCCACATATACTTATCCCTTAATATGCCTAATGGATCTTTTCATCTATTTACCTTCCCATTTAGTCTCTCTTTTCCTGATGTTCGATTCTTTAACCTTAAATTACCTTTTTATAATGATACCCTTTCATCCTCTAAACAATAGGATTTACATTCTTAACTTATTAATACCAAGTCTGACCAAATGAATTAAATATATATTTAATTATTCCTTCGATTAGCTACGCCACTAAATAGCTATTTAATTTAGAAATTAAAAGACAATTGATTGTTACAATAATTGTCCAATTATCGGCTTCATACATTGATAACTATCAAATAAATATATTTAACAATTTATGAAAAGTAAGATTTCACAATTCTAGTATTTATGATTTACTCATATTGAGATATTATTACACACAAAGTAATCATCTCTTTATTAAAATCATAAATTACATATGTCGTTAAGGTGAAATATATAACCAGTATAGTAATTCTCACATAGTGAGGTTTGAATATTTACAATGGGTCCAAGATCCCAATAATTCAGTCAAAATTCAAGGATATCATCCTTCTACCAATTGAAATCCAAGTATGTCATTTAGATCCATGCTACGATAAAACCTCGCAAGACATGAGTTTCCACACATCCGAATGTAACGGCTAATGGTCCTGCAAGATTGGAGTAGTGGTATGATGTCATTTCAAAATTAATTGGCATGAATATTAACTCCATTTTAAGATGTAATTAATTAATAAAATATGAAAGGATATACATGTTGTTTTATCAACAAGCACATGGTAATACAACTGAGAATGTATTACTGCATGGTTTCTATAAAGATACAACTATGGATGCACACAAATAAAATGACCAATTTCTATTTCAGCGATCATGTTCCCCTTTAATCACAAAGGTCAATACATCCATATTTCAACTTCAAACAATATGTATTTGATATTTAAAATTTCTACATAAGTCGTAAAAACAATATGATTAAGAAGAGTATTTTTTCCCCTTATTTTTAATAAGTTACCATCACAAAAATAATAATCAAACCATAATCATTCAACCTCTCGAATTCAGATTATGACCAAAAGAAAATCATACTTTACTTGGTATAGATTTAAATACTATTTTTCTTACCTTCCAAATCAACGAGCAACTTAACAAAACTATCTGAAGTCATCATTTCCAAATACCAATTAAACATATTCTCTCAAGGTGATGAGCAGCTCATTGTATCATCCAAAAACGTCATTAATCAAGTAAAATAAAACTTATTTCTTTTCAGTCAATGAGTAGCTCTACAAATTAGCACAAATATCACCATAATTACATCATTTTAACATGTTCTATCTAGTAAATGAACCACCCAACAAAACAATATAGCAGAATGATGATTACATAATTTAAACATACTCTTTTAGTAAAAGATCAACTAATAATTTCTTTCATAAGATATCATTGTATTAAACCCAATCATGCCACCAATTACTCCTTGGTGCATCTCGGTCAAGTTGTCTTGGCTTTCATGCCCTCACCAAGACAAGCAATTTCTTTTTCACAGTATTACAAGAATCCAAGTCATATTGTCAGGCTAGAAGTTATAAGCTAAATGCCATTTTTTTGTAATTATACACACATAACAACACACCCTCAATTATACATGATCCGATTTAGATGTCCATAATGATAATTTTTTTGAAAATGCAGCCCCATGCAAGAGCTTTGACATCCACAAATTATCATTCAAAAGGTCTCAATAAATTTTAAAAAAAACCTTCATATAATTACCAAGAAGAAAAATACAAAACCCCAATCGGTTTCATACCCATATCGATTGGGTTACCCAAATCAATTCCTTTATGTATAAAATCGATTTGTTTACAGAAAACACACAACCAAAATTCAGTTAACAAAATGAAAACCCACAAGCACAAGTTGATTTTAAACACACAAATTCACAAAACATTTTCCTTCTTCCAGTACAGGAAAAACCCAACTCTTTTCCTTTTGGGTACAATTTATTTTAATGCAAAGAAGGAATTTTTAACCTTTCTTTTACTTTATTTTTGCAGGTCAAAACCCAAAACCCCATCTACGTATTTTTCTGGGTTTAGTTAAAACCACACAAAGAAAACTAAAAAGAATACAGAATCCATCAATTTCCTTTTCAAACTTCATCTCCAAACAATTAAATCAAAAGCTGTCCACAAATTCCTTGATTTCCATTAAAAATAGAATGTGTATTTCCTCATTTTTACAAATAATGTAGCAGATAAAGGAGAATATATTCATCCTGAAGTAAACCTAAATCGATAACCTCTTACTCTTCCAGATCCAACACGTTGAATTCTTCTTTCCTCCAAAACTCACGCAGGTATCCCAAAGGAAAAATGAAAATAGACAAAGGAGAAATAAAGAAAAATATAATGAAAGAAACTATAGTTGGGCAACATATTGGAGAATTTTCAAAGCTTCCCAATGCTTTGGTAGTACATGTATTAGTGCATGCCACACACTTGTGCCATGTGAAGGTGTTTCACTTTATAAAACCCATAAATATCCCAACTAAATAAAAAACTCAATAACTTTCTCATATATATATATATATATATATATATATATATATATATAATATCTATATATATATATATATATATATATATATATTTACTAATTAATTTTTCTTTTATTTTTATTTTTATTTTAGTTGTTACCCAACTTAATGGTTAAGTTAAAATTAACCTTCATAATACAAGTCCACATATTTCCCACAATATATTACCATAATAATTAGTTGAATTTCCCGATTTATATAAAACATTTCAATAACGAAAATCACCAAGTCCATAAATAATAATTCAAATATTCTCATAAAGTGGCTTGATATAGTATTATCAAATAAATAGAGGTAGTTATCATCGTGGTCATACGAAAGTAGAAAAAACAAAAGATGAAAAACCAAATAAAATAAAGTAACTTGAAATTTAAATAACCGAAAGATTCACTATCATTTATGAACTGTTTTACCTACGATTAAGGCCTAATCACATTTTAGGAAGGATCATCAAGGTGGGTGTCCGGGGTTACTCATTCTGCAGCAGTGTGATACCCACAACAGAAGTCGTGGGTCATGACACATGACAAACCAAATGAAATTTTACACACAATGATGATCTCGTCTAATCCTGATTAGACTTAACCATAGTTAATTTAACTTACAAGAAATTTTGGGATGTTACATACTCCACCCCTTAGAATAATCATCATCTCGATGATTTTAGGATGAATAGATAAACTAACCCATTATTTAGTTGTTGCATAAATATATTTCAAATTAGCTTAGAATTTGTAACAATCTTATTTTAGTTGAATCATAAAGGTCACAACAACCCTTATATATCTAGAATATTAGTCACATAATCTGTAGACATAACACATTACTGCCTAACGACAGATTTTCTAGGTTCATTAACAAGATCTTCAACAGTAACTACTAACCAAAAAGTATCTTAGTCCCAATATTCAGTTATAGGTTTATCTATAGAATTTTCTTATCTATCACTTTACAGAAAAACTGAATTTAGCACTATAACAAAACATGTTCATAAAAATTAGTCAAACATATGCGAAAAAGTAGTCTGGGATATCTTCCAATTCTCCCAAGTGACACTTTCTTCATAATATTGGTCCCACTAGACCTTACATTGTGAAACCTCACGGTTTCTCAAGTGCAACTTCCGGGTTTCTAGTATCCTTATAGGATCAACCACGATTACCCTTGGATCCAGAACTTGCAATGAATCCCAATTAAGTACATGTGTTAAATCAGGTACATATTTCTTAAGCAAGGATACATGAAATACATTGTGCACTTAATAGATGGGAGGCGGTGTTAGCTTATAGGCTACTCGGACCAATGACCTCTAGCACTTCAAATGGTCCTACAAACCTAGGAGATAGTTTGGCTGACTTGCCAAATGAAATGGAACTCTTTTTAGGTTTGACCTTAAGAAAAAATTTATCTCCCACGTTAAACTTTATGTCAATTCTTTTAAATCAGCATAAATTTTCTATCTATTTTCTACCTCTTTCAATCTTTCTTGGATTAATTTAACCTTTTTTCCATTTCCGAAAGCATTTCTGGTCCAATCAGTACTCTATCTTCAGGATTATCCCAACTTATAGGTGTTCTACACCTACGACCATATAAGGCCTCAAAAGGAGCCATCTGAATGGAAGAATGGTAAGTGTTATTATAGGAAAATTCAACCAAGGGAAGGTACTCTTCCCATTTGTATTGCTGATCCATGCAATACATTCTTAGTAAATATTCTAACACTTGATTTACTCTTTCGGTTTGACCATCAGTTTTAGGATGGTAGGCAGAACTTATGTTCAGTTTTGTCCCTAAGGTAGCGTACAAAGTCTGCCAAAATTTGGAAGTTATCCTTGAGTCCCTGTCTAAAATTATTACTTTTGGAACTCCATGTAATTGGAAAACTTCTTGCACAAACCTTTTTGCCAATATGGGTGAATTATCCGTTAAATTACCTGCTATAAAATGTGCCACTTTAGTTAACTTGTCTACAACTACAAGTATAACATCATGTTTATTTTGGGACATAGGTAGACCTTGAAAAAATCCATACTTATAACTTGCCACTTATATTCTGGCATGTTGTGAGGATATAATAGTCCTCTGCTGATGTGAATGTTCAGCCTTTACTTGTTGACATTCTAGGCATTGTGAGACGTAAAGAATCACATCATTTTTCATCTTTTTTAGAAGTATTGATTTTTTATGTCCGCCATCATCTTTGTTACTCCTAGGTGTCCCGAGTAGGGAGCATCATGAAATTATCTCATGACTTTATTTATGAGTTCTTTACCTTTTGGTACATATATTCTGTTGTTATAACGTAAAATCCCATCTGTTTCCATCTTGAAACCATCATACCTTTTGTCTCTTGGATATTTTTCTAGAGCTGTTTTAACATGATTGTAGTAGGGGTCATTGGTTAACTCATTTTTAACTTCATCTTTGAATTGGGTTCTTAATGTAATTATAACAACAATATGCTTTTTGCGACTTAAGGCATCAGCCACCCTATTCTCTTTTCCCTTAATGTAATTTATATCAAAGTCATAATTTGCTAGGAATTCTAGCCATCTTCACTACCTTACATTTAGATTCGGATTCGTAAAAATGTACTTGAGCCCAAGATGAACTATTTTGAGTTCAAAAGGTTTTCCTAGCAAATAGTGCCTCCATACCTATAGCACATGAACAATCACAGCAAGCTCAAGATCATGTGGTGCGTAATTTACTTCATGCACCCTCAACTTCCTACTTTCAAAAGATACCACATGCCCATCTTGTAGTAGTACTCCACCCAAACCTTCCCCTGAAGCATCGGTTACCACAAAAATTTCCCATTTAGATCTAGAATCTTCAACACCGGAGCACTTGTAAGTCTACCTTTTAACTCCTTAAAGGCTTCTTCACACTTGTTGTCCCAAAAAAATTTCTCACCCTTCTTTTGTAAAGAAGTGATAGGTCCTGCTAACCTAGAGAAGTCCTTTATGAACTTTCGATAGTAGCCTGCTAGACCCATAAAACTTCTCACTTCATGCACATCCTTCGTGTTGGCCATTCCATGATGGCACTGATCTTCAAAGGGTCCACCAAGATTCCTTCTTTATTTATTAAGTGGCCTAAGTATTGTACTTCATATTGATAGAAAGCACACTTAGATAATTTTCCATTTAATTTATGTTTTCTGAGAATTCCTAGCACAATCCTTAAATGTTCATCATGTTCTTCCTCATTCTTAGAGTATATTAATATATCATCAAGAAAGATAAGTAAAAATTGGTCTAATTATTCCCTAAACATGTTGTTCATCAAGTTCATGAAAGCGGCAGGTGCATTTGTTAGACCAAAGGGAAAAACTATAAACTCATAATGCCCATGCCTTGTTCTAAAAGTGGCTTTATGGATATCTTCATCCTTGATTCATAGTTGATGATAAGATCTAAGATCAATCTTGGAAAACACTTTTTCTCCCCATTTGATAAAAAGATCATCGATTCGGGGCAGCGGGTACTAATTCTTCACTTTTACCTTGTTGAGCATTCAGTAATCAATACAAAGTCTGAGGGTCCCATCCTTCTTTTTCACGAAGATAACCGGTGCACCCCATGGTGATATACTTGGTCTAATAAGACCCAAGGTCAAAAATTCATGTAATTGAGCTTTCAACTCAACTAATTTGGTTGTTTTCATTCTATATGGTGCCTTGGAGATTGGTTCCATTGCTGGTTTGACCTCTATTATGAAGTCAAATTCATGCTTAGGTGGAAGTCCTGGGAAACTCATTTGGAAACACATCTCTAAATTCCCTTAGGATGGGAAATGCTTCAATTTTAGGCTCAATTTCCTATCCCAATTTTTTATTTTATAGCATATAGATGGCAGACCTTTCACTTTGGTTTTTTAGCTGCATGGCAAAAATCGCCTAGTGACAAACTCTCTTCTAATACCCTGAACATTTTCTATTTTCTACTGATCATCACAATAGGTTACACATTTCCCTAAGAAATCCAAGGTTACATTATTTGACTTAAACAATTTATACCTATGACAACATCATAGGATCCAAGAGGTGCCACATATAGGTTTAATCTTGTCATGAACTCAAGTAATTCTAATGGTGCCTCAAACAAACACTAGATTCACTCTATGTACAACATTATTTCCATACTATATAGTCCAAGTGTGTTCCATGTACCTAACTCTTATTTTGAGTTTATCAACTACTTTAGATGAAACAAAACATTCTGTTGAACCGAATCAAATAAAATAGAAATAGGTTCTCCAAAAAGCTTACCTGAAGTTTCTATTAGAGTCGCTTGCTTTTCCACTTGCTTATTATGGACTACAACATAAATATTATGTTGTTTCCCCTCTTTATTTACTATAGTAGATCCCTTCTGGTTATTCCATTGTCCTCTTTGCAGATAGTTGTTAGCGAAATGATCACCACCGCACTTAAAACATCCTCCCAATGGTCCTTTTCTCTCAATCTTATTCTAGTTGAAACTTGTTCCTTGTTGCCCATTTTTATTATTATTCACAATAGTTCTACCCATTATTCCTCTTTTATTAATAGGCCTAAACTTGTTGTTTCCCTTTTTCCATGCTGGTTTACTTGTAGTTGGTGTTTAAAACATGCTATTTTTGCTTCTACTTTCCTCTTTAGAGGCATAAATACTTCATTGATTTATTTATTGCTTGATAAAAATTTCAAACATTGTTTCCATCGAGGTAGGTCCACGAACATCTACCTCACCACCAATACTAGGATTCAATCCATTATAAATTTTCTCACTCTAAACTTCTCATCCTTTTGATACAAAGGAACATATTTCAGCAATCGAGTGAAACGTTCCTAATATTTTATGAATCGAGTACTTTCCTTTAGTCGATTTTAGAATTCTCGCCATCTTTTGGTCAAAGTATAGTTGAGGTAGCCATCTTTGATGAAAGTAGGCCTTGAACTGATCCCACGTGATCATACCAGAATCAATTCATAATTCCATTTTCTAGTTATCCCACTAGGAAGATGCTTCACGGGATGATTGGTAGGCTCCCCATAATGCTTTGTCTCCTCCGAAAATCCCTAATCTCAAAATACTTTTCCATTTCAGAGATCTAAGTTTCAACACCATCCCCAAGAGTTGTACGATCAAATTTAGTTAGGGATATTCTTTTAATGTCCCTTGCTAATGCAACAACTAGCCTTGCTTTCTTATTTTCCCTTTCATTCCGGTGCTTGGGTTGATTATCATATTGCTCATCACCCTGATTCTCATCTCTACGATCCTCATCTTCTTCACCACCCTGACATTGTTGTTCTATGTCAACAACTTAGTTTCGGTGTCATTCAAAAGGTTGAGGATTACTTCTAACTTAACAACCATATTATCCAAAGATGTCATCAATATTTACCCCATTATCACTCGCCATACTAGCTCTTGTTTCTAACTAGCCATAGTTTCTTGTTTAATAAGAGTGGATACTTTTATAAACGTGTGTCCCATTAATGTCCAAGTGTTTGAGCCTCTAGCTTTGATACCAAAATGTAACACACAAAATTACAAGAGTTGAAAATGAGGTTTTTATTAAAAAAGAATTATAATAACAATTTACATATAGCCTATAATCGTATATATTTATTTAATCAAATTTATTAAATCAAATTTGTTATTTTGATCTATCTGATAACATCCATGTAATCCATGTGGTTGAGAAGGGTGTATCCAGGATCTCCACGATCTCCCTTCTTCACTACTTCGAGTGACAATGCTTACTAGCATTTCGGATCAACCTTTATAGAGGTCATGGGAACCATGTCAAAGTCCTTGGGTCTACCACGAAGCTATTTTACTACTTCATATTCGAGATCCAACCATTTTCTACCTCATTTTCATTATTCAACTTCCCATGATCAGGAGTTACCGACAAGTTTTTTATTTAATTAGAGGACTAGGTGATCAGATAATGCACAACCATCAATGCATTACTTTGGCCAAAGTTATCCACCATGCAGGTTATGGCTAAACTCAAGACATCACACTAGTCTTATGAGTTTTAAGTCTTCTGCCACCTCACAACTATCCCTTTCACATTTATCTAGATCTTTATAGTTTGTCTTTACTTTATTTTTAATTTAACCTATCTTGTAAGAGTTTATATTGGGATAGATGCCAAAGGCCAACTAGGATCATTATGAGATAAGTACATTTGTTATGCATAAATGTAACTATATCAACATTCTGCATATACTTATCCCTTAATATGCCTAATGGATCTTTTCATCTATTTACCTTCCCATTTAGTCTCTCTTTTCCTAATGTTCGATTCTTTAACCTTAAATTACCTTTTTATAATGATACCCTTTCATCCTCTAAACAATAGGATTTACATTCTTAACTTATTAATACCAAGTTTACTGAAAGGCCGAATTAAATATATATTTAATTATTCTTTCGATTAGCTATGCCACTAAATAGCTATTTAATTTAGAAATTAAAAGACAATTGATTGTTACAATAATTCTCCAATTATTGGCTTCATACATTGATAACTATCAAATAAATATATTTAACTTATGAAAAGTAAGATTTCACAATTCTAGTATTTATGATTTACTCATATTGAGATATTATTACACACAAAGTAATCATCTCTTTATTAAAATCATAAATTACATATGCCGTTAAGGTGAAATATATATCCAAGATATAGTAATTCTCACATAGTGAGGTTTGAATATTTACAATGGGTCAAAGATCCCAATAATTCAGGTCAAAATTCAAGGATATTATCCTCTACCAATTGAAATCCAAGTATGTCATTTAGATCCATGCTACGATAAAACCTCGTAAGACATGAGTTTCCACACATCCGAATGTAACGGCTAATGGTCCCGTAAGACTGGAGTAGTGGTATGATGTCACTCAAAATGAATTAGCATGAATATTAACTCAATTTTCAAATGAAATTAATTAATAAAATATGAAAGGATATACATGTTGTTTTATCAACAAGCACATGGTAATACAGCTGAGAATGTATTACTGCATGGTTTCTATAAAGATATAGGTATGGATGCACACAAATAAAACAACCAATTTCTATTTCAGCGATCATGTTCCCTTTAATCACAAAGGTCAATACATCTATCTTTCACTTCAATCAATAAGTATTTGACATTTAAAATTTCTACATAACTCGTAAAAACAATATGATTAAGAAGAGTATTTTTTTCCCCTTATTTTTAATAAGTTACCATCACAAAAATAATAATCAAACCATAATCATTCAACCTCCGAATTCAGATTATGACCATAAGAAAATCATACTTTACTTGGTATAGATTTAAATACTATTTTTCTTATCTTCCAAATCAACGAGTAGCTTAACAAAATTGTCTAAAGTCATCATTTCCAAATACCAATTAAACATATTTTCTCAAGGTGATGAGCAGCTCATTGTATCATCCAAAATTTCATTAATCAAGTAAAATAAAACTTATTCCTTTTCAGTCAATGAGAAGCTCTACAAATTAGCACAAATATCACCATAATTACATCATTTTAACATGTTCTATCTAGTAAATGAACAACCCAAACAATATAGTAGCACGATGATTACATCATTTAAACATACTCTTTTAGTAAAAGATCAGCTAATAATTTCTTTCATAATATATCATTGTATTAAACCCAATCATGCCACTAATTACTCCTTGGTGCATCTCGGTTGAAGTTGTCCTGGCTTTCATGCCCTTACCAAGACAAGTAATTTATTTTTCACAGTCTTACAAGAATCCAAGTCATATTGCCAGGCTGGAAGTTACAGGCTAAATGCCATTTTTTTGTAATTATTCACACATAACAACACACCCTCATTTATACATGATCCTATTTAGATGTCCATAATGATAAAATTTCTGGAAAATGCAGCCCCATGCAAGAGCTTTGACATCCACAAATTATCATTCAAAAATAGTCTCATAAATTAAAAAATAGACCTACATATAAGAGCCAAGAAAAAATACAAAACCCCCAACCGGTTGCATACCCATATCGATTGGGTTACCCAAATCGATTCCTTTATGCAAATTGATTCGTATAACCAAATCGATTTTTTTACAGAAAACACACAACCAAAATTCAGTTAACAAAATGAAAACCCACAAGCACAAGTCATTTTAAACACACAAATTCACAAAATGTTTTCCTTCTTCCAGTATAGGAAAAACCCAACTCTTTTCCTTTTGGGTACAATTTATTTTAATGCAAAGAAGGAATTTGTAACCTTTCTTTTACTTTATTTTTGTAGGTCAAAACCCTTAACCCCATCTATGTATTTTTCTGGGTTTAGTTAAAACCACACAAAGAAAACTAAAAAGAATACATAATCCATCAATTTCCTTTTCAAACTTCATCTCCAAACAATTAAATCAAAAGTTGTCCATAAATTCCTTGATTGCCATTAAAAAAAATGTGTATTTCCTCATTTTCTTACAAACAATGCAGCAGATAAAGAAGAATATATTCATTCATGAAGTAAACCCAAAATCGCAACCTCTTACTCTTCCATCTCCAACAAGTTGAATTCTTCTTTCCTCCAAAACTCACGTAGGTATCCTAGAAAGGAAAAATGAAAATAGACGAAGGAGAAATAATAGAAAATATAATGAAAGAAACTATAGTTGGGCAGCATATTGGAGAATTTTCAGGCTTCCCAATGCTGGTACATGTATTAGTGCATGCCACACACTTGTGCCATGTGAAGGTGTTTCACTTTATGAAACCCATAAATATCAATAACTAAATAAAAAATTTTGGCTTACATGCCAAATCTTTCTCATATATATATTTACTAATTAATTTTTCTTTTTTATTTTATTTTAGTTACCCAACTTAATGGTTAAGTTAAAATTAACTTTCATAATACAAGTCCACATATTTCCCACAATATATTACCATAATAATTAGTTGAATTTCCTTGTTTATATAAAACATTTCAACAAAAAAAATAGCCAAGTCCGTAAATAGTGAATTCAAATATTCTCATAAAGTTGGCTTGATATAGTATTATAAAATAAAAAGAGATAGATATCATCATGGTCATGTGAAAGTCAAACAAAACAAAAGACAACCAAACTGAATAAAATAAAGTAACCTAAATACAAATAACCGAAAGATTCACTATCATTTATGAACCATTTTACCTACGATTAAGGCATAATCATGTTTTAGGAAGGATCATCAAGGTGGGTGCGGGGTTACTCATTTTCAGTTGTCATGCCCCCAAAGAGAGGCTATGTGGGTCATGACATGACGAACCAAATAAATTTTACACACAATGATGATCTCATCTAATCCTGATTAGACTTAACCATAGTTATTTTAACTTACAAGAAATTTTGGGATGTTACAAATAAATTTAGTGCATTCAACTTCATTAAGAATGAGAAATTTGGCAAACATTCCTAGCATGCCCAGTGGGACCACCATTTTGGTGATCTCTTTCTTTTCTGTTTATAATTTTCTTTTTCTATCTTCCACTAATACTTGTAGCATGAGGCTCTGCTTTATTTCTTTCTCATGTTAGGTTTGTGGTATGGATCACTCATTGCTCAAGAGTGTAAATAAATAGGAAAAGCGTTATCCAGGTATTCCTTTCTTTTTCCCTATTTGCTCCTTTTTACATCATAATTTTCCATTCTTCTCTGTGTCTTCATCAAACATCACACTTTGTTTTGGGTTTAAAAAGAACATTATTTTTGCATCCTACTTGCTTATATAGTTTAATTAGGGGTTTAACTTGTTGCATATAACATCTCATCACACATGAACTAAAACTCACAAACCAAATCACACATCAAAACACTTCCTTTCCAGGTAGACTAATTGGGATTTGATCACCCAACAAGAATCCTCCTTAGAAATTCCCTAGTAATAACTTACCTGAAACCAGACACATTTTTCCTTCTCCTAGGTCCTTCATGATCCATCCCCATTTTTATTTCACTTTCTTAATCAAAACATAAAAGGAATTATTTTCTTGACTTGTCTATTTAAAATGGAATCAAAATTCTCCTCGACTAGTTCTCAACAATCCACCATGACCTCATCCAAACCCTTGGTTTCTCCTAGGCCCTCTTCCATGCCCATCTATGAATACCTTTTCCTTATACCCTTTACTTCTTGACCACGTCTACTAGTAGATTCCACTCATGGAGGGTTCGGCTTAGTAAAATTATGGTATATCACGTGCATTCAAATGGTATTAAAGAATACCCTTAATTCTATTTTCTACCTCTAATTATTCAATGATAATACCCCTATTTTTAGAATGTACCCCCTTACTTACCCATTTTTCAATTTTTCACAATTTTATTTACCCCTTTTTATTTCTACCCTAATATATTAAACAAAAATATATTATATTTCTCACTCATTTTTTTAATATGCATTTCCTCTCAAAAGATAGTTTGAAGCCATTGAAGACCTATTACAAATCACCTTATAAATGTTAAGCTTTAATCATTTATCAATAGTTCTTCAAATAATTAATATGGTGAAATAATATCACTTGTGTTGAAAAGCATACTCAATCCTAGTTTTCTACCATCTTATTATTTCTTGGTTAAGAATATCTTAATTGAGATTTATTTATTAAAAAATGATTATAATTTAATTTATGACCACACTCCTTTTGCAATTTTAAGGTATTTACTTTTAAAAACTAGGGTTCAAATGTTTTAGTTTTATATTAAAATTAAACCTCCCTTTCCTTTGGCCCACCTCTCTAACCTACCCCCAATACCTGATTCAAAACATTAATAAATTAAACCCTTTCACCCCCTTATGTCTACTGGTATATTAACTTTGATTTTATTAATTTTAATTACCTCGATATGAACCCACGTGTTAGGATATTGCCTAGCTAATGAACCCCCTGTGTTTCCACTCCATCCCTATCATCTTATATCATCGTTGTTACCCTTAATTATATATCTTACATGGGATGGATATAGCCGAATGACTTGTTGCTTATCATAACTTAATATCATGATGTATCTCTTTTATATATGATCTATTATCATTAGTTAATCGGCCTTCTGATGGCCATAGCATATGAATAGTATAAATAGGGGTTATAGGTAGTGGATGATCATTATGTTGAGTATTTGAGTCTTATTATATGTTCTGAGGTTGCCCCCTCGAAGTGTCCAAGCTATTATACTTTCATATTGAGAGAATTTATCTGCAATATTATGTTATTTGGTGTTCTATTGCACGGTGATAATCACAATTAATCAAGTAATTTCATTGCAAGTGGTATCGAGCTTGATCTCGCCAGTATAGGCGTTAAACCCTAATTATGAAGTTTCGATGTATCTCAAGATTGGTAGCAAATATTTCTGAATTTTTTTTTGTGGTGAGGCAAAATAAGTCAAGTAAGCTTCTCTCTAAATTTTAATAAGTTTTGATTGTTTCTGCAAAATTTATTATGGTTCTATATTTATTCATAATTTGGCTCCTAGGCGTAATTTTTGGAAAAATTTCAAATTTCTTATATTTTCAGAAACCCTCCAAAAAATAGCTAGGGTTTTTGTTTTATAAATTCCTATATTCGGCCAAAAAATTACGAAACCCTAAACCCTAAAATTCTACCCTATTAAGTCTACCCCTAGGCCCACATCCTTCGTCATGGTTGGTAGATCTACCCAAGGCCAAGGAAAAGGACAAGAAACTCTAGGAATGACCCCAAATAAGGAAGATATGGCTTCAGATTCTACTGGTTCGGAGTATCTGAGGTGGTCATCCAACTTCAGGAAAGGGTAAACAATATGGTGAGTAAGGATGACCTTAATGTTGAGCTTCATCAACTGAAAGGTAGCCTTAGGAGTGAGATTCAGAAGGATTTTCATGTAATGCAATAGGAGTTGTTGAATGCTATTTCTAATACAACTTCCAATGCTAGTCATATGGGTTCTACTAGAAATGGTCACACAGATCCAAATCACTCAAATCAGGGAGGATCCTTTAATCATTCAAGTGGATCTTCTCACCAATGGAGGGGCATGATTCCAAAAGTTGAAATGTGTAAATTTGATGGAAATGATCCACTCAATTGGATTACCCAAATGGAAAATTTCTTTGATCTCCATCAAATCCCAAGAGGACAAAAGGTAATTGTGGCATCCTTATACCTAGAACCTGATCAATTTGTTTGGTATCATTGGTTATGTGCTCAAAGGTAGAAGAATGGCCTAAATTTCACCTAGGACAAAGTGTTCACTAAAGAGCTTCAATTACACTATAGTTCTAGTGTTTCTGAGAATTACTTCAGCCAATTAGCAAAGTTACGCCAAACTGGTTCAGTTAAGGAGTATGTCCATCAATTCCAAACTTTTTCCTTGCGTGTGGAGGATATTACAGAAGAGTATTTGAATGACCTATTTCTGGGGTCTTAAGGACCACATTGAGCATGAGGTACGCATGTTTAACCCACTCAAGGTTGTTGATTCTATTATCATGGCACGTCGAGTAGAGGAAAAATTTCTTTCCAATAGAAGGTAGACCTTTTCTAGCATAAAATATTGTAACACCTTGTCTCCTTCTTACCCTCAGCCAATTCGGTTGACACCTCAACAAATTGAAGAAAAAAGAGCCAAAGGGTTATGCTTTAACTGTGATAGCAAATATGGACCAAATCATAAATGTTCTAAGAAAAAAATTGTTCTACATTGAAGGATCTGGTGATGAGGAAGAATATGAGGCAACATCAACAGAGGAAGTGGAAAAATTAGAGGAAGAATCTGAGATCCTCAGCCCACTATTTCATGCCATGCTCTATCAGGTATTAGTACTCCACAAACCCTTCAAGTTGTGGGTTATCTTAAGAAGCAGAAGGTAACAGTCTTGATTGATTCAGGGAGCACACATAATTTCATCAATCATAAGTTGGCAACAAGACTAAATTGTTTCATCTACCCAACACCTGAATTTCAAGTAATGATTGTAGATGGTGGCACAGTCCAATGTTCAGGTAAATGCCATAAAGTCAAAATCATGATGGGTGATTACACATTGGAATCTACGATGTTTGCTATTCCCATGGGTGGAGCTGATATTGTCTTAGGTGTTCAGTGGCTCACTACCTTGGGCACCATAGAGATAAATTTCCAAGAATTGTTCATGCGCTTTCATTCTGAGGGTAAAAAAATTGAACTTCGAGGTCTACAAGCTAAAGATCCTCTAGTGGTGAGTTCTCACCAAATGTAGAAGATTCTTAAAAAGGGGTTTGAAGGTTTTGTAGCATGATTATTCTCTATAGAAGTCCAACCGCAAATGAAGGTATTACATCCTGATCTTCAAAAGGTTATTGATCAACATGTAGTTATCTTTAAGGAACCAAGAGGATTGCCACCTGAAAGAGAGCATGATCATGCTATTCGAGCTTGATTCCAGAAGCCAACCCCCGATATCGTGCCTTATAAATATCCATATGTGAAAAAGAGTGAGATCGAGAAGATGGTGGAGGAAATGTTGGAAATGGGTATTATTCATCACAGTCAAAGTGCCTATTCTGCTCTGTGGTGATGGTGCGTCGCAAGGATGGAAGATGGCACATGTGTCTAGATTACAGAGAGCTTAACAAGTTCACTATCAAAGATAAGTTTCCTATTCCCATCATTGATGATTTATTAGATGAGTTGCATGGTGCCATTTATTTTACAAAACTAGATCTATGTTTTGGGTATCACCAAATTAGAGTCAAACAAGAAGATATTCATAAGACAGCTTTCATAACTCATCAAGGCCATTATGAATTCCTAGTGATGCCATTTGGCCTTACCAATGCTCCCTCCACATTCCAAAGCTTGATGAATTCAGTATTTAGACCATTCCTAAGAAATTTTGTCTTAGTATTTTTCGATGATATACTCATCTACAACAAATCGTGGGAGAAACACTTATATCACGTGTCTTAGAAGTCTTAGAGAAACATCAAATTTATGCCAAACCTTCAAAGTGTTCTTTTGGGGTACATGAAGTGGAATACTTGGGCCATATTATTTCTCATGAAGGTGTTAAGGTGGACCCTCACAAGATCCAGGCCATGGTGGAATGGGAAACCCCAAGAACCCTCAAACAATTATGAGGTTTCTTAGGTCTCACAGGGTATTATCATAGATTTGTCAAAAACTATGGCAATATAGTAGCACCACTCACAAAATTATTGAAGGACTCCTTTTAGTGGAATGAGGAAGCATCTAGGGCATTTGAAAAATTGAAGGTAGCTATGTGCACCACTCTAGTATTGGCAACCCTAGATTTCTCCAAAACTTTCATAGTTGAGTGCAATGCTTCAGGAAATGGAATCGAGCAGTCCTAATGCAAGAAGGACACCCCATTGCTTTTGAGAGCCAACAACTAAAAGGAAAGAATTTTTTAAAACCCACATATGAAAATGAAATGATGGCAATACTACATGCAATAAAACAATGGAGACCATACTTGATGGGTAGACATTTTAAGGTAAAATTGATCATGATAGCTTGAAATATTTCTTAGAACAACGCTCTATCTTTAGAAGAACAACAAAAATGGGTCACTAAGATGTTGGGATATGACTTTGAGACTGTTTATAAGAAAGGAAAGGAAAATTTGGTTTCGATGCTCGTCTAGGAGGGATGAGTCTACCAAGCATTGTTATGTGCCATCTTTATACTACATGTAGATTGGGTAGATGAAGCACGAGAAGAATGGAAGAAATATGCAACCACACATACTCTCATTCAAAATCTCTAGGCAGATCTGTCCATATCAGATCAATTTATATGGAAGGGGGATACATTTTGGTATAAAGATCGGTTATATCTATGTAAGAACTCTACACTTAAACACCATGTTCTTTCAGAGCTACATTCTTCTCCAATAGGTGGCCATGTTGGGGTCCTGAAAACATATCATAGAGTTAAGAAGGATTTCTTTTGGGAGGGGTTGAAAGGAGATGTTCAAAAATTTGTGGTAGAATGTTTGGTTTGCCAAAAAAATAAGGGCGAGACCATTAAGACACCTGGTCTTCTCCAACCTCTATCTATTCCTAGTGAGAGATGGGAAGAGGTATCAATGGATTTCATCATAGGATTACCTAAATCAGAAGGGAAAAGTGTCATCATGGTCGTGGTAGACAAACTTACCAAATATGCTCATTTTTGTGTCATGGCTCATCCTTTCACAACTAGTACCATTGCCATCTCTTTTATGGATACAATTCAAAAGCTCCATGGCATGCCAAAAATTATAGTAAGTGATCGTGATCCAATATTTACAAGTAAATTTTGGAATGATCTGTTCTCTTGTCTAGGTACCCAACTAGCCCAAAGTTCCTCTTATCATCCCCAATCAAATGGGCAAACTGAGGTGGTAAATAAATGTTTAGAGGGATATCTTCGATGTTTTACTTTAGATAAACAAGAATGTTGGGTGCAATGGTTGCCATTAGCAGAATGGTGGTACAATACTTCATTTCATACCTCCTCCAAAATGTCTCCATTTCTGCACTTTATGGGTACCATCCTCCATCACTCATATCTAGCTTGAAGGTCAAACCAAAGGTGAGAGCAGTCGAAGATCACATTCAACATCAACATGAGGTACTCTCTAGTCTTAGAGAAAATTTGGCACGGGCACAAAACCGTATGAAGCAACAGGTTGATCAACATAGGAGAATTATATTTAAAACTGATCTTTTTCATACTTTTCCCTCTCTTGGGGGATCATTTACTCTAATCCTAAGTCCACTTTTGTGGCCGTATTTACACTCCCATTGGGGAATTATATTTTGATTTTAGAAAACTGTCTCTTTATCTCATTAGGGATGCATATCTTCATTATCTCAAGTGCATAGTTTTTCATTCATCTTCTAATTTTTTGTAATCTATTATCCTATCCTAATGTGACTTCAACATCAGCAACCTCACCATCAAAATGTCACTACTCTAGAAAGGAGCCAACGCAGAAATTTTTCCCCTAACTGGATTGGACCATACATTATCATGCATAAGTATGGGTTGGGATCCTATCGTTTGGCCTCCCTTGATGGTAAACTAGAAGTGGAACCTCTTAACACATCACACTTGCGACCATTATACTACTAGCATCTCTTCCAGTGCTCTTATTCATATCTTTAGATCATTCCTTCATCCTAGCCTCTTCCATATCTCATCGTGATGATTTAGAATTATGTTGTCTTCTCGTCACTTCCTAGATGTGACCTTAAATATGGGAACCACAGTCTGCCCATGGCATATTCCTTATGGATAGGTTCTCCCTCTTTCATGAGATATCCACAATAATTACTTGCATCACCTTATTCTTCACCTATTGGAACCATGCAAAGGGTCCAGGGTGTCTCTTATACATTTATTATTCCCTCCTCAGTGGTCTACCTAGCTAGTCCCATCTCTCCCCATGTAAATTCAAAATTCATGGATGCTTAAGTCAAAATCAAAGTTATCAAAAATAGATTGATACCTTGAAATACATTTATTCATGAAAAAAATATAGAAAACATGCAAATCAAAGTCAAAAGTAAAAATCAAAAGAGGAATAGATCGATCCCTCAAAGGATGGCTATCACATATTATTCTTTCCATCTATATTATGTATAAAGTAGACCATACCCTTGAAGGATGGATACTCTTTATTGGCATTTGAAGGCTTCCCACATTGATTATCCTTCCACTTTATTAGCATCCTGAGAAAGGCTCCCACATTGATCAACTTTCTTCTAGCAAAATCCCTACATTGATAAGTTTTCTCTTTTCCCCTTCCCAGAGCTAGGGAATAGTTTTAGGGAACACCACTTTTAGAGAACCCTCTTCCCTTGTAAAAGTACATCTCAAACCATTTTTTCATGTCGACATTTCATCCATTGTTTCTTTATGATCTTTTGTATAACTAATTGTCATTGGTTATTTTCTAACATCGGTTTTAGTTGCATGTGCCTTGATCACCTAGTTCATCTTCTTATTTAAATCCAATGCAGTTGGAGGCATATTTTCCTCCACATTCCTTGATATGACATGAATTTGTTCATACCTATAGGTCACCACCATCACGTTACACTCTATCCTTGATCCTATCACATCTATCTTTCATCCATATTTCATTTTGTTGCAACACATACCTTTCTTTATCTCAATCAGATCAGTGTTATCTATCCATCTTACAACACATTTATTCTTACTTATATTCATCATTAATCACATTCATTCTCAAAAATATTTCATCACATATTATCCATACACATTCTAATCACCATGATAAAGTTCAAACACAAAACATATAGTCCTAATCCTCATTAACACATCACACATTTACATCATTATTTTATCCATACAAATGCACATCCAAAATAACCATCTAATCATACATATATACCATCATCAACTATAAAAAAAATATGTTTTCCATTACATCATCATCACATCCCAACATCATAACATCTAATCTAAAAGCCATCATGAAAACATCTAATATAAAACCATCATTATCACATCAAATTAAATTCATCACATTACATAATAAACACATAATGATCCATGACAAAATCATATATCATATATCAAAAGGTGTATCAATACATCATAGCTAGCCTCTAAGGGCCCTCTCTCAAAGCAAAGATGTTATCAAAATCTGTAAAGTGAATATCTTAAACTCTCAAATCCTCTCCTCCAGGGGCATGTATAACACATGATCCCTACACATCTATTCCACCCTCGTGGCCTCCTTCCTCTCACTCGTGGCTGGACACACTCATCGTACTCCTAGATAGCCCCACTCCTCTTATCATTGTCCTCTAAAGGTGCTCTCAATAGCATAGTGTCTTTGGCAGCTTCTTGAAAAAAATCTCATCGTAATATCTAGCCTCTATGGCTTGTGCTCTATATCTATCCATGAAGATCATGTCGGGAGGTGTAACCTGTCCTGACCCTTATGGAGCTACCTGCACACATAACTAACTAATTCCATCGCCAAAATAGTAGAAAGATCACCACAAAGGGCCCTGTAGTCCTCCCTCTCTAGCTGGTAGTAGCGGTCTCTATCCTGTAAAGCTCGGTCCCTCTCCTGAGTGACCACATCCCATTACTATAGAGTTGTGTCTCTCTCCACCATCATCTGATCTAACTCAAACGTAAGCGTGCCACCTCTATAGACTCTCCTACTCCACCATCTCTGCCTCCTCTAGGATCCTCCTCTACATCACTCTGCATATCATCTACCTCCTCCTCTCCTCCCTCCTCAGTAGCATGAGCTTCCCATGTTGTAGCATGCCAATCAGAGTATCCAACTCCTACTCCTACATCATCATCATCATCCCATGGTGCATCCTCCTTCACCACTGGGTCTACCATAGTAGGAATCGTAAGCTCTCTATTTAGATCCTCCCTCCTATATAATATCGGATCCCAAGGCACCATCTGGATGACTCCAAAATGTCATCGCACTTTGTATAACTACATGACCTCGATCATATCCAACCTGTCTCCCATATATTCACCCCATCCTCCTCATCCTCGCCAACTTCACATCTCAGTATCGGCCGTATATGAACTCTCAGTGATGGCCTTCATATGATCTTATCGATATAAATCTCCATAAACTAATCCACATACCAATCCACCCTCCTCTCACTCCTGTCACCAAAGGCTTGATCAACCCTCCACCTCAAAAATCCCACCTCTAACTGAATATGATCACCCATGACCCATGGAATCCCTTATGGCCGAGTCACCTGTATGTGCTCATAGTCCCAATAGTGTAATAAGAAACCCAAATCCAAGCATGACCTCCATCATTTCGTGTACATGGAAAGCTCATGGTAAACTTGGTCTAATAAGGAAGTCCCGAATGATAATATTGTCCGGTGATCAACAATATATGTCACTATACTAGCAAGTACCCATGGAAATCGATCTCCACCAGATTCCTAAAAATCATAACATGACATAACCATCATCACCATACAAATCAAAGGGTTGTGTGGTACCCTATCCTCATATCCCAACTCATATGAAAAATCCCCTAAAGAAAACCTGATATGGGGCACATCGGATCCAAATATCTAAGTCAATAATGCTAATCTATTGTCACATGTGATAAGGACTATCTACTCCCCCTGTATCAATAGTCTGAGGATGTGATATACATCCTCCAGGGTGATAGTCATCTCCCCTGTCCCGAGCCAAAATGTCCATGTCTTCCTATCCCATCTCTCTCCCAATGCTATCATCAATCCCACATCCCATGGGATCCTTTGGTAGTACTTGAATCTACCTAATCCAACTAAAGATAGATGATCCCAATTGGCATCTATCACATCTCCTCTAATCTTCTCATATAGAGAAAGAACCTGATATCTCAAATATAGGGTCTCCCTGGCTTACAATCACAAATAGAACATGCAAACATTATATCCCTAATCCAAATCTATTCAAAATGCATTAATTTTCATCTAAAATTCAATCTAACCCTAGCTTATCCAATCCTACACCGGTTGATGTCAAATCTTCTTGGGTCAACGTATTTTGGGGGTTAATCGACATGCCTTAGATTTGGGTTGACGTCAACCACCTAGATCACCGTCGACTTCTCTTGGTGACATCCACTTTTTGCAAAAAATAATTAAAATATAAAATTTAATTAAAAACCATCATGGGTTTTGTTACTCACCATCCTCCGCACCCTTTGGCATTTACTCACAACTTCGGTAGCCTCTATCTCTTTGTTTTCTCTTTAATCAATCTTCTCTCTCTTGACAAGTTTTTACATGAAAATGAGCATTTTTGAACGACCTCCAGCTTATATAGCCATCGATTTCGAGTCACCATCGATTGGCTCTAGTCACCATCGACTTCTTAACAAAAGTAATTAGATCGCCATTTATTGACTATCCATTCTCCTTATTTAGCTTTCTATCCTTTCATTCCTTTGAGAAACAGGGATAAGGGTTAGGGCTCTATGGAGGAATACCCTCCTTCAAGCATAATGTCGAGAGGGTGTGCGCGTACTATCCTTTCATTCCTTTGAGAAGAGAGAGAGGGTTAGGGCTAGGAGGAATCGATCGACGCGCTGTAAGAACTCAAGTGCTTTTTTGTCTCTGAAGGACTACCTGCAAGTAAGAATACAAGACCACCAGATTTTAATTAGACAAGAAATGAGGGAACTGCCTTGGGCCCAGGAAATATAAAACTTCCTTTCGAAGGTGGTCAGTTCCCCTGCTAATATGAATTAACACAAATTCTAACAAATAAGCTATTGTCCAATTACAATTTGTTTACCTTGTTAGAACAATAGAGAAAGGGCTGGTCTTGGTTTAGAATCACGGTGACCGACGCCGGTCAGTGTCACCGGTACCGGTTGATGATAACCGATATCGGTAGGGGTAGTGATTTAAGGGGTTGGGTGAAGGTTGGCTATAAGATGGCTATATGATAGTTATGGTGTTTATAAGGCTGGTAGAATGACTGGGGATAGGTAATGAGGTGATGGAGAAGACTCAGAGGGTATGGGGGCTGTTCTTGGAGCAAAATAGGGGTAAAGGAATGTAAGTTAGGTGGAGAGTGTTACCGGGTAGTGGATCTGGGGGTAGACTTGTAATTACTGTGATTCAGAAATCCAAGAAATATTATTAAAAGAACATATAAGACTTACTTACTAATTCCTGATGAAAATGCAGGTTCTGGGACTGCGATGGCGAAGACAGGGCTCAAGTGGGATGATCTGACAATCCAAGATGAGCTATCTCCTCTCCTGATGCTTGGATGAGTGTCACTGGGCTCTGGTTATTCAGTTGCAGTCTTGGGCTTGATGTCCTTCTCTGCCAACTCCTCTCTTTCCTTCACTTGTCTCTGTTCAGCCAAGTAAATTCCGGATCCTTCCAATGACTTCTGATTCGGATCAACGAAAATCCAACCCTTGTTTTTGGTTGGGAGAGGTCATTTACAGGGAACCGATGGCGGTTACGTAACTGACGGCGGTCGAGTAGAACCGTATCGGCCAGTCAAAGTGGGCTATTTTTAGTAAAATAGCCAACTTTCCCTCCTTTTCTCCCGAGGGATTAGTCATGGGCTTGGTCAAGTCATTATGAGGTTGGTTTTAGGTGCGGTGAGGAGTAATTAGTTATGGGTGTGGATGTAGACCAAGTTATAGGTCTTAATTAGGTTAGTTTAGGGTTAAGACTAGGTCATGATGAGGTGGCAAATGAGGTGGCAGGTATGATGCGATGTGGATTTATTAATTATAAGGTAATTAATAAATAATTGTGTAAGGTTTAGGTGATGAGGTTAGGTTACGAAAATGAGATGCGGGGCACAAGGGGGTCGTAAGACACAAATTTGGTGTCTACATTAGCCCCTTATTATCGTGTAGCTTGTCTTGTAAAGCTGCACGACAATAATATGAAGTGGTTACCCCTATTAAGGGTATAGGTAATCCCCTCAAATCTATCACAGATGGAGGCAAATGGAAATCGTGATAGAGTTGATAAAGGGTAAATGGTGTTGAAATAATGGTGAGATGGTGGGGTAGGTCCAAAGAAGCAGACGCACGTTGAAATGAAGTAGAAAGCGACTCGTGGTACATGATTCAAGAGCAAACAAGCAATTCATAGGCAAAGGTCGATAGTTTATCCAAACAAGGGTGATATAATCCTGGTATCCAAGGCATAGGAAGTAGCTCCAGGGGATATAATGGGTAAGGTACAGGAACGTTTAGGCATGTTCGGCAGTACCAAATGGTTGGTTTGGTCGAGATAAACGTCACGGTCTAGGTCTAGGCAAAGTTGGTCAACTGATCAAGTCAAGTACCCTAATCATGCTAAAACACGAACAGGTGAGCTCGATTGAACAAAAAGCTACATGTTGGGTGGATAAAATTGTAATTTGTTGGTTTTGGGCGAGGTATTTGAGTGGTGCGCCTTGGTCGGGCCGATTGATGAGTGAGGGCCATGGGTCGGGCCTGATTGGTTGTTTTGCGGCCTCGGGTCGGGCCAATGGTTGGTGGCGGACTTGGGTGGGCCGGGCCGGAGAAGTGGGCCTTCGGTCGGGCCGATTTGGTTGGGGCCCTTCGGGTCGGGCCAAATGGTTGGTCAGCGCCTTGGGTCGGGCCAAATGGTTGGTCAGCGCCTTGGGTTGGGCCAAATGGTTGGTTGTGGCCGGTCGGGCCAAGTGGTTGGTTGCGCCGTGGGTCGGGCCAAGTGGTTGAGTTGCGACCTTGGGTCGGGCCAATGAAGTCAAAAACGGCTAAATAGCAATGGAGTGTATAGGCGATGTGGTGAATAGGCAACGTGGTGAGAAAGGGAGATTGGTGAATAAGGGCAGAAGTTGGGTGAAGTTAGGTATTAAACCGATATCGGCTAGATAGACCGGTATCGGTTAGGTGACCGATACCGGTTCCTTAGGGCACAATATAACCGGTATCGGTTATAGGTCAAAAACCTATAAAAAGAAAAATACGGCCTGTCATTGTCACATTGTCAATTTGAAAACCCATTTGAGTTGTCTGAGGTGTATTGTTGAGATTGGTGCATTTGTCGGCTGAGGTGGCACTATTTGAGTGGAGAAGTGAGTGGTTGGTAGGCCCTAGCGAGTAGGAGGCAACAGTTGATTGGTGGAGGACCCAGAAGAGGAGAGGTAGAGTCATGGCACAGCCAGGAGGAGCAGGAGGTGCTGGACCAGCTGACCACCACCACCTATCCCACCACGACGACGTGTCGTCGTACCGGTAGGTTCGAAACCTTTCATTGTGTGATTTTGATGTTGTTAAGCTAGATTTGGGGGTTTGGGTAGGAATCCAATGTTTTGATAAAATAATGAATAAATTGAAGCTATTTGAAAAATGGAGAGGGTAGATGGGTTAAATAGGCCAAGGCGGCAGGGTGGGTAGGTTTTTAGGGTGTTTGGGTGGGTAAATAGAGATAAATAGGCCAAAAATGGATTTGGGGGGCCGCGGGTTCGGCTCCGTAATTTTACAGTGACCGATGTCGGTCACGAAGCGACCGGCATCGGTCACGAAGTTTTCGGGCGTGGTTGGTTTGTGGTTGACCGGTGTCGGTCGTGGGTCGACCGGCGTCGGTGGAGAGATGATGGAGAGAGGACCGGTGGCGGTCATGGGTGACCGGTACCGGTCCTTAGTTAAGATTATTTATTTTGTTGGTTTGGGTTTGTTGTTGTGTTGAATTTTGGGTTGTTGTTTGGGTGTTTTGGTATTGTTTGGGTTGTTGTTTGGGTGTGTTGGTAGTAGTGATTTGGGTTTTGTGTTTATTGTTGGGCTTTGTGTTTTTGGGGGTGGAGAGGGAAGGGGTAGAGGTTGATAGGAAGGGTGATTGGTGGGTGGGGGGGTATAGAAGGTTAAAGTAGTTGTTGTTTGAAAGGGTAGGTCTAATGAAGTGGGTGATTTGTGCAGGCACGTCAGCAGCTGACTATGCGGGATAGGATGCCCCCGCTATTGAGACGGATGCGGCCACACGTGTCCGCAGCGCAGTGGGCCATCATGCGCGAGGTGGGACTCGGCGGAGTCCAGCGATATAGGGCTATAGATAGGGATCACAGTCTTATGGTTTCCCTCATCGAGAGATGGGATCCGGCGACTAATGTTTTCCATCTCCCGACTGGAGAGATGACTATTACACTGGAGGATGTGTATCGCATCCTTAGACTGCCGATCGATGGGGAGGCAGTATTCCAGGTAGATGCAGAGATAGCCATGGACAACATTCTATAGGTATTTGGGGATGCAGCCGCGCTATTGACTTATCACAGCATGAGCATTGCCTATGGGGACATGTATCGTGCCCACAGACATGAGACACGGCTTGCCGTGTTGATGATGATAGGCATCACATGCTTCGCCCTCCCAGACTCAGAGGGAGGCCACTTTCCACGGGCGCTGATGGGGGTACTACACGAGATGGTGGAGGAGCATACATGTTATGCTTGGGCACCAGTATACCTGGTGCAGTTATACAGAGAGCTGTGGGGCTATCGCCGGATGAGGCGATTCGGGATTTGTTCCACATTTTTGTTACATTGCTGGGCATATGAGCATATCATATGCATTCGACCAGTAGGGCTGCCCCAGCAGCCAGGGCCACAGGTGATATATAGATATGGCTTTCAGAGGTGGTTGGGGGTCGTGGGCCAGCCACGAGCAGTGCTCGCCGGACGGGATGTAGCGTATTACCGTCATTTATTAGAGGGCGTGACTACCTTGGATATTGTATGGAGGCCTTACAGAGGTCATCAGCCCCACAGAGGAGCCCGATCACAGTTGCGTTGGATCCAGTATACATTCTGGATAGCGGGACGGAGGCCGGAGAGCATGAGCGGATACCCCTGAGAGGGTACGACGGCAGTTGGGGCTACGACAGGATGAGCCACCGCCCTTCCCTCAGTACTGGAGGGATGATGTAGAGGCCCCACTACCTGCACCACTAGCCCGTGGACCCAGATTGGGTAGCAGAGAGGCCAGCAGATGATACCATAGATGACGCCGCCGCACAGGATCATTTTTGGTATGGTGGGCAGGGGAGAGAGCCGCGAGGAGAGCACAGCCTGCACAACCAGACTTAGCGGCTGTTATAGTAGAGAGGGACCAGCTCAGGGGACAGGTACAGTTGTTACAGGGTAGCTTGCTCACATTGCACAGCACGTATAGGTGTCCTACAGGGGGCAGCTTAGCCCAGCGCAGTGCACAAGCACAGCCACAAATGCACCACACAAGCACCACCACAGCACCACAATGCACCACGCACACCAGACATATGTGTGTATCGCCACCATCAGAAGCCACAGCACACGTATGCACCACCGGCACCGCACCAGACATGCCACAGTACAGGTGTATTGGTAGGATAGGGCCATTGTTTTTAGGAGTCTGGGACCAGCCCCAAAGACTATGGTGGCACGGCCCATTATATGGAGGCGAGAGCGAGGCCCGGTACTATCAGGATGTCCTTGATGGTACCGGGGCTGACTATCACCAGATGCGGCACACAGAGCGAGACCTCGCGAGTCGAGATCCTGTGGGGCAGCAGCACAATGGTGGGTCGTGACAGGAGGAGGCGGGAGCCAGGGCCAGACCCGTAGGGAGAGGTGCTGAGGGCGGTGGGGAGAGTTGAGACATCCCCTGGGTCGAGATAGATGTTTTTGTTTGTACATTGGATATAGGCACCGGTCTGCGAACCGGTTATGTTTATAGAGGCCTGCGTGCCCACATATGATTTATTCATTCATTTATTCATTTATTGTATATACCGGCCTGCGAGCCGAGTACGGGTCGTACAGTTGATACCGGCCTGCGAGCCGAGTATATTTTTGATATGAGAGACCGGCCTGCGAGCCGAGTCATGATGTTGACAGTTATTGCGGCCTGCATGTGCCGGCTTTGTATTATTATGAGATCACAGAGGCCCCTATGCAGGGCAAGTTGTATACTTGAAACCTTTGATATATAGATATATATGATGATTTTGATCCATATGCTGTGTGTAAAATGTTTTAAGTGTTTTGTCGATGGTTTGTGAATTTTAATGTATGATGAGTTTGATCCACATGGTTTATATATTGATGGGGTTGATGTCTTTTGTTGATGGCTTTTTGAAATGGAATGTATGTATATATAGATTATGAGTTTAATTCACATGTTGTGTATGCTGATGGGTTTGATGTATATATATATGATTTCGTATGTATGTTGTCGATGGTTGTTATAATGTAGATAGATGATGTTGCTGAAATTGTGAGGATATATATATGTGATTTGGATGACAAATATTGATAATGGTGTTGTTATGCAGGAAAAAGAGGCGGGCGCTACAAAAATTGGGTAGAAAATAAAGAAAAGGCCTATGTTTAAGAAAAAGTAGGCATGTGACCGATATCGGTTAGTTAACCGATGTCGGTAGATGCTAGACCGGTATCGGTCAGGTAACCGATACCGGTTATTCCATAATGAGCTTTTCTAAAAATAGAAAAGCTTGGGTGGTAACTTAAGTTCTTATTTTGAGAGCCATGCAAGAAGTTAAATACGTGAATGCGACGCTGTTTGATGACTAAGACAGGTAATTGCATGAGAGAATTGAGTGATAAGGAGGAAAGAGACAGGGAAAGTGAATGTGGGCTGAGATTCAGAAGGCAAAACAACAAGTTATATTTGAAGAGGGTGGTGAACATGGCTGAACAAGGAGAAGCATCCAAAGGCAGGGACGAGAGGGAAGACAAGTTCCACCTCAAGCTGCTGCAGCCCAAGAGGTAAACGTTTTGGTTGTAATTTGATTCTTGCATGTTTTGTGAATAGGATGAGAGAAGTGTAAGTGGGTAGATATGAGAAAGAAAACGTGATAGCAAGGGTTATGGAGGAGGTGAGTGTTATGGGGTAGGTAATCAGGGGTTTCGGGTATGTTGGTATGTACAGAGAGGGGTAAACGATCAAATTATTGTCGTAGGTGGTGTGTTTAGGCAGGGTGTATAAAATTGACAGTGACCGATGTCGGTTAAAGATAACCGGTATCGGTTATTGAACCGCTACCGGTTATCTATAACCGATACCGCCATCGTAGGAATTTCCGTATGTGAGAAAACCCTTGGGGATTTGATTTATTGAATGGCGGTGTGTCGTTTTGATGTGTGCAGGCGGAGGCAGGGTTAAGGATGAACGATATTGTGCCAGCGTTGTTGTCACGAATCCGAGCGGATGTAACACCAGCGGAATGGGCATTGATAAATCGTTTGGGGTTAAGTGGAATCCACTATTATTCACGAATCACACGTAACCATGCTATGTTACAGCGTTGATTGAGAGATGGAATCCAGAGAGGAATACCTTCTATCTACCAACAGGGGAGATGACAGTGACATTGGAAGATGTGTTCCATATTTTGAGACTCCCAATTACAGAAGACCAAATATCGTATCGCATTGCCTAAGTGCGCGCGGGGAGCGATAACAACAGTATTTGGTCCATACGCACGAGAGTTGACACAACGAGGTTTGACATTCACTTATGGTATAATGTATGCAGCACACCCTGAGGCAACAAGGTTATCAGTGGTATTAATGATAGCGGTGGGGTATTATGCATTACCGAGGGTGGATGGGGGAAGATTTCCAAAAGCATTGATGTGTGTTATTTGGGAAATGATAGAAAGGAACGTGACTTTTGCATGGGCACCTGCATATTTGGCGGAGCTATACAGGGGTTTATGGGCTTGTAGGTGAAATCACAGGACGACACTGGATTGTTCATATTTATTACATTGTTGGGCCTATGAGCACATTGTTTGTGTGCGACCAATAGGCCGACCCATCCAGTCAGCAGAGACAGGAGTACAGAGGTTGGGATTCAGACGATGGGTCCGGACATGAACAAGAGGCAAGATCCCAGGCCGTGACAGGTGACACTGAGTATTATAGGCAGGTATGGGAGATGGTGATGATTGCGATATCTGTTGGAGGCCTTACGGAACTATATGGTAACAGAGAACATAGCTGAGGAGTTGAGGGGTGTAGAGCGATTGAGGTGGATCGCGGGGCACAGGCCAGGTGAGTATGAGAGGATTCCTCTAGATCGCATGCGGCGACAATTTGGATTTGTGCAGGATATACCCCTGGCTTATAGACCATATATGAGGATCGACGCGGAGGCATCATTCTCACCTCCCGCCAACACCTCCAGAAGGACCAGAAGAGATAGCAGCCGATCGCAGGGTAATGGATGCAGGAACGACAGAGGCCTATAGATTATGGTGGGTAGCAGAGCTGATGAGGTGTACGTGATCGTCCTGACATAGCTGTGATTACAACGGAGAGAGATCGTCTCAGAGTTTAGTTCATCACCCAAACACAAGTGAATGAGACAAGAGGATTGTTAGAGGTTTCATGAGTCACGAGCGGAGAGACTAGAGGCAGATTCCTCCACGCGAGAGAGAGCGTATTCATATGTTACAGGAGATGTTGGCGATCAAAGGGGAGGAACCAATAGCAGTGGCACCTTTGAGGATGGAGAGGCCAAGTGAGGGCGCGATGAACACGATCATCACCCGGATTCGGGAGGAGGCGCAAGGGTCTAAGTGAATTTCATAGAGGTATATAGAATAAATAAGGATGCCGACTCTGCATCGATGATGATAGAGAAGATGTATTTGTTTAACATCTAAAAAAACTGAATATGTATGTTGATTTGAGTTATGATAATACTAAGAATGGTTGTGTTTTGAATGTTGTTTTTGTTTGTTTTGAAAAAGATAAAGATGAATGTTGTCAAAATAGAAATACACAAAAATATTTATATTTACAACACATGATAGGGTATGGTAGGGGATGGTCGAGCTAACCTTGGGAGACACCATGTCTCCTAAGTGCTGCCTACATAGCCCATTGCACAAAGCAAGGAGGGGCCTCAGACCGATGTAGTTCTCCCTTAGGACCAGGGAGAGGTGAATTCAGCAATTTAGGTATGTTTAGGCAATTTGTTGGTGGGTAAAAGTATTAATTTTGGTAGGGTAATGTTGTTGGTGTTGGTAAGAAATTGGCGATGTTGGAATAGGTATAGGTGAAGCGAAAGTTAGCCTACCCAAGTGGTAGGGAACCGTGTCCTGATTAAGGTCAACACATAATCCTAGATTCGAGTCAAAGAGGAAAAAGTGCTCCGTAGGTGAAAAGAGCTAAACAAACCACATAATAACGTAGAATGAGCTTGAACCCCTAGGTACCGTGCATAGACGAGAAGTCGATAGGTGAAAAGAGTTGTATAATCACAATATATCGGATGTACGTCACGTCCCTTGAGTTGTGTTGTTTAAGCAAATGGTGAGGTGAGGTGGATGGTATAGCTGAGGCACGAGAACTTGTTATAAAGTGAGTGTTCTGACAAAAGAGAACCTAACCTAAATAGACAAGTCCATGACTCCAAAGTTCTTTTGAATGCGGCTTTTATTTTGCTAAATATAGACTGATCGATGTGGGAAGTCTACAAGGGATATGTATTTTATTACTCTTGAGGTCTTCACGAAGCTGATCAATGCGAGAAGCTTCTGATAAAGGCTGACTGTGTATAGCTGTCCTTCAAGGGAGCAAATTATTTATTTATAGTAGAGATGCGGCGTTTGGTATAGCTGTCCTTCTGGGAGCAACTATATATAATAAAGAAAAATAGTTTGGCATATAGCTGTCCTTCGAGGGAGCAGTCTATATATAATTTAGAGATCTAGATGTCCGTTTGGCATAAAGCATCTAGTTTTGTAGGAAGTTTGACTCAAGAAAATCCCATAAGTGTTTAATTAAGAATGTGTCATTTGAATACTTTGAAGTCATGGACTAGACTAAAAAGGGGAAGGCATTTTTAAAGGGAGGTGATAATCAAACCATGTGAGCTTGATTTTATTTTGAGATGTAGGAAACAAAATGTATGCGGTGGTAAATGAGCTCAAGGGACGAGCACAAGGTAGGTAAGAAGTGATGTAACACTAAATTCAACAATAGAATGGTCGAAGATGCAAGGCATTAAGGGGTTCAGGCTCAGGTTTACCATTAAGCGAAGCTAAACGATAAGTGCCTGATCCATAAGTGTGAGTGATAATGTAAGGCCCAATCCAATTAGGAGCAAATTTTCCACGTTTGCTCTTTTCTAGTTTGGTTACATGTTGATTCTCTTTGAGGACAAGATCACCAACCTTAAAGGTACGCTCATGAAGTCGCTTATCATAAGCACGCTTGATGCATTTTTGATAGATTTGAAGGTGGTCAAGAGCCGTAAGACGACGCCAAGAAGCTCTAATTGGGCTAACCGCTCTTGGTGGAAATCATCATTGGTGAGAATATCCTGAAGAGATATTCTGAGGGAGGGTATTTGTATTTCGAGAGGCAAGACATTTCGATACCATATACCAAAGAAAAGGTGTGGCATTAGTGGAGGTACGAATGCTAGTACGATAAGCCCAAAGGGCAAAGGGGATGTGATCATGCCAATTTCTTCCGACTCATTAACAACTTTCATGAGGATTTTGGTTAGGGTTTTATTAGAAGATTCACCACCATCGGCCTCGGATAAGTATGGTGACGAGAAGCTAAGTTTGATACCAAGTTGTTACAAAGGTCTTGAACAACTTATTTTTGAAAGATTTTCCATTATCTCGTTATCAAAGCGTGAGGAACACCAAAACGATGATAATGTGGTGGTTAATGAACTCTACAATTTTTTTCTTTTTGGTTGAAATGAGTGGAATGGCCTCCACCCATTTTGTGTAATATTCTGTTGCCGTGATTATCCATCGGTGACGCTGCGAAGAGGGTGGATGAATCTCACCAATAAGGTCTAAACCCCATCAGTGAGAAAGGCCAAAGATCTCGTGCACTGTAGCGGATGGCTAGGAGTATGTTGAAGGTTGGCATGTTGTTGACACATAACACAACGCTTAACATATTCGTAGAGTATGTTTATTAAGAGTAGGCCAATAATAGCCTAGGTGAAGGATCCGTTTGCCACAAAGAAGGCCGCTAAAATGTCCACCACAAATACCGCCATGGACCTGCTGGATGGTATAGGTGACCTCCGCGCCGCTTAGACATCGAAGGAGGATGCCATCAAAGCCACGTTTATAAAGGAGTCCCCCATGACGACATAACGAGAAACACTTTTAAGAAAAGCACGTTTTCCGGACTAGTAAGGTCGTGAGAGACAGAGGTTGTAAGGTAGTCATGAAATTGGTGATACTGTATCCTCGCGAAATTAGCAGACACATTATTTATCATACAAACAACCGGGCTGAGTAAGATGGGGCAAAGAGTTGTTGACCAAGACGAAAATGTCGAGTCACTGATGAAGCAGGAATTTGCGAGGCTAAGCAAGCCATAGTATCCGCAAATTTGTTAGTGGAGCGGGGAATGGTTTGGATAGAATAATGAGTAAATAAGGTTAGAAGTGAATTCACGTAGTGTTTGTACTTTTGAAGTTCCTCATTTTTACATTGGTAGATGCCCATAACTTGATTGACTACCAATTGAGAGTCACCGAAAATATTGATAGATTTGACACCTAAGTGTAACGCAACCTGGAGACCCAAAACAAGGGCCTCGTATTCCGCTATATTATTAGTGCAGGGGAAATCGAGTTGGAATGAAAGAGGCATAGGCTCAATCAAGAGGAATGAGAACAACGCCAACCCCCGCCGCACTGGCATTTGATCCATCAAGAAGAGGGTCATCGATACGACTCCTCCCTGAGTGAAAGAGTGGCGATGAGTTCGTCGGGGAAATTAAAATTGGTAAATTGCGCCCCAGGTAAAGGGGCTTCCGCGAGTTGGTCGGCAATGGTTTGTCCTTTGATTGACTTCTGGTGTATAAATTCAAGGTCGAGGTCAGCAAGGAGCATAAGCCATCGGGCGATGCGTTGGTTTAGATGAGGTTTGGCATACATATAATGGATGGGGTCCGTGTTGGTGATGACGAAATTTTTGTGATTCAGGAGGTAGTGTCGAGTTTGGTGGCCACAAATGATAGGGCTAGGCATAACTTTTCTACATGTGTATACCTAGTCTCATAATCCACCAGAGTACGACTTATATAATAAACAACTTGTTCTCGATACTCGGAGTCACGATGTGTGAGCATGGCCCCTACAACGTGGTCGGTGGCGGAAAGGTAAAGGTAGAAAGGGCGATCGTCCTGAGGTGGGATAAGCACGGGTGGCTGCAAGAGATAAGCTTTGAGAGCCTCAAAGGCTTGGTGGCACTCTTCGCTCCATTGAAAGGCAATATCCTTTTTAAGGAGGTGATGGAAAGGTTGACATCGATCCGAGAGTTGGGAGATGAAACGCCGGATAGATTGGAGTTTACCTTGCAAACTACGCAATTGTTTGAGGTTAGTAGGTGGGGGCATTTCTAGGATAGCTTTGACTTTAGATGGATCGACCTCAATGCCACGCAAAGAGACGATAAAACCAAGAAGTTTTCCCGAAAGGACACCAAAGACACATTTCTTTGGTCAAGACGACATAAATATTGTAACAAAGTGATCAAAATAATGGTTAAAACATCGAGATGTTCACCGCGATGTTTAGATTTGCCAAGAAGATCATCGACATAATCTTCAAGAATAGTGTGCATAATGTCATGAAAAATGTAAGTCATAGCCCACTGATAGGTCGCACCAGCATTTTTAAGGCCAAACGGCATGACACGATAACAAAAGGTTCCCCAAGGAGTGATGAAGGTAGTTTTATGTTGATCGGCCGGGCTACCAAAATTTGATTATATCTCGAAAAGCCATCCATGAGAGAAAGCATCTCATGGCCCGCAGTGAGATCAACAAGTTGATCAATACTTGGGAGGGGGAAGTCATCCTCGGGGCAAGCGAGGTTAAGGTCTCGTAAATCTGCATATCCGAAGTCCCCCGTCACTTTAGTGATAGTACGATGTTAGAAATCCATCGAGGATAGTCAATAGTAAAGATGAAGGAAACAGAAAGAAGTCATTGCTCTTTCTTTGACCAAGAGGGCAATGCGTGGATGCATTTTTCTCGCCGCTTAACTCGCTTGGAATCGGTTTCGGGTAATGTTATGGACCGCAATGTCGATCGATTCCCTGCATGTCAACAGTAGGACCAAGCGAAAGCTCGGTCATGCGAGCACGAAGGAAGGTAGTGAAGGCAACTTGTTCTCGATGTGTTAAGGGATTGTCCGATCTTCACAATGTGAGGATCCTCCTCTCGTGTGGATGTTGATTTCTATAGTAGACTCATTCAACATGGTTTGAGTTTCGATGGTAAAGCGCGTTGAATATAGGAGTCGTCCGCACACAAGGTAAGTGAGGATGGAGTCGCCATCTCGCACTCAACAACATTAATCAAGGTGAATCCTCTTCGATCATGTCCGATACGTAAAGGGAAGAGAAGACGGGTCCTCATTATCGCGTTGATAGGTGAGAGAGACCTAGGAAGATAGCATTTATGAAAAAAAAGTTAGAGGGATAGATTCGTGGATCTATCGACTCAGGGTGACGATGGCAAAATGGGTGATGATGGTTCTGGTAGGGGTGACGCTCGCATCTTCCAGTGAGACAACTCGACACGAGGTTCCTTCGGTGTAAAGTGTTTCAGAAATCCGAGACCACTACGATCATTGTGTTTGCGTGTAGTCACGGGAATGATCAGTATGTCGGCCTTGTTCATAAAGACCAAAACCAAAGCCTTTCCAAGACAAATGAGTCAAGAAGGTGAGGGTGAAACGATGATTTTCAAGTATTGAAAATCGATTGAAGGGAAACACACCAAGAGGAGGTTCAGGGGTAATGGATGATGCGCGACACCCCCATACGTTAGGTTGGTGCGGCAATTAGGTGGTCCGTAAGAGATTACCTCCCCCACGCGACGGTCGTAGGTAGGATGCGCATGTAACTATCCGTACTCCTGTGGGGTATGGAAAGAACTAACGTTATATAGGCGATACTCCCCAAACAGAAGGTGTTGAAAAACATCTACTAAGGGTCCGAGGTTGGGATGTTGTCTCATGGGAAAGGAAGTGGTATTTCATGACGGCTTTCATTGGTCAAGGTGTAGGTGCTGTCAAGTGGATGGTAGAGGTGTGGTCAAGTGGATGGTGGGTGGGTGATGAATGGGTGTCTTGACTGGTACAAGCACATCATTAGGCGATATAACATATTGCAGGTTTTAAGGGGGAGGATCAGCTTTTACGGTGTAGGACTTCCCTCGTACTCAAATTTTATGCATCTATGTAAGGTGGAGGGAACGCATCCCATAGCCCTGATCCAAGGGCGGCCTAACAACATATTGTATCGAACTCTCCTCAAGGACATAGAAGAGTTCGGTAAAGTACGTGGTCCTACACGAATGTTAAGGATCACGGTGCCTAAGGTAGAAGTAATAAGATCATTGAATGACCGCAACATGATGGGGTCAGCACACATGCAAATAAAGGGATATTCATTTGTTGGAAGGATTTTGAAGAGATGATGTTGAGGCTAGCCCCCATCCAATCATAACACGACGCACCCCGGATGTCCCGACGTAAGTTTCGAGATGAAAAGAGCAGGTCAGATCTTCTCGCACCAAAGTCAACAATTTCATCTTCGAGAAACCGACAAAGCAGCGGCTTGTTGTACAGCAGACGTGAAGTGGTCAGGGGCGGTAGGTTGTTCGGTGAGGGAAGCAACGTGATCGGGTGTTAAATGGAGGTAACAGCAAGGTTTCATTAGGTAAAACCTCTATCCTCAAGAATTTCAACGAGAGCTTGTCGATGAGATTCAAAGTCCGAATGAGATCATACAAAGTCATTTTTACAGTGATCGGTGAAGCTGTTTGATCATGGTATGGTGGGCAACTCCATCGAGACGGGGTAGGTAGGTCCACGAATAACCACTTTAGGTGGTGGTGCATCGGATGGCGGACGAGAAAGAGAGGCCGCAGTGTGCTTCCTTTAGCTTTCTCATTGTTTTTCTTCTCCTCGAGTGGCAACACTAATCATGTTGATCTCGTGAACATGAGAGGAGGAAGATGGTCGGGATAAATCATGGTCTTCGAGAGGTGGGGTCAGTAATAATGATAGATCTTGGTGAGGCGGGGACAGGTGGTATAGGAGAGGGAATTGAAGCTAAAGGTCTCTCCCTTCGTAAGTTGTCTTTCTTAATCTTTCTGTCTGAAAGAGGTGACTGATGAAGTATGGCTTTCAACGCTTTACATCCCTCTACATCATGTCCTGGTGTGTGGTGGTAAGCGCAGATTTTAGACTCATCATAACCTATTGGTCGAGGTTTAGATGGGTCATAAGGTCTAAGTGGGGGTAGGGAAATGGTCGCATTCTCCACCAACATATCAAGGATCTTGGCGTAAGATCCTTTGAGTGGGTCAAAATCAGAGGAAGATGAGGGTATTGATTGGGTGGGTTTTGGTAATGTTTGGGTATGGTTGGTTCATACGGGTGGTGGTTTAGCCAAGGGGTATTGATACGTGGTTTTAACTAAACGTGGCTTCTTCAACAGTAGTCATGTTTAGCTGATTAGATGGCGAGGCTCCAGATAACGTGGTGGTGGGAACAACCATGGAGAAAGTGAGGCGACTGCAAACAAATCCTTTGATGATGGAGTTTGTTTAGGGTTGATAGGTGAACAGATCTCTGTATATGCCCTCGTAGAAAGTGTAGGTCGCTTTTAAAGAAAATGCAGGAGGTATGATATATTGATGCAAGGTGGAGGGATGAGGTCCCAATATGGAAGGTAGGTGTGACGATAATGGTTTTAGTTGTGATAGAGGCATAGGTTGAGGAGATTGAGTTTGTCTCCTAAGTGGATGGATGGCTTTATTTTTGGGTAAATCTAGCCGCTTAGGTGGGTGTGTTAGACTGGGTATTGGTGAGGTCCCAAGTGTAGGGGAAGATTTGGTTAGGCTAATAGAGGTGGATGAGATACTTGGTAGAGATGAGGGGGTGAAGATGAGGACATAGGCATTTTAAGCTTCTGTAAACACTTCGGGTATATGGTAGAGGCGTCTGGATCGGTCATCTGCATTTGAGTAGAATAGGGGGTACTCAAACGCTCCCATAGATCTCATCTATCTCCTGAGGGATGACAATCCTCGTGTGAATTGGAACTTTGATATGGAAGAGAGGTGTGTTGTGATTCCGGTCCACTGTGGGTGTGATACAGGGGGTAGATGAGGCACTGTATCAATGGGTGTTAAGAAGTCAACCGGTCGCTGAAAAGATTTAGGCGATGAAGAACTGATAGGTAGGAGGGCATGTTTGAGAGGATCTGTCATGATTAAAGAATGTGGTGATGTTGATTTGAGAGGTTTCTCTCCTACGGATGACAGAAACAGAGGCGAGTCTTCTTCTTTTATGGCAAGAGCGACAGAAGGAGATGTTTGGGAAATAGATAAGTTAGATAACATCCGCTCACAGTCTTGCAAGGATGTGGTGTAAGAAGGTTCATCTGTAAGAAGAGAACTCTGGGTGGTTAATTCCTTTATGGGTAAAGGAATGGTAAGGCTATTGTCTTGTCTTGATGGTGGTGAAGGGGATTCGGATCCCCGTTAGTAAAGAAGTTTGATTCAGAATTTTTTCGATAGAGGCTTTTGGCTGGGAGTCGAAGATTGCATGGATCTCATGAACACTCTCCTCGGCTAAGATATCTTGGTTTATGTTATTATTAGGAGAGTGATTTGGGAATGGTTTGTTGAATATTTTCAAATTTCTGTTAGCAGGGGCATTAGGATTATCGAGGGTTATATCCCCTGCATCAACCATTTCCTGCACTATGTTTTTCAACATCTTGCAGTTTTCGTGATTGTGTCCCTTTACGCGGTGAAAGTTACGTAAGTCATTTTCTTTGTACTCAAGAAGGTATAGCGGGTGGAGTCAAACCCGAGTGAGGTTTAACAGGAGGCAAGGTGAGAGCTCCGGCTTTGAGCAATTTTTCCAAGATGACACCATAAGTTTCTCCCAAGGGAGTGTAATTGATGGGCTCGGCTTTATACTTATAGTGGTTTTTGTGGGGTATTGACGGTGCTTGAGATTTGACCATCACCGCGTGGACATCCTTTTGATTTCAAGAAGTGGATGTGTGAGGAGTGGTGGTGTTAGGTTTATTGGTGGAATCTTGAGTTCGAAATTGGGGTTTTTGTTGCGCAACCGCAATTTCTCTTCTTCTAAGGCTCGAATCTCTAGTTTTCGAGCCATAGTAAAGGCCTCCTCATCAAATGTGTGGAAAGTTTGAATTTGGAGGGTAGGAGATGATGCTTAGCACAGCCCACGTAAAAAGTTCAATAAGTTCACCCGAGGCAAGGCATATGTAAGTTGGTTGATAAGGCCCCGCCATCGTCCAACGAAATCATGATAGATTCATCTTCAAATTTTCGATGGCATAGAGGTCGGTGATAGATACTTTCTTGCAATGTTAATGGAGAAATGATCCAAGAAAGATTGGGCTATTTGGTTAAAAGAGAAGATTGAGTGCTAGTTTAAAGCACTATACCACTCCAAGGCGGGTCCCGATAAGGACATGGGAAAGGTGCGAGTAGTAGAAGGCATCATCATGAGCAATCAAATAACAAGCATGTCTAAATGATCGCAAGTGTTGTTGAGGATCCTCTTTACTATTAAAACGAGTAAATTTTGGTAGTTCCCATTGAGGAGGATATGAATGAAGGGGGACAGAAGGGTGGATAGGCTCCCAAAACTTGCTCGTATGTCAAGGCGCTACGACTTCCCGAAATGTAAGCCTCCAGATTTTGCATTTTGTCCATCATTTGTTTGATGAAATCCGTGGTTGGATGAGATGATGGTGCGGTTGTGGTAAACGGAGGCAAATTGGGCCAAGGGCCTCCACTAGACAATGGTGGGGTTAAATGTTGATAAGGTATGGAGGATGAATATGTTGAGGCGACCGAATAGGGATGTCCTATATAAGATGTTGAGGTCACTGGATACGTGTGTGGAAATGAAAAGGTGGGCGGAGCTTGAGAAGGAAAGCTCGTGTGGATAGGTGGTAGAGAGCAAGTCATGAACGGAGCAGTCTGCAAGAGAGACGAGGTAGGAGCAGTCGGCGGTAATGATATGTGGGGCCCAAGATTAACCAAAGGAAAGCCAATCTGTGCCGTATGAACCCCTGAAGCCGCTGGATTGGGAGACGGGGCTAAGGATGCAGAAGGCAAAGCGGAGTTATCAAAGTGAGAAGGAGCTAAATGAGCAGCTATACTAATAGGCATGCCAACAAGGAGTCACCATCTGGGCGTACGGTCAGGGCATGAGACAAATAATATCATTGCATAAAGCGCTAGGATTAGCGTCCAAAATTTTTGCAAATTCCTTATCTCCTACAGGATTTTGGGAACCTCGCCGGTGTCCGTAGGATTCCCACAGCATGGGGCAGGGAGGTGATTCAGCAAAGGCACAGAGCAGGCATGTGAAACCATGGCGGCTTGCTTCCAGTGATAACAACCATGAGCAAGAGTACACAAGAAGGTTTCAATTTATTAGAATGTAAACAACCCTGCATGTTGAAATTGGTAGGTTTCTGGTTTGTCGTGACTCAGAAAGACAAGAATCGATATCGGTCTTCTAACCGATGTCGGTTATATCAGAGCCGACATCGGCCACTTAACCGATGTCCGTATAATAGACTGGTATAAGAAACTATAAGAAGTCGCTGATTTGGGGTTAACAAAGTGCTTAGTATGCCTACCAAACTGCTCTCAAGTGATCACAAAAAAAGTGATGACAGAGAAATGTAACCGAGAACAAGCAAGAATGCACAAACAAATTAATGTACTAACCCTAGGGTTAATTTTAATCAATTTGGGCTTATGCCTTTAGACGCAGAATGATGTCAATCCTAAACAAAAGACTTAGGGGAAATGTCAAGTTTGTTTTGGCTTATAAGGTTACCTCAATCGGGCGGAGGAATACCGCAAAAAAGGGGGATGTTTGAGCTGTTGTGTTGATTATGTCGTGATTCGGTATGTGTTGTGCAGTGAAAGTAAGATTAATTTCTTATCAATACCGTGGAAATCACCCCCACGTGTACGACCTGTTACTTAATCTACGTTCACTAGAATTGAAAACAGCAAGCAAGAATGTAATGCACGTGTTTTAAACCCAAATCGAAAATGATATTCGATGAAGCAAAGAAGATGACTTTCACTAATGCAAAGATGTAAAAGCAAAGCAAGTTCTTTTACCAAAATAACAAAATACCTTGTGAATATCTTAAGAAGAAGAAAACAACAAGTATGCTCCCTATGTGAAAGCAAGCAAGAAAGAAAGAAACCCGAAATGGGTCCCACTGGGCGTGCCAAAATGTTTCACACTAATGTTTCACTTTTGGGAATAGAGTTGCTTTCTATCCTTTCATTCCTTTGAGAAACAGATAAGGGTTAGGGCTAGAGGAATACCACGTTGAATGTCGAGAGGGTGTGCACGCATCAGAGAGAGAGAGAGATCAGATCGACTGCGAAGAACTCCTTTTTGTCTTGGAAGGACTACCTGCAAGTAAGAATACAAGACCACCAGATTTTAATTAGACAAGAAATGAGGGAACTGCCTTGGGCCCAGGAAATATAAAACTTCCTTTCGAAGGTGGTCAGTTCCCCTGCTAATATGAATTAACACAAATTCTAACAAATAAGCTATCATCAATTACAATTTGTTTACCTTGTTAGAACAATAGAGAAAGGGCTGGTCTTGGTTTAGAATCACGGTGACCGACGCCGGTCAGTGTCACCGGTACCGGTTGATGATAACCGATATCGGTAGGGGTAGTGATTTAAGGGGTTGGGTGAAGGTTGGCTATAAGATGGCTATATGATAGTTATGGTGTTTATAAGGCTGGTAGAATGACTGGGGATAGGTAATGAGGTGATGGAGAAGACTCAGAGGGTATGGGGGCTGTTCTTGAGCCAAAATAGGGGTAAAGGAATGTAATTTAGGTGGAGAGTGTTACCGGTAGTGGATCTGGGGTAGACTTGTAATTACCGTGATTCAAAAATCCAAGAAATATTATTAAAAGAACATATAAGACTTACTAATTCCTGATGAAAATGCAGGTTCTGGGACTGCGATGGCGAAGACAGGGCTCAAGTGGGATGATCTGACAATCCAAGATGAGCTATCTCCTCTCCTGATGCTTGGATGAGTGTCACCGGGCTCGCTTATTCAGTTGCCAGCCTTGGGCTTGATGTCCTTCTCTGCCAACTCCTCTCTTTCCTTCACTTGTCTCTGGTTCAGCCAAGTAAATTCCGGATCCTTCCAATGACTTCTGATTTGATCAATGAAAATCCAACCCCTTGTTTTTGGTCGGGAGATGTCATTTACAGGAACCGATGGTGGTTACGTAACCGACGGCAATGGTCAGTAGAACCGGTTTCGCCAGTCAAAGTGGGCTATTTTTAGTAAAATAGCCAACTTTCCTCCTTTTCTCCCGATTAGGGGCTTTAGTCATGGGCTTGGTTTAAGGTCAAGTCATAGTTATGAGTTTAAGGTGCGGGTGAGGTTAGACCAAGTTATAGGTCTTAATTAGGTTAGTTTAGGTTAAGACTAGGTCATGATGAGGTGGCGAAATGAGGTGGCAGGTATGGCGATGTGGATTTATTAATTATAAGGTAATTAATAAATAATTGTGTAAGGTTTAGGTGATGAGGTTAGGTTATGAAAATGAGATGCAGGGCACAAGGGGGTCGTAAGACACAAATTTGGTGTCTACACTATGTTTTCCCTCTAGGCGTTTTTAATCCAAAATTCAAATTATTCCTCCTTCAAGCATATATGCTTTCTAAGTCCACATTTGTGGCCATCTCTATTTTCCTTAGGGCATTTCAATCTTTTCATACTCCCTAAGCCCACCTTTTTTGGCCTTACTCCTCCTTCAGAAATTTTGTTTGACAATCCTATCTAATCCATGAACGAAGTCCTCCTTTGAGGCCATATTAATTTTCCCCTTTAGGCATTACATTCATCACATCAAGTCCACTCTCGTGGTCATATTCATGCCCTTCTTGGGGGCACCATATTTTCATTCAAAGTCCACCTTTGTGGCCATACTTTCCCCACTTGGGGATTTTTTTTTTTTTTTCCTTTATGGCCATATTTTTCCCCTTTGGGTCTATTATTTCATCACTAACTTTTCATTTTACCTTCTCGGCCATTTTTTTGTCCCACTACACACCACACCTTTTATCCTCATCCCTTGTGGACACATACCTATTCGTTCAATTCCTCGTGTATGAAGGATTTCATATACCTTTCACCTTTAGTTGCACATATTTTGATGACTTTCCTATGACTCGTTAGTCATCTCAAATTTCATCCATACGATAATGATCTTCACCCACTCACTGGTCCGTAGAGACCGCAATTGTCCTCTACCGAGGTGATATTGGAGTCACCACCATATTTTTTTATTGATATTGTGATCCTATTTGCTTGGGGCATCTTGCCTTGGTTATGCTTTCACCCATATTTTCTTCACCCACCCGCTCTTCATCAACTACCTTTTTCAAATGCGTCACTGATTTCCCTTGGCATCATCGATCCTCTATTTAAGGGGGAGCTCCTCATCTACCTTTTGTCAAATCCTCATCCAACTCTCATTTTTTTAATCTCATGGCTTGAAATCTCAAACCAATCACCAAAAAGAGGAAAAATATAGACACCTAAATTTGGTATTTCTACCCTTATTACCCGCATGCACATATTCATTTATTTCACCCCCTTATTTAATTAAATTCCCTTTTATCCCATCCATATTAATCTTTAATTAATTAATATCCACACCATATCATGCCCATTTAACTCCTATTAATTAATTAGTTCATATCAATTAATTAATTAATCATTAATCTTCATCCATGCCCTAATTCACTTTATATTTAGGATGCTTTCATCTTAAATCCTTATCCCCTGCTTTTTCCTAGATTTCTTCCTATCTATTTTTATTCCCTAACTACCCATGATTTATCCCCAATAAATCTAATCCCACCTACATGCTTTAAAGCACCCTTCCAACTCTTAAAAAACGTGAAATCACGCCAGAAAAGACAAAAGATATCCCATTGGGGAAACTTTCCCCACAGTTGGAGGTGACTCACCCCATTCGTTTCCGCCCCTGTAAAATAGAATCCTTTCTTTCCATTCTTCATCAAATGCATGCACTTTGGATCCTTATTACGAACTGAGCATCCTTCCTCGTGCCTAAGAATTCTTGAGATGTTTATAGACTTTCTAGACATCCCTTCGGGTGCTTCCATCACTCACAATCATCTTTAGTGATATTTTTCATCATCATTCTCTTCCTCTTGGTATATCTATCATATTATCCTATATTCTTTATTCCTATCATTTTACATGTACAGATCAGCTTCTGCAACATCCAGGGAACACTCAGCAGCCTTCTCCTATAGCCCCTTTTCCTACAGGTTTCCATATTCATCCACATATCCTTGAATTTATATTTCTTTGATGCACTCATCGTCAATCCCTCCTAGTTGCCATCGACCAAGGCCATGTTCATCCAATAATATATCCAAATTTTCCTTTCCTATCCTTTTTCTTGCTTCTCTATCTTCTGGATTCTTTTCTAAAGATCCTCTTACAACACTTACAAACCTTTATCAGCGCCTAGATTGCACTCATACCTTGAAAGTCTCAGTATATTTTATCTTTAGGTTCTGATCCATCCTCCCACGTCACCGTTGACTCGCCTCTACATATTTTGGGTCATTTTCGACCTGCACTGGCCCGAGATCTATTCGCAAGTCTTCTTCATATCATAGCAAGGATCTATCAATTACATAGCACCCATATCCATCACATCGCATCCGAGGTAACTTAAACCCTCCATAATTTCGAGTTTGATAGTTTCTTCAGTAGCTAGTGCATTCAACTTCATTAAGAATGAGAAATTTAGAAAACACTTTTGAGTGGAATATTTTTTCTCACGATGAAATGTTTAAGTTTCTTGCCATTCCCTTTTCCTTTCAAGAATCACCAATAGAACTATGGCAATATGTAATCCAACGGGTGGCCAAAACATTGGAGTACTAGGATCACCAAACCATTTTCCTTTGCAAGAAATTCCAAATTTGTTTCAAAGTCCTTGTAGCCACTCATGTCTACTAATCCTTATGTTGGGTGCCTTCCGAAGCATCCATTCGGAAGCTAGAGAAACTCCTCAAAGCCTTTCTCTGGGCCAATGCTTCCACTAGAAAAGGCTTCCATAGAGTTTCTTGGGATATATGTTTCCTTCCCCGTGACTCGGGGGTTGGGCCTTATTGAAATTCAGCACCAAGGGTGGGAAATCTATGAGAAATGGATCATTCGATGCATTGAGGGACAAGAATCATGGAAAGTGCTTCTGCGCCATGACATCAAGGAGGGTTCACCCTACGGTCTCCTAGCTTGGAAAGGTCTCCAGGGTTTATAAATTTCCTTATTTATCCTATTCATATTAAATTTGGTTTCACTTTTGTGCTCAAAAGCATATGGAAGGCATGGGAATGCATCAAACCATGGAGTACAATGAAAAGGAAACAAGTTCCATAATGATCTCTCCATTAACCATCAATCTCTATGGTGGTCACCGATATTTCAGGCTTAGGATAGGTGTCTTGCAGATGTCCCTGGAATTCCTGCGCTCAATTTTTTCAAACACGGAATTTGTACCATTCAAGATTTATTTTGCAAAAGCTCTCAATCTTGGTTTTGGTTCACTACCCAGGATCACACTAGTATTGCCAAAATTATCAATTTGGTTCCTGATCATACGATCTACAAAATTTCTTTACATTCCTCTCACCTTTGGTGGATGGACTGGAAATGGTATGTTGATACCCCATTTTACAATTATTCACCAATAAAGGCTACCATTGGCTCTCCCTCATTTTCCCATGGTTGAAAAACTCAACACTCGATGGGGGTTCATCTACTCCATCATGTTAGAGAAGAATATTTGTAACTATTTTGTCAGTCTGTGTGGAACCAAAATTACACACTTTCTTTGGTGTATTCTACACCAAGGTCTTCTAGTTGGATCTCAACTTGTTCAAATTGGGTTTTCGGCTCCTAAATGTCCATTTTGTGGCCACTTAGAAACTTTTTACACCTCTTCTGGTTTCCTGAAAGCACATCTTGCTTGGAATTGGATTCATTCCTTTTTCTTTCCTCTCAGACCTTAGTGTTTTACTTGGCAGCACATTGTTTTAGGAGATAACCCTAAAATTCTGCACATGTTCAGCCATATTTGGTATATTTTCAGAAGGGAAATTTTTTTTTGGATATGGAAAGAACAGAATGATTTTTTCTTTGCTAATTCTGAAGTTGATCAACAATTTTCAGTGTATAACAAGTCTATGGTTATATCCAATGTGCTTATGCAGATTCAAGTCTAGGCTAATAAAGTTTCCCTAGAGGTAGACCACCTGCAGACTCTGCCGTGACATTGGGGGGATGCCCCATGTAATGTCACCCAGGAGCCACTATCTCCATCTTGGTGCTCTCTGCCACATGGCCATGGTTCGTCATATCCACTCTCAATGAATTTATTTCTAGTCGGGCTCACCGCTCTCCCCGCAGTCAACAACAGAGGAGAGTTAATCCACCAACTTTCCAGTAAGACTAGGGTTCCCCCCTGCTTGTCAACTTGGGTGGGGCTCTCCGGTCTCCCCCGAGCCATGCACCTTGAATGGCTAGAATCTACCACCTCCACCCCCACCATCTTGAGATAAGTTTCCTCGCCTTCCTCTTTCCATCTCTCCTATATGGCTGATGGTGGACAATGAAGAGGAGAACCCCACTGGTTGGGACATTCCAGATGCTAGGAAAGGACCTCACTAATTTAGGTTGGCTCAGATGACCATGACCTTCTTGCTTCTAGTATGTTTGTTGCAGCAGCTTGATTTTGTGTTTTGATGTATTCCTAGGCATTTCCTAGTGTATTTGTCACATTCGTAGACTTGGCCTAATTTGTTTATGGTTTTGGGCATGCACTCATATCACCCACTTTTTTCAAAAGATAACTTGTATATTAATGAATTAATATAATATAAGATCCCTTTTCATAAAAAAAAATCTAAAAACCTAATAGAACAAAGAAAATAATTAAGACACATAATTTTGAAATTTAAGAACAAAATAGTAAGGTTGAAAATCCTTTATTTAAAATAAAACACCTTCCTTTTGACTAAGCAAGTAGAGATATGTCTTCATTTCTATAATTTCCTACAAAAACCTTCCAAAATTTAGTAAACACTTTTTAAAAATAAAATTAAAAAAATTAAAATGTCTTTTTAATCAAAATCCATGGTTCATGAAAGGATTCAATATTATTAGTTTTTCATTAAAAATTTATGTTAATACATGTTACAAATGAGTTAAAAGTCTCAAATTCTTTAAATGTTATGGTTTTTTCATAATTTTTGATGGAAATTGTATGCAATGGAAAGTTGCAAAAGCTATGGAGTGAGGCTAAAGAACCTCAAAGCTTTGCTAACTCAACCATGCACCATCAAATTAGAGCTAAACAAGAGAAACTAACATAAAAGTATTATAACTTTGACAAAAACATCAAAAACTAACATGTATACTACTCTCTACTCTATGAAAGCTTATTAAAATTGAACCTAGTTTAGATCCTAAGCAATCAAATTATGTGTTGTTTACTCCCAAACATAGTGAAGAGATCTCTCCAAGTTGGCTACATGGCCAAGATTTAGATCTTCCCTTACTAACTATATTTGGAATGGATGGATGCAAGATGGAGGAGCTCTTAACAATGGATTATGGCCAAGATCCAAATGTTCTATAGCTTAAAGCTATCACAAATGGTTTCTAATGCCTTTCCAAAGTGTTTGAGAGTAAAGTTGTAAGTCTGAATGGGTAGGCTTAGCCTTGTATTTATAGTTTCTGGTTTGGAAGAGTTTGGAATTTGGGTGCATGTGGGACTAAATCTCTTTTAGATTAGATTAGGATAAACATGCTTTAGGCTTAGTTAAGATTGGTTTAGGCTAGTTAACTAGGGTTTAGGCTAGTTAAACTCGATTAGCAAGTGATTAGAGACTCGTTAAGAGTTAGGAGGGGTCTGGATAACCAATTGTGATTGATAGATAGCCTAGGAAGCCAATATAAGTGGTCTAAAGAGAACTAGGAAATTATGAATGGTCAAAAGGATGAATGTTCAGCTAATAAGAGAGATATTAACCAAATTAGATGATTATAGGAAGAATACGACCAAGAAGGTGTTGTAAATGGGCATTCAAGAATGGAGCGAACAATGGGTAATTAACGAATTATCGTTAATTGACTCGAATTGGAGGAAATGCTAAGTGTAAGCATATTTTAGGTGTCTACATTTGCCCTCTCTTTAGGGTGGCGTAAGTGACATCACTTAAAAGAAAGTAGACAAACATAAACAAGTAGAAAATTTTGAAGGGATAGAAGAAAAAAAAAAGAGTAGAATGAAGGATGCCCTCGATTGTTGACGAGGTGATAGAAGAACTCGATTGACGATCGAAAAGATGACAAAAAGAGAACAGAAGAAAGAATAGTGTGATGAAGAAGAAAATAAATAGGATATAGAAGAAAAGGAGTATGAGGAAGGGGAATGAGCTAACATCCATCTAGTGCCTTTTAAACAACTTTATTTTTCATCATATTGCTAGAGATCTTCATCATTGGTCCTTATTAAAAAGAATGAACAAAAGTGTAGTATGACATGAAAAGCCATATACGAACAAATATCCATTGCCAAAAAAAATACTAACTCCATGCAACATACAAAATGCAATGCAATACGAGAAATCAAAAGATGCCTAACTCCATGCAACATAGAAAATGCAATACAACACGAGAAAGTAAACAAGCTAACCTAACAGAAGAACATAATGCAATGTCTTTGTTATCAAGCTTCAGTTCCAACCTATTTGAATTAACGACAAGGGTTAACGAATGGTGCCCCAAGCAAAGATACATGCGAGGGGAATAACGGAGGACACTTGGTCCAATGGAAAAGCAATGTGCACTACGAAACAGTACCAGACAACTCGTTGTGCCCCAGAGTACAGACGAAGTAAGCAGCCTAGCTTTCATAAGTGATTGTAGATCAGGGTGATCCGCGAGTCGAGCACATGAACAGGTGAGAACCAAAGAGTGACGTTTATAGGATGATTTATAATGTTTTTGATGTTTCTTTGAACATATTTGAATGTTTTGATTTTTCCAACATATTTGAATGTTTTTTTATTTTGAAAGTTTTCTGAAACTATGTACAGAAGACAAAGAAGCATGGATGCCCCTAGCGATAGATGGGATGTACAAGGGTGAAAGGCCACGTGCATGCGCAAGAAGGTGAAGATGCGAAATTTCCCCAGTGATTAGGTGGGGGTATTCAAAGGAAAACTCTTCACATGTAGAAGCGGGACCCAAGGCCATTATGGATAGGTTCAACATGATGATGAATGTAAAATAGTGAAGTGCTGGGAAGAAGCAAGGATGCCCCAACGTAAGTTGGCCTAAAAGCACATGATAGAAAGGAAGGAGAAGATTGTATTTTGTGAAAGGGGAAAAAGGTGTCCGAAAACATGGCAAAAAAGGAAATATTATACACATGGATGTCCTGAATGAAGTAGAAGAATGATGTGAAAGACATGAATGTAGCTGAGAAGCCTCGTGATGAAACAAGTGATTAGCCAAAGGCACAAATCATGAGACGAGATACAGACTAGAGTAAGAGTCTGAACAAGGTCCAAAAAAAGACACTTGGTAACATACTAATCCTAGCATACTCATAGAGATCTAGTGTGTGAACGTGGAATTAAATAACCTCTTGAAGGGAAGATTTAATAGACAACAAGTGAAGACACCCTAGCCAATATGTAGGAATGATTGATTTTGAAAGGTGATTTGTGAATGGAGGGTGGAAGGATAGACGTACATTGCTCCACTACCAGCCAGATGTCCATAGCCTCGACAGAGATGCATTTGATTCTAATCACAACATTGCTCTCCGTGCCAATGAGACATCCATAGCCCAATATAGAGATTATTGGAAATACCTCAAGAGAGAGTTATATATCAATTTTCTTTTCTTTGTAGCTTTTACCTTTTGAATTTTTGATTGATTTTGATTCTTTTGCTTTCTGAAAACTTATTTCAGCTCTCTTGTTTGACAAGGGGTTAAGAACCACTGATGGCTTGATGGAAGGAGGTGGAAGTGATTGTGATGATGACATTGGCTAGTGTCAACAAATATGTCCAAAATTTCTTCGCAACAAGTTTATTAGATGTTGAATGTGATAGATCTCTAAGAGGTTAGTCATTCTTTAATTTACCAAGGTGATAAAAGACCAGGGTCAAACGGATACCATAGAGATAAATGTCACAAAATGCGTGCAAATGGGCTAACCAAAAGATCACCAAAGGGATAAAAATGGTAGGAAGACTTGCAAAAGAATAGTAAGGAAGGGAAGAAAGAACATCCATGTGTACATAATACCTGATTGCAATGTTTGATCTTTGTACCTTTGATTTTTATTTGAAATGTTTCCTCATGTTTTTGTATTTTTACATTGTTTTGATTTTTAGATTTTTGATAGTTTTTGGAAAGGTGGGACCAAAAATTCACTTTGCGTGGTAAGATCCAACAACGATGTCTGCAACTTCCTTAATAAGGGAGACTAAGCGTGATTGTTTATCAAGAGTCATGTTATCTCCGATGTCGATGATCGTGGTGAGCTCATACTCAATAAATGACTACGATTTATCCTGAAACATGGATTTTGTATGTAGGAGATTGAGTTCCCTACCAGAGGTTTATGCACTTTGCACCATACTTGATGGTTACGTTGATGTGTGTTCTTGAATTGCGTTTGTTTTATAACCTTAAGATCGCTTACTTTGTTGGGAGCTTTGGAGCTCTTGGAAGTTTTGACCTCAGCTTGATAATGAACCTATTTGGGTTTTTTAGGTGACGCATGACTTGTCTGATCCCAAGAAGGAGAAGAAAGTGAACGTTTATGATTGATGAAAGGAACGATAGAAATGGTAGTGGGGTTACCACAAACATTGATATAAGAAAGATGTGATGATGAAAAGGATACGGTCCACGAATTGAAGAGAATGGGCTACCAGGAGGTGAGCCACCGATAGAAGATGATGAAGGGCTGCTAGGATATGGCCCTAAGATGGAAGAAGTTGGGCTACGAGGACATGGTCCAAGAATAAAAGATGAGGGTGAGGGACTACTAGGGTGTGGCCCAAGTATCGATGAGTAGGGGCTACTCGGAGGTGTCCCATAGATAGAATAAGATGAAGGGATACTAGGACATGGCCCAAGAATAAGGTAATGGACTACCGGAGGTGACCCACAAGTAGAAAATGGAGGTCTACTAGGACATGGATCCAAGATAGAAGAAGATGATGGGCTACTAGGAGGTGAGCCAAGGCAAGATTTTGATTGAGGAATGATGATAGATAAGGAATGATTGGGTAATGAGAAGATAGGCCATGGATCAATGCTAGACCCCAACATCTCATCATGTTCAAAGGAAGGTGAAGATGGAATAACAGAAGAAGAATCAAGTTCCATGACCTTAGGCTCTTCCTCTATGTTATGATAAAAGGAATCAAACTCTTCCTCCCCATATGCGAGTGTATCGAGTTCAAGAAAGAAACCTTGTTTGCAATCCTCTAAAGGGATATCTTCATGTAGTCTGATTGGTCCTTTATCCTGAGATAAATCAATCAGTAGAGGTTGTTGTTCTTTGACCATGGGGGGTTAACTAGAATAAATGGATCCGCTAAGCGGGAAGATTGATTGATAGAAGAAGATGACTCAAGAGAGGAAGTAGGCTTGGCGACAGGAATTTCATGAATGGATGATTTGGATTTAGACCTAGGTCATTTTTCTAGAAGATGACATAATGTAGGTTGGAAAGTAGGATCACATAGCCATCCATTAAGTTGCAACGTAGGAGTTGAATTGGATGAGTGACTAGAGGTAACCCAAGTCGTGGAACTCTTCGACGGAGGAAGAGGTCGTTGAGACAACTGATGAAGGAGGTCCTGCGAAGAAAGGGAGGACCATGACTCAAGAACCAAATTATATGTTCGATCGATGGAACTTGGAGTCACATGAGTCTTTAAAAGAGGAAGACATCGTTGAGGTGATTTGGAATAAAGGTTACGTAAGGAAGGGAGGACCATGATTCAGGATTTGATCTAGGGGTATCCGAATAATAGTTGGGATCTGAATCTTCAAAAGAAGAGTGGGGGAACCCAAATAATAATTTGGATTAGAAGCATCCAAACCATACCACCGACTATGAGCTGAAGGTGGGGAATAGGGTACCCAGGTGAGAATTCTAGCATGAAGAACCAAACGAGGTTTAGTCATAAAGGGTATCTTTTGATGTGAATGCCTAAACCTAGGTTCTACACTATCATAAGCATGAGGAACCACACGATAGTCAGTCATTGTTGGCGTCATTTAAGCACAAATGTCTAGACCTAGATAGTGTGATCAAACTTCTTCAAAGTGAAGAAGGCCCCATGCTGATTTGGGCAGCACAATGGCAACCAACTAGACATTCAGTACATATGGAGACACGAGTGTGATTTTCTGAAGAAGGTCTAAGGAAAATAGACATCATGATGACGCAATCTCGATGAGATAAAAAGGATTATCCCAAAAATAACAATACTTACGCAAGTTTGAAATGAACAAGGTGTAAGTAACAACAAGGAGCCAATCGTGACCTCCACACAAGGTATACCTAGTACTAACTCGAGTATCGATGAAAGCTAAGTGTTTTGAAAAGTGGACGTCATAACTAGATATATCGTAACAACGCTATCCAGATATCTCAACCAAGAAAGCAAGGTGTCGATATCAAGACAACATCATGGTGGCATATATAATGCGGTATCAACACTCATCAAGAAACCCAGATGATGTCTAAACTAAAATCAAGTAGAAGGTATAACAAGAAGTCTATGATAATGCAAGTATCAGTAATCAGTGCAATAGAGGGATTTATACTACGTGCCCAAAGAAAGGGAGACGCAATGTAAATACCAATCTTGAATGACCGTAATGTAAGAAAAAGTTGACAAACTAGGAGAGAGACAGAATGACAAAACCGACCCATAACAATGATGAGGATCTTGAAATCAAGATCGTAGGACTACCAAAGACGTGAAAATGTACCCGCTCGCTTTAGTCATTTAACACCCCAACCGTAAACATGGATGAGTGTAAATGTACAAAAAATAGCTAGCACTATCTTTGACATGACACGTAAAGTATGCCTCTATTCGACTTCCAACGTGGAAAGTATGAATGCATGGGTGTAGATCAAGAACATGTGAAAATAGACTTAGTTTCACTTTGGCAGAGCTTTGCCTCATTAAAAAAATGAGAAGGAAGCTAAGCTAAGTAATACGTTTGTCTAAATTCGTGATGAAAAACACTTAGATCCAACTTAGAATGGGTTCACATCGTGTTCAACAAACAAGGTTCGAATCCAAACAAGTTATCACTTTGTGATGGCAAAATGATGCGCATGTACTAGTAAAGTTGGCCTCTAAACAAAATGGTTTCCATAATAAATTCTCTCAACTAGGTGTTACAAAATTATCCACGAGCGAGAAGATTTACCCAAATAGTCCCAACTATCTTAAGAGTATCTTGACTTAGCTTCCTTTAAGCACAGTGGGTGGTAAATGTGTCCATCATGTATTTAAAAGAATTGCATAGGGACAATTTGTAATGCTATCTCACAAGGAATTACTAGTCAAGTAGGTTAAGTGAGGCGCTTCCTGTTTCGTCCATGACGTTACTCACTGGTGGACTACTTTGGGGTTCCTGGAACCAACCCCATTGTTATAGCTTAATGTGTTATGCCAAAGGGGTTACGTTCCAGTTAAGCGAGAGGGACTTACCCTTTTCTCGAAACCTACAATATAGTGTGTTGAGTATGGTGTGTTTTTTATCTTTTTTAATCTTAATGTGGTTTCAAAAGTGGCACACCATTTGGCAATCTGCAAACACACATGTATTAGAAGTTTTCACTTCGTTCTTAACACCTTTCTTTGACCAACGTAAGGTTCTGTAGACAACAAGTTGGTTAGTAGTTTTCTGGTTCGCTGATTGAGGTAAAAGAGAACTCACACTTGCTTTTGATTCCTAAGATCACCCGAAGGCATGAAGGAAGAGCATACGCAAAGTGGAAATCCTACTAAAAGCACATAAAAATGTTACTTTATCCTTAAAAAGCAAGTGTTTTTAACATAAAAAAATAGAATTTGTGCAAGTGTTTTTGATCTCCAAGATCACTTTGGAAAGCGCAAGGAGAGAGCATACACACTTTTTACAAATCCCAATTCAAGCTAAGGAATGAAAAACACTTAACTAATTTAGTCAAACAATGACCAAAATAACCCTGCAAACAAATTATTAGTGTCACAAAACCTTTCAAATTGTTAGAGTGGCCAAAAAAACAATTTTTCGACTTTAAGACATGCTAGAAAATGAATATTTACCTAATAATGTAAACCATAAATTTTTTATAAGTCCAAATCCTAATTTTATGATTTCATTATGTATTTCTCTTCAATACCTTTCCAACGCAATGAAAACGGAGTCGTTTCGAGCTCGGGAGCAAAAGTTATGGCCTCCGGAAGATTGGTGGTGAATGCAGTCTAACATAGACGCACCCAGATGATGATAGGTATGCGCCTATTTCAATAGGTACATGTGCACGCACACGTTTTTGCACCCAAAAACATAGAAAAACATAGAACAATGACGTAGACATGCCCATAATGATGGGAACGCACCTATTTCAATAGGTACGCGTGCGCGTAGGCATTTTTACTCCTGAAAACAGAAAAACACGAATGCAATGCGTGAGACGCACTCCAAAACGACGGGTATGCACTGTTTTCAATGGATACGTGTGCACGTAGGTGTTTTTGTTCCTAGAAACAAAAAAACATAGAACAGTGACGTAGATGCACCCAAAACGATGGGTATGCTGTTTCAATGGATACACGCCCTTCACAATGCCTACACGTGCCCTGTGAAAAACCTGCAAAAAACATGGATTTTCAAATTTTCAAGAGTGAACAAGTTAGTAGTTAGTCAAAGCTTCCTATTTCTATGTCAAACCCACAAAATATATGTAAATGAAGGTCATTTATCCAATATTAAAAACAGAAATGAGGAAATAACAAGTGATTTAAACTAAAAAACTTGAAAATGGACTTTGAAGAACTCAAAGGACCTCCATTAATGGAGGATGGACATAAGTGTCCCACCAGGTGTGCCAAATGTATGCAATGGAAAGTTGCAAAAGCTATGGAGTGAGGCTAAAGAACCTCAAATCTTTGCTAACTCAACCATGCACCATCAAATTAGAGCTAAACAAGAGAAACTAACATAAAAGTATTATAACTTTGACAAAAACATCAAAAACTAACATGTATACTACTCTCTACTCTATGAAAGCTTATTAAAATTGAACCTAGTTTAGATCCTAAGTATCAAATTATGTGTTATTTACTCCCAAACGTAGTGAAGAGATCTCTCCAAGTTGGCTACATGGCCAAGATTTAGATCTTCCCTTACTAACTATATTTGGAATGGATGGATGCAAGATGGAGGAGCTCTTAACAATGGATTATGGCCAAGATCCAAATTTTCTATAGCTTAAAGCTATCACAAATGGTTTTTAATGCCTTTCCAAAGTGTTTGAGAGTAAAGTTGTAAGTCTGAATGGGTAGGCTTAGCCTTGTATTTATAGTTTCTGGTTTGGAAGAGTTTGGAATTTGGGTGCATGTGGGACTAAAGCTCTTTTAGATTAGATTAGGATAAACATGCTTTAGGCTTAGTTAAGACTGGTTTAGGCTAGTTAAGTAGGGTTTAGACTAGTTAAACTCAATTAGCAAGTGATTAGAGATTCATTGAGAGTTAGGAGGGGCCTGGATAACCAATTGTGACTGATAGATAGCCTAGGAAGCCAATAGAAGTGGTCTAGAGAGAACTAGGGAGATTCTGAATGGTCAAAAGGAGGAATGTTTAGCTAATAAGAGAGATATTAACCAAATTAGATTATTATAGGAAGAATATGACCAAGAAGGTGTCGTAAATGGGCATCCGAGAATGGAGAAAATAATGGGGAATTAACGAAGTATCGTTAATTGAGTTTGAATTGGAGGAAATGCTCTGTGTAAGAATATTTTAGGTGTCTACGTAAATATTTTATTTGACTAAATAATTTATTATTATTACATTATTAACTCACTTTAAATTTAAATTTAAATATTTTTTCTATATTAAAATATATTCTAATTTTTATAAAGTGGAATTAAGAATTCAAAACATCTATCTTCGATAAAGAAGAAAAAAGAAACAAGATCGAGTCAAAAATAACACAACTCTTTGGTTTGAGTTAGATATGCCTAGCTTACTTATCATCAAGTTTGAATTGCAAACTATAACATTAAACACATGATGTTCTTAAGAAATTTAATACATTAAATTTCAATGTAAAGAAAATAATAACCTTACATATCATTCTTAGATAAACCTTAAATATGCTAATCATGTATAGAAAGTTCAATATATTATTATTAATTCTTTATAAATAATAAAAAAAATAAAGCAATAAGAAGTAACAATTAGTATTGAAGATCTAGGACATAGACCTACACCAATTTTCATTGTTGCTCAAAGAAATATTCATCATAACACTTGTCCTCAAAGATAAAGGCTCAATATTTATTAGTAATTGAAAAGTCTTTGGAGCCCCAACACAGGTACCATTTTTTCTTTAATATCTTGTTTGACACTCCCTTATATAAACTATGAATGTTTTATCTTTCCCACAACATGTGAAAGAAATAAGCATACTCTTTAACTAATTTGGTAGAATAATTTGAGAAAAATTATAGCAATTGCCACACAATTTGGAGTAAAAAAGAACATGTGTCTAATATTTATTTAACTAAACTATATATTATTTTTATATTGTTAGTAACTTTCAAAAGTTTAAATAGTATTCACCTAAAAAAAATCCAAATGCTATAAAATAGGCCTAAGAATTTAAAACTTTCATTCCTTCATAATGCCAAGGCATTCCCCTATGGGAAAGGCCCTTTCGGATGTTTACGTGATCATGTTAAATTTTATGGGAAAGGCCCAATGGGAATTTCCAATCTGAATTGCTACTCAAGAAAGATAAGGAAACCTTCAGCTTGAATAGGGATGGGCATTCCCTTAGAGAGTATTTTAATGGTGATGATTGTGTATTGCCACCACGAGATGCATATCCTACACTACCAAATAGTAGTCCTTCCTTGAAGAAAGGAATATCCTTTGGATTAATGATAACTATTATAGCCTTATCTACGACATCTCTTTCGAATTCTTGTAAAGTTCCAACACATACTTGTACATAGCCATTAGATTTTCCTTTGTCTCTTTAATAACTTGCAATTGAGCCAATAGATAGAAATTTTCTTCTTCTAACGAAAGATTAATTTGATGGTGGCTAGAAATTTCTACAAAAATCTCACTTAACATTTATTCCTGTATATTCCATTATGAGGAGCACTTTCACTATCAAAGTGATAGGAAGAATGGAGAATGCTTAAGATGAAAGAAATTGTTGTATGTTATTTCATGAGATGGACATGTGGTTTATGCTTGATTATTACTTATTCTTACTTAAAGGAACATCCTTATTACAGATTCACGTACTAGTAGTGACTTGTTGCTTTAATGTTGGTTTCAAGGCTTGATGATCAAAATGCTTGGTAAGACATTTGCGGTTGTAAACAATCTCTGCATGAACGTAACTATAAAAATTGGTTTCATTGAGATGCCAAATTGTATGTTTACATTTTTGTTCTAATGTTATTACATGATTTCACCATCCATTGGTAATTTAGTCCCGTTTCCATAGAAAAATAATTAATTCTCGGCATTGGAAATACATTTTCCAATGTTTTTCATAACTATTAATTAGAAGTTAATTTAGTTTAACTTGATACATATAATGTCCACTAAAGGCCGATCTTGGTCCATGCAACCTGCCAAAGATATAATGCAAAAGAAGAAAAAAGGGATAAAAGTGGCACATGCAAAGAGAGTAAAAAAGAGAGACAAAATAAAAAAGGAGTAATGAATAGAAAAATTTCAACAGAGATAACATGAAGAAGATGAGAAAGAGAGGTTCTGAGTGGTGAGTTGAACCTTGTTGTTCTCAAGAAACACTTTTGATGCTCACAATGGTGAATAAGTGTGTAATAGGTGTGAGACATCTGAATTATTGAGTCTACGATGCCTTGCTGGTCTAAAATGTAAATCTTAAGGATGGTCATGAAGTCTCCTCCTATTGATATAGTGTTATATGACTATAATTTAAACTTGGTGCAAGCCTCTCTTGGCATGATTAACCTGTTGCAATACTTCACTTGAATACAAATGCATTTTTTCCTAAGCATGGATTATATGGCAAACAAAATTACTTTCGAATAAGATAAAGTAGATGCTTTCTCATGCCATTTGTTTATGTTTTGCTGATGTGAAATTACAAAAACAATATGGGAAGTGCAATGCATAGGCATAGGCAATTTGAATACAAGATGAATGCCAAATTTGTAATGGGATTTAAAACATGTTTCAAGCTATAAAACCTACCTCGGGGTAAGGTAAGGTAAGGCTCCACCATATCCTCAACAAAGAAAAAAAAGATGAGAATTTTGAATTGATGCTTCTTGAAAGGACTTGGGAAAAAAATAGAAGAAAATAAATGCCACTGGTCTTATTGTTACTACATAAAAAATGAAAAAATGGTGCTAATGAAAGATTGGGTAATAATTATCCAATTTGAAAAGTAGGCATGCATCATATAAATAAGTAAGTTGCAATTTCCTATGATTGGTCAATAGAAAGAAGAATTTCATGTGAGGTAAGAGAAAGAAAAGGGAAATGGAAAAAGGGGTTTTGGGTAATAAATAGAAATACTTAGTTTATTAACCACGGAACCTAAAGAATTTCCAAATTCAATGAGAAGACACGTATATGAAATGTAAGACATAAAACACAATCAGATAGAATATTGTTCCTGATTTTCAGATGTTTGTAGGTTAATAACTACAGGCTAAGGTAAATAACTTCTTTGGGTTTTGCAGGAAGTGGATATTTTTTTACGTTTGGGTTGTCAATATTTCTCGAATTGAATTGAAGTGCAAGTGGGTGTAATGAATACATTATAGGACAGTCCTACAAACAAGGTAGAATTAGGAAAATATGATAGTTATCTAATGATTTATCACCACAAAGAGTTATTGTGGATGTTCATAGCAAGAAAGGGGAGTGTGAAGTTTAAAGAAAAAGTAAAAACAATATTTAAGTCGGTGCTTCCAACAATTTGGAAATTGAGAACATTTATATTATTATTGTATTGTGAATCTCTTAAAGTTATTATATGATTTGATGATCTTGAGACTAACTACTTGTTGAATTGGCTTAGTTGTATGTTTTCATCTACATCAAGCCCTGAACTACTTCGGTTATAATCCTACAGTAAGGTAGAAGCTTAAGCTTTTTATGTAATTATGAGCAATAGGAAGACTCTGACAACTTCTAAATCATGTAATACAATCCTCTTCCTTATCAACATGTTCTGCTTCTTTAGATGCCTAAGGCCTAAAAACAATCATCCAAGACCTCAAAAAAATAAATTCATAGCAATGGGGAAGGAATACTTTTCTGAAATATAAAAGAATAATACTTATAAACAATTGAAGTTTCAAAGACCTTTAACAATATTATATTTAACGAGAAAAATTCCCATTAAGCTTGTATACATCATATTTCTCATTAATTCTTGATGTTCTTGCATATTTAGGTTCAATGTAACAAATGATACCCATAACATAGGTAGAGGTGTGGGTTTTGTCTAAAGAAAGCACTCGAAAATGCCAAAGTCTGACATTTTAAGATTTTTCTCTCACATTGATTTAATTCATTTGATTTGGTAAAATTGACTAACTAGAACTTGAGTTAGATTTGAAACTAGGAACATCTTTCTTCAATCCCATTGAGTTAACTTTCTAGAATTTGTCTTCTTGTAACTATGATGAGTTAGGATATTATAATCATCTCTCTACTTAAAATTTTAGATAATACGATCAGAAAATTATTCTAATAGTCTAAGTGTTATAAATATATTGTATTTAAAATGATTCTTAAGCATGATAAAGGTAGTATTTTAGGTCACCACCAAGCAAGAGACCTCCCTTATGGAAGCCTACAAACAGATTATTTTCCATTTACCTATATATTTCCACTATGGGGTACATCTCCCTTCATCATCAGGCCCACTCAAGTGTTACAATAGATCAGCAAACTTATTTTATGAATGCTACTAACAACATATAAATTTTAAATATTTTGTTTGAATTGCAACAAATTTTTGATAAGCCAATCATATTTGGTTCTACAGTAATATCAACCCATCGTAAATACTACCCTCTACTTTGATAGCACCTCCGCTAATACTTTACTCAACCCTTCTTGTATCCAAATCATTGTTTTTGTTCAAGGGGTATCAAATTTGTTCATGTTTACTAAAAATAAAATTTCCCACAAAAGGCTACCATTCATGATGTAGATTGTGAAAATGTACGAAGTTCTTCATGTATACATGTTTAGTTCGAGATGTCTTGGTATATGATTTGTAACGTATATGTACAAATCTATAACAAATTTAAATCTACACATACAACATTTCAACGTAATGTTTCATCTATATTCCTACAGTACCACTATAAATCACACACCTTATCAAGTGTACGGAAGATTTCATGTATTCATTTTTAGTTCAAATAAACTACACATATCTACCACTTATGATATAAGATTTGCAAATGTATATGTACAAATTTGTAACAAGTTTTAAATGTAGAGATGGAACCTTTAAATGAATTGATATCTACACTTACAAAATCAATCAAACCCCTTATCAACATTGTTTGAGGCGAGAATATGTACGATTAATGTATAATATATGATCTCATCTTACTCTTCTTTTTATTAAGTTTGATTACATTTTGTGACTTTTATTTGATCTGATATGAGTTAGGATGTAATTGTCTATCTTTTGATTGATTGTGATTCTAATGTTAAAATCTCTAAAATTCTGACGAAGTGTGTGTTTGAAATTTAGTTTTGTAATAAAGAAGGTCTAATCAATCGAGGAAATGAAGTAGGTAGCATTCAGTATGTTTTTGATAGCATCTGTTCCTACACAGCTTAGTTTTGGAACTTCCAAGATAGTTCGAAACTCCATCACATAGTCATCATCTAGTTCTGGAACTTTTGGAATTAGTTTTGGAACTCCAGTATTTAGTTCCGAATTTTTCAGACTTAGTTCCAGAACTCCTAGGTATAGCTCTGGAAATCTTATGATGTTGATCCTTAACGATTTCCTATGGTTCTGGAACTTCTCTGAAGTTCTGGAACAGGCCCAGCACTTTTATCTATCCTAACCACATCCAGAGATTTTTCATCTACAACCCTTTCAATCAAGAAAGGATGAGAAGATTTCTAAACACAGATCCAAGGATAGTTATCTTATAAGTTGTTTGAAGAGCCACAATCGACTCAACATATATCACAGGCACTATTCAAATTTCATCGAATCATTGAGACAATTGTGATTCTAAAATGAATATAAAAGCAAACCTGCAGTTGATAGATGTAGGTATAAAATGATAGAGAAATAGATATAGAACATGAAAAAGACTAAGTACTCAGATCCAGTACGTTTTGTAATACTGAATGTTTTATCAATAAAATAGCCATTCTTGTTTGAGAGAATTATGAGTTGTTAAAATCTTGATTCGAGGAGGAGAAAGGGCCCACTCCCCCAAGGACCAGGATATTTGTTTATTTGGTATTTATATTTCTTGATAAATAGCTTAGATCTCTTAATTCTATATTGTTTTAATTCTTTCAGTTAAAATATATTTTATATTTGTTCTGTAGGTGTTTAGATAGATTCTTATATTTCTTACAATTATTTTCAGGCATTCTAAAGTAAGTGTGTTTAATTCCAAAAGCAAGTGTGTTTACTTTCGAAGCATGTGTGTTTATTTCCAATAAGCAAGTGTGTTTCCATTACGCATAGTGTGTTTCCTTTTAGCAAAGCTTTCGGTTTGTTTACTTTCAGCAAGTTTTCATAGTATGATTTAAATAATGTTTTACCAAGAAGTCCTAAAGACATTGAAAAGATTCCCGGAAAATACAAAAATAACTACAGTCAACTACTAGATTGATAAGATTACTCTTGTTGCATATAGCTTTAGACACACCCCTGGTTTGATATGACATCAACAAGAAGTTGATTAAATGAAGGGAATAACGACACCCATCATTTTGGTGCCGTTATCGGGAAACTAGTTGGAACTTTCTAATTAAGTGTTAGCAAGAGCAACAAATCATACATCTAGTAGTTGAAGGATCTTCCCTACTATAACACAAAATATATGAGTAGACCTAGAGACTCACGGTGTAGATTCCTCCCAAAAACATCTTCACAAGAATTCAAAATATCCTCTAGTCAAAGTAAGGAAATTTATCAAGAATTGGAGGCACCATCATCCCTATCGACAAGAAACAAAATTTCCACCTTTGGAATTCTTAGATCGGTCACACCGATGGAAGTAGAACTTCTAGGAGAAGGCTTATTACTCAAGATCCATTTAGGGAAAGTTTTGATTCTCAATTGATTAGTCAACCTCCTACTCCTAATTTTTCACCTTCCCCAAGGTATATCGCTTACCACACGATTAGGAATAAAATTCAGAAATTATTTTAAAAATGGAATGAGCACGAAAGGACCTTTATTTATCTAATCCAATTGGGAGATGATGATACATCAATGAAAAATATTTCACCTACACATTTACCCACATTTAGAGGGATGTCATCTGAATATCCTAACCAATTTCTATTTGAGTTCAAGGTACTATGTTAGACCTATGATTATAAGACAGATAATAAAAACTCAAGTTGTTTCCATCCACTTTGAAGGATGCAACAATGAGGTGGTTCATGGGATTACCATCCAACTCTATTAGCACTTGGGCACAAATGGAGACTGCCTTCCTAGATAAATACTAGGATTATTGTAGAGGGAGAAATAGGAAGGAAGAATTCTTCAAAATCAAGCAGGAGGAAGATGAAAACATAGAAGACTATTTAGACAGATTCCTCTTTGTTAGCAAAAGATGTGGATTTGTGCTTTCAGAGGAGTTAAGTAAAACCATTTTTCTTAAAGGTTTGGATGATGAATCTAGGGAAGCCCTTAACTTGATAGGAGGTGGAGACATTGATTAGATAAGAATGAATGAAATTAAAGAGATTTGTAGAAGCTATTCCAAAACAAGAGGTGGACCTAGAAAAGGAAAATCAGTGAAAAGTCTGAATCCAAATATGAACAAACTAATGGATGAGTTAGAAAATTTTAAAATAGACATTTTAGTGTAATTAACCTCTACTATGGATGGATTACAAGCTAAAGAAAATGCCAAAACTAAACCATTGGCTATGTATTGTCCTAGATGTAGGAAGAAGCATGCACTAAGAGACTGTCCTTTGGATAAAATAGAAATGTGTCTTATTTGTGAATCTAAAGAACATGATACTTGATGTTTGTTCTTTACTTCTAGTTATTAAGAATCAGCTTAAACAAACCAAAGGCCATATCTTCAACGAAGAATTGAATTTATTTTAGAGGCAACCCAACCAAGGATAATTTATGCCAAGATCGGTTCCTAATCCATGGATGATGCCATGTGCTGCTCATTCAAGACCGCAAAATTGGGGACAACCACCTTGGAGTCTTGTCGGCAATAAAATTTTCCTCGTTAATTTCTATTTCATTAATGTATGTATTAGGAATAGGATGTTGTTAAGTATAATTAGTAGTAGCGTCAATAGAAGATAATAAGCGGCTGTAGTACGACGATGATGCCGCCAATAATGTATAGTACGGTAATAGTTAAAATTACAATAGGAATGTTGTGGTAAAAGTGAATATTTGTCGTAAGTGGTCCGATAATGTTAAAATGTCAAAGTTGGGGTAAGTAGAGAAGTAGGGTCTACATGATTAGAAATTATAAATATTATATTGGTAATAAGGACAAGGAGTGAGGTCATAAATATTTTGTGTATTTTATTTGTAAAAAAGTCTAAAAATGTGGAACCCATGTGAAATGATAAGGTTTATCTTATCTTAAAAGATAATCTTACATGTACAGATAAGAGTTAAGGTATGGAATATGATTCGTCAGAGTGGATTTCTTATCCTATCTTAGAGATAAGATGGATAAGCACTGGAAGTCTATAAATAAAGAGGCCACCCCCTCATTTAGTATAGAAGGAAGTAGTGAGAAATATTGTATGAGTAAGTGTGTAAAGGAAGCCATCATTTTGAAGGTGTGTTAGAGAAGCCATTAAGAGGTGTAATTGTGAAGTTTCTCTCATAGTATTGGTGGAAGGCAAGTGAAGTCAATAACACTTGAAGTACCACATGGGTGAGATTGTAACAATTTCATGTTAATATTATAATTTACTACGATATTTTAGATTTATCATCATTCCTTCTTATCCTAGTCTATGGTATTCTTGTGTTATGTTTGTTGTTGGGTTTCAGTTACATCCACCAAACTAAAGGTTGTGCATTAGTAAATAATCATAGCATGAGGAGTTCCTGGTAAAGAATTATCATAGTGCTTAGGATTGGTGATGACATTTGGTTCCATTCAGGGACCATTCCTCGTTGGTGGATTTTACGAAGAGATATTCCCCCTTAGTTAGGAAACATTTAGAGGGTAACCTTGTTTTTACTGTGCATAGTAGTTACCATGGTAAAGTCACTTTTTCCGTGAATAGTATTTACCGTAGTAAAGTCACTTTTTACCGTGAATAGTATTTATTGTAGTAACTTCACTTTTTATTGTGAATAGTGTTTACCACAAGAAAGTCGAGTTTTACCGCATAAGTTAAGTTTTACCATAGTTTACCATGGTCATTTCTATTTTCTATTATAGTGATTCCAATTATTTGTGCACATAAGTCTTGTTGATTATACTTGTGGGTTGGTATTTCACTGTGGTTACTTTTGAAAATGGGGAAAATTCCTATTTTTTCAGCCCAATCTAATGAAGATGCTTCCTCTTTCATTCAAGAGTTTAAACGATCTTGTATTTGTAATGGTCTTATAAGAAGGGAACAATGGACTGAATTTTTTCCTACCTTTTTGGATGGTTCAGCCCTTAGGTGGTTTGAAACACTAGGTGATAATGTGAAAAACTCATGGGATTTATTAACTGAAAGTTTTCTTGAATTTGTGTTGATTACTGAGAAGCTCAATAAAGCAACAAAGAAGGATCATTACTCTCTTCCATTTTCAGATCATATCTTGGGCCAAGTAGTTGGCCGAGTGCTATAGTTTTCTTTGATGGATATAGCAGGCTACTGACCATGTTCGTATAGTAGAGAAAGATCGGTTGAAGACCATGTTCACCACTCCTTGGGAATGTTTGCTTATAGAGTTATGCTTTTGGGTTGTGTAATGCTCAGGAAACATTCCAACGTTTGATGAATACGGTGTTCGAACCCTACATTGGGACCTTCATCGAGTATTTACGGATGATTTTTACATCTATGGGAGCAAGTTGGACCACCTGCACTAGATGGAGATAGCATTTAAAAGGTTAGATGAAGCACAAGCCTCACTAAACCCTACAAAGTGTGTCTTTGGATGTTCTCGAGGTGTTTTGTTAGGGCATGTTGTATCCAGATGGTATTGAGTGCGATCCTGATAAAGTTTCAAAAATCAAAGAGTTACCATTTCCTATGAATAGAAGTAAGTTGAGATCATTTTTAGGCCATGTGGGTTACCATAGAAGGTTCATCAAGAATTTCTCAAAGATTACACACCACTAACCCAGATTGAAGAAGGATGTTACTTATGAACCGGGAAATAAAGCGCAAGAAGCTTTTGAACAATTGAAGGAAGCCACAGTGTCTTCACTGTTCTAAAGATTTCCAGATTGAGCAAGCCATTCATTGTGTACACTCGATGCCTCAGATGTAGCACTAGGAAGTACTCACGAGCCAAAAGGATGAAAATGGGAATGAACATCCGAGTTTACTTTGGGAGCGAGATAAATGAGTAGTCTTGGGTAAATTATACTATAGCTGAAAAAGAGGCTCTAGGCTATCATTTTTGTTGTAAAGAAGTTTAGGAATTACTTGCTAGGTAAAAATTTCTAGTTAATGAGATCATCAGCTCTAAAATATATTGTAAATAAGCCTAACCCATTAGGGAGGATAACAAGATGGATAAATTTGCTACAAGAATTTGAATTTGATATATAGATAGGCCAAGAAAGAAGCATGTCAATGCGGATGCACTCTCTCGATCCTATGATGGTTTATGTTCATCTTGTGATGATGATGATTTCCCAGGATGTAGCATTGTTATCCCTTGACACAATCCCTAGTGAATACATAGATATTTGGAATTATCCGAATGAATTCAAGTTTCTGATAGTGTCAATGCAAAGACTAAGAGGAAGATTACTCAAGCTAGTCGTCCATATTCTATTCTACATGGAGTGTTATTTCGAATAGGACACGATGGACGATCTGACGGGGTAGTTGGACATGATCAAGGGAAGGAGATGATAGAAGAATTCAACAATGGTACATGTGGAGGGCACTTCTCTGACAACTTACAGCAAAGAAGGACCTTGGATGCGAGTCATCACGGCCCACTCTTTTTAGAGATTGTTATAATTATTGTAAGACATGTGATATTTGTCAAACACATGGTAACCTGTAAGACTTCATCAGCTCCATTATGTCATATTCTTCCATTTGGTCCCTTTGAAAAGTGTGGAATAGACATTGTAGGTCCACTTCCAACTACCCCATGCCAAAATAAGTATATTGTAGTTGCCACGATTATTTAACCAAGTGGGTTGAAGCTAGGCCATTGAAAATAGCTTCCACTGGATGAAGTGGCAAGGTTCATATATGATCACATTGTCACCAGATTTGGTTGTCCATTAGAAATTGTAACAGTATCAAGGAAGCCACTTCATTAATGAGGAGGTAGAGGCCCTAGTTAATAAGTTTTCTATTAAGCACATGAAGGCAACAACATACAAGCCAAGCAAAAATGGACGGTGGAATGAACAATTTTTGTGTTGTATCAAATTCTAGCAAAAGATGTAGCCTTGTAAGTACATAAGTGGGATAAAAGGATTCATGCATCATTGTGGGCATATAGGGTAACATCAAAGTTAGCAACAGGATACTCCCCATTTCAGTTGGCTTATGGCATTGATCCAGTTCTTCCTATTGAGTTTGATATTCCCACTCGAGAGTTATGAAAAATGAAAGGATGGATGAAAGTGATTCGAAAAGAAAGGTTGGTACATCTTCATTTGCTAGAAAATGAGGGAAATAGCGAAGGATACAAGCTATAAGAAGAAAATGAAGCAGAAGGAATACTTTGATCAAAAGATCTGTTGGTCTCCATTTCATGTGAATGACTTGGTCCTAGTATATGATTCAAGATACAAAAAAAGAAGACAGAGAAAATTTCTTCCAATATGGATGGGCCCTACAAAATAATAGTTGTGCATGAAAATGGTACGTACCGGCGGAGGAATTGGATGGCACTCCCATTATGAAATGGGTCAACCACGACAAGTTGAATATTTTCCAAGCACGAAATAGTCTACTCAGGGACGGAGTAAAAGCTAGGAAGGGGGAAGATGTCGACACTAAAATTTTCCTCCGTAATTTCTATTTCATTAATGTATGTATTAGGAATAGGATGTTAAGTATAATTAGTAGTAGTGTCTAATAGAAGATAACGGCGTTGCCCGTCGATGCCTCCAATAATGTATAGTATGGTAATAGTCAAAAGTATAATAAGAATGTTGTGGTAAAAAGTAAATATTTGTCGTAAGTGGTTCGGTAATGTTAAAATGTCAAATTTGGGGTGAGTAGAGAAGTAGGGTCTACATGATTAGGAATTAGAAATATTATATTGGTAATAAGGAAAAGGAGTGAGGTCATAAATATTTTGTGTATTTTATTTGTAAAAAGTCTAAAAATGTGGAACCCATGTGAAATGATAAGGTTTATCTTATCTTAAAAGATAAGCTTACATGTACTGAGATAAGAGTTAAGGTATGGAATAAGATTCGTCGAGTGGATTTCTTATCCTATCTTAGAGATAAGATGGATAAGCACGGAAGTCTATAAATAAAGAGGCCACCCCCTCATTTAGTATAGAAGGAAGTAGTGAGAAATATTGTATGAGTAAGTGTGTAAAGGAAGCCATCATTTTGAAGGTGTGTTAGAGAAGCCATTAAGAGGTATAATTGTGAAGTTTCTCCCATAGTATTGGTGGAGCATGCAAGTGAAGTCGATAACACTTGAAGTACCACATGGGTGAGATTGTAACAATTTCATATTAATATTATAATTTACTCGATATTTCAAATTTATCATCATTCCTTCTTATCCTAGTCTATGGTATTCTTGTGTTATGTTTGTTGTTGTGTTTCTAGATTACATCCACCAAACTAAAGGCATGCATTAGTAAATAATCATAGCATGAGGAGTTCCCAGGTGAAGAATTATCATAGTGCCAAATTGGTGATGACAATACCTCAACCAACTTGGAACCCTCAAGATTGGGAAAATCAAGCTTGGTATGCTCAAGGACATCAACAACCATGGGTTGGTCAAGGAAATCCTTATGCTTGGTCACAACCTAGATGGAACCCTAGTAATTATGCTCAAGGAAGAACATATCCAAATCAAAATCAACAGGCCATCATGGGATCCCCTACAAAATTCACAAACTAAGAATGTATTCCAAATGCAAATACCATCACAAATCCCGATATACTAGTGAATCCAAGAAACTAAAAACAACTCCTGTTTATGAAACAGAACCGAGAAAAATCGGTTGATTTACATGCTATGTATTGTAAGGATATTCAAACTAGATCTAGAAAAATCATTAATAGTCCACCTTGTAATCACCACGAAATGACAAAGAAAATGAAATTCTAGTCTTTGTTGTTCCAAAGAGGATATAGAAAAGAAAGAAAAGGAGCCGGATAAAGCAACACTACTTTGAGACTCCATTTCCGAAAAGCTTTAAAGAAGCTATAGAAATCAAAGATTCTGAATTAAATACAGAATTAAGGAAATTAAATATTGAAATACCACTTTATTCAAGTAATTGAGGGCATTCGAAATTGAAAAAATTAATCAAAATATTATGTCTAAAAAATCTTGGAAGGAAGAAAGCAGTACCCCAAGACTATCAAAGTAGATGGGAAACTTGCTGATTTATTAACGGAAAACTTTTACTTCCTAAATATGGAGATCCTAGAAGTCCTCTTATTTCTATCTCTATATGAAATAATGATGTAGATAATGTTTTGGTAGATTTGGGAGTGGCTATCAATGTAATGACAATGGATACTCGAAAACATTACCATTAACGGGTATACTGACCTACTAATACCATATTATAGATGGTAATCTAGTCTATAGCGAAACCAAAAGGAATTATTGAAGATGTGGCGATTATCGTGGGGTCATAGGAATATCCAGTTAACTTCCTTAAACTACAACGAAAAAGTAAAACATTGGGTTACCCAATTATTTTGGGTAGACCATGGTTAGCTACAATTAGCTTCTTTAATTGATTGTAGGTCAGGTGATATGACAATCTCGAATGGTAAGAACTCTAAACAAATTTCCTTATATCCTATTGCACAACCTTTTATTGACAATCATGAACAATTGTGGGTTGATTCTCCTGAAACTAATAAGCAAAATTTGTCTTCTTTGGCTATGATCACATTGTAGGATCATGAAAGAGAAGTACAAGAGATGATTAGTCCAATATTGGATGAGAACCAACTATCTTGAAGAAATCGAAATAGTTCCGAACCTACTACTATAATTCGGAACTGCGAACTTAGTTCGAAACTTGTAACTATAGTTCCGAACCTACGGCTATAGTTCGAAACCACCACATTTAGTTCCGGAACCATGACAACAACAGTTCTCTGTGATTGGAAATAATTTCACTCCAGAGGAATGATATTTCTTGTGGGGAGAGGATGAATCAGTAGCTTCAGTTTCAAATACATCAAGAAGTGGTGAAGAATTTTTGGAAAGTAGCAGTGACGAAGAATGTGGCCTGCAAAGAGATAAGTATCATAATTCTCATTACTGTCCTTTTTCCAGTATTCTATCTCAAGGAACTTTTGGAGATGTTACTACATACCATATGTTGTTACCACATGCATGTCCATTAAATACTTTAATGAAACCCTTCCCACAAATCAGTTCATCACATATTAGAACCAAACATGTTGAAATTCAACCGGGTAAAACTTTAAACATTAACAACTAGTTGAAGGATTTTGAAGAAGCTAAATTGTTTGTTGTTCTAAAAAATCATACTAAAGATTTTTCTTGGGATTATAAAGACATGAAAGGGATTCACCCAAGTATCTACACTCATCACATTTATACTGAAAACATTAAACCATTTCGTAGCCTCAAAGAAGGATTAACCTAGCACAAGGGATATAGTCAAACAAGAAAATTGAAAAACTATTACAAGTAGGTTTTATCTACCTATCTCCGATAGTCGGTGGGTATCTCCTCTTGTAATTTCTCCCAAAAAGAATAGAAAATGGAGAATATGTGTTGATTATAGGGAACTAAACAAATCCCTAATGAGAGATTATTTTCCGTTACCATTCATAGATCAAGTCCTAGATAACCTTTCGGGTAAACAATACTTTTATTTATTGGATGGCTTTAGTGGGTACAATCGGATCGGGTTCTTTCTTTGAACATTAGGACAAAACTACATTTACATGTCCATGGGGAACCTTTGCCTATAGGGTGTTACCATTTGGTTTATGCAATGCTCTTGCAACCTTCTAGAGAGATGTACTTGTAATCTTTGTTGATCTAACAAATGATTGTGTTGAGTTATATATGGATGACTTCACTGTACATGAAGATACATTTGAAGATGCTTTGAGAAATCTAGATAGAGTGTTAACAAGATGTGAATAACACAACATGTCTCTTAGTGATGAAATTTTTTTGATGATGATGGATGAAGGCATTGTATTAGGACACCATATTTCAAAAAGAGGAATTCAAGTGGATCAAAATAAAATAAGGATCATTTCAGATTTACCTATTCCTCGAGACCCCCACAGATATCAAATCATTTCTAGGGCATGTTGGGTACTATAGGTGCTTTATAAAATATTTTAGTAAAATTGTTGCCCCCATGTTTACTTTGCTAACCAAGGATTGTGAATTTATTTGGGATGAAAAGTGTCAGCATGCTTTTGAAGAAATTAAACAAAAATTAATCAATGCCCCAATATTGATAGGAACTAATTGGGAAAGGACATTTCATATCCAAACATATGCCTCAAATTATTCCATCGGTGCGAGTTTTGGGTCAAAAAGATGAAGAAGGAAAGATGTATGCCATTTATTATCTTAGCAAGAATATTACTCCCAATAAAAATAATTACATCACTCTGAAAAATAATTTCTTGTTGTGATTTATGCAATCAATAAATTCAGAAATTACATTACAGGGTACAAGATATTGTACACATAGATAATTCAACAATTAAGTATTTAATGAAAAAATTAGTGGTTGGAGGAAGAATAATTAGATGGTTATTACTTTTACAAGAGTTTGATATTACCATTGTGGACAATCTAGGTAAATCTAATGTGGTAGCTGATTTTTTGTCCAGACTAACCACCACAAGGGAGAAAGATCCAGTCAAGGATAACTTTATAGATGAACAATTGTTTGCAATCTCAGCAAGTACACCATGGTTTTCTAATATGGAAAATTATCTTGCAACAGAAATTTCCCTCCTTCTTTCACTAAGAAACAAATAAAGAAGTTAATCAAAACCAGTGCACAATTCAAATGGTTAAATGGAATGCTATTTAAATGTGGTCCTAATTTTGTTTTACGCAGGTGTGTAAGAGAAGATGAAATCTTTTACATCCTTAGAGCATGTCATGATGAACCAAGTGGAGGACACTATTCAGTGAAAAGAACATCTCATAAGATACTTGGCACTGGTTATTAATGGCCATCTTTGTACAAGGATGTGAAGAGATATATCAGGAGGTGTGATCCTTGTCAAAGGATGGGACAACCAACTTTCACCAATGAAATGTCTCTTCAACCTCAACTTGTGGTTGAACCATTTGAGAGATGGGGATTGGATTTTGTTGGTCTCTTTAATCCTCCTTCACAAGGAAAGGAATATATTCTTGTGTGTATTGACTATGTGAAAAAATGGGTAGAAGTGTAGGCATTGACAAATGACACTGAGGAAGTGGTTGTTGATTTCCTTTAGAACAGTATATTAATAAAGTTTAGAGCAACTTTGAGGAGCATAGTTTCATATCGGGGACCCCAATTTATTTCTAATATGATCCAAGCTTTCACAACCTATTACCAAATCAATCATAGGAAATCATCTCCTTATCACCCATAGTCAAATGGACAAGTTGAAGTAACAAACAAAGAATTGGAGAACATCCTTACCAAAATAGTTGAAGCTGGAGAAAAGATTGGGTAAAGAGACTACCTGAAGTTTCATGCTGGGCTTATAATATAACTTGGAAAACTACAACAAGGTTTTCACCATATGAATTAGTCTATGGGAAAAAGCCATTATTTCCTATAGAGTTTGAACTTCAGACATTGAGGACAATAGTAAAGGTGGGAATTGATTTGGATGTAGCTCAAAAGAAAGAATCCTTGATTGATGAGTTGGAAGAATTAAGGATGGAAACACTTCAGCAGACAGAGATAATTTGGTTAGGATAAAATATTATTATCCTAATTAATTATGCATTCCATAATTAATAAATTTATTAGTTATTGTTTTATGGTTATATTAAATTATAACCATCCTTTTGTTTGTATTTTTGATATTACGGGAGTGTTATATTATTTTAATAGTATATTTGTAATTATTCATTTTTGCTTCCCAGATGTTATTGGAAGCTTGTGTATTTTGGAATATGGTTGCACCTGTGCAACTTTGTTTCATGTTTGTATTTGGCTGTGCAATATCTATAAATATTGTAGCCCGTTACTATGTAATGTTGGTTGATTCTGATGAATACAATCCACAGGCTTCTATCCTGTTTATATTTGGTAATAGAGCGAGAATTTGGACTTGTGAAGGTGTGGAAGAGAGAGCAGCAGAGAGAGAGGAGATTGGAGAAGCTTTTGTAGCATTTGAGAGCTGTGTAGCCTTGTGCACCTCCCCCCCATCCTGCCTCCCCACATCCTCCTGTTCCTTCCGGGTGTTTGGAAGGAAAATTTGTTTTTTGTGCACTGGCACTAGGAAAAATTTCTTTACGAGTATATACATTAAAAAAATCCATTCAAGGGTTTTGTATAGATAATATTATCTATTTGTTATCAAATTTGGAGGTCGTTGCATTAGAAGGTCCTTGAAACACAATGCAAGCCATTTTTCTTTTTGCATTGGCTACATTATATTTCTTTTGTTTGGGCATTTTTATTGTGGCCAAAGCCATGCTTTGTGTAGAGTTCCTGTAGACACGCCAACCTACACCGCAAACCTACACCTACAAACAAAAACATGGAGACCTGCATTCAAAGCAAACAAAGCGACCGAAACAAAAAAAAGAAAAAAATAGTGAGGAAACTTGCTCCAATTCCCGTAACCCTTGCTCCATGTACATTGCCAAGCTTTGCCATTTGGAACGGCCTCCTCCCAGCTATGCATGATCCTGCAAAACAAAAAGTAGAGGCATCATTATTCTCTCCAAAATATCCATGAACCTACAGTAAAAGAAAGCATTAAGAAAATGAAAATAAAATAAGTGGCTATACATGGGGTTTAAATCCAAAAAGGAGTAGAACGAATAAAAAGCGGTGAAGGAGAGATAACAAGGAATTTAGATCCATTTTTGCTCTTGGAATAAGCCCAATCTACATGCAATCTCGCCTCCATGCATGTAGCTCCATGTGGATCCTTCATTCAGGTTGCATTTTCAAAAGGTAAGTCAATTTTACCTTTCATTAAATACAAGTTTGTTCATTTCCATATCAAGCGCCCTTAAGTGGCCAAGTTGGATAGAGGGAGAGCCTTAGAAGTGGGAGGTGCATGGTTCAAATCCCACCCACAACTTGCTTTTCAAATTTGGTGGATTTTTTGGCAGAACCACTAAATTTAGTGGAAAAATTCAAATTTAGTTATAACTAACTAAATTTAGCGAAGAAATCCCTAATTTAGGGTAAAAATTGTTTTTCTCCCATTCAGCCTATTTTTTCATTCTAGGCCACTTTCCCCAAAAGAAGGATACCTAAAAATTACATTTTCAGCTGGTTGTTTTGCAATTTTTTGCATTTTGGGTCGTATTTGGCTCGAGGAGGCCATCGGGGCCCGCAAAAAAAAAAATCCTACCATTCAAATTTTCCAAATTTTTGAATGTAATTTGTATATTGCATTATATTATACTAATTTTTAGGTTGCCATAGTCAACTAAAAACTTTGTAATCTGCTCATAAAGCTGGTAGAATTGTAATACAATACAAGTATAAAATTGGTTTTGTAACACTCACAAGATCCTAGATCTCATTCGCAGCGTTCGGTATATACGGTGCCTCTGGGAAGTTCTTACGGGTAAAGCTATCACGACTACTACTGCACTTAATGCCTAATATAGCTGCAACAATGTCATTTGGGCATCGACCCTTTAAATCGACAGGGAGTAATAAGGTCACAATACAATCACTATGAACCATCCCATCCGTTTGTGAACGATTGCACGACATAAATCTAGACTGAGAAATTATCCAAGTACATAGTGAAGTTACGATCGTGTATGAGGATATTTCTTTGAGCCGATGTCAATAATCACACATACCCCATCAATACTGTCTTGGTACCACGTATTGAATTATTTCACGTACATTAACGCCTCTTTCACGTACCACCGGGTATATAGAAAGGGTGAGCTTCTTCCACATACCGACGGGTATATCGGAAGGGCACGTATATAGAAAGGTTTGGTATATCAAACTGACGGTATATAGATTGGGAGACCTAATACCTGGAGTGATAAGAGCCAAACCCTGTCAGTGATCTCTATAAAATGGGCACCAATGCCCCCAAATTTTTCTTTCAGATTCACAACTACTCAGAGGAAATAACTATGCTACATGGAAGACTAAAATCAAGACACAACTTGAGTTTGAAGAAATCTGGCCTACTGTGAATGGTACTCTGACCAGATCAGCCACTGATACAACACAACAACGACAGTTTGATAAAGCAGATCAGAAGGCCAAACTCATCATCTTGTTTGGAGTGTCTGATGATGTGCAAACCCACATTCAAGATGCCAAAAAATGAAAGAAGTGTGGGATAAATTGATCACAGGTATACGAGGCCAAGAACAAGAATGTTATACTCAATTTGCAGAGTCGATTACATACACAAAATTTCAAACAAAATGAAAAAATTGAAGCTTTCTTAAGAAGAGTTACAAAATTAAGGGCTTCACTTCTAGCCCTGGGAGAACCAGTCACAGATGATGCTCTCATTCCCATTGTTCTGAGAGCACTCCCCTCTTCTTACCGCATTTTTGTCATAACACTAAATGTGTCGAATACGACAGTTGGTTTTGACAAACCCCAGGTAAACCTACTGCAACAAGAGGAAGCAATGCACAATAAGGATGATGAAGAGGAGTAGGCACTATCTTCACATCAAAAATGGAAACAAAAAGGTAAAGGAAAACCTAATTCCTATAAAAATCCCAAAATCAAAATCGTATCAAGGGGATAGACAATGAAGAAGTAATGTCCAATCTGCAAAAGAGGACATAACTGCAAATTTGTTGGTACAATACTTATAAGAAAGGGTCATCCAAAACCACGGACCTCAACAATAATAATTTTACAAGGGACATTCTAACAACAATAACGTGCGTAGAAAAAGGGAACTAGAAAAGTAGACCCCACCAAAGAGGTAATATTTTTGAGCAACAAGAACAGTAGACAATGAAGAATTCTTGTTCACTACTCGATCAAGTAAACCATCCACATCATCTAGTGATGTCTGGTATGTTGATTCGAGATCCACTCAACACATGACCGGCCATGAGACTGGTTTATTTCAATGAAGGGACGCACAATCGAAAAAGCATGTTTCATTGGGAGATGATTCTTCATATACAGTTCAGGGGATTGGGAACATTTCTCTACCCCTTGGTTCATGCAAATGAAAACTATCAGATGTCCTATATGTCCTTGGGTTGACAAAGAATCTTCTTTTAGTTAGTCAACTCCTAGATCACAACCTGAAAATTGACTTTGATAGTCAATCCGGCAAAGAAAAAACATGTTTGATTTGAGATAAATCAAGAGGCTCGAAAATAATTGCAAAATCCTCCAATGTGGGACGCATGTTCCAACTTGATTTTGTTCATAGAGATGATCAAGCACTTGTGGCTAAAAACTCCACCTCAAAGACAACAGTGGCATTAGAGATTTGGTCATGTAAGTTTCAAATATCTCAAAACACTTCGTCGGTGTAATATGGTACATGGGCTACCATCTCTTCAGAAGGATATAGACAAATGTCCTCATTGCCTAACAAGAAAACAACACAGAGCTTCATTCCAGAGGAGTACATTTCGAGCTCATGGTAAACTTGACCTGGTTCATACCGATATTTGTGGTCCAATGTAGCCAAGTCATTATGGGTTCCAGTACTTCATGCTTTGTGTTGATGACTATTCAAGAAAAATGTGGATTTTCAGTCTTTGCAAGAAAAGTGAAGCATTTGAAACCTTAAAAAGTTTAAATTAGCGGTTTAGAAAGAAATGGTCATCACATCGAAACTCTCTCGATCAGTTGAGGGGAAATTCACCAGTGATGAGTTCAGAGACTACCTACAAACTCACGGGATTTGTTGACAAATTCCTCCTCCACACACACCACAAAAAATGGTGTTGTTGAGAGAAGAAATTGTACTATCATGGAAATGGTGCGATGCATGATCGATGATTCTAGAATTACAAAGACATTCAGGCAGAAAGGCAAAAATAGTGTATTTTTTGAATAGAGTGCCCATAACTGCTCTTGATAGAATAACACCACAAGAAGCATGGTCAAAAAGAAACCATCCATTGCACACGTTAGTCAAGGCAAGCATGCACATACCCAAAAAGAACAGAAATAAATTGGACATGAAGTCACAAAAACTTGTCTTCATTAGGTACAATGAAGAGACTCTTGGATATAGATTGGTCGATCCTAAGAACATAAAAAGTCTACACTAGCGAGAGATGTTGAGTTTTTTGAGAAGAAGGAAGCGAGACTCCTCCTCCGGAATCACAAGATGTATATTTTTCACCTGTTACAAAAATTGAAGCTGATGTTCCCTAAAAATATGAAAGTAATGATGAGGATGATGGTGTTGATTGGATAGAACCACAACCCATGGGAATAGTTTAGTGTATGCCTAAATGGTGTACAAGTACATTACAAGATGCAAGATTGGATGCTCCACTGGATACATCCACCCTGGACCACGGACTCATAGTAAAGCAAGAGAAGAAGTTAACTTTGCTTTGATGAGTAGAGTTATTGAATCAAATGAGCCCTCTATAGTCTAGGAAGCCCTACAGTCAAAAGCTTGGAAAGATGCCATGGATTCTGAATATCAATCAGTGATGAAGAATAACACTTGGCAGCTTGTCGATCTTCCACCGGGAAGAAACCCATTGGATGTAGATGGATATTCAAAACTAATTACAAAGCAGATGGGATAGTGGACAAGTACAAAGTGAGACTGTAGCAAAAAGCGGTATGCACAAAAAGAAGGCATTGACTATGAGGAGACATATGCTTCCATAGCTAAGATCAAAATGATTGGGATGATCTTTGCTCTAGCTCCACGATTTGGATGGAAAGTCCACCAAATGGACGTAAAAAGTGCCTTCCTAAATAGAGACTTACATGAAGAAATCTACATGACTCAACCCGAGGGATATGTAGTACTGGATAAGCAAAGGTATACGCAGACTCAAGAAATCTCTCTATGGCCTCAAACAGGCACCCCGGACATGGTACATCAAGATTGATGAGCATCTCGTACAACATGGATTTTTAGAAATCCATATGATCCCAATCTCTACCTCAAAAATAAAGGGGGGGAGATGGTGATTGTTGTTGTCTATGTCGATGATCTAGTCATCACTGGCAGTTTAGTGAGGATGATCGATGCAACAAAGAAAGATCTTAATTGATCGTTCGACATGAATAATCTCGGGCGATTAATTACTATCTTGGATTGGAAGTATGGCAGAAAGAGAATCATATTTTTGTTTCTCAAATGAAATATACCAAGACAACACTCGATAATTTCAGGATGATGGATTACACACCAATTGCTACACCCATAGAGAATAGATTACAGTTATCTCGTTCAGATCCATCTCCTAAGGTAAGTGCCACTCTCTATCGACAACTGATCGGGAGTCTCATTTACCTGACCTACACTAGACCAGATATCAGCTTTGCAGTAAGTTATCTATCGAGGTTCATGCAGGAACCCAAAGTGCGTCATTGGAAAGAAGCAAGGCACATTTTGAGATATCTTAAAGGATCAGTGGATCTTGGTCTAGAATACAAGAAGAACAAAAATTATTCTTGACTGGATATTCAGATTCAGATCATGCAGGTAACATTGATGATAGAAAATCCACTTCTAGATTTGTATTCTTTATGGGATCTAGACCAATATCATGGGGAAGCAAGAAACAACACTTTATTTCTCATTCTTCCATATAATTCGAGTATCGTTCGTAGGAGAAGGCATGTCATGAAGCGATTTGGCTACATCACATACTAGAAGGACTTGGAATACCACAGGACAAACCGACCACCATGTATGTTGAAAATGAAGGTGTTCTCAAACTTGTTCACAATCTAGTGTTTCATGAGAGAACAAAGCACATTGAGGTTCAGGTTCATTTCATACACAAGCATGTGTTGAAGCACAACATCCAACTTCAATTTTGTCCAATTGCTGAACAACGAGTAGATATTTTCACAAAGTCACTTGCACGTGACAAGTTTGAGTTGTTCAGAGAGTTCCTCTCCTCATCTCTTCGATAAATGCACAATTAAGGGGGGGAATGTTAGGATAAAATATTATTATCCTAATTAATTATGCATTCCATAATTAATAAATTTATTAGTTATTGTTTTATGGTTATATTTAATTATAACCATCCTTTTGTTTGTATTTGAATATTACGGGAGCTATTATATTGTTTTAACAATATATTTGTAATTATTCATTTGTGCTTCCCGGATGTTATTGGAAGCTTGTGTAATTTGGAATATGGTTGCACTTGTGCAACTTAGTTTCATGTTTGTATTTGGCTGTGCAATATCTATAAATATTACAGCCCATTCTATGTAATGTTGGTTGATTCTAATTAATACAATCCACAGGATTTCGTCCTGTTTACAAATTAAAGAACAAAGGAAGCAATGGCATGACACACATATCAAGAAAAGACAATTCAAAGTAGGAGACTGGTATTGATGTTCGATTCTAAGTACCAACAATTCAAGGGAAAATTGAGAACCGATGGTTGGGACCCTATCGATTGAGCATATATTTGAAAATGGTTATATTCGATTACTTCCCATTGATGGCAAGAAAAAACACTCTTGGTCATGGACATAGGCTAAAACTCTATAAGAAGCATCCCACTAAGGATGAATTCTTGAGGAATATTGAAGTATAAAAATAATTTGATCATTTGGATGAACCCAATTCTTCCAAAATGATCAAATAACTAGATGATAGATCCAAAATAAAGGGAATAAGATGAAAACCAGCAAATGGTGGTTGACCTCTTCTTTTGGCTAGTTCAAATAAAAGGGAATTATTTTGAATTCTAGTTGTCTTATCTAATCATGTTTTGTTCCACTTGTAGGAATGATGAGTCATCATAGCAAAAGGATTACATCATCAAGGATGGTAATTATATCTTTTAACTTATTTAGGGTTGAATTAAATGTTTGCATATGTGATTTGACTTAATTTAAAAGTAGGTATGATGAGTCATCTATTTATACATTATGATTACAAGTGTGTAATCATGAAGATGATTTGGATGGAATAAGTGGTGGCATGGTTATTATTAGTAATCATTATTGCAAAAAAAATAAGTGAAATAGTTGCAGAGATATTTTGAGGAAGGAGCAATGGATTAAGTTTGTGTTCCATAGCTAAGAACAAGAGGTTCCGTAGCCAAAGCCGTCAGTTTCATAGCTAAGAAAGAGGGCCTGTAACTAATTTGCACAAAATCAAAAGAGACAAAACTCGAGCCGATATGGGGATTAAAAAGAAATCAGAACCAGAGGATGATTCCTAGCTACTCACAGACGAAGAAGTGGCATCCATCTTTGAGCATGCAGGATGGATAGAGTTCCTGAAGAAATTTTCAAGGCATAATGATGAATTGGTAAGAGAATTCATCATAAACCTAGAGCAATCTAGGACAAAGGTGAGAAATATCTTTATTCCTTTTTCTGTGAATACTGTAAGTAATGTGTCTAGAGTGCCAATTGTGCATGTCCCACAACCTACCAAAGGGAATTTGAAATAGCTGGTTGAAATCTTACTACAAGAAGGAGAAATTGAACCCCAGTATATCTACAATACAAAGAAAATCATAAAAGGGGTCAGAAGGGCCAGTTTGCCCAAACCCTTTGACAATGTAGTGTTTTGGGTAGTAAAATATTTAACCTGTGATGGTCAATTTGGGTATGTGGGAAAATAAGTCCTAAAAAATCTCATATATTTAAAGTATGGAGCCACAAAACTAAGTACATAATAAACCTTCAGGTTTCTTTTTTATTCCATCTAGACCATGGCTCAAAGATATTCTGGGGTGTTGGGACAATCAGGCATCATGGTCTAATTCATTTAATATGCCAACACCATTTTCTGTCAAAGAAAAATGGAGAAGAAATTTGGGACAAGTTTCTTGGAAAATTCAAGAAAAACCCTAATATTATCAGAAGGAAAATTCCATCCCATTCTCTCCTTCAAAAATCTAGAAATTGATGCCCCTGTAGAAGAACAAAGGGAAATGGAAAGAGAAAATATACCAAAAGAAGGTCTATGAGAAAGATCAAAATAGTAGAGCTTTATGTACCTTTAAAGGAAATTCCTTCTTCTGCAACAACTTCAGGGGAGCTAATATCTATCTCTGATGATGATAGCTCACCCATGCAAGAACAAGAAAGAATAGTAAGAAGAAGCTCTAGAAGGAAATCCACCACTAGGCATGATGAAATTCCCCAGAGAAGAAAATTTAAAAGAGGTCAAGGGAAACCCTAGAGGGAAGGAGTGAGTAGGAAGAGATGGAAAAGGAAGTTGCTTGATATTTTGGGCAGCATGGCCATGACTCCTCCTGAGCCAAACCAAGCTGAAATGGATAGAGGAGATGAGAGGATTGAAGAGTAGGATTTTCAAGACTGGGTTGAACCATCAATAGTGCCACATGAAGAAGAAGAGTTGGCATCTTGGAGAAGAAAAGGAAAATTTTCTTTGATAGAGGAAGAATGCCCAACTCCTCAAGTAATTTCAGAGGAAGAAGAAAGACATCAAGTTAAACATGCTTTGTTCTTTTCTAGAGAAGATCTCATTATCAGAGAAAAGGATGAGGAATTGGATTTCCTCAAACTCAAATTAGAACAAAGGGAAATGCTCATTGGAGAGCTAATGACTCAGTTTGTAGCCAGGACTGAGGAATTATCAGCAACCAAGAAATAATTGATAGAAAAAGAGGAAGAATTACAAACTGTCCGAAAATAGAGTGTTGTGCCACAGTCTTTGCACTGAGACTAAGTAACCTATTTTCCACTCAAACAACTATGGAATGACACTTGCAGGGAACTCAGAGAATCCAAAACATCAAATGAAGAATTGAAGACCAAGATGGAAGAAGAAAAGAAGGCAAGAAAAGAATGGGAAGAAAAATTTTATAAGGAGGAAGGAAATAAATATAAATGTCTTACAAAAATTCATATGGTTTCTATTATGAGTGAGAAGTTACTTGCCTGCAGGAGGTTCTCATGCATATAGTGTATTTTTAGAAGACTAGTTCATTTATTGGTAGCTATCAAGGATTACATGTAGAATTTCACATGAACTTAAAGATGAATATGAATTCATGGTAGCATACTCTCTATCCAATCCTGAGGAGAAAAATATCCTATGTGAATTTTATCTTTGTAATTTTATGCTAGAGAAAAAACAAGATTTGTTTATTTGTATGTGGGGGAGAGCCATCTCAATGCATTTGTCTCTATTATAAAAAACCAAATTGCATGGAAGGAAAGGGAATCTAAATTTTTATTGAAAGCCAGCTCAATAGGTCTCTATATGAGAGCTCACTATGGTAAACCTTCTACCTTCCTCATATATTTTAGAACTCATGCCTTTGATATGAGATTCAAGACACATTACCTTGCCATTCTACAAAAGAGTATTGATGCCTTCACCTCCTATGAGGAGGAAAAATTTGAAGATATTTATGAAGGATGCTCAAAGAGATGGGAACTCCTTATTATTTCCTTGAAAAGAAGGGAAGTAATTTCCCCTACAAATCTGATCTAGAGTTTAGAAAGGGAAAAAGCATTATGCACAATAATTCCCCAAGTCAATGAAACCTATGGGAAAATATGGATGGGAATGCGAATAAGGCCCCTCTACTTCACACCCCATGTCTCCTTGGCAAAATAGAGAACCTCAAGATCTTGTTGAATTTGAAAAGTGGGAGAGGAAAATAGAAGTAGGAGATGGGTACAGTACATCTGAGCTTAAGCATTGGGAAATCCAGTTTCAGCCATTTGATCTGAGAAATCAAATGGAATGCAGAACATATGACCCCACTTTTAAAGAATGAAGTTTGTAAAGGGACTTACAAACAAGTAAGTTTGGGGGAAATGATGAGGCTAGATATGTCCGATTAATGTATAATATATGATCTCATCTTACTCTCCTTTTTATTAAGTTTGATTGCATTTTTGACTTTTAAAATATATGAGTTAGGATGTAATTTTTATCTTTTAATTAATTGTGAATTTAATGTTAAAAGATCTAAAATTTCCTAACGAAGTGTGTGTTTGAAATTCAGTTTTGTAATAAAGTAGGTCTAATCAATCGAGGAAATGAAGCAGGTAGCATTCAATATGTTTTTGATAGCATTTGTTCCTACACATCTTAGTTCCAAAACTTCCAAGCTAGTTTCCGTAACTCCATCACACAATCATCATCTAGTTCCGAACTTTCGGACTTAGTTCTGGAACTCCAATATTTAGTTCTAGAATTTTCAGACTTAGTTCCATAACTCCTGGGTATAGCTCTGGAACTCTCATGGTTTTGATCCTTAATGATTTCCTATGGTTTTGGAACTTATTTTAAGTTCCGAACCGATGGAAGTTTTTCTATCCTAATCACATCCGGAGATTTTTCATCTACGACCCTTTCAATTGAGAAAGGATGAGAATATTTCTAAATGCAGATCTAGGGATAGTTATCTTACAATTGTCTGATCAGCCACAATCGAACTCAACATCTATTCTGGGCAAGATTTGATTTCATCAGAATCGTTGAGACAATTGTGATTGTAAAATGAATATAAAAGAAGACCTGTAGTAGATAGATGTAGGTAGAAAATGACAGAGACATAGATATAGAACAGGAAAAAGACTAAGTACTCAAATCAAGTACGTTTTGTAATATTGAATGTTTTATCAATAAAATAGTCATTCTTGTTTGAGAGAATTCTGAGTTGTTAAAATCCTTATTCAAGGAGGAGCAAGGGCTCACTCCCCCGAGGACCAGGATATTCATTTATTTGGTATTTATATTTCTTGATAAATAGATTAGATCTGTTAATTCTTTATTGTTTTAATTCTTTTAGTTAAACTCTGTTGTATATTTGTTCCCATGCAGTGTTTAGATAGATTCTTATATTTCTTAAAATTATTTTTAGGCATTCTAAATTGAGTGTGTTTAATTCCAAAATCAAGTGTGTTTACTTTCAAAAGCAAGTGTGTTTATTTCCAACAACAAGTGTGTTTCCATTCTGCACAGTGTGTTTCCTTTTAGCAAATCTTTCAGTGTGTTTACTTTCAACAATTTTTCATAGTATGATTTAAATAAGGTTTTACCAAGAAGTCCTTAAGACATTGAAAATATCCCCCAGAAAATACAAAAATAACTGTAGTCAACTACTAGATTGATAAGATTACTCTTGTTGCATATAGCTTTAAACACACCCCTGGTTTGATATGACATCAACAAGAAGTTGATTAAATGAAGGGAATAATGACACTCATTAAACATCAACTACAAAAGTAATAACTATTCCTTAAAAATAAATAACATATACCGTTCAGTGTTCACATTGCATTGTATACATGCGATTGCTAGTAAACAATAAGAATTGAGAAAGGGTTGATAATAACAACACTTTTTCATGAATTCCCTTATTATTTTACATGTGTATATCAACAAAAATATCTACCTTACATACCATCAAGACCAAAAATTTCAACTCAAGCTTACATCAAGTTAATTTTTTCCAATATTATACATATGATCATTACATAACTATGCAATATACCAATCTAATATAGTATTATTCAATCTAAGAACAAATAATAAGAAATAAAGAAACAATACTTCACAATTAGCATTGTTGAGTGTAGAGCTATGATGTAGATGTAGAGCAATTTTCATTTCTCCATGAATTAATATTTCTTTTACTAGTTGTCTCCACAAGCAAGGGTGAGATATTTATTAGCAATTGAAAAGCATTAGGAGTACCATGAAATTCATCTATTATTTTTTAATCTCTTAATTATCTTTTTCATATATGGGCATTGGTGAGGATTTTCCCTTGTGCAAATCAATTCTACTTGCATAAATTGAGTAAGGCATGCCAATACCATCGATATATCTCGAGTTATTAGCATCTCTAAGGAGATTATCTTTAGGAAATCCATTATCTAATGCTCACATTTCATATGTATGGCTAATTATTATTTACATGTGTTTGTAATTACCGTATGGTTAAACATAATTATGTGGTTAGTGAGTGGTTCATATATAAATATAATAAAAACAAACATTATTGTTTTATTATATATACGAGAGAATATTGTTGTATCCGTAAAATTATAAATAGGTAAGTTGTTGATTGACTTCCTATTTTCTAGGAAGTAGTTCTTCTATTGTGCTGGCTATATATTAGCCAAACATATTGTCCAGGATGATTGAAATATATTATTATTATGTAAATTCTCTATGATAATTTATTGTTTCTCTTTCATTTGGTATCAGAGCAGCCATCCCATTCTTGTGAGATTTTCATGGAAAGCTAATACATATATGAGAGGCATTTTTTTATGTTCTTCATTGCCTCAAAGTAATGTTAGTATACTTTATTTCTGAGCTATTAGCTAGGCAATTTAGAATATATTTGAATAGGAATATATTTAATTCATTTTCTAAATAGAAATGCCATTTTAATGAGGATTCTATTTTGATATGGATACAAATCACTCATATGAAATGTTGATGTCTTCCATGCATTGAATTAGTTCAATTAATAAGTCTACATGGCCCACATCTCTTTTTAAATGATCAACTTGTGGTCATCTCAATTGTGTTGATCAAAACTACGGTCCAAACATAGATGTGAACTTGCGTGGGGTATAGCTAGGGACTAATTTTCATTTGATAACCCAATTTGAATATGCATGAGATGTTATCCAAAATTTACCCCTCAAGAGTAAATTTGATAACACAAAAATTCTGATTTGGAGTGGCGTAAATGGTGGGACAAAATTTGGATTTTTGAGGTTTCCTTTGGATTTCTTAATTTTAATGAGGGTGGATATGTTAAAATAAATGAAATGTATTCAGCTCTAGTCAATTAAATGCCCAGTCCCATTAAATGACAAAAATGCTGCAAGAATAACAGAATTTGTATCTTTTGCAATTCTCAGAAAACACACGAAATGGTAGAATCATGGCTTTATGAAAAATCAATAAATTCATAATTTTATGAATAATTTATGAAGATTTTTGTGTGGTCAAGTTCAAAACAATGTTTTATTTGGTAGTTGAGATGCATTCAATGAAGCATGGGCAGACATTTCTCACTGCTACAAGTTATGGAATAGTATGGGGGGAATTTTTCAATCAATATAACATCATTTCACTTCATTTACTACCTCTTGCAAGTGGTTGAAAGACAAATTTCAGGATTTTTACTCTCTCTTCTCTCTCTCTCTCTCTCTCTCTCTCTCTCTCTCTCTCCTTTCAGTTTTCTATAAATTGGAGTGTTGGGCTCATTGTAAAGGGAGATAGTTTTTGTGTAGCAAAACTCTATAAATTTTTTTTTGAATCCAATGTGTTGCAGCCCTTGTAGTGGACTCCTTACATGGTGATTCAGGCCCTTATTCTATAATAGATTGAACTATGCATATCAATGAAAGTAGTAGATACAAGTTTGTGGATATATCTTCCCCTACTTTGTGTTTGTTTGCATTCTTCTTTCCCTTTCAATCTCATTGTATATATATTGTGTCTATCTTATGATCTTGTAGGGATTCATTATCATTGTGTGTGTATGAAATGTTGTTGTGAATGCATTTTTTGGACTATGGAGAACTATTATCACCCCTTCTAGTATGCACTTTGCCTCTATTTTTCACACATTGGAGGCTATTCTCACACCCTCCTTTTCTGGTGTATCACCACTTTAGTGTAGGATTTGTTTTCATGCACTCTCTCTCCCTAGTCCCTTGGAAATTTAGATTAGGACAAGATAGTTTTGCTTGCATTAGAGTAGATTGTGGCAGGTAGTTTAGGAGTAAGAACTGGTTTTCTCTGGAGGTCTATCTCAAGTAGCAAGTCCCACAACTTGGAGATAGTACCCATGTTATCCAATCACACTATGAGCTCAAGCACATACACTTATGTAAACGTAGGGAAATGTGATTCAGAGATAACATGAGATTCAAAGAAGGTGCAGTTACATGATCTACGTTGCATTGCACTTAGCTCCTTCCTACTTGGTTTGTGCATCAAGTCACATCGACCGTGATTTGTTTATTTCTATATCTAGTGGCATTCTAGTTGTGCTACATTCATCTTAGCTTTCCACCTAGTTGGCATACAACTATCCCACCTCAAAATATTTGATTCGCCTTCACTTAAATCGGTTTGGTATTTTCTAATCCACTTTTTCTGCCAAGTGAATCACGTGCATGACGTTAATATTTTGTTATTTACTACAATCTAATCTACCAATATGAGATTTGAACAAAGCAAATTTATACGCTAGGTGCCCATGTTTATCTCCATTTAGTTTGGGAGATGTCGATTACTTCTAGGATCTATTCTATTGGAGGAATCCAGTCTTTTGTCTGATGCAAGCATTCACATGTATAGTCGACTAGTCTCCATGCCAAATTCATGCAACTGCAAGTGTTTAGAAGTCTTTGTGAAACTGTCAGTGTGTGTTGGGTTGTCTATTATTTCTAATAATGAATATTCAAATGGTCAAAATAAGTTTGTGTTGAGTCAATGTTTATTGTTTTAGATCAAAGTTTATTAGATAAAGTCGATTTGTATTAGTTTTAGAACTCTAAAATCTAGTGTGACATCGGTCTAAAACTTTTTATCTAGAAAATATTATTATCCTTGTCAAAAATAAGTGTCAAAATCATATTTGAGATAGAGTCATAAAATTGTCTTGTATCAGTTTAAAAATAAAGTCCATTTTATAAGATATGACTATAGTCCATAATCATTATTAGTATAAAGTTGTCAAAATATTTGAGTCATTCTATGTCAAAAGTTTTATCAAGAGAGTTTTTGTTAAAGTGTATGTCTTGGTCATTTTGTAGTAGTCAAAAATTGTAAAACTAATTTTTTTTTCCTTACGGACGCATTTTCGGTGTTACCCAACATCTAAAAATAAAGTAAAATGTGGAAACATATGAGCTTTATGATCAAATCCGTTGAGCTAGTAGCATGGTACTTTGGAGGATATAGAGGAAAAGGAGGCTCGAGGTCAATCAACAACCTCTCATCAATCACATGCATAGGGGCCACACATAAGCTATTGTGGCAATTTGTGGTGTAAGTTTTCTTCTTTTTCAGAGTTTCAATTTCATTTGTGTGTAGTGTGATTCTATTTAAAAGTTCTTGTTGTGTATTGAATAAGTGAAATGTTCACATTGATGGGGGGAACATGGTCTCAATGTTCCATTTACACTTTTCCCTCTTTTCAGTTTGTATTTAGTGAGCAGTGTTTCCTACATAATTCCCTAAGGTAAAACATAGTGGACAGACAAAAGCACAAGGAAAAGCATCATCATTATATTTGGGTTGTTGGTTGTCATGTAAAACCATCCTTTGTTGAGTTTGTTGGTTGTCTTGTAAAACCATCCTTGTTGGGGTTTGTTGGTTGTCCTATAAAACCATCCATGTTGAGGTTGTTGGCTGTCTGTAAAACCATCCATCTTGAAGGTTGTTGGCTCTCTAAAAACCATCCAGATCATGAGCACGCACGGGCGACACTCTGCGAAAGAAGTGCATTTTTTTCTCCCATGTTCACACTACAGGGGGGAATGTTAGGAAATCCATTATCTAGTGCTCATATTTCATATGTATGGGTAATTATTATTTACATGTGTTTGTAATTACCGTATGGTTAAAACAGTAAATATGTGGTTAGTGAGTGGTTCATATATTAATATAATAAAACAAACATTATTATTTTCTTATATATATAAGAGAATATCATTATACCCATAAAATTATTAATAGTAAGTTGTTGATTGACTTCCTAGTTTCTAGGAAGTAGTTCTTCTATTGTAATAGCTATATATTAGCCAAACGTATTATCTAGGATGATTGAAATATATTATTATTATGTAAATTTTATGTGATAATTTGTTGCTGCTCTTTCATTATCATCGACCAATTCTATGATTTTATTTGGAAAATTCATACCTACCCATTTTTTCAGACTGGTTCCTTCTACAAACATGTCATTTGTTGGTCTTCTCCTTGTTAACAATTCCAAGAGTAGAATGCCATAACTTTACACATCTCCTTTGGATGAGATATATTCCACCCATTACATACTCTATAATACAATACAATACAATGTTTATTTATTTTCAAACCATTTTATATTTTTGAATAAAAAATACATAAACTATCTAATAATAATATATATTGTATTAATATATAATCTATACCTAGTGCAATATAGCCAATAGATCCTTTGAGTGCATTTTTGAAGTCAATGAATCCATAGGTGTCCAAAATATTAGTTTTCCAATGCTAAAATCTGTTATATATGGAGTCATATCATCTCCTCGATAGCACATTGCTAGGTTTCAAGTCACAATGAAACACTTTTACAAAATAATGGTTGCATATATGAAATACCATGTGTTATCTCCATTTCTATTTTTAATATGTCATTCTGAATTAATATATAGTTATCTTCTCCATTAGGATATAACCATTTCTCCAAACTTCTATTTGACATGAATGGAATAATTAATGCTTTAACATCTAGATTGGAACAAGATGAAATGATTTTGATCACATTGTGGTGTCTGAATATTTTTAACACATTGCATTCTCTGAAAAATATTTGGTAAGCATTTTGATCTTGCAAATTGAAAACTTTAACAAAAAATATGTATCCTGTTGTTTTTAAATCCCTATATAAAAAGATTCAAAGATACCAATCCCTAGTAGACTGGTCCCCCTAAACTCACCGGTTTCCTCTACAGGTTTCTTCATATGAAATTATTTTAGGTCCTACATTTAATTCAATGTTTTTTTGTCTCCTCTTATAATAATATATGAGCAACATTAAAGATATGCTAAAGATTTAAATGCCAATAATAAGTGGTACCATTACCTTTTATAGAAAGAAAATTGTTTGTGTTTGGAATGAGAGCATGGCTACAAATATTTCCATGTACCACAAAGACCAAGATTTCCCATAAATGTAGACTCATTAAGAGTTGAAAACATTCCTCCCTTTTGAACCTCTCATGTTAATATGTTTGAATAGATATTGATATGTTGAATCATTTTCATATCTTGGAAATACATTGGGATTACATTAGAGAAATCATTACTTGATAGATCAATGCTTTGAAAATGTTTCAAATGTGTGAGTGATGATGGTATCAGGTCATGAAATGAATTCAAAGAAAGATTCAAATATTGTAGTTCTATGTAGCTTGATAGTATAATCTGAATATCAAGAAGTGGTTGAAAGACACCTCAAAATCTTGGACCATTTCCATTTTTCCCATTTCTAAAAGTGAACCCTATAAAAACATTGTTGGAAATGTTGAAATAGAAATGGAGATTTGGAATGTTTGTAACTTTTGAAGATATATTTCATGTCAACTTGTTGAATGATAAGTCCACATTTGCCAAAGTTTGGAATCTCCCTAAACTTTATTTTCCATTTTCTTATTAAAAGAAGAACTCTTAATTGTGTAAGATTGCCCTAGGAATTTTCCATGAAGCATGTTTGCACTCATGATAACAACCCAAATTTGCATGCCACAAAAATTTTTGAAATAGTTCCCCATTTTTTTCTCATCCATGGAAGATTATGTATTTGAGTGAGTGTTTGGAACTTTTGAAGATATATTCATTCAAACTTGTTTGCAAGATAAAAGTCCACCTTTTAGCTTTATGAAATCTACCTTAAATGATTACATCGATTTTTCCCTAAGTGAAAAATATAATTAGAGTTCTTATCATAGTTGGCCTAATTGGAAGAAGAACTCTTAAGGAGAAATACTGTGAGAAGAGTTGTTCTAATGAGAAATTAGTTTCATGAGCATGTTTGCACTATTGATAATAACCCTTTTTCACAGATGATTTTACCAAAAAACAAGGGAACTATACAAGTCGAGTTGGATATCAATTTTTTCGATATAATTAGAAGGACTTTTTTCTCCAGTCAATGTTGGAATAGTTGGTTTTATCCCAACTTTTTGCAAATCTAAATGGAGAAAGAGGAAAATGTTGGTTTTCCCTAATACAAGTTATTGAAGAAATTTTCTCTAGTAGTTGGTTTTCCCAAAGAGAAATCCAGATGAGTTGAGTAAGGATACCTAATTCAACAAGAACACCACCATGAAGTCTTTTTGTATGTAAATCCAAATGAGATAAAGAGGAAAATTTTCCTAGGGAGGAGGAAACTATCTTTCATAGATTTTCGCTTCACTTCCCTTAGTTGGTTTTGGATAATACAAGATATTGAAGAAGAATACAATTCGAGAGGGAGCTTGGAATTTCTCTAGTGAGTTGGTTTGTTGAAAATAGATAATTTATACCCACATGCTTTTGTTATTTTTAGGAAAAGCAAAAAGAAAATTGTTTTTCCATGCATAGGTTAATTTTAATTAGATGTCCCTATTTTTAAGATAAAAGAAAATAAAACAAATAGATTTGTTTGTATGAACAAAAGCATGCGCTATTTGTAGATGATAGTTCTATTTTAAAGATGTTCTATTTTTAGAGTTGAGTGTTCTATTGTTAGATGAAAACCCTATATATATTAAAGGCAATTGTGAGTGTTTTTATACACTCAGATTGTATTGAGCTAAAGCTCTAACAAAGAAGAAGATATATATGCACAAAAGTGCTAATTTGAATTTGGAATACTTTGCTTATTTACAATATTCTTTATTTTATTTCTATTGTTTGTTGTTTTATTTTCCTAATTTATACAAATTGGTACTAGAGCTTTGTTTTCTAGCAGGTTTCTAATTGACATCAGGTTATGGCTTCTACATATTGTTTGAAGACACTACAATTTATAGGAAATAATTATGAGTATTAGTCATTAACCATGAAGGCACTATTCATATCCCAAGATGTGTGGGAAATTATAGAGAATGGGTACACAAAGCCCATAGATGCAGTAACATATAACACACTATCACAGGTAAAGAAAGACACTTTGAAGGAATTAATAAAGATAAAAAAAAATATCTTTTATATATTCATCAAGCCATGCATGAAAGCATCCTACCTAGAGTGGCAAAAACCAGTAAAGCACAAATAACATGGGATACTCTCGAAGTTGTGCATCAAGGTAAAGAGAAAGTAAAAATTGCAAAGCTACAATTACTTTGAAGGTATTTTGAAAATATGTCAATGAAAGATTCAGGTTCTGTAGAATCATTCTTTACTTTTGTAGTTGTTTTAGTCAATAAAATTAAATCTCATGGTGAAACTATTGAAGACAAAAGGATTATTGAAAATTTTCTTAGAAGTTTTCCTGCAAAATTTGATCCTTTGGTAGTTGTTATTGAAGAAATTAAGGATCTAAGTTAGTTTTCAATTGATGAGTTTCATGCATCACTAATAAATCATGAAAAAGTTTGAATAGATCACATGCAGTTGAAGATCAAGCTTTTTTATCACAAGTATCAGGAATTAGTGGAAGAGGAAGAGGAAGCTTTAGCCTAGAGTTAGAAAGTAAGTTCATCTAGAGGATGCAACAATGGTCCATCAAACTAAAGTGGAAGAGGATATAGTCAAGAGCACAATCATAATTAGTTTTCTAATTAGAGATAGGATAAGTCACATGTGTAGTGTCACTATTATTATAGATATGGCCACTATGCTTATGATTGTAGGAAAAAATAGTATGATCAAAATATATAGAATCAAAATTAAGTTGGGATATCTACACTAATCTCTTTATTTATTTCATGCACAAATATTTTAAAATCAACACTTTCTTTATCGCCTATTGAATGTAATATATCACAAGAGATTCCTAGTGATGTATGGTATTTGGATTCTATTTGTTGTACTCACATGTCAGGTAACTTAGATTTATTTTCCAATTTGGATGGGTCGGTCAAAAGATAGATGTTACTCTTGGGAATAATAATACATTACATTAAAAGGAAAATGAACAATCAACATTTTAACTAAAAGGGGGGAGAAAAATATTATGCAAGATGTTTATTATGCTGCAGGTTTGAAGCAAAATCTTATGAGCATTGGTCAATTCTTACAAACAGGGATAAAATTTTACATTAAAGACAACAAATGTGTGTTCGTGGATAAATATCTAAGTACCAGCCACATTTGGATCTCATACTACAAATCAAACCAAAGCTAAAGAAATTGAATCAACTTTTCAGTTAGCTAAAAAAGATGAATCGTGGCTATGGCATCTAAGGTTTGGTCATTTAAAATTTGGAGGTTTGAATTTATTACACAAAAAAATATGGTAAATGGTTTTCATTTGATTCAAAAACAAGAGAGAGTTTGTGAAGGTTGTATTTTTGGGAAGCAACACAGAGAGTCGTTCCCGCTGGAAAAAAAGTAAGAGCAAGTGCACCACTTGAAATTATTCACTTAGATTTATGTGGACCTATCCAAACAACTTCTATTGGAGGTTGCTAATATTTTATGACATTCATTGATGACTATATAAAGAAGACATGGGTGTACTTTTTAAGACAAAAAACATATGCTTTTGATATATTTCAGCAGTTCAAGGATTTATTGGAAAATCAAAGTGGGTACTACATCAAAGTTCTAAGTACAGAAAAGGAGGTGAGTATGTTTCTAATGATTTTTTAAATTTTTACAAATATCATGGTATACACAAGTAGTTTACTACCAGATATACACCACAACATAATGGTGTGGTAAAAGGAAGAATAGAACCATAATGGAGATGGGAAGAAGTATGATGAAGGAAAAGTATCTTTCAAATGAGTATTAGGCAAAAAATAATAGCCCCTGTTTACATTTTAAACAGGTGTCCAATGAAAATTGTTTGAAACATGGTTCCTCAACAATCTTGGACTAACAAGAAACACAATGTTTCTCATTTTAGAATATTTGATTGTGTGGCATATGCACCTATGAATAATGAGCTAAGGAAGAAGTTAGACAATAAAGGATAAAAGTACATATTTTTTGGATATTAAGAGAATACAAAAGCTTACAAGTTCTTTAATCTAGTAACCAGAAAAACTCATAATCAGTAGAGATGTACAGTTTGTTTAAAATGAGGCATGGGATGGAAGTATTGAGAGTATAGTCGTGTAATGTGAAATCTATTCCTCATGAGGATATGGTAGATGACACCATAGAGCAACAAGGTATTGTATCTTCTTCGAATCTTGGACATGCACCACAAGATGTATTACAACCTACACCACCATCTACAACTAGGAGGTCTCAAGATTTCAATCATCTTTAACCATGCAAGAGACACCACAAAGAACACTAGAAGAAAATCCTTCAGTACAAAATAGTCCATCATCTGATAGCCCTTTGCAACGGAAAACAAGGAGTCTTAGTGAGATTTATGATGTTGATACAAATAACTCTTTTTCATTTTTAGCATTTTTTTCTCAAACTACGGATCTAGTATAATTTGAATAGGATATAAATAATGAAGTTTGGGTTCAAGCTATGGATGATGAGATAGACACTATAAATAAGAATCAAACATGGAAATTGGTAGATCTTCCACAAGTAAAGGATGTGATAGGAGTGAAGTGGGTCTACAAGTACAAGAAAATATATTGTTAATGGTATAATACATAAACATAAAGTAAGGCTGGTTGCAAGAGTTTTTTTCAACAACAATATGTAGTTGATTACAACAAAATGTTTACACCAGTAACACGTTTGGACACAATAAGAGTGGTTTAAGCAATCACAACTCAAAAAATGGCCTATTTATTAGATGGATGTAAAATAAACATTCTTGAATGGTTTTCTTGTAGAAGAAGTGTATGTGAATCAACTAGAAGGTTATGAGATTGAAGGTCATGAAGCAAAGGTATAAAGGTTGAGAAAATCACTTTATGGTCTCAAGCAAGCACCTAAAGCTTGGTATAGCACAATTTATTCTTATTTAATATAGAATGGTTTCAGCAGGAGAAATAGTGAGCCTACCTCATAAATCAAGATAAATGAGAAAGGTAATATTCTTATTGTTTTTATATCTATCTGCTGATTCATTCAAATAAGTTGTGAAGAAAGAATTTGAGATGGAAAATCTAGGACTCATGCACTATTTTTTGGGCATTGGAGTTAAACAATAAGAAGCTAGAGTATTTATTTCACAAGCAAAGTGTGCTAATGATGTTGTGAAGATATTTAAAATTTTGAATTGGAAGTTAGCACCAGAACTAGTTGTAGAAGGTTTGAAGTTAAGCAAAGATGACAATGGATCATTTGTGGATCCAACATTGTTTAAAATACTAGTTGGAAGTCTCATGTATTTGGCAGCCACAAGGCGTCATATTATGTATGGTATGAGCCTCATCTCAAGTTTCATGGAATATCCAAAAGATTCACATTGGCAAGTTGGAAAAAGTATTTTGAGGTATGTATGTGGAACTAAGAATCATGGAATTTTGTATTCAACATCAGATGAGTTCAAACTCATAGGTTATACAGATAGTGATAGTTCTGAAGTATAGATGACAAAAAAATCACATCCATCTATGTTTTTCACTTTGGAACAGGAGTTGTTTCATGGGCATCAAAGAAGCATCCCATAGTTACACTATCTTCAATAGAAGCAGAGTATGTAGCAACAATAGGAGCAACATGTTAAGTTGTTTGGATGAGAAGAGTGTTGAAATATTTGAGGCGTAAAATCAAGAGTATGCTGCATAGATATTTATTGACAACAACTTAGCAATAACATTGTCCAAAAATCATGTTTTCACAAGAGGAGCAAGCATATAGATACAAGATATCACTTCATTAGGGAGTTGGTTAACAACAAGGAAATTTGTCTTGAATTTTGTAGATCCAAATATCAGTTTGTTGATATTTTTACGAAGGCTTTGGGAAATGAAGTTATCAAGTATTTGAGAAGTTGTTTGGGAGTTTGTGATCATGAGTATGTTAGATCCGGAAACATACACTCAACTCTAAAATAATAATAAAAATTGAAGGTCTGAAATTAAGGGGAGTTTTGGAAATAGATAATTTCTCCCCACATGTTTTTGTTATTATTAGGAAAAGCAAAAATAACTTTCTTTTCCATACATAGGTTAGTTTTAACTAGATGTCCCTATTTTTAGGATAAAAGCAAATAAAAAAATATCTTTGTTTACATGAACAAAATCATGCACTGTTTATAGATGATATTTCTATTTTTAATATGTTATATTTTCAGAGTTGAGTGTTCTATTGTTAGATGAAAGCCCTCTATGTACTGAAGACAATTATAAGTGTTTTTATACACAAATTGTATTGAGATGAAACTCTGACAAAGAAAAAGATATATATGCACACAAATGATGATTTGAATTTGGAATACTTTGTTTATTTGCAATATTATTTATTTTATTTATGTTGTTCATTTTTTTATTTGCCTAATTTCTACATGGTTTTCTCCTAAATATAGTATTTCAACTCTTATAGTTTACCAAACCGAGAGGGAATATGGTTAGTTAGGTGGTTATGTTCCAAAACCAATATTTAGAGATTAGTGAAGTTAGAAAGAGTAGTGGGGATTTCTCCAGTGAGTTGGTTTACCCATAAATGTAGTTTTTACAACTTTGATAGTTTTCCAAACCGCAAGGGAATGTGGTCGGTTAAGATGTTCTTATATAAATACAAAATTTGGATATTTGTGCAGTTGGAAATGGCAGGTGGGGATAGGTCTGTGAAGTAGTTATTTTCCAAATAAATCCAGCTGAGTTGAGTAATCATACCCAATTCAATAGGAATACCACCATGGAGTTTGTTTAGGGGAAAATCCAAGGCGCTTAAAGTGGACAATTTCCTAGCGAGGAGGGGATTGTGCCTGTCCATTGGTTTTCTCCTAACAAAAGATTCTCTAAATTTCATAGAAGGCCGAGTTGAGAGGGAATGATACCGCTGAGATGAATGGAAGACAATTGAAGTATTCGTAAGCGATAAAGGCATCCCAATTGAGATGGAATATGACTACGGAAAGAGTTATGGGAGAGATCGATAATTGTAAGGAAAGAGAGATTAGCAAGAAAGGGAGAGATGGAAGAGGCTACTAAAGACATACCTATGAGATTCAAGGAAACCACCCGTTATTTGTGATGATAGTAGGTAATGTCGGTCCAATTGCATGTGTTGGTATTGTAATTGGGAGACCAATCGTGTAGAGAACCGTGATCAATGGAGACAAAGAGGGAATGCTTGAAGTACATAAGAGCATGTTGATCGTAATAATAGGGAGATGAGTGTGAGATGTGAGAAGGAAGTGCAAAAATAAATAATACTAGGAGAGAATCCATCTTCATCAACATCTTTGTCTTCCTTGAGAATTTATGTTGCATTGAAATTAATAAAGAAACAACAAAATATATAGAACTTTTGGTACACGTAAATCTCACACATGTTTATTGATAATGACAAGAAATTAATTGATAGAATGAAATGTATAAAGTTATACACACCACGGATTCAAATATATCACACTCTCTTCTTATTTGTAAGCAAATCCGTGATCTACACATTGTTGGCCATCCTACTTTCTAACTCCTTTTTATTAGAAAGGGATGGCACTAGTTTGTATTAGAGCGAACATGGGGATAATAAAATATGTTGTATACACACTATGGGATCTAGAAGGAAAATAGGAAATATTAGACAATTGTAAAGTTCAATAAAGTATAGGACTTAATTCAAAAGATTTGAAATATTAGAGGATTGTAAAGTTTAGCGATGTAAAATAATTAAGTCAAAAGATTGCAAATATTGTAAGATTCAAAGTTCAATGACGTAGAAGAATTAACTTTAAAAATATTGGAAATATAACAAGACTAAATCTAAAATATTGAAAATATCAAAATATTGTAAAGTTCAACAACGTACAAGACTTAACTCAAAAGAATGGAAATATCACAAGAATTAACCTAAAAGATTGAAAATATCATAAGATTGTAAAGTTCAACAATGTACAAGACTTAACTCAAAATATTGGAAATATCACAAGACTTAACCCAAAAGATTGAAAATATCATAAGATTGTAAAGTTCAACAACGTGTATGAGACTTAATTCAAAAGATTGGAAATATTGTAAGATTGTAATGTTCAACGACAAACAAGACTTAACTCAAAAGGTTACATAATTTTCTTATTAATTGATTGTAATTTTTCCCCCATAATTAAATGCTTTAAGTTCATATACAAACAAAAAATATCTAAGATGTCTACTAGGGTTTAGGTCTTACCTGTATGTTCCTTCTCGTTGTCATCCGTATCTGCTGTCCCTTCGTGTTTTTAACATGATTTTTTCACATTAATTTTGTTACCTAGTTCTTTTACTCCTCCCTTTGGGAAGAAAAAATCCCCATTTTAATGGCCTCCAATTCGACTCCCTCATCTACTGATGCAAGGCTCGTTGATGGAGTGACTAATAACAATGGCACCAAAGAAAGCACAATAATTTCATAGCGAAGGTTTTTCGACGAGGTAATGAGTCTGATACTCCTTTACTTGATGTTGCTTTTGATTTTCCTATTTTTATAATGCATGAAATTGGTTTGAAAACTATAACTTGATTAGGTATTTTTTTGGTTGAGTCCCTCCTCAAATCATTTTGAAACAATGGGTCCACAAGTACTGACAGAGTCATCAAGTTAAACTCAACGGACTTCAAAACCTCACAAAGGTTTTTTTTTTCATTTTACCAACCTAGAACACTATAAGGCCATTATTAACCATGGTCCTTGGTTCATTCGCAATTCCTTGGTTTTTTTTTCACACTAGACCCGGGACTTTTAGGTTTATGAGCAAGCCAAGCTCAAAGTCCTTGTTTGGATTGAATTTCCAGGACTACCTTTACCCCTTTGGGTTTTATTGAGGACTTAGTCAAACCCTTGGGAGGATCATCTACAATGAGTAGTAACCAAAATTTTCATGCTCATCCTCAACCCGTGTTTGTGTTGAAATTTACTTATCAAAATACTTAAAATAAACCATTGATATTCATATTGGGGACACTTGTTTCTCCCAAAGGGTGCTTTACATCAACTTATGAAATATTTGTTTCCATTGACATTCATCTAAGAACATGATTCATGAGTGTCTTCTTATGGCCGACTCTTATCCTACTCCCATTGATAAACCTCCAACAAACCCTAAGGTCATTCCCACTTCCGATGGTTGGACTATTGTCACTAACAAAAAGGGTGCTTCACGGGGTCCTTAAAAACCCTCGACCTCCACCTATTGTCCAGTTGCTAACAACGATGTTGTTTTGTCCATGACTTCGCCAAAAAATTGATCATGTTAAACCCAAACCTCTTGGTTTCCAACACACCTTTTTCCACTTCATTTGTTTCCCTTGTTTCTCTTCCTTAGGTTCTATCCATTGTTCCTTTGGCCTTACCTTGAGTCCCCTTTTATGGTCGACTCATCTCAATCATGTAAGACTTAATTATCCAGCTCTCATATCCCTTCCCCACCAGAGAGGATGGTGAGTATGTGCAAGATAAATGTTTCCTTGGAATTTAGGATATCTAACTTTAGTTCTTACTAGGTTTCTTCATCTCATAATAATTTTTCTTTTAATTCTAATATGGATGATGAAGGGAACATGTACTTCAACCATTCTTAATGATTGTGTACTCTTCGAATATATGTGGGTGTATTAAACCGACCCATTGATATATCGTCAAGGAAATTTGTCTTCATTTTCATCACATGAAAATATTGTGTTTGCAAGAAGTCAAGTTGGATGGTTTTTTTACACTATGCAGCTCGTAGTATCTGGCCCCATGCCATTTTCATTCCTCTAATCATGATCCTGCCATGGTGGAGTCATGAACTTGATTGCTCCTAGAATTTCCTAGCATATGATTTCTTGGGGCTCGAGACCCCATACACATCGAGTAGTGTGGTCCCTTTTCAATTTTGACGGACATAGTTTTGGGTTAGCCAACATCTATGCTTCGAATGATAAGGGAGAGCGGGATCTTTTTTTTCCTTAGATTTTGATTCCTTTCCAGAGGCTCTCTAGGTCATTTTTGGTGACTTTAACATGGTAGAAATCCCTAAAGATATATAAGGGCATCTTCCTATGTGGTGTGTGGGAGAGTGGGAGGCTTGGTTTTATTTCAAGAACAAGCTCAGACTTTTTTATCCTAATCTTCCCTTTCTCCATAAATCCCCTTCTTCCAAGTACACTTGGTATAATTTTAGAGAAGGAAAATATCGAATTAGTTAGTGGCTGGAACACTCCCTCAGGACCAGTCAATATTTTTCTATCTTTCCCTGTTCTTGTTTGTCTTGCCGTTGTTATTGCTTGACACTTTGCCTTGTTGTTGGACCATTCTCTACCATGTTTTTAACATTACATGGTATTTACTTGTAAAAAACATCAGGTTACCTCACGATTTTACCTTAACACTTCTCATTTTTTGAACATTACGTGGTCTTTACTTGTAAAAATCATTCTTAGACTATGTCACACATACAATGAGTATGGAATTTGGTTGATCGGCCTTCTAATGGGTCTGGCTAGATCACTTGGTGGAATGATGCCATCAAACATACCACCACCTTCGTCCACCTATATTGGAAGAAGGCTTCTATTTTAAGAAAACATGTGCATGAATCCTCATATCGTGAGTTCTCTATAATCTCACAAGATTTAAATACATCATCTTTCAATTGTGCTTTGAAAACCTAGGTTGCTTATTAGAGGCATACTATTAAATTCCATGAATCTTATCAAGCCCATGGAGCCTAACTTTAAGCTCACTTGTATTGGCTTTAAATTGGGGACCGAGCTTCCAAGGAGTTCTTTTCCATGTTGCGCTCCAAATAGTCTTTTGAAAAATCAAGGCAATGTTAGGCTTACAACCTTGCTTAAGATTCTCCAATATTTTATGCATCATTATCATGGGTTATTTTATACTTAACCTACCACTCCAGCTCAAGAAGTGTCCCTTTTAAAATGTCTACAAGTGGTTCCTTAAAAAATTTCTCAAACCCAGTGGGTGGCATGTGATAGGTCTTTATCTCTTTCTAATCTTAAAGAGGATGAATTTTAAATGGATTCATACAAAGCTCTTGGGGTATGGATTCCCTGCTGAATTCAATCAAGCCTTGTGGGACATTGTTAGTTCTAATCTCTTAAATTTCTACTTGGAATCCTTGGAAACTAATTCTTTGGGTGATCTGATCAATCAAGGAAATATTAAATTCATTCCCAAATAAGGTGATCCAAAAATAATTCCAATTGGCACCCCATTACTTTTCTTAACATTTCATACAAGATTATTGCTAAAGCTTTGGCTAACATGATCTCTAATCTTCCACCCTTAATTATTATAAGTGATAAAACTGGATTTATTAAAAACATGTATATTCTTGATAATATTATAATTATCTGGGAAGGTATGGAATGGGCTCAAATTTCCTCTCAACTTGGATTTGTTTATCAAGATTGATTTTGCTAAAGCATATGCTAAAATTGAATGGTCTTTCATCCTAGCTATGATCTAAGAATTAGGGTTTGGTTCTTGCTTCATGCGCTCTTTGTAAATGCTATTTCAAAATGCTAGATATTGTATTACTATTAATGGTGACCAGTCTTCTAGATTTGGTTTGTTCATATTTATTAGACAAGGTTTCCCTAGCCCCTTCCCTTTATGTGTTGGTTGTTGAAGGATTTCACTATTTTATTTCTCACGATGCTTCTCAAGGACTAGTAAAAGGTATTTCTTTTCCTTCTACTACTCAAAAACTTATTAATGGTCATTTTGTTGATGATTATTTTCTCACACTCTTAGAGGAAGAGCAATCTGTTCATCATGCTCTGGATTGTCTTGACATTTTTTTCTTGCTTTGAGCTCTGTTATTCAATGGAGAAAACTCAATGTTGTTGGCAATTTGAGAGACTCTCATTCCTACTTGGCTAGCTGATATGAAATGGATCTGGATCCAACCTAGGGTGTAGTTAAAATTTCTTGGGATCCCTTTCACTTTCTAAGCTACTTCAGCTCAACTTTGGTCTTACATGGTCCAACGGGTTAAACAAAAGTCTCTTTTTGGATCACCAAACCACTTTATCTAGGGTACGGAAATTTCATATATACTTTAAGGTTCTGGTGGTCACACATGTGTATTATTCCTTATGTTGGGTTCCCTCCAATGTTTTTTATGCCAAACTTGAGAAATTGGTTCATGATTTCCTATGGGCCAACACTAAAAAAAAGGTGCACAAGGGGTTTCACATGGTTACTTGAGAAGTTTATTGTATGCATAATGAAGGTGGTGGGATTAATTGATGTCAATCACTAGGGGCAGGCTCTTTGTGCTAAATGGATCTTGAGTAGTTTAGAAGGAAATGAAGCTTAGAAAATTATCCTTCGGCATTGTATTTGTCAGGGTGTTCCTTTGGGCTGACAGGCTTAGAAGGGTTTTAAATTTCAATCTCTCCTTCTCTTCCCAGTGCTAGTTAATATTAAGGCAACTTTATTCTACAAAGTATTTGGATAGGTCTAGTGGTTTTGATTCATGAAGTGTAGAGGAATCTCTCGAAAAAAGATCGCACCTTCTTTGGGTTGGAAATGGTTTCACCTTTAGTCATTTTCATTTCCATCAATTCATTCTCTCTCTAGTGGTCCTCTTTCTTTTCCTTTCATGATTCACCTCTGGATTTGGATCCTTGGGCTAAAGCACTCATATTTTTCAAAAGTGGATTAAATTTGTTAGAGATTTTTTTTGTAAGAACTACCACTCCTGAATTTCTAGGAAATTCTAGCTTTAAAATTCCACTTTCTTCCTACTGATGTTGGTCATATCTGACAATTAATTACATGTAAACTTGAAGTATATTTACTCAAGAAAGGGCTTTCCTCTCTAGTTCCTTGGTGGCATGACTAGAATTGGCCTACTACTACTCCTTTTCACAAATACAAACCCTCCCTTGGTTATTTTCTTTTGGGTCCTCATTCTATTAATAGTGACATGCTTAATAGGAATTAGTCTCTCTCCTCCTCATCTTTGGCTTATTCCCATCGATTTCAGAGGGTTTGGCTGGCCATTGTTGAGCCTAAAAAATATCATTTCCTTTGGTGTATTCTTCACCAAGATATCCCACTAGTTCTCATCTTAAACATTTTGGGTTTAACCCCGTCTGTTTGTGCTTCTGACCATTGGTATAGTCTATCAAACACATGTTTTGGTTTTTTCCTCATGCCTAGATGACTTGGAGATGGATTCACACCTTTTTCCAGCCTTTTTCTCCCAAGTTCTTCACCTAGAAAGTGGTTCTTTTGGGGGATTAGGCCTTGCTACATGTAGTTTACAAAAGAATCTAGCACATCTTTAAAATGAAATTTTGTTCCATTTATGGAAAGACATAAACAATACTATTTTTAATAATGTTCTTTTGGATTATGATTTATCTGTTACTAAAAAGGTGGATGTGATTTCTTTATTTCTTTGCTTCAAGATAAAAAAGAAGCTGAAAAAGTGCACTTGGAGGTAGAGCATCTCATTTGGGTGCCCCATGTTCACGATACGTCTTCTTTGTTCTCTATCGTTAACCACCTTGGCACCACCGTTTACACTCCAATTACAGCTCAAGTGTATCCCAAGACAAGAAACAAAACCAGCCCCAATAAATTAAAAAATAGGACAATGATCAATTTTGATTGTGCAATCCGAATTCGACTAGAAAGATGAATAATATCCTTGATATATTCTTCTCTCTTTGACAAATTTTGGGTTCTTCCTTTTTCCTCTCATTCTCTCTTATACTTCCTTTATTACCCTTGTTGAGCTCATTTATAATAGCCCTTAAGAGGCCAATTTTGAGAAGAAATCCCATCAGGAATTAAGAGTCGATCCATAAGCTCCGAGATCCGTCAAGAAGGTTGCACTTATTCTTCACATCATTTAACTTATCTTTCATCTCTTCCTAGTTCTGATTGTCCTTGTCTACATTATTGTTACTAAGATCCTTGATGCTACCTTTGATTACTTTGATGTCCTTTCTCATCCATTTAATAACTTCCTTTTGATTATCCACCTCATTTTGAATGAAGAATTTTGTATCCTTCTCACCTTTCTTTCCTAGGATAAGAAAACATCTAGTAGCCATCTTCCCATCTAGGCCATGTTGGGAGCTGTCATGGGTCGAGCTAGGGCCTTCAATGTTTTTCCCTTTTCTTGAGTTGCTTCTAAGAAATCTTGTTGAACTAATATCTTCCCCATACCTCTTGTTGTTTCTAGGAGTAGAGGAGGAAGGAAGAGAGGGAGAATGAGAAGGATTATGCCTAGGGTTTTGATTCATGAAGTGTAGATACAAGAGAAGAATAACTGCTTGGTGAAGAGGTATACTCTTTTACCCCATTACAATTCTTTTATAGAAATTTCAAGAGATACAAGTATGTGAAATGGAAGACTTAGAAAATAGTTCCATCTGAAATGGTTTAGCAAAACCAAATGGTAGGTGTTGATTTGATGAAGTTTCTCTCCTTCTAATGGTTAGGAGGGGTTCTCACCTTTAGTCATTGAGTCCTCTACCTCCACCTCGATGGATATCCCCTCGGTATTTGAAACTTACCTTTTCCTACATCTACTCTTTTTTGGTGATTTTGTTTGGCTTGGCATTTCTCAAACACATTTTCTTGGAAATTCCCTTTTCAGGATCTGGATTTAGCATTTCTCCCCATAGGAATGATGATGGTATTGATGTTGAGAAGAAGAAGGATTCCATTTGGGATGGGTGGGAACCTATTTCTCTGAATAAACATGAGGCTCACCCTTTGGTTCATCTGTCCGGTGATAAGCCCAATATTTTGCCTCCTTTTCCAGGTCTTCCACCATGTTTGTAGTTTCTTCTTGATATTTATGTTCTCTTGTTTATTAAAGTTCTCACTTTGTAGTATTTTGATGATGGTACTTTGAGGTGACTATGATGATATTGAAGTTAAGGGAACCAATGGAATTGTATTCCTTATCACCTAATAATTAATTAAATTATTTCAATGTGCTTATGATGATCTTGAAGTGGAGGGGACCAATGGAATTGTATTCCTTATCAACTAATGTTTGGCATATAAACGAATTCTTGTTCTTGGATGGGCCATAGTGAGGGTAAAATATAGATATTATCAAGGGAAATGTTACATCCCATGGTAGAAATGTGAAAGATGGAAAATTACAAGGTGGCGATACCATTAATATTTGCATTTTGCAGTAAGGGCTTGTCATGTCATTGATTCTTATATGAATTAGATGTATTTCTTTTTTATGTTCATATTTAAATCCCGATTAGAACTGACATCATATCTATATAAATTGAATACCTTTAATATATCCTCAAGGGTAATCCTCAATACCAACTTCCCTTATAATTTTTAATAATATTAGTTTCTATTTCAAAACTTCAAGTTGTTAATATGATAATATTTGAATCCAAATGACAATTAGTATAGCCAATTTACCTATTTTCTATGCATATTTGGAAATCATTTTGATTCATGACATCACATTTTTATAAAACGTTTTAAAACCTTTTCAAGAACACCATTTCATGCATATGAATTATTTGAAGACTTATTCTAAAGACTTTACATGAAATTTGTATGATTCCACATTGTTAACAAAAGTGTAGTCACAAAATCATGCACTTGGGTATATTTTTAGGTCCTAAAAGCATGCTAGCATTTACATGACCTTCCTAAGCAAGAAAACTAGTAATTGACAACTCTCCTTAGCCTTTTTCATTGTCTTCTACACTTTTATTGGCTTTATACTTTTATTACTCTTTCCGGCATTTGACTTTTTTATTTTTCTATGGGTTTAGACATAGCACCCAATTGACAGTAACGTCAGGTGATCTGTCATCCTATCCCTATTTATCTTTTTCCTACAACTTTTGGGCCCCTCAATCAACCAAAAATTACGCTTCTTAATTATATTTTATTACCTTGGGTCAGCCTTTTAAGCAACAATTATCAATTATGAAATTCAAACAAGGGAATCATATAAATACATAGTTATGTTTTCAAAATGAGGGACCAAGTACTAAACATTACTATTACCACCTAAGATTGCATCCAAAGGCACTAAAGCACTCCAAAGGAATCCATATAACATCCATACAAGGGACAAGGGCTACATCACTTTTGCATACACTGCATAGGAGGGGAATTCTATTCTATTCCATCCACACATGTTATACATTTCTAAATTCTAGATCTATGCCACTATCATTTTTGTAACTTGCACAAGGGCATCCTAGGGCATCATTTTTACACACACACACACACACACACACACACACAAATACATAGTTTCGAGATGTAGTGTAGTACTTACAAGTAAGTTCACTCTTCAGGTGACCTCCCAGAGTAAGTTCAACTCCCAATATTTATTTTCCTTTTTAGGTTTGATGTGGTTTGTGGGTATGTGCATGTGAGCTTCTTTCTTGCATGCTATAGGTATCTTTGGTGATTAAGTGAATATAAGGTGATCAATAGGAATCAATAGTGACATAAAAGAAAGTAGTTCTGATCTTTTGTATATTCACCAACACCCATATCAGTCACCAGTGCCCATGTGCCTCTACCCTCTCGTGGGTGACCTTGTCTAGCTCTGTTCATGGGTTCTAGATTTTACAAAAGACTAGTGACGATCATGTTTACATTTTGTTTAGCACTCGAACCTACCCTAATTACTTCATGTTCATTCAGAATCAGCTAAGTCCTCTTGCCTCTTCATCTTTCTTAGGGTTACATATTTCACATGCTTACTTTCTTGTGTCTTACTGTATAGTTAGCATTTGTATACCATATAATACAATGGTTACTCTGAAATCAAATTTAATTAATCCAAAATAAATTAAATCAAAAGTAAAATTTAAAAATATATTGAAGGATGCCATTATGGTCTCTCAAACTCCCATTTTCAAACAAGATGGAAGAATGCTCCCAAAAGATTGTAAAGTCTTGTTTTATACTTAACGGTTATAGTTTTTATAAATTCACAAAACCTTATCAACAAACCCATTTTATACATATAAGGAAATGATCACAATATATGAGAGCACATATATTGAACCATTTATCATCCCCATTCACCTTTCAAATTCAACTTAGATTAAATGTATCTTCTCACTAACTATTCTATCTAGTTATAATCAAGTTTATATGATGCATGTTCCCTTTACTCTTTTCCCTTTTGGATTTTAAACAATCTAAACTTGATATTGAGTTGTTTGGTTTTTAATATCTTTATTAAACCCTCAATTATTTTGAATGAATGTTTGTACCTTCATGGTCTTCTAGATTAATTCATTTTGGCATTAAATAAGGGTCATATTGTCGGTTCAAGGGTGAGAAATCCATAGTTGTTGAGGATTATTGTTAGGGATTTCACTATTAATATGTTTTCAAATGTGAATCACCAATCTTGTGATGATGTGATGTTTTTCCATGATTTGATTTTTTTCTTTTAGGGAAAGTGGGATGAACCTAGACTTAAGATTGTCTTAGTGGAGTGCTTTTAGGTGGGTCCTTATAACATTGTAACAAATTGTTTGTACCTAGAAAAACTTGGCGAGTGTAGGCCATGGATCATGAGATGCTTCCTTATTGCACCCATTTTATAACCTTTAGAATGTTTTTAGAAAGTGAAGCGGGGTTCCTCCTAAGAGAAATGTGTACAACTTAGCCAATGGAATCCTAACCTTGTAAACATTGTAATTTGTATCCTTTTGTACTCTAAACTTCACAAAATAAAATAAAAAATAAATTTTTGCTAGGTATATAAAAATTGGTAACCTATGAGGCTAGTGGATTTCATGCAAAATGTATTTGTGTAATGTTGTGTAAGAAAACTAGGGTGTTACTATGTATTAAGTATTTTTTAAATAAAAAATTACTCGGTTTTAGATTGGATTTTGGGTCAAAATTTTAGGCATAAAATTGACTAAATACAAATCAAATAGAATTCCAGGTGAAAGGGAATGTTTGAAAGAGAGAAGACCATGTTGATTGGAATAATAAGAAGGAGAAGAATGTGAGATGTAGGCATGCGGTGACATTGCAGGAAAAACAAGATTTGGAGAGAATCCATCTTCATCTTCATTCAACACTTGTTTTGGATTGAAATAAGAAGAAAATGACTATATATACAACATTGGTTTCTAAAATTCTAGTTGTTGTCCACAAATAGCGTTCTATTTTTTTAATTAAAATTTTGTAAGGACCATGAAAGTGCAATATTCCTTCAATTCATGAATTTTTTTTTACAAAACATTTGCCTTTCCATGTCAACGTTATGAACACACATGTCATATAATAATAACTTTCTATATTCTACGATGTAGTCTGCATTTGGCTTATAGTATATGGGACTACCTTATACTTATAAGGTGTACATACCCTACCCCATTTTCACCTCTCTTTCAAGAGCACAAGTTCTTCACCATAAACCAAAAACAAATTAATTATTCATAAATAATGGGAGCCATACTAACGAGACTTATATCGATTAGCAATCGCATGTGTACAATGCAATGTGAACATCAAACTATATATGTTATTTGATTTAGAGGGATAGTTATTACTTTTGTAGTTGATGTTGATAAGGGGTGTGATTGATTTTGTAAGTGTAGGAATATAGATAAAGCATTACATTTAAACGTTCTATATCTACATTTCAAATTTGTTACAAATTTGTACATATACATTTGCAAATCTTATATCATGAGTGGTAGTGTTTTGCGGACTATTTTATTTGAACTAAACATGAATACATGAAGACTTCCATACATTTGCATATTAATTGCACTTTAGTCCCCTGGGATAGTCATTTCCAAACCAAACACCCAAATAATTATAAAAGGAATGAACAAAGGAAAACATAGAAAAGCTCTCCATTAACTTACCTTGGAAGATTACAGTTTTATTGAAACACTTTTTGAAAAATATGAAAAGTTACTCATGTACCTATCTTCAAGAGTGGATTGAACTCTCTACAATGTTGTGGGAGGATCCCAGATATAAACCATTACATACTTCTAAAGCTATGTGTAGTGTTGGAGTGTAGAACCCAATGGCTTGTTTAGATCAATTATATATCATGTATAATTCAACCTCTGGTGTTTGATCCATCTGATGGAACTTCAAAAAGGTTTTCAATTCCTGTTGTTCAGGAATTGGCATCTCACCACCTTGATAGCCTTCCTCAAAGGTACATCAGATAAGAGAAAGAGAGATTGAATTCATGTCCTAATAATCATTTGGACATTGCCATTATTGATATGGGCATGTTTTTGGGAGCTTTAGATCTCTGCAGGAAAAAGGAAATGGATAAACTTGGAATTGCATGCCAACAATGGGGAATTTTTCAGGTGGGTACAATGAAATTGATTATAAACAATATAATTGACCAACAATTGTGACAAAGTAGTAGTTTTTGTAACAAAAGCTTTGCCAATGTTGAAAAATAAGCTTTGGGATTCAAGTATACTTGTGTCACTTTGGACTAATATTGGAGGACATTTTAGTGTCTTGCCTAATATTGCAGGACATTTCAGTGTCTTTCCTGGTGGGTTCTTTCTAGGTTGTGGTTTGGGGTTAATATGTTACATTCCTCCCACTATTTTGTACTTATTAATAAGACATCTTATATTATTTAAAGGAACATAAGAGTTACATCAATATGACAACAAGGGTATGTGGAGCTGTAAGGTTTTCAAGCATACCCCTCCCCTTCAGTCCATAGTAGTTATCTATGTGATGTACCATATCAGTAATTTGCAAGCCATTAATGGTGGTATATGGTTATGATGGTATTTCATTACAGATTAACTCACTCCTTTTCACTCGCTTACTTATGATGGTATGCATGTCTTTGTGATAGGTTGTGAATCATGGAATTCCTCTGTCTCTGATGGAGAGAATGAAGGGAATTGTGAGGGAATTCATTCAGCTACCATTGGAAGAAAAGCTCAAGTATGAAGTGCAAGAGCTTGAAGGCTATGGCCAGACCTTTGTGGGCTCTAACAACCAAAAAATGGACTGGGAAGATACCATGTACTTGACCACTTTACCTCCAGAGAGTAGAAAATTGAATTTGTGGCCAACAAGGCCTCTAGACTTCAGCACCTAAATTTTCTATGAAGGTACATTGTCTTAGCTTAAAATAATTGTTTGTTGTGGTAGCATGCTCATGTCCATTAGCCTTATATCAATTTCACTTTACATCTAATTGCACCACCCATTTGTTGCAGAGACACAGTGGATCAATACGCTACTGAAATTCAGAAGCTTAGCAATACAATTTTGTGCCTTTTATCGAGAGTGTTGGGTTAAAACCAGATTGCTTCATTAACATGTATGGAAAATTTTCATAGATGATACGAATGAATTATAACTACCCACCCTGCACAAGAAGATCGGATGATAATGTATGGAAAACTCTTGGTTGTTAAAGGAAAAATTCATCATTTTTACTTGAAAATTGGCTCATCCATTGAGAAAAGAAGACCCGAGATAGAGAGGACTCGTGGGGATGCATTGTTTTTTTCTGACACAATACAAGTCCTAGTCTCATTCCTGTCAAATAGTGTTTTGTGAAATCACCTCACCAAATCTCACAAACAAATACTCATCAAAAGTGTTGTTTGTGCTCTCTGTAACATCTTAGACACCAACCTAATTTGTTATATGAGACTTAGATACACTAAATCTCAGGTTGAGAAGAAGCTCATATTTATTTAGGAATTCATCATAATTACATTTTATGTTCCTCTTTGGCTGTAAATTTTTTTAGTTACATAAAAAACAATATTTATAGTTTGCATTCAAATGTTTAAAAGGGAATACCAAATATATTATTACAGGGACATGGCAACTTGTCTGAGCTAGCTAAAAGTATACTCATGTAACCATAAAAAAAGGTACACATTTAGTTTTCCTGATGTCAATATTATCCAGGTAGAAGTTGTAAAGACAAAATAGATATCCATTTTTTCATAATGATGAGAGAAGCATTTTATCTATCCACATGTCCAAATATTAATTGGCCTCTGAAAAAATTCCTAAATAAATCAAATGAAGTTTCATTACAAAATAATAGTACTCCTCACCTTGGTTCCTTTGTTTATATCCAACCCAATTCCAAATCTAAAATATAAACAAACAGTTCAGTCCCTAATGAAAAACATAATCAGGCACCTTGCATTACATTACATGCATTGAATGTCAATGAAGAGTCCCAATTCACTTGAATTATCACAATTTTGAAAGGGATGCCCATCAGTTCTTAAGCTTTATCAGAACGTTGAAAGAGATTTCAGCCAGTTTAAGCTTTACACCTTGGGATTTGTTGAACCATTTAAGGGGATTTTTATTATTTTCTTATGATTTGTCCTGTCCATTACTTCTGCATATCCCACCACTATTTCTGGTGAGTTTCCAAGTTTATTTGCAAAGATATTATATTTTCACTCTACATTTGCAGGCGTTCATCGACTGGTTATGATCTCATTCATACGGGAGGGATTCTTGATGCATGGATTATTTTGCAGTTGTTAGACTTCATTTTCTTTGACTAGGATAAGGTACTAAGACAAGGAGGGTTCCTATGGGTGGGATAGTATTAAGGGACAAAGGAGACAGAGAAATTATCTTCTCCAATAGATCGTTTCTCAAACCCTAATATTTAAAGGTAGAAAACATGAAAAAACAATACTATCCATACCTTTTTTTATGAAAACCTGTAAATTCTCCTTGCTGAAGGAATAGATTTTTGGAAAATAAACCATAAATTCTCTTTCCTAGAAATTTCACATGGATGAAAAACTTTCAATAAATCATGGACCCCTGCATACACGTAATAACTTAAACAATAAAAATTTGTAACAACATGGTAGAGGAAGAAGTAAGCGGATAGTCACACCATACCTATTAATTTTCACACCATGTTGACATTTATGTGACCGCTACTGAATATTCCCTAATGCGATTGATGATGCCCTTTTGCAACAACTTACGTTAAGAAATAAATCCCCCAGAAATTTCAGTCAAACCCTAAATCCACTGTTTTTGTATCTACAAAAAAAATCCTCATTGAACCCTAATCCATTATTCTCATTGAAATTCAAACTGCGAATCCAAATCAGCATGCAACGGATGGAAGGGCCGATTTATAAGGCATGCATGAGATAAGATAAGCTCAAACACAGTCAAATATATGCAAACCCTTGAAAAATGTCCAAACGGACATCAAATTTAACATAGTCACCAAAACGTCTAGAGGGGCCTTTCCCATAAGGGGAACGCCTTCAACGTAATTAGCTTATATTTTTCACCCTCGCCAAAAAAATCTTCAGAACATTTACCATTATAAATTCATAGCTGACATGATTATTACGAACTATATTCGAACTACTTAGGAATTTAGTTTCTTTAGCTTTTGTGTAGTTAGCAGGGTAATGTACATGTTTCTTGAGTAAGGTGTTTCTATCCTCTCCCTCTGGAGATGGAAGAATATATCCCCCTCATTATCTCTCAAAAAATATTGTCACACTTCCTTTGATTATGACTATTACACCACCATTATTGAGGAGAAATAAACTGTTGAAAATGGTTGGGCATGAAGAAGAAAGTGTTGAAAATTTAGTCATAGATCGATCACTCCAGACTTCATTTTCATGGTAAATCTCATATTCTCTTTCTAGTGGACTACTTGTGTTTAAAATGTAAAAAAATTGTTCTAAGTATTTCAATATGCTTTCGCATGGAGTGCGAACAAAATTTTTTTTTTCAATCTCGAAACCAAAGTAAACATAATCGTTGTGGTTTTCCAAATAGTAATTCAAATTTTCTCAACTTTTCAACGGACCATCCCATCCCCTTTCACCCGACATGATTTTCCTGCCCTAATATTAATCATTTGTTCTACAAAGAATTCCCCCACCATGGAAATCATGCCCCATTATTTTTGGAAAAGAATTGGAATTTATGTACACATTTAGAAAGAATTTATATGTGTACACATTTGTAACTTGATTCACATCATTACTTGGAAAATAATTTGAATTTATTTATATATTTCAAATTCATATAGTTTTAGTTTTGTAACTTGATTCACATCATTTTTTGGAAAAGAATTTGAATTTATGTACATGTTGACATGTTAAATGTCAATCATAAAAGTTGAAATTTTGGCCATGACAATCAAGTCCACACTCAAAAAAACCCTAAACCGGGTAATGTGAACCTTCCCTTCGGCCAATCTCTAACTATGTAAATCCCATCATGGCTGAGAGGGACATGCTAACTAGATTTTTAAAGTTTGTTTCATGTGCAGGTAAGTTGGCGAGAAACAATTTGTGAGTTCATTATGATTCACCTAGAAGGAGTTACTCCCAAAGGCCTAGAAAGGGCATATTTTCATATTTCTTACACATGCAGAGCACCCCAAAGATGTCCGAAGAATATATAATGCCTTCAAGAAGTGTGTGATAGAGATGTGAAATCATTTGAGGTAGTTTAGGAAGGTTCGGGAAGAAAATCAGTGATTAGAAACAAGTTGTGTAAAACTGGGTCATTAGGAGCGGGAGTCTGGGGGAAATGCACATCCTAAAAAAGATAGTCACCTTGTTTAATGAGTTTCAGGAGCCTCGTGAAGATTCAGAATCTCATATCCCAGAATTGGAGAGATAAAAGGTCATGCTTCATGTTTAAATAATCAAGCAAAGGTTTTGTGATCATTAAGAGGTGAAAACTTGTCTGATAGTGCGACACAAAGGTCCTAGTACAAGCTATGTTAAGAATATTAATATAGTGTAAACATTGTATTATGAGTTGTTGAGAGACAACTCATAATTACTTGGTATTATATGTGAAGTTGTTAAAACAACTTCATGTATATAGTTTATTGTTTGTAACTACTCCTAAATTATAGGAGGTTGTTTTAGCTATTTGTTTGGCTATATAATAGCCATGTATTGTGTATGTCAATATAACGAAGATCAATATATTATTTTATTATGTTATTCTGATCTAAATATGTCATTTGGTACCAGAGCGGTGTTGATCTTGGAGAGAATACGGTTCTTTGTGTAGTTTGAACAACACTGTAGCAACATCCACTTGGAGTAGTCGTAGTTTGGAGTGCCGTTGGAGCAGTCCACACAGTCCACGCATTACGGTTGTTTTGAAGAAGTCCATGCATTGCAAGCCATTTTGGAAATCCATGCATTACGGTTTGAACGTAGCATTGCGTGATTGTATTGGAGCAAATCCACATCATGAAAAAAAATAACTAAGGCCAAAACAATAATATAATGCATTTCAAAACAATTTGAACCAATACACAAGCAGATCTAGACACGTGGTTGGGCTCAATCTGGACAACATTGGCGACGCAAGCTTGCTATTGGTTTTAGCTTGAATCATGCATTGTGGAAATTTCAGGTATTCAGACTCTTGTGAGGCTCAGACACACAGTATGGTCAGTATGCATTGAATATTGGCATGTCATTCCTCTCTGACTTGTGGTATAATAGTTTTCTCATATTTTTTATTACCATGTTCTTCTCTATGTTCCTGACATCACTATCACCTGCGAGTTCTAGAATTATTAGATTTAAAACATTACATCCATATTCTCCATATAGTTCCAACAGTGAATGAATCATTACATTAGACCCACACCTGCATGTTAAAGTATATGTGGTCAAGAGTCTCTCCGTAAATATCATTGTATTAAAAAAGTAATCTTTAATTACTTTTTTTAATTATCATTTTTTGTCTTTTTCATGTTTGTCAAAAATTGTATTGACATTTATCTATTGAGTCCGTGTAATCTGCACTTTGTCATTGTGTGTTTGTAAGAGAGTGCATTTTCGGTTGAAACCGACACTCATTAAATTGTGGGAAAAGTTTTTTTTTTTTAAATGGAGAAATTGAGTCTCGTTGAGAAGTTCGAAGGACGTGATTTTCATACATGGAGAATCCAGATGCAGCTGACCTTGATTGAGAAAGATTTGTGGGATGTGGTTAAACCAAATGTGACAACACCAACAAATCCAACAGATCTCGCAAAGTGGAATATCAAGGATCAAAAGGCCTTGGGAACTATTGGTCTCGGTTTGTCAAAAGCCTACCTACACCATGTAGACTTCACAAAGTCTGCAAAGGAAATCTGGGAGACATTAAATAAACTATTCGGATCTGAAGCAGAAAGTGCTAAGACAACTCTTAAGTAGAGACTTTATGGATTAAAGATGGATGAAAGTGTAAAAATGGTAGAACACATCAGCAAGTTCCGCTCTCTTCTCAATCAGCTTGCAGGTATTAATGAGAAGGTAAAAGATGATGATGCCAAAGCAATTCTTTTGAATAGTTTTCCTAAAAAAATGTCTCATATGGTTTTTACTTTGAGCAAGATTAAAATTGGTTTAGAAGGAGTAGTTTCTACTCTTCTTGATCAGAATGAACCTTTAGAACTAGAGGAAGAAGTCTTATATGTACACACTAAAGCTAGTACGTCATCAAAAAGGGAAGGTATAATTCAAAGCACATTCCTACAAAAGGAAAAATCAAATGTTATTATTGTAAAGAAGTAGGACATGTCATACTAAATTGTAAGAAATGGGCACAAGATCTCCTAGATGATAAGCTTGATCAAAAGGCTTATATTGTTGAAGAAGAAACTGACTGGGAAGATTATGCAACTGATGAAGAACTTTCTTTCCCTAGTGATGAAGATTATCTCTACTAAAATAACCAAACACTGGAGGTAGGAGGAAATAGAGGATGGAGGGTGATCGTGCCCCTCGTCAGTCACCAACGACGAGGTCACATTTTGTGGTGGTGACATATTTATTTCCAGTTGTGTGTTTATTTTATCTGGTGTGCAGAATAAAGAGCAATAGTTTGTGTATGTTTTCTTGGTACATGCGAGAATTCCTATATGTTCTCTTGAAGTGTTGTGATGTGGCGTGGAAGGTGTTAGTCAGTGAAATAGTTGTATAGGAGGGCAATTGGTGTCCAGAGGAGAGGAACAGTATGCAGACCTAAAAATATGCGTAGGCATATGATTCTAGTTTCAACTACACTTCGCCCCATGTTCACACTAAGGGGGTGAATGTTAGGAATATTAATATAGTGTAAACATTGTATTATGAGTTGTTGAGAGACAACTCATAATTACTTGGTATTATATGTGAAGTTGTTAAAACAACTTCACGTATATAGTTTATTGTTTGTAACTACTCCTAAATTATAGGAGGTTGTTTTAGCTATTTGTTTGGCTATATAATAGCCATGTATTGTGTATGTCAATATAATGAAGTATATTAAGCTATAAATTATTTAAAGATTTTCAGGAGTTTTGTGAAGATTTTAGAGTCTAACCAAATTTCAAATGAAATTATATTTAATTCTCTTCATGACCCATATGATGTGTTAGTTTTTGGTGATCATAAACTCTTCCTATCACTCAATCTATTCGCATGCACCTGGATGAAAAAGTTAAAATTTGGGGAAAATATTATGATACTTCATTTTCAGGACTTATAGATATTCTCATTGGATTAATTGGACATTTTCCATGAATATTCATATATTGGATGACCTATTTTCATTGAAAATTGCTCCCTAAAATGGTGAAAACAAGTTCACACTGAAATTGCCAATTGTTGACGCGTGACAACAACCCATTGTTGACACACACGACAAGAAGATTTTGGTTGACACAGGATAACAAAAAGTTGTTGATGAATGAAAAAAATCATTGATGCATGATAATGCATTCACAAAAAACTTTTTGATGCCCGACAACCACTTTTGTTGCCCGACAACGAATTTTCGGGCATCCTGAAGGCTCGAGACGTGCACAACAAGGTGTTGATGCACGATGGTAAAGGTGTTGACACGCAATAATGAAGATTCTTGAAGTGGGAGAGTGAGGATTATTGATGCATGAAAATGAGTATTTTTTATGTATGTGACATATGAAACCCTAGGTGAAAACGAAAAATGTTGACGTGCGACAAGAAGGAAAATGTTTTCATATGACAAGAAGGGAAATGTTAGATGCTTGATGTGATGCACAGAGGGTCAAGATTGTTTTGTGAGGAATGGAATATGAGGTCATTTTTTAAAGCATAATTTTTGTGACTCAATCCAATGTCATGTCACATCAGAAGATGATGTTATGCATAGAGGGAACTTTTTAATAGAAAATGATTTGCGTAAGGAGATTTTGAAACCAGGAGATGATGTGATCATGAGATATAGGAAGATGAAAGGTCACATGTGATGAAGGAACACCAAAGTTCACGACAGGAACCTAGAAGGTCAATAGTCATGAGGGAAGGTGAAAGGTCATGTGGGGAGATGAAAGGACAATCTTGGCACTATAAATATGAATGGCACCCTCATTTCAAAGAATGGTTAATGCTTGTTTGCTAGCTCTCACTATATTTCTAGAAGAAAGTACCTCCATTTCTTTATTTCTTATCTACTACTATTCTCTCTCCATCTCAACTTGTACTCTAGAGCATTGTAAATTGTGCAACATGATGTAATAAGACTTTTTGTTTCTTGTTGATTGTTCTTCTTTCTTTACAAATGGTTTCTTCTGATTGATTACAAGTGAAATGTTTTGATTTTGATGTAAAAAAATTTGCTATGTTATTTGTTGGTTGAAATAATTTTCTTAGTTTCCTTTCCTATCTCCCTCACTAAGCAATTTTCTTCTCTTGTATTAAATACAAGAAATTTCCATAGGTTTAGGGAAGTATTCCTATGTGATCTCCATCTTGGGCCACCCAAAAATTAGTTTAGATTGTTTTCATTTCCTTGTTTTCAATAAATGGAGCTGCCCCATTCAAGCAGAGGGACTCAGTCCCATGCACTGTTGGTGAGAACTCACTAATTTTCCCACTCGAAAAATTATTTTTCCAATAGTTTTGTGCACCCACCATGGGGAAAATTTAGCATATCTACACCCAATTTTGATTCCACAAAATCCAAAAAAATTATATATTCCAAAAATAAAAATATCTAGGAATTTGAAAAGTCATTGAGCCTTATGTCCTCCACTGATGGCTATTCCTGGTAATCCCCCAGTCTTGAGGCCTTGAGCTTCTATTTCATATACAAGAAGATATTGCATCATATTTGAGGGAAACTATTTGGCAAAATAGAAAATCTTCTCTCATTACTTCACTTTGCTACAAGAGTTATGGATTCTAAAGAAGAATGTGTAAAGCCTTGGAAAGAGTGAGACAAGTTCAGAACCAACAGAGGAGAGTGTAGAGGAGTCTTGTCTAAATTTCACATTCAAGCTAGCTGAACAAAAGATATACAAGATCTTCAAGAGCTAGTGGTGTGTTTGATCCCAACTTTGAAGAATAGTTGCAAGCTGATTTCAGACTTCCTATCAGTCAAATTACAAGAAGAACATGTCGACAATACTCCCCACAATTTGATCTCACTTCTTCTTTTGAGTCCCCTATTGAGGGAGTTGTAGTTGAACCTTTAAACTACGTTCCTCCACAAGAGGATTTGTTGAAGAAGATCTTGAAAGAATCAAATTCATTCTCGAAGGATTTGAAGAAGAAGAAGAAGAAATCAAGAAAGAACCACCAATGGCTCAACAAGCACCACTTCCTGGGGGGAAAAAATACATGCCCTTTAGCTCTCACCCCACCTCTACATGACCTTCCTAGGGGTTAGAAAAGAATTTTCCCAAGTTCCATGGTGATGGGAAGAAACATCCATATGACCATATTGCAGCCTTCATCACTCTTGTGGAAGTGCTAGGAGTTGGATATGAAGATGTATCAATCCACCTTTTTGTAGAATCTTTGCAAGATGCAAACAAACTAGTTTTACCACTTTCCTACTAGGTCTATAACTAATTGGAATGACATGAAGACCAAGTTTGAAACAAGATTCAAACTTGCAGAGATACTCATGCACTTTTGGTCAATGGTCTCAATTGAAGAAATAACCCTTCAAACCAATGAGGGAGTTCATGGAAAATTCAATAAGATGCTTTACAAGATTCCTGAAGTGGCCCAACCTACTTGAAGACAACAAGCTAAGTTTTTTCAAAATGCCCAACTTCCTAAGGTGAGTTATATGCTAAGAATAACTCAACCAATGAGATTTGGATGAAGCACAAAATCTTTGCAATTGAAGTGGAAGATGATCTGATCATGTCGGAAAAATTAAAAAAGTCCAAGTAAGGAGAAAGGCCAAATATCAAACATAGGTACCACATTCATTAGTTCAGAAATTGGCTAATGATGTCTTGTCTCTCAAGAATCAATTGGCTCAAGTTTCTATGAGTAGAGAGGCACCTAAGAAGAACTTTCAAAATAGACAAAGGATCAGCCCACCACCTCAAATACTTTCTAGAGGCTCCCCTTGTCAATGCATCTTGTGATACATAGGGTGATGATGAGGATGAGATTGTTGAACAAGATGATGATGATGAAGAATAATATGGGCTTGGAATTGAAGAAGTTAATGATGTTGAGATTGGGTATTTTGAGTACTCATCTAGAGATGAAAGTGAAGAAGGTGATGCACCAAGTTTCTCTTGTGCGTTTCACTCATTCTCAATCAAAAAAAAAAAAGTCTTCTTTTACTACTCCTAAGAAGAAGAAAGATGCAGATTCTCCCATGGTGAACTCCATCTAATAAAATAATCAACAGAGGAGTTGCACTTCCTCCTTATATGGACTCTACTAAAGAAAAACCAAGACCTTGTGGCAGCCAAGAGACCACCACCGATGAAACAAGTAAGTCTCCTAAGTCTACATCTATTAAATAATCTTCTTCTAAGGTTTCTAATGTTACTTCCAAAATGTTAAATGTGTCTAGAAAAACTTTGAGGTACCTAATAAGCCCGCAGTAGTCTCCAAATCTACCTCTTGCTACCAAAATAACCCCTTCTTCCAAAGTAGTATCTTCTTCCAAAGATTCCACCACCTCATATATGTCTAATTCATCCTCTTTTTGATATCATAGATCATGTCAAAAGGTCTAAGGTCCAAATATCTGAGTCTAAATATTTGCAAACCCATCCAGAATAGTTTGATAAACTAGTCCAGTTTATCAAAGGTAGTAACCCAAATCCCAATTCTGTCATGCCCTCTTCCAAAGGGTTACTACCGACTCCTCCTTCCCCATCATCTCAAAACATGCTAGCCCTAAGTGCATCCAAGACTAACAAAATTGAACCATTCTACCTTTCTCTTCTTATTGGAGGCTACCAATTGAACAACTATATCATAGACTCAGTGCTTTTGATAATGTGATGCCAATAAAAGTAGATAATGCCCTTGTTGACTCTAACATGGGCTAAAGGTTCGGTGTTATTCTATGGAAACTAAAGAAGTCCCACTTGTGGGGAGAATAAAGGATGCCCAAGTTATTTTAGCTGATTTCCCGAGAAGAAAGTGTTATTGACTATCTTGGTAGTAGACATTCCGGCCTCATATGGGATGTTGTTGAGAAGAAGCTTTTAGAGATTTGGGAGGATAAATTTAGATGGACTAGTCTTCAAAAATATTCCAGTCAAGGGCCAAATAAAAAAGTTTTCCAATGAGAAAAATGAAATATACAGTGTAAAAATCAGAAGATCCTAGGGAAGATATTCTTTATCAAGACAATGGACATGGGAATTACTTCATGAATTCCAGAGGAAATGATGATGTGCCTCTATATCATAGAAGAAGATGAAGAATAGACTATGGACTATGGAGTTTGATGGAAGCCATTGCAGTTCAGGATCCGGAGCTGGTGTGGTTTTGATTTCCCCATCAGGTGAGTTGTTTCCTTTTTCTTTCAAGCTCCAATTTGAAAATACAAACAATACTACAGAATATGAATCCCTTCTCTTAGGCATGGATATAGCTGAGTCCATGGGAATCAAACAATTGAGATGCCTAGGATATGCAAAGGTAATTGTGAAACAAGTTTGAAATCAATACCAAGTGAAGAATTCATGGCTAAAAAATTACAGGAATAGAGTATGGGATTACATTGAATCCTTTGATGCTTTCTCTATACAAGTTGTTCCCCATGAACAAAATGAAAAGGTTGATTCTCTTGTTGTGTCAGGTTCTTTAATGATACCACACCCCTCTTTTGATAAAGATAAATATTCCATAGAGATGGTTTTCAGACCTAGTGTGCCCGATAATGTGAATCACTAGAAAGTTTTCAATGATGACAATCATATCTCTTGCCTTCTTAGAATAGAGAGATAATTTCAATAGCCTCTTCTTCAAGGAAGTAAAAACCCACATAGGGAGTCAATGGATGAAGAAAGATAAAGAAGGAATTAAAGGGATTGATGAAGAGGGTGTACTCAAGCTAAAAGGTAATAATATTCCTAAGGGCCTAGTCTCACTTGAAGAATTATTTGATAGGCATGATAGATATGTGAAAGATAAAGCTAAGGAGTATCCTAAGAGCACTGTTGATTTTGAAAAAGTAAACATTGGGACAAAAAAGCAACCTCGGTTTGTGAATATAGGAAAATGTTGCTCACCAGAGGAAAAAAGAGAATTTTGTTTCATTGTTGAAAAATATTCAGATGTATTGGCATACTCTTATGATGAACTAAAATATTTTAAACCAAAAGAGATGCAACACACAATACCACTCAAGTCTGAAGTAAAAATCCATTCCGGAAAAAGAAAAGACAATATAATCCAAATATTTTGAACAATCCAAGAGGAAGTGTTGAAAATGTTAAATGCAAGGATCATTTTTCCAATCCATCACTCTACATGGGTGGAAAATATTGTCCCTGTCCGAAGAAAAATGGAGAAATAAGGATTTGTGTAGACTTTTGGAAATCTGAACCAAGATTCTCTAAAGGACAATTACCCACTTCCAATCATGGATCAAATTTTACAAGCAAGTCATAGGTTCATAAATGCTTTCCATGCTTGGATGGATTCTCTCGGCTATAATCAAATTGAATTTTCTCAAGAAGATCAATATAAGACTACTTTTACAACTCCATGGGGAACCTTTTCCTATAGGAGATGCCATTTGGTCTCATCAATGTTGGGGCCACATTTCAAAGAGAAATGGACTTGGATTTCAAGGATTTGAAGAAAAATGTATTTTCATTTATCTAGATGATCTCACAGTCTTCTCTAAGAAGAGGAAAGAACATTTGATACACCTTGAACAAGTTTTTCTAAGGTGTCGAGAACATGGCATATCATTGAATCCAAAAAATCAATATTTGGAGTGACTAAAGGAAATCTCTTAGGACACATTGTGAACAAAGAAGGAACAAATATTGATCCGAAAGAGTGAAAGCTATTCAAAATATCTCCTTTCCCACAAGAAAGAAGGGAGTCCATTCATTCTTTGGTAAGGTCAACTTCCTCTCGCTTTGCTTTGTTCCATATTTTGCTGAGTTAACAAATCATATTACTAAAATGATGAAGCCTCAAGAGATTTTCAAGTGGAGTAAGGAGGGAAAAGAATCATTTTGAGGATATCAAAAGGCCATAGCCAAATCTCCAACCCTAGTATGTCCTGATTTCAATAAATATTTCATTTTGTATTGTTATGCATCTGAGCACACTATTTTAAGCTATTTTAGTTTAAAAGAATGAGGAAGGGCTTGAGTCTCCTATTTCCTTCATGAGCTTCCCATTGAAGAATCATGAGCTCAAATACTCTTCCATTGAAAATCACACTTATGTGGTGGTCAAGGTAGTCAAGAATTTCAGATTCTACATCCTACACTCTCACACCATTGTAATGGTTCCTAGATCATCTATAAAGTCTATCTTGACTCAACAAGATCTTGGAGAAAAAAGAGGAAACTAGGTGTCAAATATTCAAGAGTATGACCTAGAGATAAGGCCATCTAATCTAATTAGGGGAATGGGTTATGCAAGTTGATAGTTGAAGATGAGTCTCTCATGAATAAGTATGAAGAGAAAGAATGTCATTGTTATGGATGCGTAAGTAAGGATCTCTTCCCAGGTACTCTTTGTAAATACTACCAATGAGTGGTATAGTGATATTGCTTACTTCCTCACTTATGGTGATTTTCCGAAGCATATGGATTACAAGAAAAGAAGACCTCAAGCTCAAAGTTGTAAGGTATGTGATTTGGAACCATGTATTGTATAAGAGAGCCCTTGATGGATGTTTCTTAAGGTGTGTTGATAAGGAGCAACATGAGAAGTTGCTAAAAGCATATCATGACCAAGCCTGTGGTGGAAATTTCTCTGCCATGGTCACTACACACAAGATACTTTGGGGAGGTACTACTGGCCTACTCTCTTTCAAGATGCTCAAATGGGTATCTAAGTGTGAGCCTTGCCAACAATTTGTGGGAAGACCACAACTCATTGCACTTCCTCTCAGACCGGTGGTGATTGAAGAGCCTTTCCAACAATGGGGTCTGGACTTCATCGGTGCTCTTAATCCTCATTCTAGTAGTAGTCATATCTTTGTGCTCACAACAATGATTACTTCACTAAGTGGGTGGAGGCCATACCATTCAAGCAAGCCAATTCAGAAATGGTATGTAACTTCATCAAGGAAAATATTATTGTTTGTTTTGGCATTCCACAGAAGATAGTTGTTGATAATGCCACTTATTTCTCTTCTATGGAATTAACTAAGTTCTGCTATGGATACAAATATCTTTAGCCCATGCATCTGACTATTACCCTCAAGGGAATGGTCAAGAAGAAATCTAGTAATAAGAATCTTGTGACAATTGTGAGGAAGCTTGTAGATCAAAATCAGAGAAATTGGCACAAGAAACTATATGATGCATTATGGGCTGATCGAATCACTCCAAAAAGATCCATTGGTATGTCACCATTCCAACTCCTATATGGAATAAATGTATAAGTTCCAATAACTGTAGAGTTACCAACATTGCAACTAATCAAAGTAAGTGGAGGATGGTGAGTTCCAAGACTCACTTGATAAAAGGATTTTGTACCTGGAGAAGCTATGTGAAGATAGAGTGTTGGTGGTTGATCGGATAAAAGACCATCAATTGAAAGTAAAGAAATTTTTTGACAAGAAAGAAAAGAAAAGAGATTTTCAGATTGGTGATCTTGTCCTACTATGGGATAAGAGGAGAGAACCAAAAGGAAGCCATGGAAAGTTTGATTCATTGTGGCTTGGCCCATTTCAGATACGAGACACATGTGGAGAGAATACTTTCCAACTATCTTACTGGATGGCACTCACTTGGAATTTCCTCGCAGTGGGAAATATCTAAAATTATACAAACAATGAAAGTGGGTTGTCCCCACATGTACCATAGGTGAATATAGGTTTGTGTGTTTCCCTTTATGTTGTGTGTTTCTTTTTTTGTTTTGTCTTGTGTTGTGTTCAATAAAAAGGTTTTGTTGTATCTACCCTTGTTTTGCAATGACTCCTATAGCCCAATGGATAAGGCACTTGGTCCTCTTAGTGTCTTGAGATTCTAGGATTCCTACTTGCCCCATCTTCACATTTTTCAATCCAAGACAAGTCCCCAAGCTAGAGCCAATTTTTTCATGCTAAATGTCTAATAATAAAAATTTTAAATTTTGGCCATGACAATCAAGCCCACACTCAAAAATCCTTGAACCGAGTAATGTGAACCTTCCCTCCAGCCAATCTCTAACTATGTAAACCCCATCATGGCCGAGAGGGATGTGCTAACTATATTTTTAAAGTTTTTTTCATGTGTAGGTAAGTTGGTGAGAAACAATTTATGAGTTCATTATGATTCACCTGGAAGGAGTTGTTCCCGAGGCCTAAAAGGGCCTATTTTTAGACTTCTTACACCTACAGAGCACCCCCTGAGGGATGTCCCAAGAAGATATAATGCCTTCAAGAAGTGTGTGAAAAATTTGTGAAATCATTTGAGGCATTTTAGGAAGGTTTTGAAGAAAATCAGTGTTTAGGAACAAGTTGTGTGAAAACTGGGTCATTGGGAGCAGGGTATTGGGAAATGCATGTCCCGAAAAATATAGTCACCTTGTTCAAGAGTTTTAGGAGCCTCATGAAGAAATTCAAATTCTCATATCCTAGGAATTGGAGAGATAAAAGGTCCTACTTCATGTTAAATCATCAAGGAAAGGTTTTGGGATCATTGAGAGGTGAAAACTTATCCGAACAATGCGACACAAAGGTCCTGGTACAAGCTATAACTTGTTTGAAGAGTTTCAGGAGTCTTGTGAATATTTGAGAGCCTAACCAAATCTCAAATGAAATTATATTTAATTATCTTCATGACCCATATGATGTGTTAGTTTTTGGTGATCATAAACTCTTCCTATCACTCAGTCTATTGGCACACACCTGGATGTAAAAGTGTAAATTGGGTAAATGATGATGAAAAATTCATTTTCAAGACTTATATATATTCTCATTTTATTTATTGTTCCTTTTCCATAAATATTCATATATTGGATGACCTATTTTCATTGAAAATTGCTCTTGAAATGGTGAAAACAAGTTCACTCGAAAATTGCAACTTGATTGTTGTGCGTGACAACAACCCATTGTTGATTCGCGAAAAGAAGATTTTTGTCAACACACAAAAAAATTTTGCGATACGAAAAAAAATCATTGACGCCCGAAAACCACTTTTTGACCCGAAAAAATTTTTGTCACCCAACAACAAAATTCAGAGCATTCCAAGGCTGCTCAAGACGCACAACGGCAAGGTATTGATGCGTGCGAGAATATTCTTGACATATGATAACAAGGATTCTTGACTCATGACAATGAGGATTGTTGACATGTGACATGGAACCCTGGGTGACAACAGAATTGTTGACGTGTGACAATGAAAATTTTGACGCGTAACAGGAAGGGAAATGTTGTCATGCGACAAGAAGTCAGATGCTGATGTGCAACAGAGGGTCAAGATGCTATCATGTGGCATGGAAAATGAGGTCATTTTTTAAAGCATAATTTTTGTGACCCAGTCCAATGTCTCACATCAGGAAGATGATGTCATGCATAGAGGGAATTTTTGGTGGCACGGAAAATGATGTCATGTGTCAAGGAGATTTTGAGCAACCTAGAGATGATGTGATCAGGAGATATAGGAAGATGAAAGGTCACATGTGAAAAGGAAACCAAAGGTCTTATGACATTAACTCAAAGGTCAAAAAGGTCAATATCAGAGAAGGTGAAAGGTCATGTGGGGAGAAAAAGGACAAGTCTTGACACTATAAATATGAATGGCACCCTCATTTCAAATGATGGTTAATGCTTTTTTTCTAGCTCTCACTATCTTTCTAGAAGCAAGTGCCTCCATTTCTTCTATTCCCTATCTACTACTTCTATCTCCATCTCAACTTGTACTCTAGAGCATTGTAAATTATGCAACATGATGCAATAAGACTTTGTGTTTCTTGTTGATTGTTCCTCTTTCTTTGCAAATGGTTTCTTCTGATTGATTGCAAGTGAAATGTTCTAATTTTGATGCAAAAAACTCTGCTATGCTATTTATTAGTTGATATCATTTTCTTGGTTTCTTTTCCTATCTTTGTAAATAACTATGTAATCTAGGACATCATAAAGAATCATATAATGGTTCGGGTTTACATGAAACAATGCCTCGATTTACGTGAAAAGACAGATTCAGTCTTAAAAATGTATGGTGACTTGATATAGTGAATTGATTTGATATTTACTGCACTTAACAAATAATATTTCAATCACATGCAAGTCGAATAGGTAGAAATAATTGCACTAAATCTGAATATGCTCAAAAAGATCTTTAATTCAATGATAATCTGCAAATATAAATGTTTTAAGTCAATTGGAGAGGGTTTTCATCCTTCCAATGGACCTCATATGGGGTTTTCGTCCCACATGGAGAAATAATGAGAGATCTCTCTCAAAATTTGAATTTACAAAATGAATGTTCCTATCCCAAATGTTGCCCCTAAACCCCTATTTATACATTTTCTAAGGGTGGTGCCAAAATTGAAAAGACATGACCTTTCATGTTACTTTTTCTCCACCATGGCCAACCCATACACTCTATAATTATTTATTAAAAGACATATATAAAAATACTAAGAATCCTATTGTAGACTTCCTCCTTGCATGTTCTTCTTCTTTTTTTTATTCTGTCTTGGCCAACCCATATACTTGAGTTCAACTTCACTAAAAACATCTTAAAATAATAAAGACTTATGTAGACACCAAATTTGTGTCTTACAACCCCTTGTGACCCGCATCTCATTTCGCAACCTAACCTCATCACCTAAACCTTACACAATTATTTATTAATTACCTTGTAATTGATAAATCCACATCACCTTACCTTACCTCACCCACCTCATCGTGACCTAGTCCTAACCCTAAACTAACCTAATTAAGACCTATAACCACATCTACACCCATGACTAATGACCCCTTTCGCACCCAAAACCGACCTAACCAAGCCCGCAACTAATCTCTCGGGAGAAAAGCAGGGAAAAGTGGGCTATTTTACTAAAAATAGCCTACTTTTTCCTTACCGATACCGGCCTCTGCTACTCGACCGCTTGTTACGAAACCGCCATCTGATTCCTCGTAAATGGGCTCCCTAACCGTAAACAAAGGGTCGAAGGATTTTTGGATCAAGGGAGATCATCGTGAGCGATCAAGAGAATCCAGATCTTTACTTTGCCGAGCAGAGACAAGGAAGAGACAAGAAGAGTTTACAAAGAAAGGAGATCAAGCCCAAAACTACAATCGGATAACCAGAGCCTGTGATACTCAAATTGATCATCGGGAGGGAGATATCTCATCTTCTGATGTGTCAGGCCATCCTACCTGAGTTCTGCCTTTGTCATCAGAGTTCTTGGACCTGCATCTTCATCAATAACCAGTAAGTTACATCTTGCATGTCCTCTTTAATAACATTTCTTAGACTTTTGAATCACAGTCCTCATAAATCCATTCCTAGATCCACTACCCAGCAACACATTACATCTAACTATCATTCATTTACCTCTCATCACCTCATTACCTAATATCACTCATATACTAGCCTTACAAACAACACAGCTACCCTACAACACAACCACCCCACAACACAACCAACCTACAGATCCTAAACCCTACCGATATCGGTTATCAGTAACCGGTATCGGTTATTGTGACTCAAAACCAGAAAGCAGCCTTTCCCCTACCTGTTTCAACGAAGCAATTTAATTGATATTTTACAATCTTTGGTGTTAATTCATATTAGCAGGGGGAAACTGACCACCTTCGAAAGGAAGTTTTATATTTCCCGGCCCAAGGCGCTTCCTCATTTATTGTCTAATCAAAATCTTGTGGTCTTGTGTTCTTATTTGCAGGTAGTCCTTCCAAGACAAAAAGGAGTTCTTCGCAATCAACCTGATCTCTCTCTACGGTACGCGCACACCATCTCGACATTCAACATGTATTCCTCCTAGCCCTAACCCTTATCTGTTTCTAAAAGGAATGAAAGGATAGAAGCAACTCTATTCCCAAAAGCTGAAACATTCCGAGTGAAACATTTTGGCACGCCCGGTGGGACCCATTTTGGGTTTCTTTCTTTCTTGCTTGCTTTCATATAGGGAGCATACTTGCTGTTTTCTTCTTCTAAAGATATTCACAAGGTATTTTTTTATTTTGGTAAAATAACTTGCTTTGCTTTTACATCTTTGCATTAGTGAAAGTCATCTCTTTTGCTTCATCGAATATCATTTTCGATTTGGGTTTAAAACACGTGCATCACATTCTTGCTTGTTGTTTTCAATTCTAGTGAACATAGATTAAGTAACAGGTCGTACACGTGGGGGTGATATCCACGGTATTGACAAGAAATTAATCTTACTTTCACTGCACAACACATACCGAATCACTTCACAATTAACACAACAGCTCAAACATCCCCTTTTCCGCGGTATTCCTCCGCCCGATTGAGGTAACCTTATAAGCCAAAACAAACTTGACATTTCCCCTAAGTCTTTTGTTTAGGATTCTGACATCATTCTACGTCTAAAGGCATAAGCCCACAATAATTAAAATTAACCCTAGGGTTAGTCTCTGGATTTGCGTGTGCATCTTTCTTGTTTTCGCTTATGTTTTCTCTCATACTACTTTTCTCGTGATCATCTCGATAATAATTTGATAAGTATACTAAACGTTGTTAAAAATCAAATTAGCAGCCTTTTATATCTTCTTATACCAATCTTATTACACCGACATCGGTTAACTCGACCGACGCCGCTATATCTCTAACCGACATCGGTTATTAGACCGATATCGCTTCCGCTTTTTTTTTGAGCCCTTCGACAAACCAAAGAACCTACCAATTTCACCATTCTCGAGGTCAGTTTCTGCTTCCCGATAGATCAAACCCTACTGTACTCTTGTCCATGGTTGTTATCACTTGGAAGCAAGCCACCGCCATGGTTTCACATGCCTCGCTTCTGTGCCTTTTTCCTCGAATCACCCCTTCACATTCTATAGGAACCCTACTGACACCAAAGTGAGATCCCCAAAATTCCTGTAGGAGATAAGGAATTTGCCAAATTTCTGGATGCTAATCCTAGTGCTGTACAATACTATTTGTCTCATGCCCCTGACCGTATGCCCGATGGTCAGCTCCTTGTTGGCATGCCTATTAGTATAGCTGCTCATTTAGCTCCCACTCCGCCTGATAACACCGCCTTGCTTCCCGCATCTTTAGCCCCGTCTCCCAATCCGATGGCTTCAGAGGTTCATACGACATAGATTGGCTTTCCTTTGGTTAATCTTGGACCCCACATATCATTACCGCCGACTGCTCCTACCTCATCTCTCTTGCAGACGCTCTCCTTCATGACTTGCTCTCTGCCACCTATCCACACGAGCTTTCCTTCTCAAGCTCCACCTACCTTTTCATTCCCATACACGTATCCAGTGACCTCAACATCTTATATGGGACATCCCTATTCGGTCGCCTCAACATATTCATCCTCCATACCTTATCAACACTTAACCCCACCATTGTCTAGCGGAGGCCCTTGGCCCAATTTGCCTCCATTTACCACAACCGCACCATCATCTCATCCAACCACGGATTTCATCAAACAAATGATGGACAAAATGCAAAATCTGGAGGCTTCTGTTTCGGGAAGTCGTAGCGCCTTGACATACGAGCAAGTTTGTCGGGAGCCTATTCACCCTTCTGTCCCCCTTCATTCATATCCTCCTCAATGGGAATTGCCGAAATTTACTCGTTTTAATAGTAAAGAGGATCCTCAACAACACTTGCGATCATTTAGACATGCTTGTTATTTGATTGCTCATGATGATGCCTCACTACTCCGCACTTTTCCCATGTCCTTATCAGACCCGCTTGAGTGGTACAAGGCTTTAACCCAAAGACTCAATCTTCTCTTTTAACCAACTAGCCCAATCTTTCTTGGATCATTTCTCCATTAACATTGCCAAGAAAGTATCTATCACCGACCTCTATGCCATCCGACAGTTCGAAGACGAATCTATCGCAGATTTCGTCAGACGATGGCGGGGCCTTATCAACCAACTTACATATGCCTTGCCTCAGACTGAACTTATCAAACTTTTTACGCGGGCATGCGCTAAGCACATCTCTCCTACCCTTCAAATTCAAACTTTCCGCACATTTGACGAGGCCTTTACCATGGCTCGGAAACTAGAAATTCGAGCCTTAGAAGAAGAGAAATTGCGGTTGCGCAACAAAAACCCCAATTTCCGAACTCCAGATTCCACCAATAAACCAAACACCACCACTCCTCACACATCCACTTCTTCGAAATCAAAAGGAGCTGTCCACGCGGTGATGGTCAAATCTCAAGCACCGTCTAATACCCCACCAAAAACCACCTATAAATATAAAGCCGAGCCCATCAATTACACTCCCTTGGGAGAAACTTATGGTGTCATCTTGGAAAAATTGCTCAAAGCCGGAGCTATCACCTTGCCTCCTGTTAAACCTCACTCCGGGTTTGACTCCACCCGCGCTATACCTTCCTGGTACAAAGAAAATGACTTCTGTAACTTTCACCGCGTAAAAGGACATAGTCATGAAAACTGCAAGATGTTGAAAAATATAGTGCAGAAATGGTTGACGCAGGGATATAACCTCGATAATCCTAATGCCCCCGCCAACCGAAATTTGAAAATCTTCAACAAACCATTCCCAAATCACTCTTCTAACAAAGAATAAAACCAGATATCTTAGCCGAGGAGAGTGTTCATGAGATCCATGCAGCTTTCGACTCCCACCAAAAGCCTCTATCGAGAAAATTTTGAATCAAGCCTCTTCACTAACGCAGGGGCCCAACCTCCTTCACCACCATCAAGCCAAAGTGAAATCATTCCTTTACCCATAAAGGAGTTAACTACCTGATTTCTCTTCTCATCGATGAGTCTTCTTACACCACATCCCTACAAGATCATGAACGGATGTTATCTAACTTATCTATTTCCCAAACGTCCCCTTCTACCACTCTTCTTGCCACACAAGAGGAAGGCTCGCCACTCCTTTTGTCATCCTTAGATGAGAAATCTCTTGCACCGACATCACCAAATTCTTTAACCATAACGGATCCTCTCAAACATGCCCTCCTACCTATTAGTTCTTCATCGCCTAAATCTTTTCAACGACCGGTTGACCTCTTAACACCTATTGATACAAAGGCCTCATCTACCCCCTGTATCACACCCACAGTGGACTGGAATCACAACCCACCTTTCTTCCATACAAAAGTTCCAATTCACACCAAGACCTGTCATTCTCCGTAAGATGACGAGTCCTATGGGAACGCTTGAGTACCCCTATTCTACTCAAATGCGTAGATGACCGATCCGACACCTCTACCATATACCCTAAGTGTTTACAGAAACTCAAAATGCCTATGTCCTCATTCTCACCCCCCGCATCTATACCAAGTATCCCATCCACCTCTATTAACCTAACCAAATCTTCCCCTACACTTGGGACCTCACCAATACCCAGTCTAACACACCCACCTAAGCGACTAGATTTATCCCAAAATAAAGCCGCCCCGCCACTTAGGAGACAAACTCAATCCATGCCTCTATCACAATCAAAACCATCATCGTCACACCTACCTTCCATATTGGGACCTCATCCCTCCACCTTGCATCAATATATCATACCTCCTGCGTTTTCTTTAAAACGACCTACGCCTTCTGCACCCATACAGGGATCAAAGGGTATATCAACATTGTCACCCCACGCATCCGGTCCACCCATCAACCCTAAACAAACTCCATCATCAAAGGATTTATTCTCTATCACTCCCCTTTCTCCGTGGTTGTGTCCCGCTACCACGTCATCTGTAGCCTCATCATCTAACCAGCTGAACGTAGCTCCTGCGCCAAAGAAACCACGTTTAGTGAAAACCACGTGTCAACACCCCTTGGCTAAACCACCACCCGCACGAACCAACCATACCCAAACATTATCAAAACCCAGACAATCAATACCCTCATCCTCCTCCGATTTTGACCCACTCAAAGGATCTTACGCCAAAATCCTTGCTATGTTGGTGGAGAATGCGACCATTTCCCTACCCCACTTAGACCTTATGACCCGTCTAAACCTCGACCTATAGGTTATGATGAGTCTAAAATCTGCGCCTATCACCGCACACCAGGACATGATGTGGAGGGATGCAAAGCTTTAAAAACCATCCTTCGTCACCACCTCTCCCAGATAGAAAGGTTAAGAAAGACAACTTACGAAGGGAGAGACCTTTAGCTTCAATTCCCTCTCCTATACCATCTGTCCCCGCCTCACCAAGATCTATCATTATTACAACCCCACCTCTTGAAGACCATGATTTATCCCAACCATCTTCCTCATCTCAGGTCTACGAGATTAATATGATTAGTGTTGCTACTCGAGCGCAGAAAAACAACGAGAAAGCGAAAGAAAGCACACCTGCGTCCTCTCTTTCTCCGTCCACCATCCCGATCGCACCACCACCCAAAGTGGTTATTCGTGGACCCGCTTACCCCGTCTCTAATGGAGTTTCCCATCGAGCCATGATCAAACAACTTCACCAATCACCCGTAAAAATGACACTATATGATCTCATTCAGACTTCTGAATCTCATCGACAAGCTCTCGTTGAAATTCTTCAAGGGATCGAGGTCTTACCTAATGAAACCCTGCCTGTTACCTCCATTCTAACACCCAATCACGTTGCTTCTCTCACCAAACAACCCACTGCCCAACCACTTCTCGCTCTCGTACAACAAGCCGCGCATAGCTGGCTCTCAAGATGAAATTGTTGACTTTGGTACGTAAAGATCCCGACCCGCTTTTTTTCATCTCAGCTACGTCCGGGACATTCAGGTACATCGTGTTATGATTGACGGGGGCGCTAGCCTAAACATCATCTCTTCAAAAGCCTTCCAACAAATGAATATCCCTTCTAGCTACATGTGTGCCAATCCCATCATGTTGCGGTCATTCAATGATGCTATTACTCTCTACTTTAGGCACCGTGATCCTTAACATTCGTGTAGGACCACGTACTTTACCCGAACTCTTCTATGTCCTTGAGGGAGAGTTCCAATATAATATATTGCTAGGTCGCCCTTGGATCCGGGCTATGGGATGCGTTCCCTCAACCTTACATAGATGCATAAAATTTGAGTACGAGGGGAAGTCCTACACCGTAAAAGCTGATCCTCCCCCCTTCAAAACCTGCAATATGTTATATCGCCCTAATGATGTGCTTGTACCAATCAAGACACCCATTCATTCAACCCAACCATCCTCTTCAAATGTGCCTCAACCATCCACCTCAACCGCACCTACACCTTCAAATGAAACCACCATCAAAAACCACTTCCCTTCCCGCAGCTAACATCCCAACCGCAGACCCCTTAGTAGATGTTTTTCAACGCCTTACGCTGGGGGAGTATCGCCTATATAACGTTAGTTCTTTCCATACCCCACAGGAGTACGGACAGGTACATGCACATCCTACCTATGACCCGTCGTGTGGGGGAAGTAATCCCTACGACCACCTCACCGCCGCACTAACCTAACATATGGGGGTGTCGACGCATCTTCCGTCACCCCTGAACCTCCTCTTGGTGTGGTTCCTTTCCAATCTGATTTTCAATACCTACAAATCGTCGCTTTCGCCCTTCCTTCTTGACTCACGCCGCTTGGAAAGGCTTTGGTTTTGGTCTTTATGAACAAGGCCGACATACAATCATCCCCATAATTACACGCAAGCACAATGATCGTAGTGGTCTCGGATTTCCGAAACACTTACACCGAAGGAACCTCGTGTCGGCTTGTCTTCTCGGAAGATGACGACGCCACCCCTACCGAACCATCATCACCCATTTTGCCTTCATCACCTACGAGTCGATAGATCCCGAATCTATCCCTCCTAACTTTTTTTTTTTCATAAATGCTATCTTCCTAGGTCCTCTCACTTATCAACGCGATAATGAGGACCCTCTTCTATCCCCTTCTCTCGTATCCATACATGATCAAGAGGACTCACCTTCAATTAATGTTGTTGAGTGCCAGGATGATGACTCCATCCTCACTTACCTTGGCGCGGATGACTCTTATATTCAACGCGCCTTACCATCTGAAACTCAAACCATGCTGAACGAGTCTACTATAGAAATCAACATCCACACAGAGGAGGATCCTCACATTGTGAAGATTGACAATCCCTTAACGCATCAGAACAAGTCGCCTTTACTACCTTTCTCCGTGCTCGCAACCAAGCTTTCGCTTGGTCCTACGCTGACATGCCAGGAATTGATCCTGACATTGCTGTCCATAACATTACCCTGAAACCCGATTCCAAACCAATTAAACAGAAATTGAGAAAAATGCATCCACGCATTGCCCTCTTGGTCAAAGAGGAGCTTCAACGACTCCTTTCTGTTTCCTTCATCCTGCCTATTGACTATCCTCAATGGATTTCTAACATCGTACCTGTCACTAAAGCGACGGGGGGACTTCAGATATGCACGGATTTCCGGGATCTTAACCTCGCTTGCCCTAAGGATGACTTCCCCCTACCTAGTATTGACCAACTTGTTGATCTCACTGCAGGCCATGAGATGCTCTCTCTCATGGATGGCTTTTCAGGATACAACCAAATTTTGGTTGCCCCTGCCGATCAACATAAAACTACCTTCATAACTCCTTGGGGAACCTTCTGTTATCGTGTAATGCCATTTGGCCTTAAGAATGCTAGTGCAACCTATCATGGGCTATGACCTACATTTTTCATGACATTATGCACACTATCCTCGAAGATTACGATGATCTTCTTGGCAAATCTAAACATCGCAGTGAACATCTCGATGTTTTAACCATTATTTTTGATCACCTGTTACAATATTCTGTCCGCCTTCAACCAAAGAAATGTGTCTTTGGTGTCCTTTCGGGAAAACTTCTTGGCTTTATCGTCTCTTTGCGTGGCATCGAGGTCGACCCATCTAAAGTCAAAGCTATTCTAGAAATGCCCCCACCTACTAATCTCAAACAATTGCGTAGTTTACAAGGTAAGCTCCAATCTATCCGACGTTTCATCTCCCAACTCTCGGATCGATGTCAACCTTTCCATCACCTCCTTAAAAAGACATTGATTTTCAATGGAGCGAAGAGTGCCACCAAGCCTTTGAAGCTCTCAAAGCTTATCTCTTGCAGCCACCCGTGCTTATCCCACCTCAGGACGACCGCCCTTTCTACCTTTACCTTTCCGCCACCGACCACGCTGTAGGGGCCATGCTTGCACATCGTGACTCTGAGAATCGAGAACAAGCCGTTTATTATATAAGTCGTACTTTGGTGGACTATGAGACTAGGTATACACATGTAGAAAAGTTATGCCTAGCCCTATCATTCGTGGCCACCAAACTCCGACACTACCTCCTGAATCACAAAACTTTCGTCATCACCAACACGGACCCCATCCATTACATGTATGCCAAACCTCATCTAAACCAACGCATCGCCCGATGGCTCATGCTCCTCGCCGACCTCGACCTTGAGTTTGTCCACCAGAAATCAATCAAAGGACAAACCATCGCAGACCAACTTGCGGAAGCCCCTTTACCTGGGGAACAATTTACCAATTTTACATTCCCCGACGAACTCATCGCCACTCTTTCACTCAGGGAGGAGTCGTATCCAATGACCCTCTTCTTCGATGGATCCAAATGCCACCGCGGCGAGGAGCCGGCATTGTTCTCATTCCTCTCGACGCTGAGCCTATGCCTCTTTCATTCCGACTCGATTTCCCTTGCACTAATAATACAAACGGAATACGAGGCCCTTGTTCTGGTCTCCAAGTCATTACACTTAGGTATCAAATCTATCAATATTTTCGGGACTCTCAATCGGTAGTCAATCAAGCATGGGCATCTACCAATGCAAAATGAGGAACTTCAAAAGTACAAACATTACGTGGATTCTCTTCTAACCTTATTTACTCATTATTCTATCCAAACCATTCCCCGCTCCACTAACAAATTTGCGGATACTATGGCTTGCTTAGCCTCGCAAATTCCAGCTTCATCAATCGACTCGACATTTTCGCCTTGGTCCAACAACTCTTTTCCCCATCTTACTCAACCCCGGTTGTTTGTATGATAAATAATGTGTCTGCTAATTCGCAGGATACCTGGTATCACCAATTTCACGACTACCTTACAACCTCTATTCTCCCATCTGACCTTACTAGTACCGGAAAACGCGCGTTTTCTTAAACGCGTTTCTCGTTATGTCATTATGGGGGGACTCCTTTATAAACGTGGCTTTGATGGCATCCTCCTTCGATGTCTCACCGGCGCGGAGGTCACCCATACCATCCAACAAGTCCATGACGGTATTTGTGGTGGACATTTTAGCGGCCTTGCCGTGGCCAAACGAATCCTTCGCCTAGGTTATTATTGGCCTACTCTCAATAACGATTGCTACGAATATGTTAAGCGTTGTGTTATGTGTCAACAACATGCCAACCTTCAACATACTCCTAGCCATCCGCTACAGTGTCGCCGAGATCTTTGCCTTTCTCACAATGGGGTTTAGACCTTATTGGTGAGATTCATCCGTCCTCTTCGCAACGCCACCGATGGATAATCACAAAGAACCGAATATTACACAAAATGGGTGGAGGCTATTCCACTCATTTCAACTAAAAAGAAAAAATTGAGAGTTCATTAACCACCACATTATCTCGCCGCTTTTGGTGTTCCTCATCGCCCGATAACAGATAATGGAAAATCTTTCAAAATAAGTCATTGCAAGACCTTTGTGACAACTTTGGTATCAAACTTAGCTTCTCATCACCCTACTATCCACAAGCAAATGGACAAGCCGAATCCTCTAATAAAACCCTAACCAAAATCCTCATGAAAGTTGTCAATGAGTCCGAAGAAATTGGCACGATCACATCCCCTTTGCCCTTTGGGCTTATCGTACTAGCATTCGTACTCCACTAATGCCACACCTTTTCTTTGGTATATGGTACCGAGGCCGTCTTGCCTCTCGAAATACAAATACCTCCCTAGAATATCTCTTCAGATATTCTCACCAACGATGATTTCCACCAAGAGCGGTTAGCCCAATTGGAGCTTCTTGACGAACGCCATCTTACACTCTTGATCACCTTCAAATCTATCAAAAACGATCAAGCGTGCTTATGATAAGCGACTTCATGAGCGTATCTTTAAGGTTGGTGATCTTGTCCTCAAAGAGAATCAACATGTAACCAAACTAGAAAAGAGCAAACGTGGAAAATTTGCTCCCAATCGATTGGGCCTTATATAATCACTCACACTTATGGATCGTGCACTTATCGCTTAGCTTCGCTTAATGGTAAACCCGAGCTTGAACCTCTTAATGCCTTGCATCTTCGACCTTTCTACTGTTGAATTTAGTGTTATATCACTTCTTATCTACTTACTGCTCGTCCCTTGAGCTCATTTACCTCCACATACACATTGTTTCCTACATCTCAAAATAAAATCAAGCTCACATAGTTTGATTCTCACCTCCCCTTAACGATGCCTTCCCTTTTTAGTCTAGTCCATGACTTCAAAGTATTAAAATAACACATTCTTATGGGATTTTCTTGAGTCAAACTTCCTACCAAACTAGATGATCTACGCCAAAAGGACATCTAGCTATCTAAATTATATGTAGACTGCTCCTCAAGGACAAATATATATGCCAAACTATTGCTGCTATTATATATAGATCGCTCTCCCAAGGACAGCTATGCACTAAAAATCATATCATCTCGCTACTATAAATAGATCGCTTCCTCAAGGACAGCTATACACAAATCAGCCTTTTTATCGAAGCTTCTCGCATTGATCACTTCATGAAGACCTCAAGAATAATACAATCAATATCCCTTATAGACTTCCCACATCGATCGCCTATATTCAAGAAAATAAAGCCTCATTCAAAAGAACTTTTGAGTCATGGACTTGTCTATTTAGGTAGGTTCTCTTTCGTCAACACTCACTTTGTAACAAGTTCTCCGTACTCACTATACCATCCACCTCACCTCACCATTTGTTTCACTCAAGGGACGTGACGTACACCCGATATATTGTGATCATACAACTCTTTTCACCTATCGACTTCTCGCTATGCACGGTACCTAGGGGTTCAAGCTCTTCTCTACGTTATGTGGTTTGTTTAGCTCTTTTCACCTACGACACTCTTTCCTCTTTCACTCCATCTAGGATTGTGTGTTGATCTTAATCAGACATGGTTCCCTACCACTTGGGTAGGCTAACTTTCGCTTCCCTTATACCTTTACAACATCACCAATTCTTACCAACACCAACAACATTACCCTACCAATATTAATATCAATATTTTTACCAACCAACCAATTGCCTAACCATACCTAAATTTCCTAAATTCACCTCTCCCGGTCCTAAGGGAGAACTACATCGGTCCGAGGCCCTCCTTGCTTTGTGCAATGGGCTATGTAGGCAAAGTCTGAGACATGGGGTCTCCCAAGGTTAGCTCGACCATCCCCTACCATAACCTATCATGTGTGGTAAATATAAATATTTTTGTGTATTTCTATTTAATCACATTCCTCTTTATCCTTTTTCAAAACAAAAAATCAAAACACAAACATTCTTATTATTATCATAACTCAAATCAACATACATATCCAGTTTTATTTAGATGTTAAAGAAATACATCTTCTCTATCATCGACACGCAGGTCGGCATCCTTATTTATTCTTATACCTCGATAACATTTACTTAGACCCTCACGCCTCATCCCGAACCAGGTGATGATCGTGATCGTCGACGCCTCTCGCCGGGCCTCTCCATCCTCAAAGGTACCACGGCTATTGGTACCGCCCACCGATCTCGCTAATCTCTCTCGTAACATGTGAATACGCTCGCATGGAGGAATCCATCCTCTACTCTCTCTCTTAGGGTCCTCCACTAATCTGCTCCGCCTCCTCGCTCACTCGGGTCCCTCCGCAACCAATTAACAACTCACTCCTCCCCAAATAATCTCGCCACCTCACGCCACCTCCACTCCACTCTCACGTCGACAACTCAACCATTGGTTTCCAAATTACAAAAGTGACAATGACAATCCGTATTTTTTTCTTTTTATAGGTTTTTCGCCATAACCATATCCGCACCCAACCATTATCGGTCCCCTCACCGATATCGGTCCAAGGCCGCACCAACCAACCATTTGCCCGACCCTAGGCCACAAACCCAACCTTTAAGGCCAACATTTTAACCATTTGGCCCGACCCAAGGCCGCACCCTACCCATCGGCCCGACCCAAGGCCTCACCCTAACCATTCGCCCGACCCAAGGCCCCCAACCTAAGAAACCATTTGGCCCGACCCAAGGCCTCAACCAACCATTTGCCCCGACCCAAGGCCTCACCCAACCATTCGCCCGACCCAAGGCCTCACCCCAACCATTCGGCCCGACCCAAGGCCTCACCCAACCATTCGGCCCGACCCAAGGCCTCACCGCCTACCCATTCACCCATCACTCCCACCCATCGCCCAAGGCCTCACCCAACAACTTGGCCCGACCGGCCGCACTCAACAATCAGCCCCGACCCAAGGCCGCACCCAACATCCCAACATCAACAACATACAATTTTATCCACCCATCATGTAGCTTTTTGTTCCTCGAGCTCACCTGTTCGTGTTTTAGCATGATTAGGGTCCTTGACTTGATCTCGTCGACCAACTTTGCCTAGACCTTAGACCGTGATGTTTATCTCAACCAAACCAACCATTTGTACCGCCGAACATGCCTAAACGCTCTGTACCTTACCCGTTATATACCCCGAGCTACTTCCTATGCCTTGATACCAGATTATATCACCCTTGTTTGGATAAACTATCGACCTTTGCCTATGAATTGTTGGTTTGCTCGTCAAATCATGTACCCTAGTCGCACTACTGCATTTCAACGTGCGTCTGCTTCCTTGGACCTACCCCACCATCTCACCATCATCTCTACACCATTTACCCTTTATCAACCCTATCCCTGATTTCACGCTTCTCTCAATCTGTGATAGATTTGAGGGGGATTACCTATACCCTTAACAGAGAAACCACTTCATATTATTGTCCGTGCAGCTTTACAAAACAAGCTACACGACAATAAGGGGCTAATGTAGACACCAAATTTGTGTCTTACGACCCCCTGTGACCCGCATCTCATTTCGCAACCTAACCTCATCACCTAAACCTTACACAATTATTTATTAATTACCTTATAATTAATAAATCCACATCACCTTACCTGCCACCTCATTTTGCCACCTCATCATGACCTAGTCCTAACCCTAAACTAACCTAATTAAGACCTATAACTTGGTCTACATCCACACCCATGACTAATGACCCCTTACTCGCACCCAAACCGACCTTGTAGTTACTTGACCAAGCCCGCAACTAATCCCCTGGGAGAAAAGGGGAAAGTGGGCTATTTTACTAAAAATAGCCCACTTTTTCCTAACCGATACCAGGTTCCTACTGACCGCCGCCGGTTACGTAACCGCCATCGGCCTCAGAATGGGCTCCCTAACCAAAACAAAGGGGGAAGGATTTTTGATCAAGAGGGATCATCAAGCAATCAAGAGAATCCGGATCTTTACTTGGCCGAGCAGAGACGAAGTGAAGAAACCAAGAGTTTCAGAGCAAAAGGAGACAAGCCCAAGATCGCAACTCGAATAACCAGAGCCCCGTGATACTCACCGATCATCGGGAGGGAGATATCTCATCTTCTAATTGTCGCCATCCTACCCGAAGTTCTCGCCTTTCATCAGTTCTGACTCGCATCTTCATCAATAACCAAGTAAGTTATATCTGCATGTCCTCTTTAATAACATTTCTTAGACTTTTGAATCACAGCCCTCATAAATCCATTCCTAGATCCACTACCCAAAGAACATTTACATCTAACTATCATTCATTTACCTCTCATCACCTCATTACCTAATATCACTCATATACTAGCCTTACAAACAACACAAATACCCTACAACAACACAACCACCCCACAACACAACCAACCTACAGATCCTAACCCTACCGATATCGGTTATCGCAGAACCGATCGGTTATCAGTGACTCAAAACCAGAAATCAGCCTTTCCCCTACCTGTTTCAACAAAGCAATTTAATTGATATTTTACGCCTTTTGGTGTTAATTCATATTAGCAGGGAAATCACCACCTTCAAAGGAAGTTTTATCCTTATACTGCTTTTAAAAGGAATGAAAGGATAGAAGCAACTCTATTCCTGTGAAAGCCGAAACATTTCGAAGCGAAACAACTTATTATAATTCTTTTCCTTTCTTTTCTCTTTTCATTCAATGGAGAATAATTTCCCGCAACTCCAATTATTTTATTAATTTGGAGAAAATGGACATGAAAGTCCTCCCTCCCCAAGATTGCTCATCCCCATGTGATCCTTGTAGTCTTCATATTTGTTCCTACACAAGAAACAAACTCCTTAGAAGAAACTTGAGTGTTTAACAACACTCCCTCTGGCCTTGCAATTGTCTTTTTGCTGGTGGGAGTTCCACAATCTTCATGCATCTGGTAGTTGTCCTGAACATGGCTGTAATCAAGCATTTCTCCTCCAAAAATCAGGATGTACAAGTCTGAAAATGATACACCATAACCTGATTTTATTTCTTTATTCAACTGAAATCTTCCTCTCTCGATATCCCATGAAGGAATGCACTCGAAAAAAACCAATTTACTGTTGCTCATTTCTGATTTTTGCACATTCGATCCTCTAATCATGGTATAACAATCATCAATCTAAAAACTCACTAAGGAAAGCAATCCCATGAGATAATGATCTCAAAATAATCAGATTATTATGACCTGATCTCGGACCCTTGTAGGCTTTAATTATTTGCCAATAATTTACTCCTTTTAAGTAATCAATTTAAAAAATGCAAGACAATAATGAAAATTGCACACGATTGATTACGGAGTTCGGCGATTGCCTACGCCTCCGAGTTCGTGATTGAACTGCTCCACTAGTCAAAACTTGTAAGTTACAATAGTACTTTCACAAGAAAACCTAATGGAATTTTACTTGCTTACCAAGATACACCGTTCTTCGACAGACAAGGGTGAAAAACAGCACTGACTTCCACCTTCCTTGCGTCTGATCTCCTTCGGTGTGATCGGCCTTCCGATGCAAACAATGCGAAGTAGCACTCCAGTCGACAATCCAGATTTGCAAGTAATTTACTATGGCGCTATGGGCCAAATAGGTAGTTTGAATAACTCCTAGCCACAAATATTTCATCTAATATTGCCTAAAATAATAGGCCAATAGATAATACTTGTCGACACATCCCATGAAATAAGCTTAACAAATAATAAGCTCGGATCGGTGTCTTCGTTGCACTGTGTGTAATGTGTGTGTCCATAATAAGCTTAACAAATAATAAGCTCGTGTTGTGTGTCCTTTACAATGAACGGGTTCCCTATTTATACAAAATTAGGGCCCAAAAATAATGCACTTGCATATTATCCATAGGCTAATATTAGCCTAATCCCGTAGCATAGTTGATGGGATTACATATATTCCTAAGGCTATTTTTAACCTTAGCCTTACCCGTGCATATTTAGGGGGATTTAATCCCATATGGAGCGGATGTATTTTTAAATGGGTTAAAATCCCATGTGGAGTGGCCATGTGGAGCGGCTAAGGAGAGGGAATATTGTTTAAGGCTTTAATTAAGCCTTTCCACGCATGAAGTGGTCAAAAGACCACGTTGGGCTTATAACCGCCCCCAACAACCGCTTCAATTTCCTTCTTCCATGTGGCAACTTCTACGCATGGGTCTAGCCCCTAACAACCGCTTCACCACCTTGCATGTGGTTAATGCATATGCATTTGATTTTGGCAGTTTATACTAATGTTTTAAAACATTAATATATATATGTGGCGTTTGAAAAGTGACCTTACCAAAATAATATTATTTCGACCCATACAATGTGGAATAGAAATAATCCTGTAGTCCACTTGTCGTCTCCCGATAGGCAAATCGAGCGAATTCGACGAGTGTTGGCAAGCCACGTGTCACAGTGCGATTCGGTCCAATATTGACCAGTTGACCAGAGTTGACTTTCCGTTGACCAAACTTTGACCGACAATATCTAGAGCTCCCGATGTCCGCTTTGTCGCGTTCTCACAGTCGTTGGAAAGCTCTTGAGATGATCTTCTACCTCACCGACACCATTTAGAGATGTTTAGGGAACTTTCAGAAATGATCCCCTGATCACACCTCCCATTTCTTAGAAAGCTTTTTGTCCCAAAAAGCTTCCATACCGTCCCGAACTGGAAAATCTGCCGCCTCCTAAGTGCTGCTAGTAGACCCTTTGGTCTTCTCCTCCAACCTTCTCACTTCGAAAACTCGTTCCGATCCTGGGACCTCGTGGGTTATGGGTCCACGATGCTTTATTCTGCGCCACTTTGATATCCGAAGAAAACCTCCATGCCTCCGCTTTATGGTGCTAAGTTTCTGAATGAAACCTCAACACTCCTTCTATGCGGTGCTAAGGTTCTTGATATCTTGACAACAAGGATCTTCTTTTACTCTATAACACGACCTCCGGCTCCGAGTTGATTCCGTAGAATCTGAACCGGTTTGAAGGAACTCCATGTTACGTAGAGCTTTGATTGATCCGATGTTAATGATGGACAATGCCTTGTCCCTTTACTGACTTCCACCTCCGATGCATGATGCTAAGCCTCTTTCAAGACCTCGAGCCTCCGATGCATGATGCTAAGTCTTCTACAGTAACTCAACGCCTCGATGCATGATGCTAAGCCTCTTTCAAGACCTCGAGCTTCCAATGCATGATGCTAAGTTTGTTGATCAGCTACCATCCATATGTGTGGTCGCAATGCCTTGACACCGAATGACGTTCCGAGCTAATCCTTTGAGAGCTCCTCTTGTTGACATACTAATATCGTGGTACCATTCTGCATTTGCGGCCGCAATGCCTCTGCTACACGTAATGAAGTTCCACCCAACGCCAAAGCCAATGGTGATTCAGCTACCATTCTCGCGTGCTTGCACTGATCCACAATGCCTCTACACAGAATGAAGTTTCGAGCTGATCTCTGCGAACTCTACTGTCTGCACAAATGGCGTATCAATCTCGAAGCTTTATATGAGTCAAATCAGTATCAAGTCATAGTGTACTCACATGCTGATTAGGAGATATGTTAGGAGCATTAATCAAATTTTCTAAGTAAGAAAATCCACTGAGTATTGTAAACCTTTCTCTCAGCATTTTCTCACAATATCTGATCTCCAAACTTAATACTGCATACGATCCATCAATCTAAATTATGCAATATATAATTGAAAAATTGTTGACTTACCCATTTTAAAGGACTTTCACTTTCAGGTATTACCTGGTCCTGGGTTGACTTGTCAACTGGTGGTGGAGTAGAAACTTCCTCTACCTTTGCAATAGGCCTCCATTCCATCTTTGGCTTGCCATTACTCTGATGGTGAGATGGATGCAGTTTCCAAAAATTTTCCACCCGATGCCCATTCCTCTGGCAATGAGCACAAAAATTCCTCTTAATCTCCTTCTTCTGGGATGAGGAACTCTTTTTGCCATTTCTCGACTCTGCATGACGAGATTGGTCTTTCTGATTTGCCTTGTTCTTGATGAACGGCATCAAATTCTTCATCAGTGTCCTTCTCTTCCAAAGATTCGCCACTTTGAATGATTATGCAATCCATAAAAAGTACATGGAAAAGAATTCCACATCTTCTGAAAATCATAACCATACTTCTTAAGCTGAAAAAGTGGATCAAAAGTTTTATTGTGCTTACGATTATGGTAAGAAACTGGAGGTGGAATCTCATTACCTCTTCACTGATTTATCTTACCACATCCTGCCTGTGACGACGAAGCACAACTTTCCTACTCAGAATCTTCTTGCAGGACTAGTGGGGTAATCACTTTGCTTTTGGAAGCTTGTCTCCCGTCAGCGTTCTTGGAGCATTCTCTAATTTCCATTCCCACACTAGGATAACCCAAACTCAAAACGAGGACGATCCTCGACTTTACATGTATTGGGTTAGCAATTCCTTGGCCATTTTTACCAAGGCCTCTTCCATCAAATCCCATTTTATCTAGTAACTTGGATCCAATGCCTCTAGTATGCTTTTCAAACAAACCAAAGACTTCATTACCTGAATCCAAAACCGAATGGGAGGAAGAAGAAGATTCCCGTGGTGAACAACTTACAGTGCAATCATCTACCATGGCCTCTGCATCTGAAGTTGAAGGTATTTCCTTCCTCTGATCACCACATTGCAACCTTGCCAAGAGCTCATCCTTGGTTTGTAATTCTGATTTTAAGCAAGCATTCTCCTCTTCCAAGGAGGAATACATTGATCGTAGGAGAGAATTCTCTTCCTGGATCTGGTGATTATAAGCTTCAATCTCTTCGAGCTTCGCCTGTGTAGACATCTTGCCCATAGTGCACTTGTACCCTGTTCACACAAATTGAACTAACTACACCAACTTGAAGCAATCACTCACATACTCGGTTTACCACTGATACCAAACATGATCCGAAAATAATCAGATTATTACGACCTGATCTCAGACCCTTGTAGGCTTTAATTATTTGCCGATAATTTACTCCTTTTAAGTAATCAATTTAAAATAATGCAAGACAATAATGACAATTGCACATAGATTGATTACGGAGTTCGGCAATTGCCTACGTCTCCGGGTTCGTGATCGAATCGTTCCACTAGTCAAAACTTGTAATTTACAATAGTACTTTAACAAGAAAACCTAATGGAATTTTACTTGCCTACCAAGATACACCAAACTTCGGATGACAAGGGTGAAAATAGCACTGACTTCCACCTTCCCGACGCAATCTCCTTGGCCGTGATCGGCCTTCCGATGCAAACAATGCGAAGCTAGCACTCAGTCGACAATCCAGATTTACAAGTAATTTCTCATGGGCGCTATGGGCCAACTAGGTAGTTTGAATAACTCCTAGCCACAAATATTTCATCTAATATTGCCTAAAATAATAGGCCAATAGACAATACTTGTCGACACATCCCGCAAATAAGCTTAACAAATAATAAGCTCTGGATCGGTGTCTCCGTTGCACTAAAGGTGTGTAATGTGTGTGTCTCACAAATGAAGCTTAAAAATAATAAGCTCGTGTTGTCTGTGTCTTTTACAAAGAACGGGTTCCCTATTTATACAAAATTAGGGCCCAAAAATAATGGATTAAACAATTATCCATAGGCTATTTTAGCCTAATCCCGTAGCATAGTTGATGGGATTACATATATTCCTAAGGCTATTTTTAACCTTAGCCTTACCCATGCATATTTAGGGGGATTTAATCCCATATGGAGCGGCTGTATTTTTAAATGGGTTAAAATCCCATGTGGAGCGGCTAAGGAGAGGGAACATTGTTTAAGGCTTTAATTAAGCCTTTCCACGCATGAAGTGGTCAAAGACCACGTTAGGCTTATAACCGCCCCCAATACAACCGCTTCAATTTCCTTCTTCCACGTGGCAGCTTCTACGCATGGGTCTAATGCCCCCTAACAACCGCTTCACCACCTTCCACGTGGTTAATGCATATGCATTTGACTTTGGCGGTTTATACTAATGTTTTAAAACATTAATATATATATGTGGCGTTTGAAAAGTGACCTTACCAAAATAATATTATTTCGACCCATACAATGTGGAATAGAAATAATCCTGTAGTCCACTTGTCGTCTCCCGATAGGAAAATCGAGCGAATTCGACGAGTGTTGGCAAGCCACGTGTCACAGTGCGATTCGGTCCAATATTGACCAGTTTGACTTTCCCGTTGACCGAACTTTGACCGAACATATCTAGAGCTCCCGATGTCCGTTTGTCGCGTTCTCATAGTCGTTGGAAAGCTCTCGAGATGATCTTCTACACTGACACCATTTAGAGATGTTTAGGGAACTTTCAGAAATGATCCCCTGATCAGATAAGAAGGGACTGAAATTTGATCTGCATAACTTGAAAAATTAGGAGCAGCAGACCCATGATTAAATTCAGCAGTTGTCTTGTCCTTAAATTCGAGAAAATCATACTCATAAATTTTGATTTCATCATTCTCCAAGTGGAACTCATACTCCATGTGACCTTTGAAAGCAAGTTCCTCTGACTTTTGGATCTCTAAATGCCCCCAAACTTTGTATGACTTTTTGTAGTGTAAACTAAATAGACTAAGCAAAAACCGTACCTTATTATGGGGTCATAGAACTGAAAATTAGAACCATCCTCCTCCACTCTGGTGACTATGTGAACAACTGCAAGTTTCCCATAATATCCTTCTGCCCACCCATATAGAGAATATACAAAATTTCCCTCAAACTTATGCCTCCTAGAACATATAATGCATGTATCTTCTAAATTCCACAAGTAAGCAGAAGGACTAAAATTCTTTTCTTCACGCTTGTTTTGTCTCATGAAGTGGCCCCGATGATTAGCCCATGAAGTATCTATTAGTGAAAATATACAACAACCCCTAAATGACCTTCGATCTCCAAATCAGAATCGGGTCATTTAGTGTGATTGCACAACATTGAGTTTTCTCCAAGGTGTGGGACCTTACAAGGTGAAGAAACTCTCCGATTGAAGTTTGTTTTTACTGTCTGCTGAGGCGTATGCAAGCAATTTTTTGCAGAGGTTCGATTCAAAATTCCTACTCTAACACTACCAAGGAGACAGGGTTAAAAGAAAACATGGAAATGGAAACAAAACTAAGCAAAAAGGATGGTGATACACTAAAGAAGTGTTGAACTTCTTGCTTTGCAAAGTAGACACACATCATAATAATAATGCAACACAAAGCATGCATAGATTGCTAAAATATAATGAAAGATCAAAGGACAATAATAAATGCATGATAGGATTCGAAAGTCAATCACGAACATACATTATCATTTCCAAGATTTGATACGATGAATTATAGTAACAAGAAGGAAAAAACATGCTGCATTCCATATGGGAGGTTTGAAACTCTTTGAATTCACCTGCTAAAGGGAAAATAAGAGTTGCAGAAGAGAAAGAAATGTTCAACCCCTACAAAATGAGCCAAATCTGGCTTTTATCGATCAAACAGAACGATGGAAAGTGAAAAAAACGTGGGAAAACTGATTAGACATCTCTAACCACCGAAAAGATTCATTAAAACATCAAGGCACCTCAAAAATAAATGTTTTGATGCATTCAACATGTTGAGAAGAAGCGGACACCATACTTAATCAATTTTGGTGGTTGGGGTTGGTTTTGCATTTTTTCCTCTACCAAAGATATTTCTTCAATTTTCTCTTTCCAACTTTCCCAAAACTCAAAATTGAAGCTTACATGGCATGAGGATTTCACCACTTTTTGCCAATGATACCAAAAAACACAAAACCCGAGCTCTGGTTCGAATGATATGGCCCTCTCAAGGTTTTAGTGCAAAACTGGTAAAATTATGGCAAATTTTGCATTAGTGGGGTCAAACTTTAAAATTTTCCATTTTTTAAATTTGGGAAAATTTTCCCAAAACCCCGCACCTCACCCCTTCGATGACATGTGGCGCTTTCCAATTGGTCCACGGGGACCTTAGCCAATTTTCCTCCATTTTCTCCTTCGCGGGCCTCAGGGCCAAAATTTTCCCTTGTGCCCTTTGGCCAAATGCCAAAAACTTGAAGCCCTCCCGCCAACTCCGCCAATCTTCCTTGACATGTGGCACCCTCTCATTGGTTTGTGGGCCTCCTTTGGAAATTTTCCCAAAAAATCTCCGTGAGCCATAACTCAAAAATACAAGGAGTTAGGATGAAATTTTTACCTTTAGAAGGTGGAAAAATTCTCTATTTGTTGAAGCCATCTCAAGGGAATTTTGAGTGCTTTTAAAGTTGCAAAAATTTGCATGCAACAAAAAGGAGGGAAGAATGAAGGTAAGTTAACCAAAACAAGCATGGGCTTGTTTTGGATAACAATTTTGGCTACTCGAGGGGTCATCTACCTGTTGGATAAAGTGACCATTTTTCTACTTAAAGCAATCCATCGGGCATGGGGTCATGAACTCAACCGCTTGTTACTCTCAATTCATTAGAATATCTCTAAGATGAAGATTGTGAGAGTAGAAAATTACTTTGACCTGAACATGATCTACAAAAGATGTATCCTTGGGGCAACAAAACCTGTGCAAAGCACTTAGGGAAATGTAAATCTAAGATAAAAAACAATGTGCATAAGAACTTGGAGGAATAAGAAAAATATAAGCTAATACGTACAAGGTGAGAAGTTTCCTTCTAGTAGCAATGCTTTAGATGGATTCCATTAATTGGAATTTGCAGAGTTCTCGCCATCCAATGTAGATAATTGGAAGGCATTGTTGTTTTTGCATTTTGTGACCATGTAGGGCCACTCCAAATGGCATAAAACTTTGAATGCATTCTTGGATTTTCTCGATCTGCATCCCATTTCAACACTAAATCTCCAACTTGGAAAGTTCTAGCCTTAGATTTCTTATCAAAGCTCCTCTTGATCAATGCTTGGTCTTTCTGCATTGTTTGGGTTCAAGGATGATCTCTTATTTCTTGAGTTCCATCAATTCTGCATATCTAACCTCCATGGGCTTATACTCCAACAATTCCAATTGCTTCATGATTTCCAATGTTGGAAACTCAAGTGATATAGACAAGACTACCTCTTTCCCATAAACAAGTCTGAATGGAGAGTTACTGTGGATCTCTTGGGAGTTATCCTATCAACCCATAGAGATGATTTGAGCTTAGTGTGCCAAGTCATCTGATTTTCATCAAGATTCCTCTTGATGATCCTTAATATATTCTTGTTTGTGGATTCATCTTGGCCATTACCTTGAGGGTAATAATTTGATGAAGTGCTCAAATAGATCCCATTTCTAACAACCCATTTAGTTACCTTTGATCCTATGAATGCCAATGCATTATCTAATATTATAGTGGTAGGTGTACAAAATCTTGTTTTTGTCCCTCATAGAAGTCTATAATGCTAGATTCATTTGCCTCTATTAACTTATTCAATTCTTTCTTCATGAGAGGCTCAATGTGTGATTGACCATGGGTCTCTATTTTTTCCTAATGGGCTTAGCACTTGGATCTAGTTCAATTGTGCGTTGAGATAGCTTGGGATTGAAACCTCTCAAGTCTTCATAGCTCCAAGTAAATACATCTAGGAACTCTTGGCAAAGTTGCATGAATTCATACCTTTCTTGTTTGGTTGCCACTTTACCAATTTGAAGTGATTTACCTTCTCCAACTGAGATGGGCTCTGAATCTTCTCCCTTGACCTAGATGTTTGCTTTCTCTTTCCTAAATTGATCATTAGGATTGAAGATAGACTCTAAAGTCACAAGTACTTTTGGCAGTTTGTTGGTTCTCAGCTATACCACTTGATCACCATACTGTTGTTCTAAATTTTCTTGATTTTTGGCTGAGAACTCAACTTCCTCTTGCAAGAAATTGATGATTTGTTGGTCACTCTCAAACACTTTCCAACTTGCATTATTTTCTGGCACTAATGGCCTCACAATCACATGGATGTTTGGTTGCATTTTATCTCTTTTGATACTCTCCACAACATCAAAAGTTGCTCCAACCGCAAGCCTATCGCAGCTTGTTCTCTTTCCTAGGGATGAAGTTGATGCTAAAGCCCTCAAAATCTTCAATGAGATCCCACACCCTATTCTTATAACTCTTGAGCAGATCATTCTTTGCATCATGTTGTCCTTTAACTTGATTAACAATCAGCTCACTATCACTAAAGAATTGTAACTTTTTGATGCCTCTCTTCTTCCTATACTAATGAAATCCATGTATCAAAGCTTCATATTCAGCAGTTGTTGTTAGAACATGCAAACTAAAATCTAAAAGCTGAATAATACTTAATTCCTTGGGGTGAAACAATCATATCTCCTCCTCCTACACCTTTTCTACTTCTTAATCCATCAAAGAACAACTCCATACCTCATTGTCATCTTTATGGTTTGGCTTGGTGATGGTAGGAAGAGGCTAATTTTCTTCATGCATGTAATATACTTCTAGTTTAGATTCCTCTATTTCCTCGTAGGGATCAAGAGAATGTACCTTGCTTGCCCATTCATCAAGAGTCAAATCTGAAATGCTTATAACTTTGGTATTAGCTTCATGTGTGCTTGGATAATCCTCTTGATCAAACGTTGAACAGTTGGCATTGATTGGGCTTGGAGTATGAGGTTCAATGTGAAAATTTGCAAAGGTTCGACCTAATTATGGCCTTGGCTCCATACCTTGTCCTAAACAACATGTGTGACCAATCAGTAGATAGGTAGCCTCTAATTCTAGCTATGAAATCCCTTGATAAACATATGGAAAAGAGTGGTGGCAAATCTATCACCGACACATCTTGCAAAATAGTGACATTGGGGCATGCATGCAAAGTAAGGCTCAAATCTTTAATTACCTCAAATATTGTTATTGTTGTCCCATCTAATTGCACCACCCCTGGATATGACTTCATATTGAAGGCCCAAATGATCAGCTATTTACTTGGGCATCACGAAACTACTTGCCCCAGAATCAATCATACAATTATGTACTAGTTTATCCCCAATGATCAATGAAACATAGAATGGAGGGGGATTCAAATTTTTACCTTGCTTTCCTCCATGATTTCCTTCAAGCCGAGTAGCATTTGTGAGTACCTTCTCTTGCATATGAGCTAGCTGATTTGAGGTTGACCAATTCTTCATGGCAGCTTGTAATAGATCCCTTTGTCTTGGGATGGATAGTGACTCCCACATAGATATGTTCACATTGGTATTATTCATTTGTTCAATGATGTTAAATGGGGATGAACCATCTCTTTGCTTCCCTTTATTCTGCACATTCTTTTCTTGTACATGGGCTACAACAACTAGCATTTGAGCTGGTCTAAAAGGTGGCTTGGGCTGTCCTTACACATTTGGAACTGCATTTTGCTTGCCAACACCTTATGGAGTGATGGAAGGTTGTGAATCACTTGGATCTAATGACTACCCTTCACCAATATTCCTCTTATTTGACCATGTGTTAGCTGCTACACTCTGAGAAGGTGTTTGATTCATACCACAAAAATCTTCAACCTTTTTCAATTCACAAGTGTAGTCTCATGTGAGTTGTATCTTGTTGAGATGTCCCTTGTTGCTGGTTTTTTCAAAACTCACTTCACTCTCTACACTATTTGTTTTCACCATCAAAGCTTGGTTCAAAGCACCATTAAAGCACATAGATTAGTTGTGAGGTTCATTGCATGGGAAACACTAATCATACTCTTGAGCTATATTATTTTCACCGGGTACTAAGGCTTTAGAGGTAGATGCAACATTGGGGTTATAGGGTTAAATGGTCTATTGGGAAGAGGCCTTACTTGATTTTCATTTGTAGTTTTAGGTTGGGTGGCCTATTAGGTTGATATGGTTGTCTATTAGACTGAGTTTGAGGCTGATAAGAGTGCCTAAAACTTTGAGCTTGCTACCTCTTGAGCGTAATCAGCTCATACCCAAATTTTACAATTGTTTCATAACTTCTTGAATCTCATTTGAGGCACTCGGAGGATGAAGTAGAAGTTTCATTTGAACTCGATTTCTGGGAGTGGGAATAGGAGCTAAAGTAGGTGTTTGACTAATATTTTGGCTTCCCAACTCTAGATATAAGGGCATAGGAGGCCTAGTTGCAAGTTTACCGATTGAATCAAACAATTTTAGCCCTAATGGTGATGTCAGTAAGTCATAGGTATAGTTAGCACCTCCCATGGATTGATCAACATAGAAATGTTAGAATTTAAAGCCTTGGGAAAGTATAAGAAAGCACCTTGAGCTATTGGCCTCAATGCCAATGGGATTCTATCCCATGTTCTTTGAAATCTGAAATTGAAGTTTGTTAGCTACTCATTGGGAGCTCTCTTGATAGTTGTCGGGCTGCTCCAATAGAGACAACTTGTCCCCTTTCTCTCCAAATTGGTTATGAAGGGATATGCACAAATGGTTCCACTTTGGATAGAGCCTACCTCAAGGCTCCTAATCCATTGCAAGGCTTTCCTTTGAATGAAGATGTCAGCCACTTGACAACAATTTCCATCTCAAAATATCATGGATTTCAAAAACATTAGTAATGTCCTTAACATGATCACCAAGAGTGGTCTGATTTTCTCTAGTAAAGTATGGGATGTTCTTCAATGCTGCAATTGAACTGGGTTTTGTGCATTGAGAGCAAGTGGGTAAGCCTTCCTGCCATAGTAAAGTTGACATAAGGATTGGGTTGTGCCATTATGGTTGGCCCGAGAACCCTTGTTAATTGGATGAAAGTTCTACCCGTGGAGGATTTGATAGAGTTATTTTTGTGGATATGGAGACCTTTGAATCCTTCTTCCTCTTCTTTTTCTCCGGGATAATTACGAGATAGTTAAACAATCCATCTTCTCTGGTCCTCGACCTTGTTTGGATCCTTCTCATGAATCTTCAAGCTTGGATTGTTAAAACCAGCTTGATTTTATCCTTTTGAGTTGTCGATGTGCAAATCAAGGCTCTTTCAAGAAAAAACTTACAACAACCGCACATAAACTTTGTTGTAATGAAGATGAAGACTCTCTAAAGTCCCACCGAAAGCCAAAACTGTTAGTGCAAATCTACAACACCCCTAAATGATCTCGCAGATCTACAGTCTAGAATTGGGTCATTTAGTGTGATTGCACAACATTGAGTTTTCTCCAAGGTGTGGACCTTACAAGGTGAGAAAACTATCCAGATTGAAGTTGGTTCTTAATCCTCTCTAGATGTATGTATGCAATTTTTGCAGAGTTCTCATTCAAAATTCCTACTCAAAAACTACCAAGGAGACAGGGTTAAGAGAAAACATGGAAATGGAAACAAAACTAAGAAAAAAACACGGTGATACACCAAAGGAGTGCTGAACTTATTGCTTTGACAAAGTAGACATAGATCATAATAATGCAACACAAAGCATGCACAGATTGCCAAAATATAATGAAAGATCCGAGGACAATAATCAACGCATGAGAGGATTGGAAAGTCAATCACAAAACATACATTATCATTTCAAAGATTTGATACGATGCATTACAGTAGCAAGAAGGCAAAAACATGTTGCATTCCATATGCAAGGTCTAAAATGCTCGAATTCACTTAAAGGGAAAGAAGAGCTTGCAAGAGAAAGAAACATTCAACCCTTACAAAATGAGCCAAATCGCTTTTATCAATCAAATAAAATGATGGAAAGTGAAAAAATGTGGGCAAATTGATTAGACATATCCAACCATCGACAAGATTCATTAAAAAAAGCAAGGCACCTCTACGTACTCAAAATTGTATGTACCGTTGATAGTCGAAATTGTATGTGCATTCCCCAATGATGATACAGTCTCCTCGCAAGGTGTTCGATCCGAAAAGCTCTCCAAGTATGCGTTAACATCCCACATGCCCCGCCTAGCCCCCGCATGATTTTTTTCCTCTTTTCCCTTTTTCTTGCCCTTTTTCTCTTTAGATGAAACCGCCGCCTGACAAGGCGGCGGTCTCAGAACCGCATAGAGCAGGCGCGGCGATCCTTTACGATTTTCCGAATGCTCTTTGACGTAACTCACGAAAAATCAACGTTTCACCAGCTTTTCTTGCCGACTTAAGCTTGCATTTATGTTTTTGGTCCCCTGGAATAGTGTTTTTCCTTTGTTTATTGTTTAGGAGTTCAGTTTGGTTTTGATCTTTGGGTGATTGAATTCCTATAAATGCATAGCTGGTGCTCAAGCAAATGGCCACCATTTCCTTGTTAGAATCTTCTCATTTTTAGTGGTTTGGTCTGTTAGTTTGCTTAGGATTGATAGTATAGTTCATTTCATGTTTGGTTAGCATTGTATTGCAGCTAGTAAGCCACATATCCATCTTGTGCAAGTGCTGTCATTACTTCGCCTCTCAGTTTTGCTCCAAAGTTTTCTTTTGAATTTCTTGTTGCAACAGGTTTAGTTTTCCTTTTGCTTAGAATGTTTAGTTTCTTTCAATACATGCTTAGTTAGCATTGTCCAGCTGTTGGTAAGCCACATATCCAGCTTGTGCAAACAGTGTTGTTGTTTTATCTAATCCATTAGAGTAGAATAGCTTAGGAAGCCATTAAAGTTGCAGGTTTTTCTCTTCAAACAGGATAGTTTCAGGTTCTGGACGCATTATGTTGCATGATTCGCAATAGATCCCGCTAGGAATTACATAAGCCAAGCTCTGTACTCTTGCGCTATCCCTCTCCTATTCCTGTTCTATTCAGTCTTTGCATTCTGAAGGTTGTCCCTTGTTCCAACACCTATTCCTGTTGATGCAAGCATTACACGCTTTTCTGGATCTACGTGAGCACAAAGAACGAAGAGATCATACTGAGGGGACAAGATCACACATACCATCGATTCGCCACTGTTCTGTGGAATCCAGGTTCTAGCTTTCAAAGTTCTAGTTAGAATCATATCAAATAGAGTAGTTAATCGCTTTATTTCAGTAAATTCTATTCTCGATATTGCCAGGGAAGCTGTGGGGATTGATAGTTTCTGAGAAACTATGATTCACTCCTCACTTCTGAGGTAGGATCGAGAATCTTGCAAATAGATTAGTTATTTCATTGTTTAGAATAGATATACAAATTACACAGACAAATAGCTACACTCGGCTATTTTGTTTGTTTTAAATTATTAGTTTAGTTGTCAATTCTAAATATTTTAAATAGCTGCTTTCTTAAATTCATATAAATCATCAAAAAATACAAAAAGAAGTCATATATGCTATAAATATGTTTCATATACTTAGAGTTCACTTTATTGCAGTTTGTCTATATTATTGCTTTCGTATGACAATTACGGGACCTAGGGAGCCCAGAGAATACATTTTCGAGCCAATCGTGCCTCAACCCAATCTCACAACAGCAATAACTGATATTGACCAGAATCTTAGAATCCAAGTCTTCCAAACAACAACAGACTTCCAACAGGTCAGATCTCAGTTAAGAGGATTAAACATAGAAGACGACCAGCACATACATTTTGGTCAAGTCAGCCAAACTACAGATTACCCTAGAAAAACATCCACATGACTGTAGAAGGGTTTGAAAGAGAACAAACATTCGGGTGTGATCCTTTAGTTCCACAACCAGACGCAGGAGACACCCTCATAGATATAGATACCAGCTTAAGAATCCAAGTCGCGAAAAGCCTGTGAGGTATTCTGAGAAGATTGCACAACTGTTGATTCTAAACATAGAAGCTGAGAAAGCATATGATTATTGGATACTAGGGATCAGGACTTGATTCTACGTATGACCATAGCTGGCCCACAACAAACACGAACCTACGGTTGTGACCCACAAATCCCGCAGCCCAACGAATCCATAAGAGAATTAGATATAGACACTGGCCTACGCACACTAGTATTTCAGTCCACTCCACTTCCACCTATTATCATCGAACAACTATCCTTGCTGGACACAACAGCTAACAAAGCTAGAGAATTCTAGACTAGGCCAGAGAACCGTCCATAGAGTTGACTATATTTACCATTCACCATATGACCCTATCCGGAGAAAGACACGAAACTATACCAGGTCATTTTCCACGTATTCCACAACCCATAGATCGAATCACGCCAGAGCTCGATATTGATTGGAGCCTTCGAGCAGTCATCCTTGCTGACCGATCTATCACACCAGTCCAGGTTAGAAGGGCCTTCTTTGCCTTAGATTCACAGATTCCATTAGTGCGTGTCGAAGACATTAGACTGCCTAACTAGTCTGTCCATATACCACGCATATTCCATCCCCACCGGCTGTCTCGGCACGACCTCGGGAGGTCGGGTACGTGGAAGAGTTACTTGTAGATTCCCACGCTCGCTTGTCACTTTTCCGGCGTACAAAATTGGTGAACCCGACGTGAAACAAACAACTGTTTTACCTTCTCGCTTTTCATCAGTATCACCTTCGTCCTTCCCATTATTCTCATGGGTATTCATATACCCCCGATATGTTAGGATTCGATGCATATGGCAGACCCCTCTTGGGTCTTGAGGCATACTACGCCCAACAGAATAGACAATCATCACCCTCACTCTCAATGTGGGCGACAACTATTCAACTAGTCAGTTGTCAACACAAACCCCAAGGACTAGATATAATTCATCTTTCCAAACTGAGGGGTTGGAACAACTCACTCAAACACAACAAACAGAGCCTTCAGGCTCAAATAATATGACGTTCACTGGAGAATCTGTTTCATCTCCTCAGGTACTACTTAGACCACACATTAGTAGACAATCAGACCCATACTTAGTTCTAGATGATGAATACTCAGCGCATTATTCCCGGAACGAACAACGCTCTCGGAATATGTATCCACCTGTAGGAGGTTTACAACCAAAACCCGAGGTCTCTTTTCAAGAAAATACCTCTATGCCACATATATAGAAAATACTCTCGGAGAAACTTGGCAAGACAACGATCAGTTCATAGCAGGATATCACATGCCTATACAAAATCATGATATACAACGAACGCCATCAAGGCAGAATATCGTGACTTCACCAAATGAAGTCATCTCGACTCTAATAGAAAAGGTTAGAGGGTTAGAGCTTGCTCAAGCAAGTCGAAACTCACAATTCATGCAAACAGGGAGTTCCAATCCTCCACACCATTCTAGCCAAGTAGATCTCCTCACAGGAGTAGGCACGTTAGGCATGACCCTCAGTATTCACAACAAATGCCAACTAGACCCACCATCTCTAGCACCATTCCTCCCGGTCTAGTGCAGAACAATCCATTCCTAGATAGTACCCCTTCGTACTTAAACATGTACTCCAAATCACCACAAGGGGATATGTTCTCCTCTCCCGGCATCTTTGCTCAAACACAGGGACTTCCCTATGTCCCTGTCAGTGCATACCAACAACCCATTCCATCGCCGCTCCCTCAACAGCACCATCAATGGTCGAAACATATGCGATAGGGACTTATTCAGAATATCTGAAGGAACCCTTAGACTTCACTATACGAAGTGTCATGCTTCCAAGACCCCTTCCCGATTTACCCAAGTACAAAGGCGAGGGAGATCCAAATGCGCATATCAAAGCTTACGCTACAGCCATACGTGAACTACTCCCATGGGATGGGGTTGTTGCTAAAATATTCCCCAAAACTTTGGAAGGCATCGCTCTCGATTGGTATTATAGAATACCTGAGGCTTCCATACATTCATTTAAACAACTTGTGTCTGAGTTCATCAAGGCCTTCGACATGAACAAACTGCTAAGGACAGGAATCAGGGAGTTCTTACACATCAAGCAAGAACATAACGAATCTGTCGCCCATTTCATCCAAAGGTGGCGCACAGTTCTTTATTCTTCAGCAAGTGCTCCAAACATGGATCAAATGGAACTATGTGATTTATTCCTTCATTCTCTCAACAGAGAGGTGAAAGAAGAAGTCCAGAAGTTCCCATTAAGAACTTACGATGAAGTACTTGAGAGCGCTCTTCGAATAGACCAAGCAGTGATAGATAGTGGTCGTAAGACATATGGAGCAAACGGGAGGTTAATCATCTCCAGCTCAGAACACTACAAGTTATCCCACTACCACAAATGTCAACCAAGGACCTAAAATCCTTAACAAAAATCGGGTGTAACAACGGATGGAGTAACCGACCAGCCCAAAAAAGTAAATATAGTCAACACTCCATCACAAACAAACAACCAACGAAACAACAACTTTACCCCGACAATCAATACAGTGGATTTTAACCATCCACAACAACAACAACAACAACGGCATAATCCCATACAAGGGCTAAGCTAAAACTCATTTGGTTATCAAAACCAAAGCTAAAACAACAAATGGAAATTTTAATCCTAATAGGCAACTACAGCTTGACCGTAATTTTAGGCCACAATATACACCAAACCAACCAAACAGAATTACAATCCCAATTCTTATTGTGGTTTCCACAAAATTTAGGGTCATGATACTAGAACGTATCGTGACTACAATAAATTCATGCAACGTTTACCACAAGAACAAAGATAGTTCTTCAAAGATTTGTTTTTGGCGTAACCCGTATCATCACCACCGAATACGCCGTAGGGCGCGCTTTCCCTCGAATGCTCCTCTCAAGATCTTTAATGATCCACTCCCAAATCATGATAAAGCAATAGGTTGAATCCAACCGGAACAAACAAAAGTGCAATGATAGGAAACAATGATCATGAAGCCTCGACTTCGCTAAATCCATTAGTTGCGCCACAACTAGGAAGTCAACCACGACCTAAAGTAGTCGGATTAGTAGAGTTAGACTCAGAATTACCCATTGAAGCTGTAACAAGAACACGAGAGTATTTCTCTCAAACAATTCCAAATTACCTTTCGGAAACAGATAACATCCAACAAAACATAACCAAACCTATGGGTGCTTATGATTTAATTAATGATCTAACAAAAACCTTTTCGCATATTTCATTCCTCGACTTGCTAAAAAAATCTCCTGCCCACAGGGCTACTCTTTTAGAAGCATTAGGTTTAGGCCATTTAATTAACATCACTCCACCACCTGAAACACAGGTAAATCATATAGACTTTGATGTTCATCCTCCGGGACAGGCAGATAGGGATGTCGAATTCATATTCGAAATAAGTAAAATGCCTACAGATGCTGAGATCGCACGCCGAGGCGATCCAGCCTTACACTTACAAGTATGGGTTTATAATAACTACGTAAAATGGGCAATGGTTGACGATGGGGCCGCAGTTAACATAGTCCCCTTCTCTTTCCTCCAAAAACTAGGATATGGGGAAACAAACTGTTCCACCACTCAAAATACATTAAGAGGCTATGATAGCCTTAAGCCACTTCGATTGGGACTATAATACTACCAGTCACCTTAGGACCCAAAACAATCCTCACTGAATTTTATATTATAGATCAGGAAACCAACTATAATATGATTCTCGGTCGTCCATGGATACACCGCATGAAGGCAATTCCTTCTACGCTATTTCAAGAAGTAAGGTTTTTACACCTAGGAAAGGTCTTCATCGCTAAAGGGGATCCTAAACCCTTTGATATACACTTAGAAAACCTCAAGAAAAAGAAAGGATTCCATACAGAGCATGAACTTCCCATGAATCAATTAAACAAGCCACCTCTAACAAAAGAGTTAGTCCCGGTCACCCCAAACATTCCAAAGGTTGAATTTGTTGACCCAAAAATATACGAGGTGGCAAAGACAAATAAAGATAAGTCAATTTCTGTGGAAACAGTCTCCACTAAAACCACAACAGGAATTATGAAACTCTTGGAGAATGATGAGCCAATCTTTCTCCCATTCGAACCACAGGGAATGGGTAGTCTTCTCAGTATAGCACCTCTTCCCTCCGATGACCTAAATCTAGATATAAACATGATAGAATTAACAAACGAAGAAGGGCAATTTAAAATTGAAACGATGCCTATCAAAACCATCTCTAGGCACTACCCTATTCTAAAGTCTAGCTTCGACCCATGTGTGTCTAAAGCTAAGTTTTCCCTATCCATGGGGCAAGACCTCATCATTAACACAATGCTCGCTATGAGAGAGAAGGTCGAGCAACATAGTCATGCTCACCCACATGCCATCTCTCAAAAACATGACAAAGAGGCATGCGAACACCTCTTTCAGAAAAATGTTTTTAATAATGGGACATATACACCTCTGGGCAAGGGTTGTAAGTTCAAACCCATAATGGTAGGCCCTCGTCAAGAGAATGAAAAATTTGAGGATAATGGTTCTCCATTGTGTACTTCTAGGGGTGAAGAATTCGATATTCATCAACTTTCTTCACCTTAGACATCATGACATATAGTTCCACCTACATTTTCATATGTACATGGTTATAGTTACATTACATATTCATTTAGATAGGTTCATTTTGTTCACTTGTTTCATAAATATTGTAGTCCAGAACTTACTCTTAAGTAATGCATACAAATTTATGAAGATATTGGCAAAATTATTCAAATCACATCTCTTCAAACATCATCAAGTATTTTCAAATCTTCTCATCAAGTTCGACAAACAAACATTAACTAAACCATACCAAGACTCTACATACTTGGCTTCGCTCTTTCTTTCTACTAGTTGAAGTTGTCCTTACTCTACGGCCCTGCTTTCTAGAAGCTTCTTGGTGTCACATCTATCCCTCTTAAAATCTCTTGGAACGAAAGGATATCCCAAAGTCATAGATCAAAAATGTCAAAATCAAATGCAATCAAAAGCACCAAGCAAACAAAATATTTTTATTTTACACACTTCTTTGCCCCATCAACCTTCGGTGATAAGCCCACATCTCCTACTGGTGATGTGAGGTTGGGAAAGGAAAGAAGTGCCCTTACTCGCCTGTATCTTGCCTTTGGTGACAAACCCATGCTTCTTACTAGTGGCATGAGGCAAGGTGTGGGGGGTCTAGTCACACAAACTAACAAATCTTGGTATGCTAAAAACACAAGTCAAATTCTGTTAAAAGAAGGCAAATATCCAAACATCCAAATTCCAAAGAGATCAAATCCTCAAAACCAGATTTTGTCAACCAGGTTGCCATTTATGAATCTAAGTCTAGATAAACTGAAAAGTAAGTGGCCTTCTAAGCTTGGTAGTAGTTCTGAGTAGGGTGGGTGTGTAGGTCCAAATTTGGTTCTTGTTCTTGTTTTGTCTGTCTCTCATCATTCCACTCAAATCAAACTCATACAACTTGTGCCCTTCCCAATTCTTGGTGTTGAGCCCTCACATCTTACTAGTTGTGTGGATTTGGGATTGGGGCAAGTTCATCTCTTTATCGCTATACATTCATCACGTTTTTGCCAACATGAGAAGAAATCACAGACATTGTCTAAAGAGGCCAAAAGTTCAAAACTACAACATGTTCGTCATCACATATCAGCATTACAAAAGCAAATAAAGTAAAAACATTCTATTTAACATTTGTTATCACTTGTCATCCATTGCATACATTCTGAAAAGCATGTGAAAATCGGTAGCATTTCGACACACGGGCATGTCAGGTATAGCCTCTAACTCCCCATTTTGGGACTCGCCATACTGGACCCAACATTTTATGCCTCTTCATGGCTAAAACGCTTCTCCGAGGGGGCAATATGTACGTACTCCAAAATTGTATGTACTGCATAAATGAAATTGTTACACAAGCCCCAATGATGATACAGGTCTCCTCGCAAGGTGTTCGGGATCCGAAAAGCTCTCCAAGTATGTGTTAACATCCCGCATACCCCGCTTAGCCCCCACGTGCTTTGTTTTCCCTTTTTCCCTCTTTTCTTGCCCCTTTTCTCTTTAGTAACGAAACCGCCGCCCTGATCGGGTGGTGAAATGGTTCAGAACCGCGCCCGAGTAGGGCGGCGGTCCTTTACGCATTTTCCAGAACGCTCTTTTGACGTAACTCACGTAAAAATCAACGTTTCACCAGCTTTTCTTGCCGACTTAAGCTTGCATTTATGTTTTTGGTCCCCTGGAATAGTGTTTTTCCTTTGTTTATTGTTTAGGAGTTCAGTTTGGTTTTGATCTTTGGGTGATTGAATTCCTATAAATGAATAGCTTGTGCTCAAGCAAATGGCCACCATTTCCTTGTTAGAATCTTCTCATTTTCAGTGGTTTGGTCTGTTAGTTTGCTTAGGATTGATAGTATAGTTCATTTCATGCTTGGTTAGCATTGTATTGGGTAGCAAATCAAGAAGCCACATACCCATCTTGTGCAAGTGTCATTACTTCAGCCTCTCAGCCGCTGCTCCAAAGTTTGCTTTTGAATTTCTTGTTGCAATAGGTTTAGTTTTCCTTTTGCTTAGAATGTTTAGTTTCTTTCAATACATGCTTAGTTAGCATTGTCCAACTGTTGGTAAGCCACATATCCAGCTTGTGCAAACAGTGTTGCTGTTTTATCTAATCCATTAGAGTAGAATAGCTTAGGAAGCCATTAAAGTTGCAGGTTTTTCTCTTCAAACAGGATAGTTTCAAGTTCTGGACGCATTATGTTGCATGATTCGCAATAGATCCCACTAGGAATTACATAAGCCAAGCTCTGTACTCTTGTGCTATCCCTCTCCTATCTGCGTTCTATTCTGTTTGCATTCTAAAGGTTGTCCCTTGTTCCAACACCTATTCCTGTTGATGCAAGCATTACACGCTTTTCTGGATCTACGTGAGCACAAAGAACGAAGAGATCATACTGAGGGGACAAGATCACACATACCATCGGATTCGCCACTGTTCTGCGGAATCCAGGTTCTAGCTTTCAAAGTTCTAGTTAGAATCATATCAAATAGAGTAGTTAATCGCTTTATTTCAGTAAATTCTATTCTCGATATTGCCAGGGAAGTTGTGGGGATTGATAGTTTCTGAGAAACTATGATTCACTCCTCACTTCTGAGGTAGGATCGAGAATCTTACAAATAGATTAGGAAAGTTATTTCATTGTTTAGAATAGATCTACAAATCGCACAAACAAATAACTACACTCGCTATTTTGTTTGTTTTAAATTATTAGTTTAGTTGTCAATTCTAAATATTTTAAATAGCTACTTTCTTAAATTCATATAAATCATCAGAAAATACAAAAAGAAGTCATATATGCTATAAATGCGTTTCATATACTTAGAGTTCACTTTATTGCAGTTTATCTATATTTTTGTTTTCGTATGACTATTACGGGACCTAGGGAGCCCAGAGAATACATTTTCGAGCCAATCGTGCCTCAACCCAATCTCACAACAGCAATAATTGATATTGACCAGAATCTTAGAATCCAGGTCTTCCAAACAACAGCAGACTTCCAACAGGTCAGATCTCAGTTAAGAGGATTAAACATAGAAGACGACCAGGCACATACATTTTGGTCAAGCTCACCAAACTACGATTACCCTAGAAAAACATCCACATGACCCTATAAGGGTTTGAAAGAGAACAAACATTCGGTGTGATCCTTTAGTTCCACAAATGCACGCAGAGACACCCTCATAGATATAGATACCAGCTTTAAGAATCCAGTGTCATGAGAAAGCCCGTGAGGTATTCAGAGAAGATTGCACAATCAATTGATTCTAAACATGAAGCCGAGAAAGCGTATGATTATTGGATACTAGGGATCAGGACTTGATTCTACATATGACCATAGCTGGCCCACAACAAACACGAACCTACGGTTGTGACCCACAAATCCCGCAACCCAACGAATCCATAAGAGAATTAGATATAGACACTGGCCTACGCACACTAGTATTTCAGTCCACTCCACTTCCACCTATTATCATTGAACAACTATCCTTACTGACACAACAGCTAACAAAGCTAGAGAATTCTGGACTAGGCCAGAGAACCGTCCATAGAGTTGACTATATTTACCATTCACCATATGACCCTATCCGGAGAAAGATACGAAACTATACCGGGTCATTTTCCACGTATTCCACAACCCATAGATCGAATCACGCCAGAGCTCGATATTGATTGGAGCCTTCGAGCGCTCATCCTCACACCGATCTATCACACCACCCAGTTAGAAGGGCCTTCATTGCCTTAGATTCGCAGATTCCATTAATGCGTGTCAAGACATTAGACCGCCTAACTAGTCCTGGCCCATATACCACGATATTCCATCCCCACCGGCCAGTGTCCCAAAACGACTCCTCGGAGGTCTGGGTACGTTAAAGAGTTACTTGTAGATTCCCACGCTCGCTGCTTCCGGCGTACGCACCCTCACATATCCAATTTTCAATGCATTTGGCCATGCCGGAGAAGAATCGATGACTTACTTATTCAATTTTAGTGGTTAGGGGTTGGTTCTACATTTTTTCCTATGCCAGAGACATTTCTTCAATTTTCTCTCTCCAACTTGCCCAAAACTCAAAATTGAAGCTTCCGTGGCATGTAGGAGGATTTCACCGAATTTCCACCGATACCAAAAACACAAAAATCGAGCTCTGGTTTGAAAGATATAGCCCTCTCAATGTTTTAGGGCAAAACTAGTAAAATTAGGGCAAATTTTGGGTTAGCGGGGTCAAACTTTAAAATTTTCCCTTTTTTAAATTTGGGAAAATTTTCCCAAAAATCCCGCACCTCTGCCTCCGATGAAACGTGACACTTTCCAATTGGTCCTCGTGACCTTAGCCAATTTTCCTCCAATTTCTCCTTCATGGGACCTACGGGCGAAAAATTTTCCTTCAATCTTTTGCCCAAAAAGGCTAAGTTCCAACAATTTTCCCGCGCCCCCACCACCAACTTCCAATTTTCCTTTGTCAAAGCCTACAGCCAAAATTTTCCTCGCACCCTTTGGCCAAACACCAAAAACTCAAGTCCTCCCGCCAACCCACCAATTTTCCTCGACATGGGCACCCTCTCATTGGCCGCGGGCCCGCCTAGGAAAATTTCCCAAAAATCTCCACCGAGCCATAACTCAAAAATACAAGTTAGATGAAATTTTTACCTTCTCGGAAAGGTGGAAAAATTATCTATCCGATGAAACCATCTCAGGGACTTTTGAGTGCTTTTAAAGTTGCAAAAATATGCCCGCAACAAAAGGAGGGAAGAATGAAGGTATGTTAACTAAAACAAGCATGGGCTTGTTTTGGATAACAATTGATATCATGATCAGCCCTCCAGATCTGACTCTTCACCCATGATTCGAGTATCAACTGACTTGGTTTTGGTAAGGAATAAGCCCAACCATCACCTGGTACCTTCCTTTACGGATTTCTCTACCAATCACATCTTTAGCAATCTTGTTCTCAACATACTCCACTGATATTGATGACTCCCAATCTTGCAATGAGATTTTGTGTAATGACCCTTGGTCCACGTGGCTTATCTTCTTGCTTTGATAATTGAGAGTGAACTCTCTCAATGAATGCCATCCTTGATCTTTAAACTCAGCCACATTAATCACCAAAAAATCAGCACATACCTTATTTGATCTTATGGAGATGTGGAGTTGAGAGCACCCTTTTGTATATTGCATAGAGAACCCATCCGCTATCCTCTCTGTAATTGTAAACTGTTTTGGTATGCTGAGAAGAAATGGATTGGAAATTTTCCAGGAGCTGCTCTTATCCTTCGAACATATAGGCCAAAATAAAGGAATTTTTCCCTGATATGTCTCCCAAAGTAACTGCTGAAGCAGTATATGGTGCAAGAAACTCTTCTCAACATGAATGACTAATGAAAGGAACTGATTTATTGTGTAACATGTCTGCTGTTCCAAATCAGCAGCATATAGGCTTGTATTGGCAAGCTTAATACACCATAAACCAACCCCTTGATTGCCCTCCATCATACTTTTCAAACTCAGCTGAGTTATTATGCCCGGATCAAAGGAGTAACATTCATTCCACACCAATTTTATGCACACATCCTTTATATTAAATGACTGATGAAATGGAAATGTGGAGCTTACCATGTACCCATGTAGATCACCTTCAATTAAAGAGTTGTAATTTGGTGCTCCTACCAAAATGCCATCATGTCCAATTTCACCCTCCTTGTTAGCCTCATCACAATCTGAAAATACTCTAATGCAAAAAATAACACCCTTTTCCTCTTCATCCCATGAAGTGTGATGTGCACAAAGGTATCTCATCATTAGTGACCAAAGTGGACTCACCATATATGAAACCTGAGTGTTTCTAATTATCCACTCATGGTGAAAAATTTGAATTAATATATAGGCCCAAACTGAAATATTTCCATGCCAAGGGCTGCTCAAAACTTCTGAGTTCAAATCAGCATGCAAGCAATATTTCAAAAACATCATACCTCCATGATTTTCCGCTTTCCGGGTGCTTACCTTCATTGATGCTTGCTTGTCAATTCCCCCATGTCTTGGTGCTTTCATAATGCTGATATCTCCCTCAATTGTCCTTCTTTTGTTGCTGCTAGGATCAGTCCAGCCTCTTCATGTTGCTCTTTATGGGGAGTTTTCTCCCATTTCCATGGCTCACAAGTTTTATTTTCAATACTACTCCAAATCATTCTTTCCAACATAAGAGTATTAAGAGAATGGCCAACCAAATTGAAAGAGGGAGTGGTTACCTTAGCTTTCAAACCATGGATTTTGGAGGGATGGTTATCCTTTGTCACTTCTATCATAGCTCCTGTACTTGTATTGTTGTATGCATGGATAGGATGTGGGTACTCCTTACCATTCAATGTGCTCCGTAATCTGCCCATATTTGAATCGAACTGATGATGGTGATCAGCTCTTTGTGAAGACAAGCTAGGGAGCAACACATCTGAATTGTATTCGATCCTCGGGCCTTCAACAAAGCTTTCATCCACATCTTCTTCCTTCGCACCTTGTTCACAAGTGCTTGGGATGTCTTGGTGGTCCTTCCTCGAGCTTAATTCTTCATCTTCGGGCTCTTTTTTGCCTGCTGCTACAAGTGGACCAACGGACTACCTTATATGGGTTTCTTCCATTACTGCTTCTTGTTCTCCAATCTTTCTTTCATCACTAACGCTGATGTTATTTATCTTTTGAGGGAGGTCTTTATGACCATGCACACCTAGAATACCAAATTCCCATCTTATGAAATCTGGAAATGGCATGGCATTACAGGATGTCTACTGGTAGAGCTTGGTAATTTTTGAAGAGATCTTCCACCTCTGTGATTATCGAAACCCCAACCTTTTGAGAATCCATGCTCGATACCACTGTAATGTCCCTTTTTGAGATATTTAAATAAATTCCAGAATTCTGATTTTAATTTGCAGCAGACTGGAAATTTATTACAGCGAATAAAATTATGGAAATAAGTGCCAAAATCTTCAACAAGTATCCAAAAAACCCTTAGCAACAATTATTAAACAATTTTGAACTGAATTCAAGCCAAATCGAATTGATTTAGGTAGAAATGAACTGTTGTAAATAATTGTGCAATCTGGGACATCACAACAATCATATAATGGTTCAATTTGCATGAAACAGTGCCTCGATTTGCGTGAAAAGATAGATTCAGCCTTAAAAATGTATGGCGACTTGATATAGTGAATTGATTTGATATTTACTGCACTTAACAAATTATATTTCAATCACATGCAAGTCGAATAGGTAGAAATAATTGCACTAAATCTGAATATGCTCAAAAAGATCTTTAATTCAATGATAATCTGCAAATATAAATGTTTAAAGTCAATTAGAGAGGGTTTTTGTCCTTCCAATGGACCTCATATGGGGTTTTCATCCCACATGGAGAAATAATGAGAGATCTCTCTCAAAATCTAAATAAAATATAATAATACATTTAATATTCAAAATTAAAAGTTAAATTATTAAAATTTATAAAAATGAATAAAATAAAATCCTATTTAAATAATAAAATTAATTGAAATTAATAAAAAAATTAAAATATTAAATTTACAATTAAAATTAATAAAAAATTATAATTAATTAAAATTTATATAAATTCATAATAAAACTCAAGATTCTTCTTCCTCAAATATAGTGGGGCATGTATTGCATTTATTTCAGCACCTAATGATGGGTATGTCATGGATGATCAAGATACTGTACCACAAAAATAAATTTTCGCCCCATTTTCCCTTATTTTGGAGGGACACATCCCTAATAAGACATCTATTAAAACAAGTCACAAGTTTGTTTTATCCACTCTTATGTTATAAGAAAATAAGGAATCAAGGAATGGATGGTGGTGGATAAGAAAAATTTGAAAGGACATGCTAAATCTAAACCCTATGATCACTCTTAGGACAAGGTATGAGTCTTGTCTTGTTGTTTTGCTCTTAATGTAGCTAAATTATGAACAAACCAAATATACCTCTTATTTAATGAATCAAATAATATGAACTCCAAATATTTTGAAAATAAATCTCCTTATTTGTCATCAAATAATGAATTACAATGTTTCCTAAATAGAGAAAACAACTCCCAACTCAAGTGGAATTTTAATGCCACAGGTCCAAACTCTAGCTAACTCAACGACTAAATCTACTAGCTATAACACCTTTGGTGTTGGCCTATTAATTAAAAATTACTAATTTTAAAAATTGAAAAATAAAATTACTACAATTATTATTGCATATTCTTAAAAGTTCGCATGCATTATTCCTAAAAATATATCATAAAATATGCCACGCATCTTCTTACATCCCTAAATTAGAGGAATTTCCAACTTTCTAACTCATAATGCAACTAATTAGACTAAAATTAACTAATGCTCAAAAATAGGAAAAAATCAAACTATAACTTAAATCCTAATTTTCAAAATCAAGATGATAAAATTATTTAGGGCCCGAAAAAATAATAATAATTATTTATTAAAATCAAAAATTATTTTATTTTTACAACTAGTAGATTAATATTAAAATTTATATAAAAATAATAAAAAATAATAAAAACAAGATTCTTCTTCCCAAGGTATTGTTTCAATGGATTGTGTCTCATCAAAACACATGGTTTAAAAAAAGGACTCAAACGAACACCCAAAGCTCAAGGTTGTGGATGACCTTAAATCAAGTTCCTCACCTCAATTCTTATGGTCACATCACGCTTATATTGTTTATTTAGGCGAGGCCTACTATTTCTAGTTTGTTTTTCTCCGAGCTTTGGATGCTTGGCTGGTCAGGGTTAGCTTCAGGCCTCCTCTGCTTTCTATTGGGTAGTTAGGTTGCCTTTGCTTGGTGCTATCTTGTTTATCTTGATTTTTGACCCTCTGTCATTTGGTCTTTATCATCATTGTCATTATCCTCATCTTCATCGTCATCATGACCATCATCATCATTAACCAAAATGACCATGAAAATGATGACGATGAAAATGAAGATGACATTGATGATGATGAGGACAATGAGGATGATGAAAAAATATTGATCATCATGGTCATGGTCATCATTAATAACAACACTCATACATAAATTCTTAAACCATAGGACTTAAGTATTGGACACTTGACCCCAAATCCTAAGCTCAAAATCTAAACGATATAAACAAATTATGGATGCTAATGTTGAATACTAGAACTGAAATGGTAAACATGAATAAATCCAAAATATTAAACCATGACTTCTAAATACAAAACTTAAACATTATACATTTAGTCCTCAAAGCATGAACGATAAATGTAAACATGACATTAGTGTTTTAAACACTAATTTATCTCATTGAATAACAATGTAAACATTTATATGACATCAGTAAACTATATATCGTAAACAATAATAACAAAACCCTGCACACTATATCGTAAACTATAAAGACTCAACATAAACTCTCAACATTAAACAAATAACACAAACCTCGTTATGCACATAACAAAATAAATTAAATGTAAATGATAACACAATGCTTCAAATGATCATAATGTCATGTTTACAAATTTACATTGGTGATATGTTTTTATGATATGAATTCATATTAAAGATTTTGTTAATGGTCATCGGGGTTTAATTTGGCTATCAACCATGAACACTTATGTGGCATCATGGAAATGAGATCTTAGCATCGAACACATAACTATATGTGCATGATGAGGGACAAGTGCTAAGGATAAAGGAACTAACTTGAATAATCATTCAACATGCTAAGTGCTCATGTGATCCCCTCGAACATAAGTTGTCACTTTGAATAACATAAATGCTCATTCAAAATCATGAATTGTAACCATAAATAACAAATAGATAATGTTATACACAATGAGAACACCATGAAATAAATACAACACCTTAAACACTTGTTGACCATGTGAAGCACTTGTGTGACACCTTAATCACTAACATGACAATTTGAATAGAAACAATGTTCATGAACCATGAAACCTAAATACTAAACATCAAATCAAGAACCATGGAAATATACATAATCCTTGTGATTGGAAGGATGATGGTGATAATGAAAATATTTCTTGTTAATGAAATACTCATAATGTTTAACCCTACATGTTGAGGAGTGAATTCTAAAGAGGAAATGTTATCCAATAAAGATGAATTGTAAACACTAAATATAGACATTAATGCAACACCTTAATCACCACGACCACCATCATCATCAATATCAATGGTTGTGCTCATGTTCATGCATTTCTCATTAGAAGTGTTTTCATCATGTATAGAGATATGTGTTTGGTGTTAATATATGCCTAAGAACCAAATTAAACCTTGACAATCGTAAACAAAATGTTTAATTTACAAAGTAATATCGTAAACAGAGATCACCAATGTAACTTTGTAAACACAACACTAATATCATTGGAAGCACCGTGTTATCATTTATGTTTATTTTACTTGGTATGCAGGTTCTAAGGTTTATGTTAAGTGTTTAATGATGAGATTTTATGTTCATTCTTTATGGTTTATGATATAGTGGGCAAGGGGTTTTATTCCTATGATTTATATATATATATATATATATATATATATGTCATATAAAATTTTACATTGTTATTAAATGAGAGAAATTAGTTTTAAAACCTTCATGTCATGTTTACATTTACGATACATAGTTTACGATATCATATAAATGTTTACAATTTTATTCAATTTAATAAATTGGTCTCTAAAGTGTTTAAAACATAACATGTTATGTTTACATTTAGGATTTGTGGTAAGGATTTAATATATGGTGTTTATATTTTCTATTTAGGATTTATGGAAATAAGTATGATTGTAGACTACAATTTTGATTTTCGTCATTGGACTTGATGCAAACTTGCTTGAGAGTCGTGCTTTCATGAAATTTATGTATAGCTATGGACAATGGTCACTAAATTTCACCTTTTTATTATTGGAAAATAGTTTTTGAAAGGGATTAGACCCTCGTACAATAGGAATCAAAATTCAGATTTTACAGATTCAACATTTCAAAAAGAGATCGAAATCTAGATTAAATGGATCAGCCCAACAGTAGAAAGCATTCTTCTGAGATCAAATCCTAAAACCAACATCCCTACGGCTAGAAACAAGTAGTAGACAATGACTACACAATAAGAATAGTTACTCAACAACAACAGAACATTCCTATATCCCGGATGTAGCGATGAGAGCATCCAATAGTTTAGGGCTCATGCCTTGTTTGAAGGCAATGGAAGGTTTAGATTTAGTGTAGACTTTTTTTTTCCTATCCACTACCTTCCATTCCTCATTTTCATCTTCCACTGAGATTATAAGAAAAAATTCAATTGACTTGATAGGGATGTGACCCTCAAAGAAGGGTGTCAAATTACAATCTATCCCTGAATCAACACCTTGAAAAGAGTGATTTTGAGCCATCTCTTCCATGATGGGTGATTCAGTTTGCAGGGGTTCCACAATCAGTTCTGAATGGGGTCTAATTTTCAAATGATCTAGTAGATAATCCTTCCACCAAGCAGGATTTTCCTTATGTTTGGAATGTTCACATTCATCTGAAAGATGTCCCATTTGGAAGCATCTTCGGCATCTGAAAGCTAATCCCTCATATTCTATCCTCTGCACCCACTTCCTATCACCTATTTGTAGGTGAATTTCTGTGGGAGGGCTTGGGAGGTGTCAATATCTACCAAAATTCTAGCATAAGTTGTATGTGTTTGATGGGAGGTTTTATCATCAAATTTCATAGAAGATCCTAGGGTATCTCCTATGGCAATGAGGCAAGATCTATTCTAGAGCTGTAATGGAAGTCTTGGAAAATGGATCCAGATAGGGAAGGTATCAAAGGAGTCTTTTAGGGGGTCAAAGATGGATACCATGGCTTGAGTCCATGTTCTCCCCAAACCTAATATTGATTAAGGATTAAATCCATGTCTTCAGGGTTTCAAAAACATCAATAAAATATGCTTTAGCACATTGGTAGAGTTCAATCTTACCTATAATTGTTTCCCTCCATCTTTGTGTAATCCAATCATGTAGCTGAGAGAGCTTGGGCCAAAACTTATGAAACATTTAAATGAGACCAAGATGGGATAGGTTTTCTTCTTCCTTTAGGACCTTCTGCAGTAGATCCTCTTCTATCTTCAAAGACATGAGTCTTATGTGATGGTGTGTAAAGGATTGTCAAAATTTTGTGCATTCTTCTTCTATTTTGAGACCACGGCAATGTAGGATTTATCTCCGCTACCCAGTTTCCCCTGATTGAAATGCCTAGATCTAGAAGTCCCTCCTTTAGATTTTCATTACCAGATCCAAAGTTTTTCCCAATCTGGGTGTTAGTGCTCAGATTCCCCTGATTGGGATGTCCTAATCTAGAAGCATCGCCCAAATCTAATGACACAATGGCAACCTTTGCAAGAGGGGAATGGGAATTTTGGAGCCTCCATTCTCAGGATTGGGGTTCCTATTATCCTTACCACCATTTTTACTAGTGGAACCACCTCCACTTTTCCCTTGTTTCTCCTTAAAAGTAAGCCCAATCTATGAAAAATATTCATCGATAGATTGTTATATATTGTTTTTTTTTGTTCTGCTGTCAAAGAGCCCATTACAGGAGTTTTTAGGGCTCTATTTTGTGAGATTCCACATAGCATTTCATGAGATATCTCCTATAGATTTGTCATCTCCTTCTCACAAGATGAGACTCTACCTCCATTGATGTTTAAAATAGAATGTGTGTAGCCCTGGATTGAATATTTCCCACCACCCTTATCAAAACTCTCCGACCACCATCACCAATCAAAAACAATTTTCTACTAGGTTCTCTTGACACTTAGGGATCATGCGAATTATCCATCGTGGAATCGCTAAATTTCATCTTTGACTACGGTGATACACACTTAAATTTAGTGACCATTTTCCATAGCTAGTACCATAGCATTAGTAGAGGGAGGGATCTCAAATTTATATTCACCTGGGCCATCGGACACAAAGGTTTCTTAAAAATAAGATTTTCCTATATCTATAAGAGTAAAGTTAAGTTGTCCTAATGCTTCATCAGTGATTTTGATAGCGTTAACTTCATCATCAGAGTCTCAAAATCATTTGTGTGGGCATCGTCATGTTGTATTGATTTTTGAGTATATTATTAGGAGTTACAATAGGGAAGGAATTAAAGGTTCCTCAATAGATAAATAATAAGTGGTAACTGGAGTGGGTATGGTGGGTGAGATGATTGTCGTAGTATGAGTAGAAACATCCAGTATGCGTAGTAGCAGAAGAAGGTAGCGAAGCACTAGACTAACCAATTTCATATGTGTCGAGACTACTATATGGGATACATTGTGGAGGTGGGATAGGTATAGCAGTAATAGGTTCTATGTGAAAATATTTGAATGGTTCTAGATCTACATGTGATAATATGTTCATAGCCATCATGTAAAAATTTGACACATTGGTGAATAGTAGATGGAACTGCTTGCATTGCATGAATCCAAGGTCTACCTAACAAGAGATTGAATTGAAATGAGGCATCTATAACATAGAAATCAGTTAGAATAGTCTTAGGCCCAAATCTAATGTGGAATGAAATAGTTCCTAAGCATGTATGAGTGGTGGAGTCATAACCTCAAGGATAGTAAAATTTCTAGAAATGAGAGTATCACTAATACCTAGTCATTGTAAAAGAGAATAAGAACATAATTCTATGGCTGATCCATTATTAATAAGTACTCATTTAATACAAGTGGTGTTAACAATGACAATAATGAGAAAAGGTGCACATGATTGCTTTTATAAAATGGTGAAAAATATTCATCAGTGAAAGATATGGCATGTGGAAAATTGCGAAGAGACTGTATGAAATGTGAAAAGGCCACTGTAGATTTATCACTTCCTATATGAATAACATGAAGGGTCCTTCTAGCGTGTTACAACAGTTTGGTGCATTATGTAACAAGTCATAAAGAGAAATATTAGCAGGTGTATTTTTAAGTTTCTCAATAATGTCATAGCCCTTAGAAGTAGTAGGAGGAGGTTCCGAAGTAATGGGTGGAGGGATAGAAGTGGGTGGAGCCATAGGTGGATTAAGACAAGTATGATGAGTAGTAACTACATTAATATATGGATCAGCCCTAGGTGTAATAAAGCGGGAGGATGCGAGTACGTACACACATAAAATCATCAGCAATAGTCACTATACCAAAAACCTTAATAGGTGCAAAATTAGGATAAGATGATTGAGTCATGAATTGATAAGGTGAAGACATGATCAAAAGAAAGGGTTGATATGTCGGGTTCACCAAAATGATTAAATAAAATGTGGTATAATGGTAGTTAATATAAACCAAGAGCAATAGTAAATAAAAGGAGTAAATAAATATAGAAAGTTACCTAAGCAACTAGGCTAATGAAAATAGAAACCATAATGTGAAAGAAGAGTAAGGAAATGAATTAGCTTATCCAGAGGCTGATCTGGATTGTGTCGTAAAATAAACTAAATATTCTAGAAGCAGAAACGAACATGGATAGGTCCCAAAAAGGACACATCTGAGATGTTTGGTTGGACTAGAGCACTTGGGAGAGGATCGGGGTGTCTGTAGAAGCTCTAGTTCCGAGTTCCAGTGCCCCCGGTCTATGTAGGATGTCTAAAAACCAAACTTGTAGAGTTTCTAGATTATCGAATCCTTCGCCACCTATCACACGTCTTCAAACTACGCTAGATGTCGCTAATAATCAATGATGAAGGGAAGACCTACAAAACCCCAAAACAAGCATCAAACCCTAAAATTTAAAAATGCAAATGAATGATTCGATTGTCCTCATTACCACAATGGTGGAGTTAGTATCTCGAGTGCTTCACTACATCTTAGACCGATGCATTTCTATATGCTTGTGTGTGAAATCATGCCCTAGGTAGTCTTGTGTCAATCATGCTTTGTGAAGTAGCGAGCTATAACTACATGTAGAAAATGTAATAAATTATGGATGGAATAGAATAGACTTCCCTCTTATGCTTGTGTGATGCAGATGAACTAGCCTTGTGCCTTGCGTAGAGCTATATGGATGCAAATGGATCCTTTGATGGATACAACCTCGGGTGATGATAGTAAGGATTAGTGCTTGGTCACTCATTATGATCTCATAACTTTATATTTATATGCTTTTCATGTTCTAATTTCGTCATTAACCCCAAAAAGGCTGACCACAAGAAATATGAAATGTTCAAATGGCTAGAAAGTGCCCAAAAAGAGGTGGGAAAATGGGAAAAGGATCAGGGTGCTCCGATTGGTACCAAGGCACTTGTGGGCACCCCTATATAAGCATGTAGGCCCTAGTCAAGGCTAAAATGATGAAACATGACAAAAATAGACTTGGTAAGTATGTGTTGAAGGTTGGCAATAATAACAGAAAGAAAAGTAAAATGGATAAAAAAATGGATGTTAATTAGTACTTTCTTCACTCAAAAACCATATGAATAGTAGTATGAGATCGAAACTAAATAATTTCTAAAGTGCATGATTTTTTATCTACACCTAGGTAGCTTGGAGCCAAGGAAGACCTACGACCATGTCACAACCTTGTATTTCATATCTAATGAGGAATGATGTAAGTATGGTAAAGGACCCAACAGTGATGGGAAGGATGACACATCCATAAGAATTAGGGACTGTACATTTGATTTGGGAATTTGGAAATTTAATAGCTAATAGGAGTGCCATAGAGCATGGATTAGAAAAGGCTTGGGGATGAACCATAGTATTGTTGAATATATGAGTACCAATGGAAGCAGTAATATGTAGCGAATCAAAGGAAAATTTAACATGATAATCATGATCCGAGAAGGTGATAATTGGTGGTGGCATGTCAATAGTAGCAATGAGGAAATCAAGTGGCTCTAATGGAGGAGGTACATCATGATATGTATGGTTAGCAAAGGAATCAATAGCTAGTTTGTCATGTTTTGGTAATGGGTCATTGAATATTTTAAGCTTTTGATTATCATTGACCGGTTTGAAAGTAGATGGATCTGGGAGTTCGATTGTGTTATTATCAATAAGATATTGAATGATATGTCTGAGCTTAAAAAAATGATCAGTAGAGTGGCCATTGCATTGGTGGTAATCATAGTGTGAATTTTCATCATAGTTATGGCCACATGGGTGAAAAATATCTAGATATAGCGGTGGAGGGAGAGTAATCATTGCTTTCAGTGAGTTGCGATAATAGGAACCGAGGTGCGCAAGGTAGCTTAGTAAAGGTGCTCCTTATGGGTTGTAATTGAATCCTGGTAGGCGGAGAAACAACATTGATAGTAGCTTGAGCATCGGTAGGATTAGTAGATGGTTTGAATGTGGATTTAGCTTGAAAGTTGTTGGAAGATGAGGAAGAAGTATCTTAATACTTCAATTTTCCCATAGATAGTAGTTTTATTTCATGTAATTCAAGAGTGTGTGGCATAATTAATCAAAGGAAGGAGAGGTCTCAAAAATGACACTCTCTTGGAGCAGAGGTAAAATACTTTGAATGAATAGATCTTGCAATTCTAAATCAGCAAGGGCATTGGTCATTTTGGCAAGGTTGTTTTTATAGTGCTAGACATAGTCTGCAATATATTCATTGGATCCTTGTTTTATTTTATCAAATTGTGCATATGATATCTTAGTGTTGATATTTATAGAAAATGAGAAAGGAATACATCGGATAAATTTGTAAGAGATGTTACTGAATGGATAGGTAGATCATAGAACTAATGCATAGCATAGTCTGTAATCTTTGAGGAAAAATTTATCCAACAGTGTAAGGTCATCAACATAGTCGAGACATACAACATGGAAGGATCGAAGGTGCTCCTAAGGGTCATCATGGCCATTAAAGATAGGGAACTTACGTGCAATGAATTTGGGAGGATGTGGATAAGAGGAGATAGGTGGTGTAAAAGGGATATGAAGGAGGAGTGAGGAGTCTAGAGATGGAGACAAGGATGAAGAGGATTTTGGTAATTAGTGAATTTGGGTTTTCAAATCATGGTATAATGAAGCTAGGTCTTGGGTGCTTGAAGAGGAGATAGGTTGTGTATGGGAGGCATTGGGAGGGAGAAGAGGAGCGATGGTATTAGCAATAGAAATATGAATGGTAGAAGGTGGGTAGATGCCATGGTGGCCAATGAGGAACCCATGAGATGGAGAGTGGTAGCATCTCTAGATCTTTTAACAATGAGTAAAGCATTGAGGATATGCAGAATATGTGTGGGGTGGTCATGTAAAGTAGAACGGAAATTAATAAGGTTGTCAAGTTGCTCTTGATCAACATTGGTGTCCTCATCGTATATGTGTTCACTATCATATGTTTCAATGTTTTCAACAGGAATGTTGATTAAATTAATCAGGGGATTATCAGAGACAACTATTTATTTAAAGAGTTTACAGGTAAATAAATGAATATCATTTTTATCAAGAGGAACGAAATGACCATATGGGTAATGGGCACAAAAATAAGGCCTTGAAGCAAGGTAGGATTAGAGCATATGGGCTCACCAGATGATTTATTCTAAATTGAATCAAACCTTAATTTCAGAGTAACTACTTTAACAAATGATATTATGATAATTATGTAAAGTATGAATAAGCAAAAAACATTTAACAATTTATAAAACCCTACGAAAATGAGAGATGGAAGATGACTTAGTTGATTCTGTGTGATCTAGACTCAAGAACTACTAGAACAAATTGGAAATAGCTATTTTCAAGGCTCATTAAGGGTTCTGGAACTTAGAACTGTGCTTCGGACGAAGCACTATAGAGAGGATAGGAGTGCCCCGGACACTAGTGAATAGAATGGGCATTTGTGTTTGCTTAGATGCTAATATTCTATATTTTTTTGGGTTGGAGGAGTTTCGATGTTGATCTCTCTTTCTTTGCTTTGGTTTCTCTATAATGTCTTTGGTCATACTTGTAACCTATAAAATAGATATCTACTGCACATATCCACAAACTACATCAAACCTAATAAGAATATGTAAAATGGGAGTCGATTGACCCCAAAATTTGAACTTACGATCGAGCGATGCACTACATCTCGACTCCATGTAGTTTGGTCACTCCATTTGATCATCCCGTAGGGTGGTGGGACCATTAAGAACCACATCATGTTTGTGCTTAGCCCTCTTACTAGAAAGTCGTTTCCTATTCTCAAAGACACCGTGTGGTTCTTAATCTCACTTTAAACCATGGAAATCTTAACTACTACATATATTTATATGACACGAACAATACCATCGAAATAAATAATCCCTTTGAATTTCAGGAATATTTTAGTGCTAGTTCAAAATCCAAAACTCTTGAATGCATATATGATGTCACAAATATTAAAAGTCAAATAGTTAAAAGTTGTGTACGTCATTGAACTTGGATGTTCTGATTTTTTCCAAAATTACTTTAAATTCACATAGCGTGTAGATATCTACGGTTGTGATTATGAACTTGCTTGAGAGAGTCATGCTATTCGTGAAATTTACGTAAAGCTGTGGACAATGGTCGCTAAATTTAGTTCACATTCAATCAATAACTTTGTTGTCAATAGACTACGGTGATACGCACTTACAGCCTTGGGATTATATACCAAGCACACGCTGCGAACTTGCGTGAAAGATTTACGTATAGCTGTGGGTAGCACCGAGACTTTTGTAACCCAAAGATCTACATATATTGCTTGTTTCATTTACATTTATTAAATCAATGCAATGCAAAGGAAAGGTTGAAGATGCTGATGAAGATGGCTTATCTCTTATAGTCTGGTTTCTCTCTGCATTACCTGCTCACATCTCAAATGCTTCTCCTTCTTATTATTATATGATCCGACCAACGTGCTCTTCTGTCTTTCAAACATTCACATCTCCAATTCTCAAAATTCTCTCCACAATTGGTCGCCCAATCACAACATCAGCGCCTGCAATTGACTGGCGTTACCTGTTCTCATCGCGGACAACGTGTGGTTTCCTTGAATCTCACAGGTATGTCTGTAGCAGCCTCTTCCATCTCCCCCTTTCTTGTTAATCTCTTTCCGCACTTTGAGAAGTCTCTGATCTCTCCCATAACTCTTTCCACAGCCAAATTCCACCTCAACTGGGAAGCCTTTTTCAGAAATTTCTATTGCAGTCACTGATTATTAATTCTATCTTAAAAGATTATTTAACTGCCGAAAAGTAATTCTTACAGCTAATATCGAAAAATAACACAACTACAACTTCACTAATAAAAATACACAAACAACACAATATTTTCGTGATAAATTGTCCCGAAAACCCCTAAGGGAAAACTAGTTCTACATATGAGGAATTATATTAACTTCAGCAAATTAAGATATACAAAGATTTCTCATCATGGACAACGTGCCTTATGTCTTTAGCGTAACTCCGATAATCTCCCAACTTCTCCCATAGCCAATATTCCCCACTACTATCCCCCGATAACGCTATCACCGCGCTAATTCCGCTAACACCGCAAGATTGTTTGCGTATCACTCGCAACTTATAAACACATTTGCTAGCACTACAAATTCTTCTCAAAACTTGTGTTCTCCAAATGCCCATCGACTCTCCTTTTCCCTATACTACTCTCATACTGGAAACTAACGGCCTAGAGATCGATTCTCAAATCCCAATGACCTCCTTTTTACCGAGATATATAACAACTTAACAACCATAACAAATTTGTTATATGTCACTAAAGGAAATCAATAATTAGAAAATAATTAATTCATTCTCAAATAATAAGATAACTATTGGTCTAATCTTAAAGCAAATGGACAAACAATTGTCCAAGCTAACAAACTAACACTCCCTCTTAAGTCGAGAAGAAATTGTTCTACATGACACCCATCTTATCTCTCAAGAAGATAAATTTTTCCTTCCCAATGCCTTAATGTAATGTTACTACTCCTCTTTTAGGTATGTATCAGTAGGTGAACAATACCTCGTTGTACATCAACTCGGATGAAGTGATACCCGATATCTATATGTTTAGACCTATTATGAAACACTCAGATTCTCGATAAACTTGATGCAACTCTTACGATTGTCAAAGCTGTATCACAAAGAGTCTCAACCTTTCGACCAAACAAGGCCACTAGTAACTTCCAAAGCCATATAGCTTCACATGTCACCATGCTAGCTAATGTGCATTTCTAGCCTCTATGAACTCAAAGCCATGCACTTCGTCTCTCCTGAACTAAAAACGAAACAACTCTTGATCCTAAACTGAAACAACACCCTAAAGTGCTCCTTTTGTCTGTTGTACTGCCTACCCAATCTGTGTCAGTATAGCCTATCAGCTTGATTCCTTCACCTTCGAACACATCTGATCCCATACTCAACTAAACCATGCAAATAACGCAACACATGCTTGGTCGCTATCCAATGCACTCTCTTTGGCTCAACCATGAACTGACTAAGAGAGTTTACTACAAATGCTATATCCGGCCTGGTGTTGACCAAATACATGAGCGAACCAATTAACTACCTATATAAGATGGGATCTACATCTTTACAGTCCTTAGATGTATCTACCTTCCTCAAATTAGTGATCATAGTGTAGAGCATGGCTTTGTAATCCTCCATCTCGAATCTCTTCAAGATTTCAATGCAATATTTCCTTGACCAAGGAAAATCTCTCCATCTCCGTCGCACACCTCCATGCCTCTAGAAAATAGTGCATGAGTCCCAAGTCCTTCATCTCAAACTCCTCTGCAAGGTCCCTCTGCAATCCTCTATGAGCCCTAGTGCACTCAGTAAGAAACACGCATCTACATATAGAACAAGAATGAGAGCCTCAACCCTAACCACCTAGTAGTAGAGGTTACCATATGCCTCACTCTTCATAAAGCCCATTTTCTATAAGCAGATATGCACTCATACCACGCTTTCTAGGAGCTCGCTACCATACAAGGCTTTCAATAATTTTCACACATTGGCTTTGTTCTCCGTGGAACTTGAGCATCACGCCTCGACAATGAATTCTTCTAGTTCCCGAAAATAAAATCCTCTCGTTTCATCACTTACTCCAACAAGGTACCTCTTCTTCTGAAACTTGGTATGTGTGTATCTTCCTGAATATGACAATATGCCAAACTCCCACATACTGACCAACATCTGCTGCTTCCCTCTAAAGCCCATAGTAACTCTGTGTGTGGAACTCCTCGTTTCTGAATAAATCAGTTGTACTTACAGACCTATACAAATAGATAGCGGAGCATGTCTCCGGTCAAGTGTAGCATAGCCTTGCTGCCTCCGATATAGAAACTGCTTCTTCCTCTCAAAGAACTCCATTTTGCTGTGGATTGTAAGTGAACCGTCCACTCTCTCTCTTGATTCTTCTTCGCTACATAAATCCCGAAAGTCATTTCCTTTGTATCATTTCCTCCATTATCTAACCGAAGAACTCTTTATCTTCTCTTCCCGCCGAAGTTCTCCGCAAGAGCTCAAACTCTTAAGTGACTGAAAACCTCATCCTTGGTTCTTCAAGAAGTATATCCAAAGTCTTCCCCGGAGAAATCATTAATAAATGTAACATAGCACACATATCCTTCTGAGAGACTTCATTTCGACATCGGTCCACATACATCTGAATTTACTAGATCAAGAACACCCTTAGATCTATTTGTCACTCCTGGAAAAGATGCTTTCTGCAAACTTCCCAACACACATCCCTTCCATATATCATCATGCTTTGTGCTCACCTCCTCGAACACCTCGTCTACTGTCTCACAAAGAAATTTAAGTGCGTCCATGATGAATATGGCCCATCCTCCTATGCCATAGCTCTCCAAGATCTCTAGGATTACTACTACTCATAAGTTCTTTAGGAGTATCAAATCAGAATCCTATAAAGGCAACTACTCCTAACTCCAATAGTTATGGGTGATTTCCTAACTCAGTGTTTAATCAATACATGTGTCCTCTAAAAAGTACATTATACTCCTTTATCCTCGAAGAATGATACAAAATCGTATTCATACCTAAGCCTCGACACATGTAAGAGCATCATGAAGTGGAACTATCTTTCCATTCTCCCTCCAAATCGAATACTTGCTTTCCAACTTCGGGTTCGGTTTGCCAGACAAGTTTCCCATAGAAATTTGGATATCGGGTGTCCTCCTCCCTGTGAACTCGGAGAAGTACTTCTAACTCCTATCATATGAAATGACACCTCACTCTTATCTATATATCAAACACACTATGAGGTTGAATGATCATATTAAGCCATGAGTGAAGACTCATCCTCCAATCTCCCAGCAGAGCTCCTCTTGCACTTCACAAAGCTACCACCTAGTTCTTCGCCTTCTTATCATTCTTCTTCCTCTGCAGTGGGCTTACTAACACAAAGTGGGCTAAACTCATGACAGCCATAACACTCGACCTTAAATACGTCCTTCTTCTTCCTCACTTTGAGAATTTGATCCTTTTCTAAATCCCTTCTCTTTGTTTTCCCTTTTCCGCTAGTATAACATTGCTCTCCTCACTTTTCCTTCCGACTTCATAATTCCACGACAAGACTTACTAAACTAGCAATTA
>CM031239.1:326174703-326283304 GCA_018340775.1 Taxus wallichiana var. yunnanensis
CATCTTAGAGCATCCTTCATTTGAGCTAATAGCCTCATTCTTGCATTTCATCCATCCGAGATTTTGGGTCATATGGAGATAATTAAAAGGGTCTTGTAGCCATACTTTGATAATCCTCCATTCCCAAACCCTTGAATATCAAACAATCAACTTTGATTGTCATGGATCTATCTAGGTTCATTTAGTATTTGGTGATCTAGAGAATATAGATTTTAATTCTTAGCGTATTATTTTTATTAGTATTTCAAAGTTAATGTATGATGTTGGTGTTCGAGTCTTTTTAGCTCTTAACATGATGATATTTTTTTAGTTAGTTCATGTTTTGAAACTACTAAGCCGTTAGTTTCAATTCTCTTTGCATAGCTAACTAAAACATAGATACAAAATTTAATGCTTTGTCTATATTTCTACACTTACAAAATCAATCACACCCTTTATCAACATCAACTACAAAAGTAATAACTATCCATCTAAATCAAATAACATATATTGTTTGGCGTTCACATTGCATTGTACACATGCGGTTGTTACTTAATAATAATTGTGTCACACTTTCCTTAATAAAAATAAAGATTTGTATGAAAGTATTGACAAGAGTATATACATATATGTGGTATATTCACTCTTCCTTTTGGAGTTCAAACTATCAAAAATTGATATTGAGCCATTGGGTTTTCATATTTCTTTATTAACCCCTCAATTATTTTGAAGGAATTTTGGCACCTACACGGTCTTTCACGGGAATTTTTTTGGCAATAATTACAGTTTATATTATGTAAGTTGAATGGTGAGAATTCTAGGACGTTCTTATGATTAATGTTAGGGATTTCAATGTTTATCGTGTAATAAACCGTGACTAGTTCATTTTGAGACCCCAACAAAGTCATCATTTGCACTAGTTAATCTCTTCACGAATTTTAAAGACAAACATCATATCTAGTAATAATTTAGGGAGTAGAAATAGATCCATAAATCCTTATGTAAGTGTTTCTCGATTTGAGATACCAATCTACCCAACTAAATCAAGAAAAATTTTAAGGGTCCCTACGAAAACAGTCTTAGAAAATATTTGGCAAATATTGGTAAAACCACATTCGCATGTATGGCGAATCTCAGGAAAATTTCTTTCATGCGTAAGGCATTTTTTTAAAAATCATTCTGGGAAAGGTAGGCGTGGCAGAAGGAATACATGAAAAAGTTTTCTGTGAAGAAATATATAGATCAACAACATTAATAATGCTATCGCCGCAGCATACTGGTAATGCTCTTGGCCTGGTAGTGGCATTATGTTTGCTACCAGCCGGTAGCGTACAAAATGCTACCTGCACTTGTAGCATTCTAAATGATACTAGTCTAAAGATAGTAAACATAATGTTCCAGCCGGTGGTAATATGGATGCTAGTGGTCGGTGGCATGTACAATACTAATGGACGGTAGCATTCTAAATGCTACTAATCGTTAGCATCATGATTGCTACCAACTATTAGCATTCTGTCTGTTGTCGGTTGGTTGTATTTTTAATGCTACCGGTCAAGATTAGCATGAAGAATGTTTCCAGATAGTGCAAAAAGGGTGTTACATTTTATGAAACATGATGGTAGCTATATGAAATAATCCTATATATAGACGAAGGGAAGTCATAATTTCATTTTCACTCTACACAAACTAGAGAAGCTAGAGCATACGAGAAAAAAACTCAACAAACAAGGTGATCTATAAAATCCAGAAGGAGAAACTAGAACACCAAACGACAGTTAAAAACATGAAGCAAGTGCCAATAATTTCATAACAAATCAAAAATTCCAAGAAGAAAAACAATTTCCACACATCCCAAGAGCCCAACTACCTCAAAAACAAATATGAAGAAGTTTTTCGTACAAGAGACTTGTCCTTAATTGTACACATTTCTTGAGGATCCTAATGCATTTTCCCAATGGATTGAAGCATCCAGTTTCACATGTTTGGTGTATATGCCCCAATTTGTGAAAGAACAGAAATCACTAAACAATCTTCTACTCAACTACAACACTTCAACTTTCACCTATCATTATCAACTCCTATCTCATGCAAAGTCATTTAGAAATTCACCTGAGAACATTGAGTGTCTGACAAGACTACCACACAAGGACGTGGATCCTGTCACGACCAAGGCTGTCTTATTAGATGAAGATTGCAAGTATTTGGAGTCTCATTTTCAATTATCTATTAATGCAATTACATCTCACTCACGCTTGTAAGTTTATTTACAGATTTTACATTTCATTTTGACTATTTTCAATTTTACGTTTCATTTCAAAAGATTAACTAACTATAGTCTATATCTCCTTGTATTTACACTTATAACCTCCCAAAACCCTTCAAAAGAGGAATTCAACTAAAGGATTTTAGTAACCCATTTCTTTAGGTCGTGGTGAAGTTCTTCCGAGGACATCATTATATGCAAGGTCGATATACATATATTCCATGGTGGGCTGAAATTTGAAGGTACAATTACTTATTGTCCGAGATTAGCGTGATTTGGCCAACGTTCATTTAAATGACAATGTTACCATCAACTGTGTTGTCCCCCTCAAAATTCCCCTCTTTTGAAAGTCAAAAATTCAAAAATTTTGAGTTGGTGCCCTTTAGAAGTGTTTAAAGTGAAGTAAGAGGTTCAAAAAGATAGGAAAATTTTGTTCCTTGAAGTCATTTTGGTGTTTTGTGGGTTTATCAGAATTTTTTTCCCTCATGTCCCAAGTAGTCATGGGCCCCCAGCTTGTTGATTCACCACTTTCCCCTTGAGTACCTTACTTGTTGGCTTTATCGGATATTTTCAACCTCGCGTGTCCCAAGTGTGCTTAGACCTTACGCTCACTGGGCATTGATTCACCACTTTTCCCGCACTATTTTTCTCATCATCTTTTTCGGCTTTGCACGTCCTTTGCATCCCTATGTTCCATGGACCATTTGTGTCATCTGGACCCACATTATCCACACTCTTCTTGGATTAGGTTTTTTGGCTTTGCGTGTCCCTCGTGTCCCAATGTCCCATGGACCGTCTGGGCTAGTTTTTTCCACTTTTTCTACATTTTACCTTTTCGAGTCGGTGCAAGGGATATTAATTGTGCATTTATGATTTTCTCTCTCCTTCGTAGGCTATTTAAAGGGGATGACTGTTTATTCATTTTTCACTTTTCTTGCTCATCCTCCTCGCTCGTGCCTATGCCAATTTGAGTCGTTTCATGTTAGGGTATGTGCTTTCACATCTTCTCTTGTAGGAATTATTTTGGACTGTATTTTCACTCCATTGAAAGCTATATTTCTCTTATCTCTGCCACAATGAAGATACATTATTAAGGGCACTAACATCTTTCTTCCCTGGAGACTTTTGTACCAGAAATTGGTGATAGTGAGGCTCAACATCTAGATTTTGATGACTTCTGGAGCAGATTGAGATGCGATAACCCTACCCCCATGGATCAAATGATCAAGGATAGCAGGATTTCATATCTTTGCTAGTTTCCCAATCTCTATACAGTGTGCTGATACCGTGCTCACATGTGTTGCTTGCTTTAACCCAGACTCCAAGGAAATTGTTGATGTACACAATTGATTGCATGACTGGATGTTGCTGCCATTGTTGTTGCTCTACGCATCCCTGAGGTAGAAGAAGCTAATGTTCTCAATCTTACCCAAGCACAAGCATTGTTTGATCAAAATAGTGAAAGATACAAAGCTACTATAGCTAAATCATGGTTGAAGAACCCTAAAAGGGGGTGTCCCGATGTCAAAATCATTATTCAGGGGTTGATTTAAAAGAAGAGATGTCAGATATCATTACTCTACTTGCTAGAATCATGGGAATTCCCTCTACCAATGAATTTCACTTTTGGATGTGTCCCTTCCTTAACATCATTTGTGAGGGAAAGAAAAATTTAGAAGCATTAAACAAGAACCGGTTGAGGAAGAAGCTCTTAGAGAAGCCAAAAGTACATATTGGGCCAAAAATAATATTGACCTAAGTATAGATGATAGTGAATAGATGAAACATCTAGAAGAAACCCCTGCAGATCACTACCCAGGATGGAGAAGGTAGAACAAATGAATGAGCTCGGGGTTTAATGGATTCTTCCTCTAAAGATGCTTCTGAGGTTGTACCAGCCTCCCTTATGGAGACATCAATAGTGCAGACCTTGAGTGCCATGAGCTCACTCGCACTCGGACATATTGCCCCATCTATTTCCTCTTCTTCCTTTGCTTGGGTTCAACCTCTGGTTGATAACAAGAAAAGGAAAGCTTCTTCTCAAGTGACAGTGCCCAATTTTGATGTTGTGGTAGCACTACTTGGTACTACTCCTCCACCTCCAGAAAAGAAAGTAAAGACAACCTCAAGGCTAGTAACAATGCACAAGGTCAACAGTTCCTAGAAGTTGCAAAGCCCAGAGTGGATAAATAGGAGAAGGATCTTTTGGATGCAGACTTAGAGCTTACCGAGAATTCCAATGGGAGAGTCCACACCTGAAAGTGAGGTTCACAACCTCAGAGAAACCATGACCAAGGTTATTGAACGAGTGGAAAAAGGTAAGCATACTTTGGAACAGTTGGAAGAACATAACCAAGTTCTTTCTAACTTCATAAGATCATTATTGGAAAAGGATAAAGTATTAGACCCAACTCCATTGGCTACCCTTCCACCTCCCATAGTTCTCAACAAAGACGAGGTCCGAATATCAAGAACATCCACAAATATACCACCTATGGGAAGGCCATTGAGGCAATGGTGGATGACATGACATTAAAGAGTCGTACTTAGAAGGTGTCCAAGTTATGCCTGAAGTTCACAACATCAATCAAAGTTCTGGACAAAGAATTGAAACTCGGAGTGGATTTATTATAGATCTCCATTTTATGGGGCAAACAGATGAGAAAATCCTATTGGTTAGTAAAGTGTTCGATGAAGCCAAGAATAACTTATCAAGAACATGGATTTTTAGTATTGAATGGAAGATAAAGGTTCTGGAAGAAGCACTAGGGGAAATGAATAATATGTGGCAAAAAGGAGAAGCTTTCAAGGCTTGTGTTTTGTCTACCTTCAAATATATTCACTGCTAGATTCAAAATGAAACCACAGGTGTCCCTTTTTCTCTTCAGAAATCAAGGCTCAGTTTAAATCCTTTGTCAAAGAAGATTTGTTCAAAGAGGAGTCAATGACCAAGGAAAAAATGAAGGATGTTTTCTCTCTCCAGTCAGCCATCACCGAAGCCAACAAAGAATTTCTAGAGAATACAGAATTTGATAAGGATATGGAGAAGTGTCTTGGCACATGGACTCATGCTACTTCCAACACTACCATTCCAAAATGCATGGAGATAGTTGAGGCGTTGAAGAAATTCAGGCATCGGATCCTTAAGTCTGGTTGGTCCTCCTCAGCCTCAACCGGATGTTTCTACCTCAAGATCTTGAAATACTTATTTTATTTTAAAGTCAGGAAATTTTGATGTAAATTTAATTAAAGACTTTCTATTAATGTATTTCTTTAATTAGTCTTTAATATTTTGATTAAAAGAAGTGGTAACTGAATGTAACCGCTTTGGTAAGCTATTTATTGGGCTCTCCACACCATTGTAAAGGGATGGACTCTGATACTTTTGAAAGTGTAAATAGAATTGAAAGCAATCAATACAGAAGAATTTTCCTCTTGTCTCTATCTTCATCTATTATCCTTTCTTGCTCATCTGAAATCTGTGGATCATTAATCTTTTATGTTAAGAAACTTTGTGTTCTTATGGATGTGATTTCTAGAACTTTGTGTCTATGGAATAATATCTTATGATTGAATGTGAATGATTTTGTTTTGTATCACCCTTGCTCAATACGTATAAGGTTATATTTTGCTATCTATATTTCTTGAAAGTATTGTTATATTCTACTTTTCCCGTTTCTTAGTTCTTCTATTCTTTTGTATTGATAATCTATTTTTGTATTAAAACATTTCAAGATATCAGAGGTCCTCATTAATATGAAAGTTGTACATTTGTACATAAGTTTTGTGGCTTGCTTTCAATAAGGGAACCTCTCCCATTAAAGAGGAGGGACTTGTTGTCCCCTGACTGTTGATCACTTAAAGTGTCAAATCAAAAACCAACAAGCTGCATAAATTTTATTTTTGGTTTATATTATGAATCCCTCTATAATTTACGTGCCACCACTCCACCAAAAGAAATGAATGCAAAGATATCTACTTTATCGTTAGCAATTTAAGCGCAGGAGGCGAGTCCTCATTTTTATTATTTTCTTGTAATAATAATTATTTTTTGTAATATATATATCTACTTTATTTTTATTTTGGTTAATAAACAATTTACTATTGAATTATAATAGAAAATAGCTATAATGACCGCATTGCGAAGGGACAACTCGCTATTAGAGTACATTTCCCACCGAGTTCAAGAGATTAAGTTATGTATCAAATGATCAACATGAGGAAGAAACTACTCCACAATATGTCAAATAGATGAGGAGTTCCTTAAACCCTCAAACCGACACATTGACCATAACACGGGGATTAATAGCATGTATTTTTATTTATGATGTATATATGACATATGTTTCAATATATTTGAAAATAGATGTAATTAATTATTAATATCTTGCATGTGTTTCAATATTTTTGTAACTTATATTGCCTGCACGCAGAAACCTCTAAGAACATAAGATTATATCGTCAGGACTCATGGTAGCCCATAAAAAAATTATTTGAATTTGATCAAACACAACAAGACGTAGAAATATCTTCGGTACCTCACTCTTTGGCTCCATGTATGAATTTCATTTTTGTATTTTTTTCTTTTATTTTTTTAAACAAAAATTTGACAAGATCATCAATCGTTGATGCTTAATAATGTTTTAGGCCACACCTACCAGTACAACTCCCAGACATTTCAGTCTACTTCTCTACAACAACCACATCAACTACAACAGGCCCAATTTGCACCTCAGATGGAATCCTTTCAACAAAGTAATATTTATAATCATATATGATATAATGTTATATTTATTATTATTTCAATCCTATTATGTTTTTCATTTGAATTTTCTTATGTTATTTACAAAATTACATTTGATTATTGCAGGGCCTCCTCCACATCCAATTCAAAATCCATCTACTATGAAGAGGAAGATGCCACCTCATCCACCTCCACCAAAAATATTAGGACCAGGTGCCTTGGAAAGCATATTTCATTTACTCCTCTAGCTTCAAGCAGGGCACCCTTAATTTTATAGCTAAGTTTCCAACGATTTCGTTGGGAAATATTCCTAGTGGGTAGGGTGTATCTATTTTGAACGAAATTTATTTAGATGAGGAATATCTAGGGATTGAAAGCAGGGTTCAGGCCCATGGAAATTTTAATCCCCAATATATGATTCATGGGACAAGGTTGTCTTCTCGAATAAGAGTGGATAGATCAAGCACAACTTCTCCAATACATACTGCCTTAAACGATGACCAAAAAACTACTTTTGCACTTAATTCTCTTTTGGATAATAATTGTGAAGCCACTATTGATGTTATATTGAATAATTTAAATTGTAGAAGTTTAGGGCTAAATTTCTTATTAAAGAAATAAATTCACAATTTAAAAATCACAACCAAAGACATATATTGTATTCTTTAGTTCAAAACGAGCCAGCTAAGATTGATATTTTGTTAAATCAAGTTTTGTCTAGTTTTGTTTCTTTTGAAAATAGTTATGACGATGAATTATTGGATATAATGTTGAATAGAATTGAGAATTTAAATGTAGAAGCACAATCCTACCACCATATGTGGTCGAGAGAAAAGGGCCTTGTAGTTATTGCTAATGCAAAACGAGATAAGGCATTGGTAAGTCTCACTAAATTTTCAAATATTTTTTTAACATTTTTATAACTTTATTAATTATTTTTCTATTTTGAAATGTAGTCGATCATGAAAATTTGAAAAATGAGGCTACAAAGGTGCTTGATGTGCATTTACAAAGTGCCAGAAAAAGTTTAAATTCTACAATTGAATTGAAGCAAAAACTTGTTATATTAAACAAGTAGAATAATACCTTGATAAGGATCGTAAAGGCACATGGAATGGATTCGAGATCTTGTTGAAGAAGCAAGTAGAACATGATCCAACATTATTGTCTCCTGGTGATGCAGCAAATCTAGAACAAGAAATTCTTTCAAATATCGAAGCTGCAACAAAGGATCTTGTTTAGTCGGGTGTTGTAAAAGAAATTTTTGTTGCAAAGGAGACATAAACAAAATCCCACGTGAGAAAAATCTTATCAAGGATGATTTCATTGTTGTGAAAAAGCAGTTTTAGAATATTTTTGTAAAACTGTTACAAATCCAACATATAAATACATATACTTATTAATGAAAATATTGAAAGTTTCAAACTTATATCGATGTGGAATTTTAATTTTAATTTTTTTATATTAGTGCATTAGTTATTCAAGTGAATTTTGAATGTGATAATTATGCTCAATTGTGTTTGATATTACTATTTCATATTAAATTTAAAAATTATATGATGTTGTATTTAAACTACTATGTTCATGTATAAGACTGAAAAATCTACCAAATATGGAATGATATTATTATCATTTAAAATAAAAAATAAAAATAAGAATGACATTTGTCATTTAAGAACTCTAAAAAAATTACATTATTGAAAATATTATTCAATAAATATAATGAACATGCGTACATAAAAAAGGGATTTTCTTTCCATAATTAAAATGTACATTCATTCTTCTTTACTCTAAATCAACTAGCTCAAACTGAAACATATATTTTTGTTCACAACACGATTATCTAATTTTTCGCTACTATTTTCAATCAGCTTTGTTGTTATCCGCAGTCCATGTATTGAAATGATTGATTCCTCTCCTCTCTGCAAGATAATTCCATACTACCATTACCCATTCATATGGAATTATATCCATGTCATATCATGAAACACATAATCTCAAGCAAGTATCAAGATTTTAATCCAATTTGTTCTAGATATTTTGATTTTATAAATGTAAGTAAGTTGAAAAATATTTCATCTTCAATTGATCCCAATATCATTGTTTGACATAATTCATACAATCAGAAATATTTACTAATAATTTCACGAAGGATGGAACTAGGATACAAATTTTTCCATAGAAGTGTAATTTCTCCTTTCTTAGTTGGTTCACTCAATTACTCAAATTGTTCACTCATTACTGGCCGAAATTAGCTGATTGCAATGCAAGTGATTCTTTTTTAATAACACCATTAATATGAAAATCATTACATTCAATTGATTGTCCAAAATGCTTTATGATAATACCTATGTGTCTTTTAAATGAATCATCTATAGTTCTCCTCCTACATGATTCCAAAAGTTAGGATTGACCACTCCCATGGCATCTAGAATCTCACCTTTTTTAAAACAATCTCTGATCTCACTGGATAAGAATTGCGATATTTTCCACAACTATTTTCTTGTTTCAGGTATAATAGCATCAAATAAATTACATGTAAATGACACTTATTCAATCCATGATCCAACAATATCCATACATTTTTCGAATGTGTGCATTTGAATCTCCTTGTCATTAACAAAGATATAAAGATGACCACATATATTGAATTTGAAGTAGCTTTTAGGATCCTTTAAATATGTTAGAGCTTTCCAATGAGTAAAAACATGTCCTTTAAAGCATTCAACAGAGTTATATAACATATCTAGATTTTGACACACCCTTTTCTTGAACCTAATGAAGTCTGCTATATAGATGTTTCGATTTCTTGAGCAAGCTTTGCTATGCAATTCATTTCATGCAACATTGGAAGAATCCCACAAAGTGTAAACAATATTTCCAAGTCTTTTAGGTGGTAAAGAAAATATTTTTCCTTGTCAACTTGCCTACGGTTCTTAAACATGAAACCAGTTAAAGATGGATATTCCTCAAAAACTTTGTGTGCGGGCTCATACATAGAAATCCATCTAGTATCAACATCTTTAAGAAGTTTCTTACCATTTGTGACCCCAAGTGAAAACTTATAAAACTCCAGAAATATTTTTAGACTACTTGACATATAGGCATGGAGTTCACGGATAAGCTCTTCAAAATTTTCAACACATTCAAATGTGCTTACTATCCTATATGCAAGATTCATCCTGTGAGCCATGCAATGAATAAGAATCATATAAGGAGCAACATATGTTTGTATATGCACACATAGACCATTTCTATGACCCTGCATCACTGATGCACCATAAACACCAACACAAATAAGCTTTGTAGCTATAAAATAATTATCGATCCCTATTATGTCATTCAAATTAGATATAACCAATTTGCAAATATTTTCAGTATTGTAATTTTCTTAAAATTTATGAACATATAACAAGATGAGGTATCCTTTTGTGGTTCTAGAAATTACATACATGAATGCAAACCTAAGAATTTTTGTCAACAATTGTAACCTCATCTTTTGAAAGGGAGATAAAACTTGCATTCTTGACGTTTTCTTTCAGATCTTCTTGTTAAATCATCGCGAAACATCTTGTCATATCCTAAGCACGCTTCTATGAACAATGTGAAAGTGGAAGGTTTGGGAAACCCATTGAACTTGAATAATTTTTTTATATTCGAAAAATCTGAATTGGTCTCCCATTTTAAGAATAAAGAATATGGTTGAAAACTGGGTAGTTTTTGCCTTGAGATTTTCATTTCATTTTTTCCAAAATTTGCATTAATGTTTTCTCCTTTCTCCTAAAGTTTTTGAGTGTGTTTAATTTTATTGTCATAATCCTCCTTATAATTTACATACATACACTCTTTTGCATTTTTCCATCTATGAGTATTCATTTTTTTCCATCATTTTCAGTGACTGTGTAATATACTTTGCCACAATGTTTCTCTATAGTGTCCAATTTTAGCTACATTTTATGTTCTTTACCTAATTTCCAACTACAAATAGTACATCTACCTTATTTGGGAGTATCACTACCATTATCTGGTTGTACATGCTCAATGAATGGGTATTTTTCTGCCCAATCTACCTGAAAAAACCCTCCTATTGTCCAAGATGTTTTATTCTTTCTCACATATTTATTTTTTTCAAGTGTCCTGTCAATATCATCTCCTAATGGAATGTTTTATTTTGAACATTCATGTATTGTGTCAATATCATCTTCCGTTGGAATGTCTTCCTATGAACATTCATGTATTGAAATCATTTGGCAATCGGTATAATCTTCTAGCTCTGACATGTATGGGTCCCGGTCAATTATATCTTCATCTAATGAAATAATTGTTTCTTTAGGGTTTATGTTTTGGTTTACTATTTCATGTTGAATATAATTAACAATAGGGGTTTATGTATTCAAAAACCAAAAATATTTTGATTGTTACAAAGATATAAAAAAATTAAACTAAATTGATGAAAAGAGGATTTTTTTATGACAATCTATTACAACTTACCAGTACCCATGTTAATTTTTCGGTGGATGCATGTTGGGTCTCCATTTTTTTAGTTGGATGAAAAACTTTAATATGATAGTGCTACTTTTTCTTTTTAGCTTATCTTCCTTTTGTTGATTATTCAGAGAAGCCATTGTACCTATCCATGAGAAATTTTAAAATGGATCAGTTTAATGAAAATCTAAACGATATTTGAAAATATGTAAATGAAACCAAATTTAGAATGAATATTATGCTACTCGGTGGCAAGATGAATGATGGTACAGCCGACAACATGCAATATGCTTCTAGCCGAGAGCATACATGATCTTCTTAGTTGCAACATGCAGTATGTTACCTACTCTGGGAGCATGCAATATATGATCCCGAGAGGGCAAGCGGGTAGTATGCTACGGTCGACGATTCAGTATCTTTCCAAGGATGCATCTTGCATATAGCAGACATCGCATGTTGTCTTGGTAGCATACCGCATGTTTTATTTTGGTCGAGAGCATGTTTCGGGGAGCTATTGGCCTATCCTATTGTATACAGATAGCATACACTATGAAAATGCTACAGAACAAATTAAAGTACTTTGAAAGTAGAAAGGAAATATCCGGTGACCGGTTATGGGGTTGATGAGGATTGCGTAAAGAAATTGTGAATTTGTGAGGAATATTTGATGACCGCAATTTTACGAAGGGGAAATTGGATGTTGGGAACTATCAACTATGAATAATGAAATATAAATACTTAAATAGTATATATATGAGGGGAATTTGGAATTTTTAAATTCATGCTAAGGGAAATTTGAATGATAATCAGTCGGCTATTGGTGTAAACTCCTTGGCGAACCAACCCCTAAAATTGACTTCTACCCCAAAAATTTTGGCTTAACTGTTCTAGCGGGTACTCAAAAAATTCACCAATTTCAAATTTTAAAATTTGGAATATTTGTGAATTAATGAATATTCACCACTAAATGTTTCCCTAAATTAAATTATGGGTGCGTTACATTACATTATAAATAAATGGTATCATTAACTTCTTGAATTCCCTAATAATTTTTCCATTATGACTATAACTATGGGGGAATTATGTATTCCCATTCAAAATGTTGCAATTTCCATTTCCTATGACTATTACTTTTCCTACATTTACTATTTATACTCATACAACTTCCCATTCCTCTACTAATATCAATTCTCTTAAGAATTTGGTACATAATTCATAAGCCCAATTGTTCCTATTACAATAAGGTTCCCCTATCTATTTTATTTTCATAGACTCTATTCACTTCTTCACAACCCACTTAAGCATGTAGTGAATTCATATCATTTACCTCTTGCCATGTTTTCTCCTAATATTCCTATCTACAATGAAAATAACAATCCTAAAAATCTTCATGATTTTCACGCCACTTTCTTAGACTATGATTAGAATGATTTTCTAATTATTAATCTCTTTCCGCAATACTTGAGGCTAATTTAGTGAATTTCTTGTTGGAGGAAATTTCTCAAAAAAGTAGAATCCCTCTCGAAACCACCTCGTTTTAGTGCTTATGGTCCGTAAAATGAGATGTGAAACCTCAAACTTCTTGTTTGTTAGACACAGAATCATATTGCATGGTTCATTTGAACAATACTCTTTGAAAACACACTTTTGCATAACCATTTCGAGCCAACTTGGCTTACGCCGATGTTGGTAAGAATTTAAATTCATCTAAGTGAACCCCTAGAAGAATACTCCATGTTTAAGCGTCATTTATCATTATTAGATATCACTTGCTCCTTGTGTTTCTCTATTTACTAAAGAATAATATGGAATTTGAAACGTAGAATTTGTATTTTCCTCCCTTATGTAGGGCTCTTTTTTAGGCCACTTAGCCTTAATTGCTAAAGGAAAAAAACAAATTTAGCCAACTAACTCTAGAATGTTGGGTCCATTTTGAGCTTCATTTATCAGTTTTACACTCCATCTTTTTTTCATAATTCATTATATATTAGAGAGTTAATTTGATGAGTTAAAAACCTTTTCATGATATTGGATGCTCTTTTTTATGAGCCCACTGCATGGTCGCTTAGATCAAATTGTGCAACAACGCAATCTAAGGTCGTGGACCCATGTTGACCCTCTAAAGTTTGTGTTAGGGATAAGAATAGTATAGTGGTTTATTGCATGCATATGGAATTAAAATACATTGTTCACAGACTATAAATAGATGGTTAGAAAAATTCTAGACTTGTGTGATGTGACACATCCTTAACCTCCCTTGTGACCAAAGAAAAAGGATATGTATTGGAAACCGTAAGCTACTATGATATATATGTTAATGTATGTTTGTTACATGTAACACTTGATAGGATAATGTTTTCACCCCTCTATTTGTGCAAAAATAAGAATTTTTTTTAATCTCTACCCTCCCTTTCTCACTATTAAATCTGAATTGAAATCTTGCTCTAAAAAATGGAAACTTTTTATGTTATTTTTCTCCCCTTTAATATTTTTTTTTGCATGACGATAGCATGTTAGAGTGGGGGTGGATCCATGCCATCAATTTTCACTGACCCATGCTCACATGGTTTTTCAGATGCAAGAATATGGTGAAATGACATGGTTGTAATTCATTTTTTTATTATTGTAATATGTGTGTGTGTGTGTGTGTGTGTGTGTGTGTGTGTGTGTGTGTGTGTGTGTGTGTGTGTGTGTGTGTGTGTGTGTGTTATTGGAATAAACATATTGCTACATTCACACTAAACTTTCATTATACTATTTTCTTTAAAAAAATATTCCGTCGTCGCATGAAGAAGGCCTATTACATGTAGATATCAAACACTATGCAAAATCTACAAAAATTTAAAGTACTTTGAAAGTAGAAAGGAAATATCTCGTGACCGGTCATGGGGTGAATAATGATTAAAAAAAAGGAATTACAAATTTGTGAAGAATATTTGATAATGGTAATTTTGAAGGAGAAATTGGATGTTTGGAACTATCAACTATGAATAATGAATTTTAAATACTTAAATAGTATATATATGAGGGGAATTTGGAATTTTAAAATTCATGCTAAGGGAAATTTGAATGATAACAATGGCTATTGGTGTAAACTCCTTGGTGAACCGACCCCTAAAATTGACTTCTACCCCAAAACTTTTGGAAAACTGGTCCTAGTTGGTACTAAAAAATTCACCAATTTCAAATTTCAAAATCCAGAATATTCTCCAATAAATGTTTCCTTGAATTAAATCATGGGTGGGTTACTACATTATAAATAAATGGTATCATTAACTTCTTGAATTCCCTAATAATTTTTCCACTATGACTATAACTATGGGGGAATCCCATATTCCCATTCAATATGTTGCAATTTCCATTTCCTATGACTATTACTTTTCCTACGTTTAGTATGTATACTTATACAACTTCCCATTCCTCTACTAATATAAATTCTCTTAAGAATTCAGTACATAATTCGCAAGCCCAATTATTACTATTACAATAAGGTTCCCCTATCTATTCTATTGTCATAGACTCTATTCAAATTCTTCACAACCCACTTAATCATGTAGTGGATTCCTATCATTTACCTCTTGCCATGATTTCTCCTAATATTCCTATCTACAATGAAAATAACAATCCTAAACATCTTCATGATTTTCACAACACTTTCTTAGACTATGATTATAATGATTTGCTAATTACTAATCTCTTTCCTATAATACTCGAGGCTAATTTTTTTAAAATTCTTTTGGAGGAATATTCTCAAAAAAAGTAGAATCCCTTTGAAACCACCTCAGTTTTAGTGCCTATGGTCCCTAAAAATGAGATGTGAAACCTCAAACTTCTCGTTTGTTAGACACATAATCATATTGCATGGTTCATTTGAAAAAAATCTCCAAAAACAAACTTTTGCATAACCATTTCAGAGCCAACTTGGCTTACATTGCTGTTGGAAAGAATTTAAATTCATCTAAGTGACCCCTTGAAGAATACTCCCTGTTTAAGCGTCATTTATCCTTTTTGGATACCATTTGTTCCTTTTGTTTCTCTGTTTACTAAAGAAGAATATGGACTTTGAAACATTCAATTTATATTTTCCCCTCTCTTATGTAGGGCTCATTTTTTAGGCCACTTAGCCTTAATTGCGTTGAAGGACAAAAAAAAATTTAGCCAATCGACTCTAGAATGTCAAGGTCTAGTTTGAGCTTCATTTATCATTTTTACAATCCATCTTTTTTTTTTTCATAATTCATTATATATTAGATAGTCATTTTGACGAGTTAAAAACCTCTTCATGATATTGGATGCTCTTTTTATGAGCCCACTCTTTGTCCGCTTAGACCAAATTGTGCAACAATGCAATCGAGCTTGTGGACCCATGTTGGCCCTCTAAATTTTGTGTTGGGGATAAGAATAGTATACTGGTTGATTACATGCATATGTAATTAAAATATGTTGTTCACAGACTACAAATAAATGGTTAGAAAAATTCTAGACTTGTGTGATGCGACACATCCTTGACCTCCCTTGTGATCAAAGAAAACAGATATGTATTGGAAACCGTAAGCTACTATGATATATATGTTAATGTATGTTTCTACATGTAACACTTGATAGGATAATTTTTCACCCCTCTATTTGTGCAAAAATAAGAATTTTTCTCTCTCTCTACCCTCCCTTTCTCACTCTTAAATTTGAATTGAAATCATGCTCCAAAAATATGAAAACTTGTTATGTTATTTTCTCTCCTTTAATATTGTTTTTGCATGATGATAGCATGTTAGAGGGAGGGTGGATCCATGCCATCAATTTTCACTGACTCATGCTCACATGGTTTTGCAGGATGTAAGAAGATGGTGAAATGACATGGTTGTAATTCATTTTGTGTATTATTGTAATTTATATATATATATATATATATATATATATATATATATATATGTTATTGGGAAAATTTATTTCTACATTCACAAAGAAATGTCATTGCACTATTTTCTTTTTAAAAAATTCCTTGTCATGCATGAAGTTTTAATAAACTTGTAATTGTTCTTTGATATCAAGTTTAAAGAATTAGCCTAATTTTACTAAATGCTCTTCTTGATTTCATTTGTAGCTATGTTGTGAAACCTACATCATGTATGGTAGAAAGGAGTATCTCTATATGAATTAAAATGAAATTGTTAGCATTTTAGGGTGTTTGGAAAATGAACATGTGGTCATGGGTTTTATCCTAATTTTGAATTTTGTATTGTTAAGGGGGTAGATGTATATGCTAGCTTGAAATGAATTAATCTTTATAGTTTTCTCTAGTATGAAAATTTATAAATGAACCTTGTGTGTGTGTGTGTTGTATGAACTACCTTGGAAATTGTAATAAAGAAACCTAAACAAAAGGCCAACCTTAGAGTAAATTTTTTTATGATTTACCCCTCTTTGTGATCACCTTCATGACATAGAAAACTGATATTTTAGGATAATCCTAGTTCCTTATATTTAATGGAATCTCATAGCTTAAGGGAAATAAGATTCCAAATTTAGGATACCATAATAACATATACACATATCGACATCATCACAAAACCCCTATAGGAACGGTAATGTTTAAACACTATCTTGAGTATGTGGGTTTCATCTTAGGAACTGGATTTATGCATGTGGATGGTAATAAACTGATAATGATGTGTGTAATCTACTTTCTAGTGATGGATTGGACCTAGAAAACCCCTGTCATGCTAAGAAAATACTTAAGACTATTACCAGTTATGTCCCTATTTATACTTGGGTCAATCCTTGCAAACATGTGTCCATAACTTAGGAACATTCATGTGAGGAAAGGGTTGCACTATGCGTACCCTATCACATTGGGTATGAGTACAATTGTTTTCCCTAGGTTTTGTAATTCTAGTCTCGTCTTGAACAATCTATTATTCGTGTGTGTTGTCTTTGGTGCTCTAGTGGGTCTCCAAAGCTTTATGAATGTTTTGGGGTAGTTTTTACCTTCAAAAAGACCTCATTAAAGATATTTAAATGAAATGAGTGGAAATTTTGTCGTAAGTTACCTATGTATGAAACTATTGAGTTGAATCCCTTATTCTTCTCACAAATAGAAGTGTTACCTTGGCAAGAAGTACCTTTGGTTGTGTAAAGGTTACGAGGTAAGGATATTTGGTTTCCCTAAGTTTTTCCTATTAGTTTGGCATGGAATCCTTTTAGGTGTTAATGAAAGTAGTCTATGGTGGACCTCTAATGATATTTAGGGTGAAATACACTTTACTGTATGTTTTACCAATGAGAAGGGTAGTGGATAGAAGGTAATAGGGTGTATAAAATTTTAAGTGAATGTCTCCTTGTAACATGCATCTAATACTTAAATTTCCCAGGAATAATATAAACTTTTTAAGTGTGAAATCATACTCCTTAGAATCTTGATGTCTAAGTAAAGGACAAGTATTATATAAACCTTATTTGTTATAAAAGGAAGTCAATGTAATGACGTAAGGGTTATAAGAACATGAGTAAATGAGAGGAGATTTTGGAATGATTGTTAAATGTCACATACACCTTGAATGATGCCAACATGACTAAAATGAATAAGATAACTGTTATAACAAATAAAAATAAAATAGTGCCTCATTAGTGATCATTCAACCTATTAAATGGGAAACTTGCAATACTTAAGGGATGAACATATTCACCATACCCCTCATCGTGGTTTAAACAACAATGTTAAATGATTAAAATTATAAAAAGGGAATTTGAGACTTGTCCCTTTTGACTCAATGCAAACCCTCTTTTGCGTATCATGAACGATGCAAACTAAGTATTTAAGTGAAGTAGTTAGAATACATAGTTGTAAAAACTCTAAAAATTAAAAGAGTGTAATCTTAGTGTTTAAATGCTACTCTGAAAAGAACACGAAATCTATCCACACTTTACCTAATAGACTTCCTTTTATTTCAAAGGAATATCCCTTATTACAATGAAGGTAAATTACAAACCAAGTAAACACACTCTTTAGTAACGAATCCCGTAAACAAGTACTAGTAGCCTCATGTGTGATTAAATGTTCATATCAACAATCAGGCTATATAGATAAATTGTGATAAGATAAATGAGAAAATTCAAATGGAACCATTACAAGTAAAATGTTAAATGAAATAAATAAAATTCCTTCTATCATTATCCTATATTTATGACCTTCAATATGAGAACCATGACTTTTCTCATCAAATTTTCCACGTGGACAAGTTCCTCCTCAAAGGTAGGAACCCCGTAATCATTACTTTCTTCTTGGACTCTTATTTTACTAATTGAATACATGTTAGAGGGATCACATGTGTAGTTTGTACACATGTATTTTCCCCTCCCTAAATCATGTAATAGGCCTACCCTAAGCTTAAACCAAGTCAAAAATATATGTATCGATGAATACTATCAAAAATATAGACTAATCCCTCGAAGGACATCTATTAACAACATATTATGGCAAGAACACAGACCGATCCTGAATGACAACTATCAATTAAAATTACATAAAAATATGGCCATCTAATATCAAAATAAAAAAATTGTAGACCACTCCCTTGAAGGATGGCTACAAAAGGATTCCTACATCGATCATCCTTCACATCAAAAGTCAAAATAATCAAAATCATTGTAGGAAAGCTTCCCGCATTGATCAAGTTTCCTATCAAAAAGAAAACTTCCTACATTGATCAGTTTACAACAATAAAATACAGTTGGGGCATAAATATTACAAAACCCTCAAAGGATAACCCACTCCCCCCATAAAAACCACATATCCCATGTTGTAATAAGGTATATAAGTTCATTATATCCATGCTTTGCTACATGTGACTAACTATTGTTAATTATATGTTAACATTTATTACAAGTCCTTAAGTGAATTGTCATACATATTAAATTTAAAATCATATCATATATATATCAAATCTATTTAAATAGTAAACATCGTACATTAACTCTTGACCATGTTAAAGTACATTAAAAACATATAAATATCATTATATTTAAGTCACATCACATTAACACTTAACATCATATCCATACATTTAATCTATTTAACATCTATAAACCACATCACAAATTCATATATAACATCAAATAAAAATCAATCATAACACATGAATCCAAAATCATCACACACACACACACATCTATATATATATATATATATATCATTGAAATTTGACAAAACAATGCCTCAAAAGGGCTCTATGCATCCAGTTCATATACAAAATACACATATTATGTGGTAAAATGAAAATAAGATAGCCTATCACAACCTTGACTTCCCTCTATCCCTCCATCATGTCCCAGATCTCTTCGGGGATATGCAACACAACTAGTGCTCGCCGAGGTATCCTGTCGAGTTGATCTATGCTCACTCGATCTATACTCCATGTAACGAGGTGCATCTTGGAGGTTCTCTGTCACAAGCCACTCATAGTATCACATCTCATCTCCCAAAGAATGATACTTCTATATAGTCACAAAACCTCGACACCTCATCTCGACCTCCACTTGCTTCCAAAGTCATCCTATACGAACTATGGTCTACCCACATATGGCCCTGCTTCTCCCTTTGTTCCAATTTCCAAGGCCTCATAATTTTTTCTTGTCTCCCCATACTTCACCCATAATGCCTCTAGTTGTTGTGATTGTTATCCGTCCCTCTACTTGTTGTATGGAATCACGCTCTAGGAATTCATGAACTCGTTCATTTCATTGATCATCCCTCTTCTTGTGAGTTATGTCTCACTCTACTATCAATCGATATCTCTCTATCTAAAGTGCATCAAATGATTCCTGCAATCTATCCAACTCCTCATCACCCTCCTCCTTTACCTCCAAACCTCTATCTCTCTACCCCAGTTTATCTCCTTAGGAATCCTATTGCTACATCCACCACTCCATTGAACACCTCAACAAACCAAGCATCATCAACATCTACACCCTTGGTCTCCCCATCCTCCTCCTGTTGTGTCTTATCCATCACCGGCATAGGAAGGTCCCTCTCATAATCATCTCCTAATAGAAAATATACCCACCATCTATCTACTAAGGTAACCCAAACTACCTATGAACCTTGGGAATTATACAAACTCAATCATGTTCACTCGCCACCCCGAATCCACCATACCCATCTCAAATAATCCAACTGTGCATCCATACAGGCCATGCAAAAATGTAACATATGGCCTCCATACAACATCATCTCCTAATAAACTACTAAGTTTCTTAGAATATTATGCCTCATCCCACTTTGCACCCCGTCATCTTTCATCCATCCAAACCTCCATTGCATGAACCCCACCACATACTCGTTAGGTCCCCTACCCTCCAAGGTATACCATATGGCCTCACCACATTAATGTGTTCATAAACCTAATAGTGCAATAGAAACCCCAAATCCAAACCACATATCCTCCCTATAACATACATCTATAGCTCATGGTATACCTTAGCTAGCAAAGCACACCTCTAGGAATACAATTTTTGTGCTCCATGATCCCATCTACAACCTATACTAGTGTCTTAAAATCGGCCTCCTCTTGAGTCTAGAAATGTATACCAAGAAATAACCAAGCATGACCATTGATATCAAATCAGTTCCTAACACCTTTACATCATAACAAATCTCAATGTGAAATCCCCTCGTAGTATGATGTTTAGGCACCATATCTATATAATCTCCTCCTAACATCTAGATGTTCCTCTCGTGTGATAGGAATTAATCTCTCCCCCTGAATAGGAAGTCTCAGTATATGGTTCACATCCTCTAACGTCATTGTCATGTTCTAGTACGGAACCATAATATCCATGTACTCCAGTCCCATCTATCCAAAGCAAATCAACCATCAATCCCCCATCTCTCAAAGATCTACATGGTAGTGACAAAATCCTCAGAAACCAACGACTATCAAATGAGCCCACTCCACGTCTATCACATCACCTATAATGTATTCTAGCATGTCAAGGACTCTATCACGTTTAGAGGTAAATCAGATATCTCTCTCCGCAAAACAAGAAAAAATCACATCCATTAGCCATTTCATCCAATCAATAACCAATTGTTGTTGACTATAAACCAACAATAATTTACACACACCGATCGATGACGATCGTCCCAATCAATGTCGATCGTATGATCAATGAAGATCATCCCAATCATTATTGATCATATGATCGAAAACAATTAGGCATTCTCGTCCAAAAAATTCAAAAATGCAAAAAAATTAATAAAAAGGCAAAAATAGAAAAATCACAAATCTCGAAGCTACTTACCCCTCATCTCACCTGTTGCCTCTTTTGGCTACTTCCGCTCACCTCCATATCTCAAAATACTTAAAATTTATTTCTCAGAGATCTCAAATAAGAAATCAACATGTGTAAATGATCCATTTGCACGTCTGACTCAGCTTATATAAACCCTATTTATAGGATCACTGTTGATAAAAAATTCATGTTGATTGGGTCCCCTAACCACCGAAGATCATTAATCACCATCGATTCCATCCATTTTTACAACATTGTATCAATTTTGGTATCCTATACCTTTCCAACCTACACTTCCACACCATATAGAGCCCATATGATTTTTCTTTGATGCCTAACACCTTGTCAAAACTATTTTTGACTAATTTTAAACACATTTTGGATGTATGCCTTGACCCATTGGTCCCACAGGTTCACACATCCATGCAAGAGCACTCCAATTAGACTCTCTCCTTGCAGTAATATTCTCAAAGCATGCATTTGTAGTATTACCACATTAACGCTTTCCACTTGAGGCCATATAATATCCCCTACCAAGTGTTTCCAAGACTACTACCATCTCTACATATTCCTCCAACATGGTCATTTTATACTACATTCAATCCCCTGGATCATCTTTAAGAAAAAATATTCAATCGTCTCACTCTTTTCAATACAATGACCAACAAAGTTGGCCATTGTCTTGAGAGGGAACAATATCCTTATCAATAAACTGGGGCATTTGAACAGTAGTTTTTGTCTCACTCCTGTGCCTACAAATAACTCAACAAAAAGGGGAAAATGTAGAAACCAATTTTTACCCCTAGGTTACCCTACACATATTAATTATAGTATCATTATTTACATTATCATTATCACTCTCCTAATTCCATTATCCCTTAATTTAATTTACAGCGTAAAAAACCTCATTTACCCAAGTAGAATTGCATTTACCCTCCCTAACCATCTAAAACAAACCTATCCTAAATTACCATAACCATCCCAACCCCTAACCTCTTCATACTTAAATACTTAACCTCCCACCGCTCTAAAAAAACTACAAACCTCAGATGGAAAATGGTTTTAACCATTTTCCATCATCTCTTGTTTGTTATTAACCATTTTGACCAAAATCGATTGACGATCCATGATTGCAGAGATCATTACAGATGTCATTGATTATATTTAATTTCCCTCCTTCCCCATTTCTTAGTTAGACATATATTGGATTCATGGATGAATTGTTGAGACCATATGCAATCATCACAACATTTAAATATCTTTCACAACTTCCTGCCACCTCCTTGGAGATCCACCAGCCATAAAAACATTCAAAAACATTAGTGCATTTCTATTTTTCATTTTAAATCATTTCTCACATTAGTCATATCCTACAAAAATGCGTCTTACATCCCTGATAACCATCATACTCTCTCTCCCATTTCATTATTTAATCAATCTTTTATCATATCATCAATATTATCAGGATCGCCTCTGATCCCCGATCGTCATTAATCAAGTCCCCATCCCTTCAGAACTTATTTATATCTTTATGCATATCAAACTACTAAGTTTCTATACTCATTTTGTCTCTATTGCCCATGTATTTCATATTAGCATTTCCAAACTCATCATGCATCAAATACAATATGTTTAAATTAGTCCCTGGTTAAAGAAAATTACTTTGTCCCCTATCACACCTGATTCCTAATCAGTTAAGTCGATCACTATCATTTCAGTAATTTTATCAATTATCATATCTTTCTTACTCTATTTCAGCCTAATCTATTTTATTACAAGATGTATTCTCTGTAGATGATAGTTCTAGGTTCATCACACCCCATTACAAGAATCTACGACCTCCTGATCATTCAAAAACCTTTCATGTAGGAGTAGTTTAATATTTCACATGAGCTTAGCTTGTGTTTCAATGCCTTGACACTTGAGATTGAGGACATTGAGAACCAACTTGATATCATATGTGAAATACAAGATGCAAAAGAACAAGTTTGACTCAACTATTTCTTGGACTTCAAGCTCGTTATAGCTCTAGCCTTGTTGCCTATCAAGTAGAGAATGCTCTTTCTACCCTCTTGAATTATAATTTTGTTATCAATATCTTATTACGTTATCAAATCACTTGATTTTAAAACACGAGTTGACACCCTTCAAGAAAGCCCTTTGGATTCTCGAGATCGACCTTTTACCGAGAAACTCATTTAATCATTATCTAATATTTTTCTTATCTATCCATATTTGTATATATATATATATATATATATATATATATTCTCACTTGGTGAAAGGAGGAGTCTCTTGCATTGTTCACGTATTCATTCATACCAAAGTTTTGTTTATTGGTGCAGTTTGATAAACCCTACTTTATTTATATTTTTGGTATTTCAACATAATAGCAACTAGCAGCGATGGAGAGAACTAATTAAAGAACGTTTCTTTGTATCATGGAGAGAACTAGCGATGGAGAGAACTATGGAGACGCGGTCTCTGCAGTTTTGGCTGCAGAATGTCTGTGAACTACGATTAAAAATGCTGAGGAAAGGCTGATCTATAGCCAGAATCGGACGTTTGTGGACACGAGTACGAACGCAGCAAAAGCGGGAGGTACAAGCCAAGGCGGAGAATGCGATTCCGGCAAGTGGAAAATTCTGCGCAATATGACAAAGTTTACTGAGGAAAAGCAGATCTCAGACCACAATCGGACGGCTAGAAAAGAAAATGAGGAAATGCTGGGATCCACACCTTTGGCCTGGAATAAGCTATTTCAAAGCCCTAACCTCAAGGTGGGTCCGAAAATCACTGATCAGTTTACATGGGAAATGGACAAAGAGGGTGCCACCTGTCTAAGGGTCCCAGATGGATTTGTTGATAGAGCCTTAAGCAAAGCAAATCTCTCCCTTGTTGGTAAGTTTCTTGGCTCTAGACCTAATATTGATTTCATTAGAAAATGGGCTTTGAGAAAATGGAAACCTAAGGGAGCCCTAAACATTACCATTATGCCAAAAGGTTTTTTCCTGGCTAAATTTAACCAGCAAGAGGATTTAGATTCGGTGATACTGGGAGGCCCCTGGTGGCTGGGCAATATGGGTCTTTTTTTGAAAAAATGGTATCCGGGTTTTGATCCAAATACTGAAAATATAAACACCATTCCAATTGGGTGTAGGCTACCAGATCGCCATCGTGATCTATGGGATGATGAAATACTGCTAAATATTGCAAAATCCCTAGGTGCACCTATTGGGCTGGATGGACCCACAAGAAATAGATCCAGGCTTGCTTTTGCTCGGTTCTGCATTTTCTCAGCCATAGATCAGGAGTTTCCGGAGCACATAATCTTGAAAACTAGATTTGGGTCCTGGACCCAAAAAATTGAAGTTGAAACCTTAAGATGTAAGCTATGCCATAGCATTGGTCACTCCGACAAAAACTGCTCCAAGAAGAAGACCCTCCCTTTGGATTCTGAACAGCCTGGGATAGGCTCAGACCTGAACAAAGTTAGCAGGGATCCAAGCAAGGATAGGAAGATTGATGACAAAGGTCCTAGCCAGAAGGATTTGCAGCTAAATAGAAGGGAAAAAAAAGGGGGTTTAGAACTCATATAAAGAAGCATCTTGTCTGGCGCCCCAAAGCCGCAACATTAGCTTTGCCTGAAGCTCCTAACAAAGAAGTATTGGACAAATCTGTGAAGGCATCCTCGGATAAACCTTTTGAAGCATCTATTAAAGAAGACTTTGTTAAGGTATCCATGGAAGTAAACGAGCAAGATGGTTCAGTGAAGGTCAATTTAGTCCCTTCTGGATCAGAAGAGAAAGAAATTCAGTCATTCATTAGGGAGGAAGCTTGGAACAAGGAAGATATGACTGCAATAGAGCCTTTGGAGATTCTCTCTTCTGGAGAGAATGGTAATGCGGATCCGCTGCCATGTCCCAAAGATTACAAACAAGCTGGCTTCGCCTCTGGTCGCTGCAGCACTGCAAGCCTTCGTTCACATGCCTGACAGGATTCATAAAGAACAAGAAGAGGGGGAAATTACGCCTACCAAGGAAAAGGAAGATCCAGACTCTGGATTCACAATGGTCATCTCAAAAAAGAAAAAAAGATTGAAAGGTTTTGAAAGGATCCCAGAATCATTATATAGTGATAAAAAAAAGGAAATTGACAATTGGGACACCTCTACTTCCAGAACAACCAGGTCTTCTGCTAGACGAATAGCTGATTTTGGAGGAAGCTCAAAAAGAGGAAGACCTTCTAAAAAGACTCTCAGAACTAAGAAAACGGAGAGGGATATTGCAGATGGTGTTCAGCGTCAACTGAACCAGCAAGCAATTCCAACCACCAACCATTCCAAATGAAGATTATATCTTGGAATATTAGAGGCCTAAATGGAAACTCTAAGCAAAGAACCATCAAGGAGTTACGGGATTCCAGTAACCCCAGCATTTTGATTCTTCAAGAAACTAAAATGAAAGCAATGACCATGGATAATATTAAAAAAATTTGGGATAGCTCTGAAATGGCGGCTGTTGACTCTCAGGGAGCTTCCGGAGGGCTGGCTACTCTTTGGGATAGAAGGCACTGTACTGGTATGATTCTTAGTGATAATATTAATCATCTTGCAATTAAATTCGTCACTATTGAGAAAAAGTGTGAATGGATCTTGTCTAATATTTATGCCCCTAACTCTGCTAGTGGTAGAAGAAAACTATGGGCTGATCTTAAAATCTTTAGAAACCAACATTGCTCTGCTAACTGGCTTATCATGGGAGATTTCAACTCCCCACTAAACCCAAGCGAGAAGTTTGGAGGAACCCCACCTTCTCTAATGGAATGGAGGATTTTGCTGATTTTATTGCTGAACAAAACCTCATAGATGTGGATCTGCATGGTAATAAGTATACTTGGAATAATAGAAGGTTGGGAAAGGAGTTCATTCAGGTGAGACTGGATAGGGCACTAATCTCAGCAAACTAGATTCTAAGCCAAGACTTTTACCTCTCTTCCCTTCCCAGAATTGGATCGGATCATAATCCGATTGCTCTAAGCTTTCTCAATTGGACTAAACCTGCAAGAAGCTCATTCAAATTTGAAAAAATGTGGATGGAGCATGACGATATCTATGATAAGATTAAAGAATGGTGGGAATGGAATGGTGAAGGCACTGCTCAGTTTAGATTGATTCAAAAACTCAAAAATGTCAAAAAGCAAGTCAAAATCTAGAACAAAAATGTTTTTGGAAATATTTTCAAAAAAAAAAAGAAAGAGTTAAAGCAGTAAGCTTCGTGGATCCGGAGTTAAAAATGGATACTTTGGGGAGATCGGTTGATGATGAAGTAAATGAAAAGAATATTCTATCCGAGTTGCATACGATCTCGGCAGAGAGAAGAGTCTTTTGGCGCCAAATCTAGAGCTATCTCGGCTTAAAGAGGGAGACAGAACACAAAGTTCTTTCACATGACTACTTAAAACACAGAGCCGAAGAATGGATCTTAGAGGTTTCTAAAAACAATGGGAGTATCACTAAAGATCCCAACAACATCAAGAAACAAGCGCTTGACTTCTACAAAAATCTTCTTAAAGAGAAAAATGTCAGCAACCCTGAAGCTATTTCCTTCATGCTGGAGGCCATCCCTCAGAATAATATTGAGGACCAGAAATTCAGAGATATCACTAAAGCTGTCACGCTTGAAGAACTGCAAAAGGCTATTTTTTCTCTCGAGGGGGATAAGGCCCCGGGCCGGATGGGTTCTCTATTAATTTTTTTCAGAAGTTCTGGGAAATATGCTCGGAGGATCTTCTCAAAGCGGTGAATGAATTCTATAGAACGGGAAATCTTCTAAAAGAGCTCAATAACACGCACATTGTGCTGGCACCTAAAAAAATGGATGCAAAAGATTTCAAGGACTTCAGACCTATCAGTCTTGTTAATGCTATCTTTAGAATCTTCACCAAAATCATTACTACTAGACTACAGCTCATAATGAATGATCTCATCTCAAGGCAGCAGAGTGGCTTTATTAAAGGCAGGATAATACAAGACGGAGTGATTATGGTGCACGAGACTATACATTCCATGGAAAATAATAAAAAGGCAAATATGATCCTCAAGCTTGATATGAATAAAGCTTTTGACAAGGTATCTTGGGTCTTCCTTGACAAGATTTTAACTAAATTTGGGTTCACGGAAAAATTTAGAAAAATTGTTAAATCTTGTTTATCTACAGCCAGGTTCTCTGTGGTTGTTAATGGGGAGCCTGTGGGTTTTTTCACCAGCAGCAGAGGTCTAAGACAAGGAGACCCCATCTCCCCCTTACTCTTCATTCTTTTAGCTGACAGCCTTAGTAGAACAATTGGCAAAGCGGTTGAAGATGGCCTTTTAAATGGATCTAAACCCACTTCATTCAGCCAAGCTGTCTCTCATCAACAGTTTGCGGACGACACTATCCTTCTTCTTCTGGCTTCAGTTGTGGAAGCTAAGGCTATTAAGGCTCTATTACAACTCTATGAATCTGCTTCTGGGCAAGAGATTAATTATGACAAAAGCACCATTTTCTTCTTCAACACCCCTGGGGAAAGACAACTCAAGATTGCTAAAATTTGGTCACAAATTGGTGCTCTTCCAAAGAACGTACTTAGGCCTCCCTCTCGGCACTAAGAAAGTCTCTCACAAGGTGTGGGATGAATTATTGGTGAGATTTCAGAAAAAAATGGCTGGTTGGAAAGGTGCCACTCTCTCTAGTGCTGGTAAGTGCCTACTCATTAAAAGTACACTCCAAAGTCTGCCCATCTATATCATGTCACTTTTCAAAATTCCTTCTTCCTTCAGAGAGAAAATAGAAAGGATTCAAAAAATTTTTTTATGGCAAGGCATGGAAGAGAAGTTCAAATTTCACCTAGTGGCCTGGGATAAGGTCTGCACCCCGAAATCTATGGGAGGGCTGGGCATAAAAAATATTGAGAAAATGAATGAGGCACTCATTGCTAAGATGGGCTGGAGATTGCTATCTGAGAAACAACCCTGGATTGATGTTATTAAAGCAAAATACTTGAATCAACAAGCTGTTTACTCCTATCTGCATGATGAACACCTCCCCAATGGCTCCATTTTTTGGAATAATCTGGTCAAGAGTAGAAACTTCATCAAGCAGGGCAGCAAATGGAAAGTGGGGGATGGCAGTGAGATAAACTTCTGGGAGGATAACTGGTTCAGTGATAATCTCTTGGATAGATTTGGGATAGCTAAGGACAGCCTTATAAGCAAGTATGGAACTAAAATCAAGGACTACATCAAGGAAATGGCACCAACAAGATTTGGAAAAAACTTACTGTGGAGCGAATTGAGCTGAAACAAATTACTTCCTCCCTTCAGGATCTTTTAGATCTCTTTCCTTTAAGTCAGCTGGATTCCAAGGATGAGCTGGTTTGGAACAATTCACATGATGGGAAATACTCAGTCAAATCTGGTTATATCAATCTTTTTCACAGTAATCAATCTGATTTTAACTGGAACAAGATCTGGATGCCTGAGTTAACCCCCAAAATAAATTTCTTTCTTTGGCTGGCCATCAGAGGTAGAATTCTCACCACTGACAATTTGATGAGAAGAGGATTTATAATTCCTAATTGGTGCCACCTTTGTAGGAATGACTATGAAGACATTAGTCATCTGTTCATACATTGTGATTATGCCAATAGAATTTGGAACTTTGTCCTTTCTAAATTCGAAGCTCTTTGGGTGTTGCCGAAGGATCTTAATCAGCTATGGAATCAATGGAACCCACCATTCAGACATTGTGTTATCAAAAGAATCTGGAAATTAGCCATCCCACATTTAATCTGGAGGATTTGGAAGGATAGAAATAATATCATTTTCAGAAATAAGAAGCAAAATTATAAACTCAGTATTGGCAAAATTTCTCAAGGTCTCAAAGAGGACATGGCCAGATTTAAACCTCCCAAGAACAAGTGTTATCCTGAGAATGAAGAACACATCTTATCTAATTGGCAGATTGGAAATTGGAGCAACCCTGGGAATAGTGTAGATAGATCTTCGATTAAATGGCATCCTCCTGACTCTAATTGGTACAAGCTGAACTTTGATGGTGCCTCTAAGGGAAACCCTGGGACAGCATAGCAGGAGGAGGAGCAATACGGACCACAAAGGTAATTTGATTGTTGCATATGCTGGAAAATGGGAATTCAAACCAATCATTTTGCCAAGCATTATCTTGCTCTCTGGGGCTTGAGAGTCGACGGGCTCAAAATATTCGTAACCTTGTTGTTGAAGGGGACTCCTTAATATCATTAAACTTCTTAATCACCCTCATCTCCTACTGAGTATTAAAGATTTTATCTCTCGAATCCATAAGCATCAGTCACACCTTCAATAGTATCAAAATCATACATACTTACAGGAGGGCAATAAATTGGCGGATGCACCGCCAATTATGGCATTAATATAAATTTCACTGTTCTGGGGATAATGATAGTATCCCTAATCAGCTTCACAACAAAGATCCATGTGGACCTTCATAAGTAAGCAATCCCTAGAGATGAGCCTTAATCTTTGGAGGAAGATCAGAATCATTAATACTTTCACACGTGCTGCTTTAATGAATATGGCGAGGCAAATAATATCAATTTCAAATGATAGCAAGAATTATTTAGGGAACTTCAAGTGGAGTTATCTAGATTTGAAAATCGCGCACGCGGGAGGTACAACAGCTGTTGATATCCGGATGCTAAGCTCCACGAAAACCGATGATAAATGCAATGTGATTGTTGACAGGGAAAGGGTTATCACACGCGACTTCCCGCAGGCTCAGTTCAGCAGTTACGCAGCCGTTCGTGAGAAGACCAACGGCTATAGTTCCCAGTCTTATGCGACCTTCAACAAAGCAAGAAATGGATCTATTCTTCATGCGCCGAGGCATTCGAGAAATTTTGTAACCAGTATACCACAGAGAAGATGGGAGGACCTCCCTGTCAAATTGAGCCGTGCGCGGACCCCGACTGGAAGGAAAACACTGAGCTTTGGAACATTCTCAGCATAGGCGGCTTCACCAACTTCGTTGATAGGGTGCAGGGACATGATCAAAGCATTTCAGTACGCTTTGCTAAGGAGTGGAAAGAGAGGACTGCCGACTATGGGGGATGTAAGATACTTGTCAATGAAGATCTCTCATCGGAAGCGACCGCCTCACTTGAAGGGTACCGCTTCTTCAACAAAAGGGTTATCAAAGAAGTCAAGAAAGAAGATTTGTGGAGGAAGATGAGAAGCTCATTTTTAGCACAATGGTCTCGCTTGTCACTCAATTCCATCACCCTATGATGAAGTCACTCGCATGATGATTCGATTCATCTCCTGGAAGGTAGGTTTTCACTGTCCTCGCTAAGCATCTCATCTTTTTAAACCACTTCCGTAGGAATAGATTGGTTTTCTTCCTCATTATCTGTTAAACTCCTTGAGCGCTCCATTTTGGAGTTCCGTAGCACACCCGGGCGGTTCCTCGCATCAAGGGCTTATATTGTTAATTCACAAATGCTACCTTCTTAAGTACCCCGGTCTCCTTCCTCTCCTAGCCCGGCTCCCCTTTGATGGGCTCTCTGCGCGCCGCCCCTGTTTCCCCTGCCGCCCGCTGCTACCCCCGCCACCGGTGCTGCTACCCCCATGCCGGCTGCACAAGCTTCTCCTTCAATTCCTCCTGTTGCTGCTCCTGTCACCCACCTCGCCTCTACCTCTAAAAGACCAATCACCAGGGCTTCCAGGAGACTCAACCTTGAGACTCTTGCTGTGGGGAAGGAGCCTATTGAACTTGACATTGCACGTGACCTACTGAACATTAGTAGTGCCAGTCCCTGGGAAGTACAGATGGATAGCTCTTCTAAGAGGCTGGAGGCCTTAGAGGCTGAGATAAATTTGCTGAAGGATGAGGTCAAAAACCTAGCTAAGCAAAAAGGTAAGAAAAGCATGGAGGGGGAAGGGAGCATTGATAACAGTCAGATTGAAGACATATACAAGAAGCTGACCTCCTTAGACTCCCGCCTAGGGAAGGCTAAGACTAGACATGATTACAACATTTCCGCCTTTAGGGCCATCGAGGAGTTCATCGAGGGTCATGCCAAAAGTGTTTCCAACCTCAGCGGTGTCCCGACTGCACTTTGGGGCAATGAAAAAGAGAGCAAAAGAACCATCGAGGAGCTCGATAAGACGGATGCTGCCCACATGACTGCTTTGGGTATGTTTCATGCCTGGAAAAGAGTCAAGATCAGTATCGATAAAGCTGCCAAGAAGTAGTCCTGGATGCTTTCTTAGTTGTTTTTCTTCGCTTGGCGATTTTAGTTGTTATTTTTAAGTCTTGTTTATGTAGCATTTTCGGGCTACGTAGAACTTCATTGTAATACTTGGACTTTTTTCCTTCCTTGCTTTGTTTCTCACTCTTATTAAAGCCGCCTTATTTTGTATTCAAGGGTATAGTCCCTTTCAAAAACTATTTGCCAATATTAAAAAAACATAATGCAACTAGCAAAAATCACCATAAACACAAACACAAAAATGATGTTATAGGGAAAATATGTTTTTAATGAAGGTAAATATTTGAATAAGAGTTGGGACTAAATTTTATTGAAATTCCTAAAAATATAGATTAACTTAGAATGGAAAATGTAAAGGCGATGTTATACTTTTATTTTGAATTAGTTTCTAAACACCGATCATACACATTCAAAATAAATCATTCATAATTGTAGAAATTATTAAACGATAAGAAAATTTCTTAAAACTACACCAAAAGATAAGTACTTAGTTCCATCTATAGTGGTACAAGGATTTAGACTTGGTGAGAGGTTTGTTATGGATATTAAAATTCTTAGTCTCTAGAAATAACATTGGTAACTTCCCCTATCTAGGACCATATGACTACTCTAAGGTCTTGACCTCTTCTATAAAGTCTTGGATGTATACATAGTGGGCATCTATAACTTTCTTTCTCGGTTAGGAGTGAATCGATGACCTTATATTTGAAATGTTATGTGTCACACATTTTGAAACCCTTTAAATGATGAGAAACAACATAAAATCCTAACTATGTGTAGGAGACCTTACAAAAAGGTTAATATTTGGGTTGAAGTGTAATTTTTGCACTTCCTACATCTTCACTACTTTAAAGATCCCTCAAATTTCATGTGGTTCTCCAAATATCATTTCACACACACACACACACACACACACACACACACACACACACACACACACACACACACACACACACACACACACACACACACACACACACACACACACACACACACACACACACACACACAATACTATTTTGGGAAATTGATCACTTTACAATGAGGAAGGATGGATTGGAATTCTTGAGCTTGACTTAGATTTAGAAGATCTTTAGATTGGGAAGATTTACTCTTTAACCTAGTTTGAGTGCTTTAGATCTATGTGGTGGATTATATAATTGGTGTGAAACTACTATAAGACTATTTAGGAGAGCCTTCGGTGCTTTAGTATTGATATTTTCAATAGAATCTCATGAGAATGCCATGTGAGTTATAAAGTGCGATTGACTTTTTAAGATAGGCTTCCATATGTTATATATTAGCATTATGGTAAACCTAAGAAAATGAATCGATTCATATAATAACTTTTAAATTAAAATAAAAGATCATCAGATGGGAGGGTCCAAGATTTTGTAAGTCGATTAGGGAATTTGTACACCATTATGGACACGAGAAGTAGGGTTTTGGACGGGTGGATATTGATGAAAAACTCAATGTTTGGGAATGATGAGTGGAGTTGAATTACTTCCTTGGTTGAATAATATTCTCTAGATGAATGAAAAATAAGTGTGTAGAGACAAGAAAGTAAAAATAAGATATAAGCATGTACGTCAATGAAGTTTAGGGTATAAAAACTTTTCATAGCATAGGAAGGAGCCAAACTTATCATTATAACATATTAGTTTCCAAATTTGAGTGTCTACAACTACATTAAGTATTTTAAATGATTAATGGTTCTCTTATGCAAGGATTATTATTTTTCATGTGTTTATGTGAAGTTGTGTTGCGTTAGATTTTTTTTTCCAAAGATGTCTTGAAGTATTGTGATCAAATGTTTAGATGTTTCCTAATATATAATAACACACTAGTATTTAGATATTATATTAATATTTATTAATTAATTTAAATTTTCATGAGAATTATGTGTGTCTATGCAATAATTATTTGAGTTCTATTTTGAACCTTAAATAAATACATTTCTTTAATTATCTTTAATAAATTAGCGGATCTTTTTGAGAGAGAAGTTGTGTTATCTTTTTACAACATAGTGTAATGCTTTAAATGAATTTTTATTATAAAATTTCAGTTGTGCACCAATAGATATTTTTAATCAATGTACAATAAAATAAAGAGTGGGTTTTCTTCATGAATGAAAAAATCATTTACATCATAGATTAGTAACATTTAAATATTTATGTGACTTAAGAGTAAAAATGGTATTTGCGTAATAATACGGTTATAGGAAATTCTCACGAGTTTGTTCTTGTTGATTTATAATTATTTATAGACAAGGAATAACCAATTTATTTAATTCAACAACTGAACTTGGTTTACACAATTTGAACCTTAAATATTTATATTAAAGATAAAAACAATATTAATGAATCTTTGAATTTACATGATCTAGCTTAAAGTACATTCTAGCTACTCAATGCATCATTACACAAATATGTTGTAATTACATGATACTAGACGATGCTACTATTTTTTATTTTGTAAAAAATAAGTTGTGTGATTTTTTTCTTATACAAAGTAAAAATAGTGAAATTTTAAAAACCTGAAATTAGTTGTAATTGAAGGGGGAAGGAAAAAAATGGAGTCGGCTTTGCTAGGGTTTCCTCCACGCACACATATCATTCTGTGACATCTTCAAGAACTACGGGATAGTAATATTATTAGTATTTTCTAGGGTTTCTCACCCTTTGGGAACCTCTATATAATGAGCTCTCCCACTTCAATCCTAGTTGTTGCAACTGTAGCTAGAGATAGTGGAGATTTGAATAATGGCACTCGCCACCAAAACACCCTCGGAAGTTCATCCTGAAAGTTTTCCACAAGGTAATGACTCTCCTCCTGATGTTGTTTTTCCTATTCTTGAGTTTAATTTTGTTTTTCAAGGGTTGGAACAATTTTGTTTCATTGGGTATTTTTTGGGTCGCATCCCCTATGAAAGCATGCTCAAATATTTGGTTAACTTGGCCTAGACTCCTCATGGATTTTATCTTGAGAGTGTATAGAATATGACCAAAGGATTCTTCCTTTTTCGCTTCTTTGACCAACTAATGCCCCCAACATTTTGGCCCAAAAGGCCACTTGGTATGTTGTAACTCCTTGTTGGTCCTATCTCCATGGACCAAAGACTTTGTGGTTTTTGAGTATGTTGCACTTAAAGTGTCAGTCTGGGTGGAATTTCCTAGCCTACCCTTGCCTTGTGTTCAATTCTTTCCTAAGATTGCATCTTTTATCTAGTGGATGGTCTACCTCGAACAAAAACATTTTTACAACACTCGTCCAAAGAAGCATGTATGTGTTGAAGTAGATATTTCTATGGAATTGAAAGAATTTGTGGAAATTCAGATGGGAGACAAGCGTTACTCCTAACGTAGCTTATATATCAACTTCCCTAATACTTGCTTTTGGTTTCGGGCATCTAATAATAAGATCAAGGATTGTCTTATTTATGTCCCTCACAATCACCCAATAGCTAAAGTGGCTCTAGAAACGACCAAACCCACTCAGGAGGAAGGGTGGCAAATAGCTGGTGGCCGTAAAAATAGGAATAAAACTCAGCAACCTAATGCCTCTTGTTCAAATGGCCCACATGAGTCAACTATTAAGGAACAACCCCATAGCCCGAAGCTAAAGAGCCAACTACTACTGCCAACTTGACAATCTAGTTGACTTAATTCTCTAGCATGCCCAAGTTATTTGGTTCTCATGGACAAGATAAATTCTATTAACAATGTCGCCATTCCGCAACAACTATTGTTATTGCTTTTAACCAACAATTCAAAGGGCCCTTCTAAAAGGGTTGAAGTCCTTCTTTCCACTCTCAAGATCATAGCTCGATATGTGGTGTGGATTATGTGGAGGAGGAATACAATGTTGACCATGTCAAGTAGAAAAAATTTATCGAGTAGGATTTCTTGATGCACAACATTGTTCGATTCTTTGCAAAACCAATTTGACATGTTATATGGCTTGGACTTAGATGGGATGGCACTCGACCACCATTTGGAATGAATTTTATATCATGAAATGCATGGGATATTACATACTCCAATCACAAGTATATTTTTCATGATGTTCGACATAAATTTTCCAATCTAGATGTGTTGTTTGCAGGAAGTGAAAATTATAGGTTTTCAGCTACAGATGGTTTGTAAATCCATCGGCACTGATGACACCTCTAGCTTCTTGGAGTAATCATGAATGGGGACATGGGGGTTTAATTTCCCTTTTTCTCCCAAATGGTGGCCCTTTTTGATGGATCATGGCTTGACCCCACCAATCGTGCCATATGGGTCTTATTTAATATTGATGATGGTCGCCCTTTTGGCCTCATTAATATTTATGCCTCTAACGATGGACCAAATTTCCAATCTATGACGGTGGATAGAATGGTTAATTCCTGATGCTTATTGGGTCATAAGTTGTGATTTTAATATGGTTGAGCTACCCAATGATCAGTGTGGGAACTTTCCCATGCATTGGACAACTGGAAAAAGAGAGGCATGGTTTTTCATGTGCAATAAGTTTAGGTTTTTAGAGCCTAATGCCTCTCTTATTCCCACTTCTGAAGCTTGGTTTACTTGGTCCAACCTTCGAGGCAGATCAGATCGGGTTCTTAAATGGATCGAAAGACCTATGTTGTCAACTCAATATTTTTTAAGTTAGACAACATTTATTCCTTACCTGTGGAGATCATGCCTGATTTTTTCCTTTCAGAACATTCCCCATTTGATTTCATATCACTTGGCATGATAGGCACACTTTTTGTCATAAAGGCCAATTATTTCTTAATACCACCTTGATGCAACATGGGCCCAATCTCAATCACATTAAGCATGTGTGGAACTTGGCCCCTCAGCCAAGTCATTTTTATAACTTTCATCCACCTATGCATGCTAGTTGGACTCAATGGTGGGAGGACGCTATGGATCGGACTACTAGATTCCTCAAAATCTATGTCAAATAACTATCCAAAATTTGATGTGTTGTCTCCCAAAAACTACTTTGCATTTTCAAAGCCAAATTCAATTTTTGTGAGCTCAATTCATTCATTGGTGTTTAAGCCAAGTTAGAGATTAAAGAAATTAGAAAAAGTGTGCCCTAGAGTTGTTTAAACCTCTATTTTGCTCATTTTTAGAAATCCTCCATTTCCTATTTTGTGCATGTAAAATCCTCTTTACAATCTCCTTTGTGATTGAAATTGTTCACTTGTTCTATGGCTTGGGTCGTCAAATCATTATTTTGCCTCCATGCCTCTGGCTTGAAGGAAATTCAAAAATTGGACTCAAAATGACGAAGTTCTCTTCCTCTTTTTTTTCTACAATCGGGAATGATGGGCATTTCTTTCCCTGTCAAATTTTTCCTCAACATCCCCAAGTGATACGTGGGTCTCTCTGATTGGATGCGGTTCAGTCATACTTCAAAATCTCAGCGGACAGCTCCATGTGTCACAACAGTGCAACTCTAGGGGTAGGGTCCAAGGGACAGTCTTCAATTAAGCGTAGGCTTTCCACGTGTTCTAGTACAAAATGGGGTAAAATTGGTTAAGTATGGAAGGCTCAACGGATGGCTCCACGTGTCACAACAACACAACTCCAAGGGTAGGGTCTCAAGGGACAGTCTTCAATTAAGCATAGGCTTTCCACGTGTCCCAAGTACAAAATGAAGGTAAAATCAGCTAAGTATGGAAGGCTCCGAATGGCTCCATGTGTCGCAATTCAAAGTGGTTCAAGAGGATAGTCTTCAATTAAGCGCAAGCTTTCCACATGTCCTAGGTATAAAATGGAGGTAAAATTGGGTATGTATGGAAGGCTCAGCGGACAGCTCCACATGTTGCAAGACGACACAATTCTAAAGGGTGGTCGAAGAGATAGTATTCAATTAAGCACAAGCTTTCCACATGTCCTAGGTACAAAATGAAGGTAAAATCAGCTAAGTATGGAAGGCTTAGTGGATGGCTCCACATGTCACAATGGTGCAATTCTGAAGGTGGGGTAGAAAGGGCCAATTACCAAATCAGCACCAGATTGCCACGTGGTCGGAGTCATTAGAGAGGCAAAGCCCACCATTGAAAAGTTAAAGGTGAAGCCCGCCATTGAAAATTCAAATCGAGTAGTGGGGTCAAGCGGAGGAAATTGAGTTTTGAGCCTTTTTCCAAAAAAGGTCAAAATGTTTAGAAAAGAGCCGCGCCCTCATCTCCAATAAGAATGTGCCACATGTCTAAGTTGAAAATTCAAAGCAGGGCTATGGGCCAATTTGTTCCAAATTGCCAAATCTCATGAAAAATCACAAAATGCGAAAGGCTTCCCCCGTAACCACTCCAATCCCTTCCTACCACATGGATGACCCAATTTCAGAGTTAGAGGAGCAAATCAAATGGTCTATATTTAAACTGGCAAATCAAATGTAATGGTTGCTTTGCAAGATCTAGTTTTTAACCCGCCATGAGCGTTTTCTTCACGCATGAGGAATCAAGAGGCGTAAATGATTTGTAAAGTTATAACTATTTTGGCAAAAGGATATAATGGCTCCTCGAGCCATTCCAAAAGGTCAAGCGATTGATTTTAAAAATACCAGAGTGCTCTGTACCTCGAAAAGATAGAAAATGCCATTCTTCTTCTATTTTCTCTTCTTCCTCAAATTTCTTCCATTCTCAAGCTATGTACAAACTCTGCTCGAGCTTTAATAATAAAAGAAGGAATTTTTGCCTCTTTGATTAAGGAATTAATTGGTACTTTGTGACTAATGAATTTCATTCAGTCTTGTAGCTTCTCCTATGAATTTGTTTTTCTTCTAACTATAAATGCATGTAAATGAAATTTCTAATTAATGTGTGTGGGCATTTGATATTCTACTCGCAACATTAGTTTCTCCTACCTCCATTCTCACTCCCTTTCCCATTTTTAGACAAAGTGCTTATCTAGTGAGAAATTGCTAGCTTTGCCATAGGGTTAGTGGAGTGCCCCTGTTGGATCTTTGGTTGAAAGGCCACCATTGAAATCCACTTTTTCACACATGCACATACGAAAGCTACACCATTCAAGTAGAGGGACTTAGATTCCCATAGCATTGGCTTGAAACCCACCAATTTTTCCACAAGACAAATTTTCTTGCCAACATTTTTGGTGCCCACCGTGGGGTAGATTTTTCAAAGCATCTACACCTAAAAATGACCTCAAGGTCATAAAATAAAAAAAGAGATTCTAGAAGAAAGTTTTTGGAGATTGAATAATCACACAAACTACATGGATGTAAATCATGGTTATTCTAGGAAATCCTCCTGTTGAGAGACCTGATTTACTCTTTCACATCCAAGAAGACATTGTTTTTGATATGAGAGAAGCTATTTGGCATAATAGACAAAGTGTCAATCAATACTTCATTGCCATAAGGATTTTGGACTGGAAGAGGAACATGCTGTTGAATTGGAAAAACAGAGACAAATTCTAGCACCCCAGAGAGGAGCATAAAATTTCAAGCTAGTTGATAGAAGATACACCTGAAAAATGAGGTAAGGAGGACAAATTCATCCCACATTTGAAGAGCTTGAAAGAGAGGAAAGAGCTGAAGAGGAGATAAGGGATCAAATTGAAGAAATAGAAAGACTCCAAATTGAAGCAGAAGAAAGAGTAGCAAGCAGAAGCAACCTTAGCAATATTGGAGGCTAGAAACAGGAATAGAATGTGTGTTCATGAGGATGAAGTACGGGTATATCATGCCATGGGGAAGAAATACTGGTCCACTTTCTCTTCCACAACCACTTCATGAGCTCCCAAGAGTCTCAAGAAATAAATTCCCAAAATTCAAATGGGATGGTTCTTAGCTCCCTCAAGAACATGTAGTAGCATTCATCACTACTTGTGGAGTGTTGGGAGTTCAATATGAAGATGTTTAGTTAGGATCTTTGTGGAGTCACTCCAAGAAAGAGCTGTTGAATGGTTCTACATGTTGCCCCCAAGATCTGTCACATGTTGGGAAGATATAAGAAGTGCATTTGAACATAGGTTCAAGAGCACAAAAGATTGTTAGGATCTGTTGGTCCAATTGGTTTAGATGAAGAAGGAGACCTCTGAATCAATGAAATATTTTGTAGCAAGGTATGATAGGTTGACAAGAAGGATCCCATAAGATGTGGTACCCTCTGAAAACAACTTGAAAAGGTTCTTCATCAGTGATTTTCCATCATAAGTTGGTTTCTTCCTTAGAAGAGCCCAACCAAGAACATTGAGGGAAGCTAAAGACTTTACAATTGAGACTAATGATGATGATCTAATTCTTTCTGGAAAAGTGAAAGGACCAAATGGGAAGAAAAAGGGTCAGAGTTTGAATTCGGTCACCACTGATCCAATGTTCCAAAAAATGGAAAATGACCTAGTTGCTTTGAAGAAACAACTGTCACAAATCACAATGAGGAATGCTCCAAGGAGACCAAATCTTCCTAATAGACCAAGAATTTCTCCACCCCTCATAGGCTTGCTCTTGAAGCACCACCAGTCAATGCCATCTGTGACACTGGGGAATCAAGAAGGAGCAGACATTGAGGAAACTGAAGAAGAAAGCATGGATGACTATGAAAACTATCTTGAAATTGAAGAGGTTGGCATGCACAATGGCCTGATTGAATACGTTGTTGATGAGGAGGAAAGTGATGAAGAAGCTCCAAGTTTTTCATGTGTTGTTTTCACTCGTGCACAATCCAAGAATGGTGTTTCAGCCTCAACAATTACAACAGATGATAGGAAGAACAAAGAAGATTTCTCTCCAAAGCTTCCACAAAACAAGATCATCAATAGAGGATCACCATTACCATCTTCCATGGAATCAGCCAAAGAGAAATTAGATTCATTGGTTGCCAAGGATCTTGCTCTTCTTGTGCCAAGTAAGTTACCGATTCTTCTCTCAAATTAAAATTTGTTAAGAGCAAGTCTCTTCTAAATTGGTTCGCATAAGAACATCTAAATTTCAATCAAAGGCTATACCCTCACCTCCTTCCAAGCCAATTGCTACATTTGAAAAGGAGAAACCAGCACCAAAAGTAACAAAACCCTTGTCATTTAAATCCTCTCCCACTATTGGAACCTCTTCCTCATCTACCATAACTCCATTTGACTTTGTGGAGCATGCAAGTAAAACCAAATTTCAGCTCTCTGAGATTGAATACCTATAAACACATCTTGCCCAATTTGACAGATTCATCAAGGTAGTTCATGGTAGCAACCCTTTTTCTCAAGCCCAATCTCTAAAGGCCTATTACCCAAACCATCCATACCACCTTCTCAAAACATGTTAGCCCTCAGTGCCTCCAACACCAATAGAGTTGAGCCTTTTTACCTGTCACTTCTCATCAAAGGCTTCGGTTGAACAATTGCATCATAGAATCTAGAGCCTCAGATAATGTGATGCCAGAAAAAGTTACAAATGATCTTGGCCTCACTTTGACCCGAGTAAATGACACATGCTATTCAATGGAATCCAAACAAGTTCCATTGGTAGGAAGAATCAAGGATGTTCAAGTTGCACTAGTTGATTACCTTGATAAGAAGATACTCTTGACCATTTTGGTGGTAGACATCCCAACATCTTTTGGTATGCTATTGAGTAGAATTTTTGTAGAGATCTAGGTGGAGAAATAAAAATGGATTGGTCATCTGCAACTATCCTAGTGAAAGGAGAAATGAAGAAGTTACTACCAATAAGAAAAATCAAGTTCACAGTATGAAAGTCTGATGATCCGAAAGCAAACATTCTCTTTCAAGATTGTGGGTTAGGAAACTACTTCCTTACATCACAAAAGGAAGAGAATTTTCCACTCCTCATGGAGGAAGAAGAAGATCAGATTTGGACAATGGAGTTTGATGGCAGTCATTCTAGAGTAGGTTCAGGAGCTAGTGTAGTATTGTACTCTCCTCCAATGAGGTATATCCTTTTGCCTACAAGCTGCAATTTGACAATACAAATAATACAACAGAGTATGAAGCATTACTCTTAGGAATGAATGCAGCAAGAGGACATGGGAATCAAGAAGTTGTGATGTAAAGGTGATGTATAGCTTGTGGTAAAGCAGGTCCGCTAACAATATCAGGTGAAAAACCCTAGACTCATGCACTATAGAAATAGAGTGTGGGACTGCATTGAATCATTTGATGCATTCTCCATTAAAGCTATCCCTAGGGAGAAAATGAAAAGGATGATTCTCTAGCAGTGTTCAGCTTCCTTAGTGACACCTCATCCTTCTTTTGGCAAGGATAAAGTGACCATTGAGATGGTTTTCAGACCTAGTGTACCAGACAATGCAAATCACTGGCAGGTCTTCAATGATGACAATCAGATCCTAGCCTTCTTAGAACAAAGGGATAACTTCAATAATATTTTCTTTGAAGGAAGTGAAAACCCACACCGTGAATCAGTCCCCAAAGAAGAGAAGGAAGGAATTGAGGGAATTGATGAAGAGGGAGTAATCAAACTGAAAGGAAACAAAATCCCCAAAGGCCTAGTTTCTTTGGAAGATCTCTTTGACAAGCATGACAGGTTCATCCAAGAGAAAGAAAATCAAGTCTTCTCGGTGTCCATCTGATTTTGATCAAGAAAACATTGGAACTTCAGAGAATCCAAGGATGGTTAACATTGGTAAATGCTGCTCACCAGAAGAGAAGAGAAATTTTGTTTCTCTACTAAAAAGTACTCAGATGTGTTGGCCTACTCCTATGATGAACTCAAATATTTTCAGCCAAAGGAAATGCATCACTCCATTCCTTTGAAGCAAGGAGCTAAGCCCTTTAGGAAAGAAACAAAGGCCCTATAATCCAAAGATTGTTGATGTTATCAAAGAAGAGGTGAAAAAGATGCTCAATGCTAGAATCATCTTCCCCATCCACCATTCAACATGGGTGGCTAACATTGTGCCAGTAAGGAAGAATAATGGGGAAATAAGAATTTTTGTAGACTTCCGAAATCTGAATCAGGACATCTCTCAAGGAAAAATACCCTCTTCCAATCATGGATCATATTTTGCAAGCAAGTTCTCTAGATTTGAAATGCTCTCTTTGCTTGATGGATTCTCAGGGTACAACCAAATCAAGGTGGCAGAAGAGGATTGCAACAAAATAACCTTCACAACACCTTGGGGCACTTTTTCCTACAACAGAATGCCTTTTGGCTTGATCAATGTTGGGGCCACTTTCTAGAGAGCAATGGACTTGGCCTTCAAATATTTGAAATATTGCATTGTCATTTACCTTGATGACCTCATAGTTTTCTCAAAGAGGAGGGGAGATCATATTTGTCATTTGGAGCAAGTCCTTGCAAGGTGTAGAAAACATGGCATTTCTCTAAATCCAAAGAAGTGCATTTTTGGAGTCATAGAAGGTAAGTTTCTGGGACACATTGTGAACAAACATGGAGCACACATTGATCTTGAGAGGATCAGAGCTATCCAAGCACTAGCCTTACCAACCAACAAGAAGGGAGTTCATTCATTCTTTGGAAAGGTAAACTTCCTTCATCATTTTGTGCCTGAGTTTTCTGAACTGACTAAGCATATAACTTCCATGATGAAGCCTCAAGAAAGTTTCAAGTGGAATAAGGAAGGAAAAACAACATTTGAGGATATCAAGAAAGCCATTTCCAAATCTCCAACTCTTGTATCTCAGATTTCAACAAGGATTTCATCATGTATTGCTATGCATCAGAACATACACTCTCTATTGTCCTTGTTCATAAAATGATGAAGGTTTGGAAGCACCCATTGCTTTCATGAGTTGTCCTTTGAAAAATCATGAGCTAAAGTACAACCAATTGGAGAAACATGCCTACTACGCAAAGTGGTTAAAGCTATTAATTTTTCAGATTCTACATTCTCAATTCCCATACAGTGGTGATGGTCCCTAGAAGTGCAATCAAGTCCATTTTGACTCAACAAGATCCGGGGCTAAGAGAGGAAGTTGGATTGCAAAGACCCAAGAGTTTGACTTGGAGATTAGACCATCTAATATGGTAAGAGGAAATGGTTTGTGTAAGTTGATTATCTGAAGATGAAGCTCTCAAAGCTCAACAGGGAGAAAAAGATGGTGTTTTCTCAACCTGTTTAGGAGACAGTCCACAAGTGCTCTTTGTCACCACTACTGATGAGTGGTATGTTGATATTGCTTACTACCTCACTTATGGAGAATTCCCTCCTCATCTTGATTACAAACAAAGAAGGAAACTCAAGCTAAAGGAAGCCAAGTTTGTGATCTAGAATCATGCACTTTACAAGAGAGGCCTAGATGGTTGTTTCCTCAGGTGTGTAGATAGGAGCAACAAGAAAAGTTACTCAGTGGGGCATATCATGATCAAGTGTTGTGGTGGAATTTCTCAGCAATGGTCACCGCACATAAGATCCTCGAGGGAGATATTATTGGCCCTTCATCTTTTCATACACTCAAGATTGGGTTTCCAAATGAAAAGCATGCCAACAATTTATTGGAAAGCCACAACTAGCTGCATTACCACTCAACCTATGGTGATTGAAGAACCATTTCAACAATGGGGGATAGATTTCATTGGTGTTTTGAATCCTCATTCAAGTGCAGGGAATACTTATGTACTCACTACAACTGATTACTTCACTAAATGGGTGGAAGCCATTCCAACCAAGCAAGCCAACTCTGAAACAATCTGCAACTTCATCAAGGAGAATATCATTGTTTGTTTTGGAGTACCATAGAAGATTGTTGTAGAAAATGCCACCTATTTCTCTTCAAAGGAGCTCACAAAGTTTTGTTATGGTTTTGGAATCTCCTTATCTCACTCTTTTGACTACTATCCATAGGGAAATGGTCAAGCTAAGTCAAGCAACAAGAACATTGTGACCATTGTTCGCAAGTTGGTAGATGAGAATCAAAGGAACTGGCACAAGAAGTTATATGATGCATTGTGGGCTGATAGGATCACTCCTAAGAAGGAAATAGGTATGTCACCTTTCCAAATGTTGTATGGAGTTGAGGTAGAGATTCCTCTCATAATTGAGATGCCAACTCTCAAGTTGTTGCAAGAAATAGAAGATGGTCAATACAAAGACTCCATTGACAAGAGGATCCTCTTCTTGGAGAAGTTGGAGGAAAGCAGATGCCAAGTGGTGGATAGAATTAAAGAACACCAATTGAAAGTGAAGAAGATCTTTGACAAGAGGGAAAAGGCAAGAGAATTCAAGGTTGGAGATTTTTTCCTGCTTTGGGACAAGAGAAGAGAACCAAAGGGAAACCATGGAAAGTTTGATTCATTATGGCTGGACCATTCCAAATTCATGGAGCTTGTGGTGAGAATGTTTTTCTCCTCTCATACTTGGATGGAATGCCATTGGAATTTCCTCGAAGCAAGCAATACTTGAAACTGTATCATTAGTGAAAGCATGTGTTCCCCTACCTTGTACCATAGGTGTTTTCATAGTGTGTTTTTTCCTTTTCTTTTGTTGTGTGGTTTTGGTTTTGTTTTGTTTGGTTGTTGTTGTGTGTGGTTTGGTTTTGTGTTTCCTCCTTCTTCCATTATTTTTTAGAATTGTACATGACTCACAAGGCCCAATGGATAAGGAACTAGTCAACGTAATATGTTTTGAAACTTGAGATTTTGGATCCTCATGTTGCGCCCTAGCCATGCCTAGTTCACGCCATGTCCCCAAGCTAGAGCCAATTGTTGTCTCTCAAAACTACTCTACATTTTCATAGCCAAATTCAAATTTTTTGAGCTCATGCCCTTCATTGGTGTTTAAGCCAAGTTAGAGATTCAAGAAATTATAAAAATTCATGCCCTAGAGCTGTTTAAACCTCTATTTTCTCATTTTTAGAAATCCTCCATTTCCCGGTCTATGCATGTAATATCCTCTTTCAATCTCCTTTTTGATTGAAATTGTTCACTTGTTCTATGGTCTGGGTTGTCAAATCATTTTTTTACCTCCATGCCTCTGGCTCATGAAGGAAATTCAAAAATTGGACTCAAAATGATGAATGTCTCTTCTGTGTTTTTTTCCATAGTCGAGAATGATGGGTGTTTCTTTCCCCATCAAATTTTTCCTCAGAATCCCCGAGTGATACGTGGGTCTCTTTGATTGGATGCAGTTTGGTCATACTTTAAAATATCAGTGGATGACTCCACATGTCGCAACGATGGAATTATAGGGGTAGGTTTGAGGCACAGTCTTCAATTAAGCGTAGGCTTTCCACGTGTCCTAGGTACAAAATGGAGGTAAAATCGGCTAAGTATGGAAGGCTCAGTGGATGGTTCCACATGTCACAACAGCACAATTCCAGGGGCAGGGTCCAAGGGATAGTCTTCAATTAAGCACGGGCTTTCCACATGTCCCAGGTACAAAATGAAGGTAAAATTGGCTAAGTATGGAAGGCTCAGTGGATGGCTCCACGTGTCCCAATGGCACAATTCAAAGGTAGGGTCCAAGGGACAATCTTCAATTAAGAAAATATTTCCATGTGTCCCAGGTACAAAATGGAGGTAAAATTGGCTAAGTATGGAAGGCTCAGCAGACAGCTCCACGTGTCACAAAACAAATTCCGGGCGGGGACCAAGGGATAGTCTTCAATTAAGTGCAAGATTTCCACGTGTCCTAGGTACAAAATGAAGGTAAAATTAGCTAAGTATTGAAGGCTCAAGTAGATGGCTCCACTTGTTGTAAAATTCAAAGGTGGGCTAGAAAGGGCCAATTACTAAATCAGTGCCAGATCGCCATGTGGTCAGAGTCATTAGAGAGGCAAAGCCCGCCATTGAAAAGTCAAAGGTGAAGCCCGCCATTGAAAATTTAAATCAGCAAGTAGTGGATGGTGGCGGAGGAAATTGAGTTTTTGAGCCTTTTTCCAAAAAGGTTAAAATGTTTAGAAAAGAGCCGCATCCCATCTCCAATAAGAACGTGCCACATGTCTAAGTTGAAAAGTCAAAGCGGGGCTATGGGCCAATTTGTTCCAAATTGCCAAATCTCATGAAAAATCACAAAATGTGAAAGGATTGCCCCATAACTACTCCAATCCCTTCCTGCCACGTGGATGGCCCAAATTTAGAGTTAGAGGAGAAAATCAAATTGTCTATATTTAAACTGAAAAATCGAATGTAACGAATGTTGCTTTGCAAGATCTAGTTTTTAACCTACCATGACGTTTTCTTCACAATGGAGGAATTTGAAGAGGTGTAAATGATTTGTAAAGTTGTAACCATTTTGGCAAAGGATATAATGGCTCCTCAGATCCATTCCAAAAGGCTAGTGATTGATTTCAAAAAGACCAGAGTGCTCTGTACCTTGAAAAGACAAAAACGCCATTCTTCTTCTATTTTCTCTTCTTCCTCGAATTTCTTCCATTCTCAAGCTATGTACAAAATCTGCTCGAGCTTTAATAATAAAAGAAGGAATTTTTGCCTCTTTGATTGAGGAATTAATTGGTACTTTGTGACCAATGAGTTTCATTCGGTCTTGTAGCTTCTCCTATGGATTTGTTTTTCTTCTAACTATAAATGCATGTAAATGAAATTTCTAATTAATGTGTGTGGGCATCTGATATTCTACTCACAACATTAGTTTCTCCTACCTCCATTCTCATCCCCTTTCCCATTTTCAGACAAAGTGCTTATCTAGTGAGAAATTGCTAGCTTTGCCATAGGGTCAGTGGAGTTCCCCTGTTGGATCTCTGGTCGAAAGGCCACCATTGAAATCCACTTTTTCACACATGCACATATGGAAGCTGCACTGTTCAAGTAGAGGGACTTAGATTCCCATAGTGTTGGCTTGAAACCCACCAATTTTTCCACAAGACAAATTTTCTCGCCAACAAGACACTGCTCATACTTCGCTAACACCTCCGCTCTTAGTCGAGTGGTGGTGGCACTCCAAGGAAACCCCTTCTCTGAAACTCTACAACTTCAAGTTTCATAGCTTTGCCAACAAATTCAAATTTCTGACAATTACAATGCTCAGGGTTCTAAAATTTGTGCCCACATGCATTGGTTTAAAATTGGTGATCGGGTTTCGAAAGAATTATTTTTTCCTCTCAAAGCCAAAAAACCCTCTCAAAAAATTTGAGCCATCAATGATGGTAGGGCTCGGGTCACTGATCCCAAGCTCATGTTGCAAGTGTTTGTGCAACATTATAAGTTGGGTATTTAGGCTCAATAACCTCTGCCAAACGATAAGCAACTCTTGATCAATGTCTAGCTGTTGTGTTGTATAAGATTTTTGCTACTCACAAGGTGGTTTGTGATTGTGTGCTCACCATTGATGACCTCCATGAAGCGGTCATGTAAATGGCCAATGATAAGGCCCATGGATGCGATGGATTCCCATGCAAATTTTATAAATCCCTATGGGAATCGGTCGCCCAGATCTTCTTCAAGTTTATCTCGAGGGTTTTCAGAACTAGTCATTGGGGTTGTGTATCAACAAAGGGAACATTAAATTCATCCCAAAACTAGGGGATCCTGAGAAAATTACTAGTTGGTGGCCCATCACCTTGTTGAATGTCTCCTACAAAATTATTGCTAAAGCTTTAGCTACGTGGTTGCGTCATATTCTTCTGTTATCATCCAACCGGAACAAAATGGGTTCATTCAAGGGTGATAATTCTTGATAACATAATTGTTATTTGGGAAGGAATGGAATGGGCCGAAGATCCAATCAATCTGCTATGTTCATTAAAATTGATTTTGAGAAAGCTTATGATTGGATTGAATGGTCATTTATTTTTGTTATGCTTCAAGCTCTTGGCTTCACCCCATCTCCATTCAATTCCATCCGAATGTTATTTTCCAATGCCTCTTCCAAGATCACTATTAATGGCATCATTTTTAAGTCCTTTGGATTATTTTGTTCCATTCGGCAAGTGGGCCCGTTAGCGCCTACGCTCTATGTTCTTAATAGGATTTGGGTATCTTATGGCCCAAGCCAAATCCTAAGGGATCATAAAGGGAATTACGCTACCTTTTGTGACCAATTCTTAATTGCTTAGTGGTCACTTTGCAGATGACTCTTTTCTCACTCTCATTAAGGAAGAAGCCATTACACACAATGCCATGCATTTCCTCAATATCTTCTGTTTAGCTTCTGGCTCTTCTATTCAATGGAAAAAACTCAGTGTTACAGGAAATCATTCCTCCATGCGCCCATTTAGATGGAATCATTTTGTAGACATATAAATTTGGTATCTCTACCCTTATCACTTGCATACGTATATTCATTTATTTCATCCCCCTTATTTAATTAAATGTCATTTTATCACGTTCATATTAATATTTAATTAATTAATATCCACACCATATCATGCCTAGTTAACTAATATTAATTAATTAGTTCATATGAATTAATTATTTAATCATTAATCTTCATCCATGCCCTAATTCACTTTCTATTTAAGATGCTTTCATCTTAAATCATTATCCCCTCACTTTTTTCTAGCTTTCTTCCTATCTATTTTTATGCCCTAACTACCCATGATTTATCCCCAAGCAATCTAATCCTGCCTACATACTTTAAAACACCCTTCCAACTCTTAAAAATGTGAAATCATGCTTTTAGAAAGAAAAAAAAAGCTAGTACATTGGGAAACATTCCCTACATTCAACTGACCCAACCCATTCGCCATCGTCCTTATAAAACCAATCCTTTATTTCCATTCTTCATCGATGCATGAACTTTAGACAATTCTTAAAATGGGCATCCTTCCTCGTGTCTGAGCATTCTTGAGATGTTTATAAAATTTCTAGACATCCCTTTGGTGCACTTACATCACTTAGATAATCTTTCATGAGATTTTCCATCATCGCTATCTCGATTTTGGTATATCTATCATATTATCATATATTTTTTATTTCTAACCTTTTGAAGGTAGAGATTAGCTTGTGCAACATCCAAGGAATACTCAAAGATCCTTCTCCTATAGCCCCTTTTCCCGCATATTTCAATATTCATCCAATTATCCTCGGCTTTATATTTTTTTGATACGCTTATCGTCGATCTCTCCTAGTCACCGCAACTGTGGCCCCTGTTCATCCAATAATCTATCTAAAATGTCCTTTCCTATCCTTTTTCCTTCTTCTTTGTCTCTGGTTCTTTTCTATAGATCCTCTTACATCACTTACAGACCTTTATCAGCTTCTAGATTACACTGACCTTGCAGATCTACATATTTTATGTATTGGTTTAGATCTATCCTCCCAAGTGTTGTCATCGATTTGACTCTGTATAGTATGGAACGTCGTCAACCCAGACCAGTCTATTTGTAGGCCTTCTTCATCTCACAATAAGGATCTATCAATTACTTAGTGCCCATATCCATCACATGACAGAAAATGAGGTTTGTTTTTAAAAAGAATTATAATAACAATTTACAAATTGCAATCGTATACATATTTATTTAATCAAATTTGTTCTTTTGATCTATCTGATAACATCCATGTAAGCCATGTGTGGCTGAGAAGGGTGTATCCAAATCTCCACAATCTCCCTTCGTCACTACTTCGAGTGACAATGCTTACTAGCATTTCAGCTCAACCTTTTTAGAGGTCATGGGAACCATGTGAAAGTCCTTGGGTCTACCACAAAGCTAGTTTCTCGGCTTCGTATTCTGGTATCTGACCATTTCTACCTCATGTTCAGTGTTCAACTTCCCATGATCAGGTTACTAATTTATTTATTTATTTAATTGGAGGACTAGGTGATCAAACAATGCACAACCATCAATGCATTACTTTGGCCAAAGTTATCCGCCATGCAAAGTTACAACTAAACTCAAGACAACACACTAGTCTTATGAGTTTTAAGTCTTCCACCACCTCACAACTATCCCTTTCACAATTATCTAGATCTTTATAGTTTGTATTTACTTTATTTCCAATTTAACCTATCTTGCAAGAGTTTATATTGAGATAGATGCCAAAGGCCAACTAGGATCATTATGAGATAAGTACATTCATTATGCTGAAATGTAACTATATCAGCATTCCACATGTACTTATCCCTTAATATGCCTAATGGATCTTTTCATCTATTTACCTTCCCATTTAGTTTCTCTTTTCCTGATGTTTGATTTTTTAACCTTAAATTACCTTTTTATAATGATACTCTTTCATCCTCTAAACAATAGGATTTACAATCTTAACTTATTAATACCAAGTTTACTAATTAAATATATATTAAAATATATATTTAATTATTCCTTCGATTAGCTACGCCACTAAATAGCTATTTAATTTAGAAATTAAAAGACAATTGATTGTTACAATAATTGTCCAATTATGACTTCATACATTGATAACTATCAAATAAATATATTTAACAATTTATGAAAAGTAAGATTTCACAATTCTAGTATTTATCATTTACTCATATTGAGATATTATTACACACAAAGTAATCATCTCTTTATTAAAATCATAAATTACATATGTCGTTAAGGTGAAATATATAACCAGTATAGTAATTCTCACATAGTGAGGTTTGAATATTTACAATGGGTCCAAGATCCCAATAATTCATTAAAATTCAAGGATATTATCCTTATACCAATTGAAATCCAAGTATCTCATTTAGATCCATGCTACGATAAAACCTCACAAGACATGAGTTTCCACACATCCGAATGTAACGGCTAATGGTCCTGCAAGACTAGAGTAGTGGTATGATGTCAATTCAAAATGAATTGGCATGAATATTAACTCCATTTTCTGATGCAATTAATTAATAAAATATGAAAGGATATACATGTTGTTTTATCAACAAGCACATGGTAATACAACTGAGAATGTATTACTACATGTTTTCCATAAAGATACAGCTATGGATGCACACAAATAGAACAACCAATTTCTATTTCAGCGATCATGTTTCCCTCTAATCACAAGGATCAAGACATCCTTATTTCAGCTTCAAACAATAAATATTTGACATTTAAAATTTTACATAAATCGTAGGAACAATATGATTAAGAAGAGTATTTTTTCTTATTTTTAATAAGTTACCATCACAAAAAAATAATCAAACCATAATCATTCAACCTCCGAATTCAGATTATGACCACAAGAAAATCATACTTTACTTGGTATAGATTTAAATACTATTTTTCTTACCTTCCAAATCAATGAGCAACTTAACAAAATTGTCTGAAATCATCATTTCCAAATACCAATTAAACATATTCTCTCAAGGTGATGAGAAGCTCATCATATCATCCAAAAACATCATTAATCAAGTAAAATAAAACTTATTTCTTTTTAGTCAATGAGAAGCTCTACAAATTAGCACAAATATCACCATAATTACATCATTTTAACATGTTCTATCTGGTAAATGAACAACCCAACAAAACAATATAGCAGCACCATGATTACATCATTTAAACATACTCTTTTAGTAAAAGAACAACTAATAATTTCTTTCATAAGATATCATTATATTAAACCCAATCATGCCACCAATTACTCCTTGGTGCATCTCGGTCAAGTTGTCTGGCTTTCATGCCCTTACCAAGACAAGCAATTTCTTTTTCACAGCCTTACAAGAATCCAAGTCATATTTTCATGATGGAAGTTACAAGCTAAATGCCATTTTTTTCTTGTAATTATTCACACATAACAACACACCCTCATTTATACATGATCCGATTTAGATGTCCATAATGATAAATTTTTTGGAAAATGCAGCCCCATGCAAGAGCTTTGACATCCACAAATTATCATTCAAAAGATCTCAATAAATTAAAAATTAGACCTACATATAATACAGCCAAGAAGAAAAATACAAAACCCCAACCGGTTGCATACCCATATCGATTAGGTTACCCAAATCGATTTGTATACCCAAATCGATTTGTTTACAGAAAACACACAACCAAAATTCAGTTAACAAAATGAAAACCCACAAGCACAAGTCAATTTTAAACACACAAATTCACAAAAATGTTTTCCTTCTTCAGTATAGGAAAAACCCAACTCTTTTCCTTTTGGGTACAATTTATTTTAATGCAAAAAGGAATTTTTAACCTTTCTTTTACTTTATTTTGAAGTCAAAACCCAAAACCCCATCTACATATTTTCTAGGTTTAGTTAAAACCACACAAAGAAAACTAAAAAGAATACAAAATCCATCAATTTCCTTTTCAAACTTCATCTCCAAACAATTAAATCAAAAGTTGTCCACAAATTCCCTGATTGCCATTAAAAATAGAATGTGTATTTCCTCATTTTTTACAAATAATGCAGTAGATAAAGGAGAATATATTCATACCTGATGTAAACCTAGAATTGGAAACCTCTTACTCTTCTAGCTCTAACAAGTTGAATTCTTCTTTCCTCCAAAACTCACGCAGGTATCCTAGAAAGGAAAAATGAAAATAGACGAAGGAGAAATAACAGAAAAAATATAATGAAAGAAACTATAGTTGGGCAGCATATTGGATAATTTTCGGGCTTCCCAATGCTGGTATGTGTATTAGTATACCACACACTTGTGCCATGTGAAGGTGTTTCACTTTATGAAACCCATAAATATCAATAACTAAATAAAAACTTTTGGCTTACATGCCAAATCTTTCTATATATATATATATACTAATTAATTTTTCTTTTATTTTTATTTTTATTTTAGTTGTTATCCAACTTAATGGTTAAGTTAAAATTAACCTTCATAATACAAGTCCACATATTTCCCACAATATATTACCATAATAATTATTTGAATTTCCTGTTTTATATAAAACATTTCAATAACGAAAATCACCAAGTCCATAAATAATAATTCAAATATTCTCATAAAGCTGGCTTGATATAGTATTATCAAATAAACAAAGGCAATTATCATCACATTCATGAGAAAGTCGAACAAAACAAAAGATGACCAAACCAAATAAAATAAAGTAACCGAAAGATTCACTATCATTTATGAACTATTTTACCTACGATTAAGTCCTAATCACTTTTTAGGAAGGATCATTAAGGTGAGTGTGGGGTTACTCATTTCCACATTTCATGCCCCGCAATAGATAGATGTCCGTGGGTCATGACAAAAGAAACCAAATGAATTTTACACACAATGATGATCTCGTCTAATCTTGATTAGACTTAACCGTAGTTAATTTAACTTATAAGAAAATTTGGGATGTTACATACTCCACCCCTTAGAATAATCATCATCTCGATGATTTTAGGATAAATAGATAAACTAACCCATCATTCATTTGTTGCATAAATATATTTCAAATCATCTTAGAATTTGTAATCAATATTATTTCAGTTGAATCATAAAGGTCACAACAACCCTTATATATCTAGAAAATTAGTCACATAATCTGTAGACATAACACATTACTGCTTAAATGATAGATTTTCCAGGTTCATTAACAAAATCTTCAACAGTAACTACTAATCAAAAAGTATCTTAGTCCCAATATTCAGTTGTAGGCTTATCTACAGAATTTTCTTATCTATCACTTTACAGAAAAATTGAATTTAGCACTATAACAAAACATGTTCATAAAAATCAGTCAAACAGATGCGGAAAAGTAGTCTAGATATCTTCCAAATTCTCCCAAGTGGCACTTTCTTCATAATATTGGTCCCACTAGACCTTACATTGTGAAACCTCACGGTTTCTCAAGTGCAACTTCAGTTTCTAGTATCCTTATAGGATCAACCGCGATTACCCCTAGATCCAGAACCTACAATGAATCCCAATTAAGTACATGTGTTAAATTAGGTACATATTTCTTAAGCAAGGATACATGAAATACATTGTGCAGCTTGGATAGAGCGGGAGGTAGTGCTAGCTTGTAGGCTACTGGTCTAATGACCTCTAGGACTTCAAATGGTCCTACAAACCTAGGAGATAGTTTGGCTGACTTGCCAAATAAAATGGAACTCTTTTTAGGTTTGACCCTAAGAAAAACTTTATCTCCCACGTTAAACTTTATATCAATTCTTTTTAAATCTGCATAACTTTTCTATCTATTTGTTGCCTCTTTCAATCTTTCTTGGATTAATTTAACCTATTTTTCCATTTCCAAAAGCATTTATGGTCCAATCAGTACTCTATCTTCAGGATTATCCCAACTTATAGGTGTTCTACACCTACGACAATATAAGGCCTCAAAAGGAGCCATATGAATGGAATAATGGTAAGTGTTATTATAGGAAAATTCAACCAAGGGAAGGTACTCTTCCCATTTGTATTTCCTGATCCATGCAATACATTCTTAGTAAATCTTCTAACACTTGATTTACTCTTTCGGTTTGACCATCAGTTTTAGGATGGTAGGTAGAACTTATGTTCAATTTTGTCCCTAAGGCAACATATAAAGTCTACCAAAATCTGGAAGTTATCCTTGAGTCCCTGTCTGAAATTATTACTTCTGGAACTCCATGTAATCGGAAAACATCTTGCACAAACCTTTTTGCCAATATGGGTGAATTATCCATTAAATTACCTACTATAAAATGTGCCACTTTAGTTAACCTATCTACAACTACAAGTATAACATCATGTTTATTTTGGGACATAGTTAGACCTTGGAAAAACTTCATACTTATAACTTGCCACTTATATTCTGGCACGTTGTGAGGATATAATAGTCTGCTGAATGTGAATGTTCAACCTTTACTTGCTGACATTCTAGGGATTGTGAGACATAAAGAATCACATCATTTTTCATCTTTTTCTAGAAGTATTGCTTTTTGATGTTCCGCCATCATCTTTGTTACTCCTAGGTGTCCCGAGTAGGGAGCATCATGAAATTCTCTCATGACTTTATTTATGAGTTCTTTACCTTCGAGTACATATATTTTTCTGATATAACACAGAATCCCATCTATTTCCATCTTGAAACCATCATACCATTTGTCTCTCAGATCTTTTTCTAGATATTTTTTAACATGATTGTAGTAGGGGTCATTGGTTAACTATTTTTGACTTCATCTTTAACTAAGTTCTTAATGTAATTATAACAGAAATATTCTTTTGTGACTTAAGGCATCACCACCCTATTCTCTTTTTTGGGAAATATAATTTATTAGTGCTCCTTTATTTGTATGTAAATTAAGTAAATTAGTATATTTGTGTAATTATTATTATTGTTATTATGATTTGTTATAAACAACTTGAATAAGATAATATAATGAGTTATGAGGTAGTTTCTACTCACCTTACAAATAGTGACATATTTAGTTTCCTATATTCTAGGGAAACTACATGAATATTGCAGCAAGCTCAAGATCATATGTTAGTAATTTACTTCATGATATAATCCTACTTGAAAAATATAATACATGCCCATCTTATAAGTAGTATCCACCCAAACTTACAATTGGTATTAGATCTAGATATCTAAGGTTAAGATGGTTTAATGATTGCTAAGGGAATACCAATATTTTGGTTGCCCTTGTAAGTTTTTCGTCCTTAAAGGCTTCATGCACTCGATTGTTGGTCCCAAACAAATTTATTTACCTACATTTGACTTGGCATTTGAATACGATGCACTCATATTTACAAACATACAAGGCATGTTTAGCTAAGAGTTACATATTAGGTAGCATTTGACATTAAATCGAGACAAAATTCTCACTTCTTGCACGGGATCATATTGTCTAATTTTGTATCTCCAAGAACTTGGTGATCTTGATTTGATCCTCTTCACATATCAAGCCATCGGAACTTTATGCATGCAATCAAATTTGGATTATAAGATCATTATATATCCATCAATCAATTTATTTGCATGTTGAGAAGCCGAACCTAGCTTCCTTGAAATTTCATCATGTTCTTCCTCATTCTTGAGTATATTATATAGTCTAGATTTGCAAGGGAAAAACTTGAATCATGACTTTGTTAACCTTTGCATTCTATATTGTTTCATCGGATTCTGCATGCATCAATTTCAATGATGAAGTAATGAACTTTGCATGAGGTTCTATCATTGGATGGTAAACTTAGAATGCCCAGTCAGTTATCTCTATTTTTTTCTTTAATCTTTTGTCTAACTGATATATGGACTGAGCCATTCCTATCATTTATAGACCTCTGGAAGAATAAAAACATCTTATGAGTGATCGTTATAAATCATTGAGCATCAAATCATTTGATTTGGGGCAGCGTGTGGAGTAAGTGCATTCAAGTCTTGGTTGTCGTGGATTAAGACATAGAGGGAACGTCATCATTAAAAACCAAAGGTCATAAACAAAAAGTTTAATTTGATTACTTGAACCATTTAGATTGTAATATTTTAAATAGGTTTATGTGTTTAGTGGTGACCGGTGTTTTATTGCTATGTATGTTTCCTTTGGATATTTGGTGTTAAAAGTGAGTATATTAGAGGACAAATCATCGGTGGTATTTTTTTATCTCATAGTAGGTCTTTAAGTCCATTGTCCATCAAAATGTGTCAAAAGTTCACGTTAAAGTGTCTTAACAATATTTTAAAGTATTAATGTCAAAGTTTTTTTATTATTATAGTGTCATTTATAATTATGTCATATGTTATCATGAAATGTACCATCAAAATTTAGTATACAGTCAAAAAAATTATTTGATTTAAACTCATTTTTTGACAAAATATTGTCATAAAGTCATCATTTTTATGTAGTCCTTGTATGTTTTTTCAACCATTCAAGAGTTAGAGTCATAAAATTGTAAAAATTCTCAAAAAAAAAAATTGCCTCCGGACACATTTTTGGTTATAACTTCATCGGAAAAAAAAATATAATCGTTTTTCATCCATTGTGGGAAAAAGAATAAATAATGTGGAAATCGGTTGTTTTTAATATCCAAATACCAAGTTAATTGAATTTTGAGTGATGGAGGCATAGGTTAGAGGTCATTGAGTCCATTTTTTACAAAAATTAGTATTTTAGAAACTAGATTCGGCCATACAATTCATATTGATATAATTTTGTCTAATTTTATGTGTATGTATTGCTAATCTACCTGTGCGAGGTTGATATTATGTAGTGTTCTGTATGCAAAGTGGAAATTCCACATTGATGACCCATATTTGATGTTCCATTTCCATCATGTCATATTTTTCTACTTACGAGCGGTAGATTTCAACAAAATTCTTGTTATTCCCTTGTTGAGCATTTGATAATTGATACAAATAGAGGGTCACATCATTCTTTTGGTCACGAAGATAAACCACTTGAAAACCTTTGGTGATATACTTGGTCTAAACCAATTGTAAAACCAAGATTCAAAATTCATGTAATAAGCTTTCAAAACATCAACTAATTTGGTAAACCAATTTTCATTCTATTTGGTGCCTTAGAGATCGGTTCAAAACCATCCTGGTTTGAACTCATCATGTGAAGTCAAATTCACGCTTAGATAATGAAGTCCGGAAACTCATTTGGAAACACATCTCTAAATTCCCTTAGATGTGTATTTCTGAAATGCTTCAATTTTGAGGCTCAATTTCCTATCCCAAATTTTTTATTTTTATAAGCATATAGATTAGCGGACCTTATACTTTGGTTTTTATTATTATTAAATCATGAGCCTAGTAAACAAACTCTCTAATAATACCCCGAATATTTGTAGGTAGTTTTACTCATCATACGAAATAGTTACACATTTTCCTAAGAAATCCATATATTAGGCTATTTATTGTGTGATTACGGAGAAATAATTTATACCTATGACCATCATAGATCCAAGAGATGCCAGAACATACATGTTTAATCTTGTAATGAATTTATAGTAATTCTAATGGTGCCTCAAACAAACACCGATCTTCACTCTATGATTCAAAATTATTTCCATAGCTAGATGAGTCTATTTTGTGTTCAAAAGGTTTCCCAACTCTTATTTTGTTTTATCACTACTTTAGATGAAACAAAACATCATGTTGGTGCGTAATCAAATAAAATGCAAAAATAGGTTCTCTACCAAAAGCTTATCTAAAGTTTCAATTAGACTCACTTGCTTTTCCACTTGCTTATTATGGACTACAACATAAATCTTATGTTGTTTAACTCCTTATTTACTACGTTACACTTGTCCCAACAAATTTGGTTATTTCCATTGTCCTTTTGCAAAGAAGATGTGATAGTTGTTAAGCTAGAGAAGTTCTTTGATCACCACCGCATAAAACATCCTAGACCCATAAAAATGGTCTTGGTGCACATCTCAATATTATTCTAGCTAAAACTTGTTTTAAGGGTCCACCAAGATTTTTTATTATTATTCATGTGGCTTCTAAGTATTATTCCTCTTTTATTAACAAGCAAAATTAGTTTCCCTTTTCCATAATTTGGTTTTTGAGAACTTGGACAATCCTTAAATTGCTATTTTTCCTTCATTCTTTGAGTATTTAATAGGCATCAAAAAAATATAAGTACAACTTTGTTATTCTTGATAGATTTTTAAACATTTTTTCATCGAGGTAGGTCCAGTGAACATCTACCTCACCACCAATACTAAATTCAATCCCATTATAAATTTTCTCACTCTAAACTTATCATCCTTTTTGATACAAAGGAACATATTTTAGCAATCTAGTGAAATGTTTCAATCTATTTGATAATCGAGTACTTTCCTTAGTGGAGTACATATTTTGAATTCTATCACCTTTTTGAGCATTCAATAATCAATACAATAGTTGAGGATCCCATCCTTATTTTTCACGATGATAATAGGTGCGATCCCACGTGATATACTTGGTCTAATCAGAAAGGACAATTCCTCATTCCATTTTCCTTTTATCCCATTAGGAAGATGCTTCACGCTGAGACAATTGGAGATCGAGGTCCATACTATAATTGTTTGACCTATCGAAAAGTCCCTAATCTCAAAATACTTTTCCATTGGGCAAATCATTTGGAAACACATCCCTAAATTACCATAAAATTTAGGATGGGATAATTTTAATGTCCCAAGCTCAATTTCTTGTCCCAACCATTTTTTTATTTTTACATTATTTGCATCCCTTTCATTTGCTTTCTTATTTTCCGTTTCATTTTGGTCTCTATGATCCTCATCTTCTTCACCACCCCGATGTTGTGTTCTAATGCAACAACTTGGTTTCGGGTCCTCATTCAAAAGGTTGAGGATTTTTTCTAACTTAGTAGCCGTATTATCCAGCATGTCATCAATATTTACCCCATTGTCACTCGCCATACTAGCTCTTGTTTCCGGCCTAGCCATAGTTTCCTATTTTATAAGAGAGGATACTTTTTATTAGAACGTGTGTCCCATTAATGTCCAAGTGTTTGAGCCTCTGGCTCTGATACCAAAATGTAACACTCAAAATTACAAGAGCTGGAAAATGAGGATTTTTTTTTATAAATAAACATAATAACAAATTACACAGCTGCAATCATATAGATTTATTTAATCAAATTCATTAAATCAAATTTTTCTTTTGATCTATCTGATAACATCCATGTAAGCCATGTGCTATTGAGAAGGGTGTATCCAGATCTCCACGATCTCCCTTCGTCACTACTTCGAGTGACAATGCTTACTAGCATTTCGGCTCAACCTTTTTAGAAGTCATGGGAACCATGTGAAAGTCCTTGGGTCTACCATGAAGCTAGTTTTACTAGCTTCGTATTCGTATCCGACCATTTTCTACCTCATGTTTAGTGTTCAACTTCCCATGATCAGGTTATTGACAATTTTTTTATTTAATTGGAGGACTAGGTGATCAGAAAATGCACAACCATCAATGCATTACTTTGGCCAAAGTTATCCATCATGCAGGTTACGGCTAAACTCAAGACAACACACTAGTCTTATGAGTTTTAAGTCTTCCGCCACCTCACAACTATCCCTTTCATAGTTATCTAGATCTTATAGTTTGTATTTACTTTATTTCCAATTAAACTTATCTTGCAAGAGTTTATATCGAGATAGATGCCAAAGGCCAACTAGGATCATTATGAGATAAGTACATTTGTTATGCTGAAATGTAACTATTTCAACATTCCGCATGTACTTATCCCTTAATATGCCTAATGGATCTTTTCATCTATTTACCTTCCCATCTAGTTTCTCTTTTCCTAATGTTGATTTTTAACCTTAAATTACCTTTTTATAATGATACTCTTTCATCCTCTAAACAATAGGATTTACAATCTTAACATATTAATACCAAGTTTACCGAAAGGCTGAATTAAATATATATTTAATTATTCCTCCGATTAACTATGCCACTAAATAGCTATTTAATTTAGAAATTAAAAGACAATTGAATGTTATAATAATTGTCCAATTATGGCTTCATACATTGATAAATATCAAATAAATATATTTAACAATTTATGATAAGTAAGATTTCTCAATTCTAGTATTTATCATTTACTCATATTGAGATATTATTACATACAAAGTAATCATCTCTTTATTAAAATCATAAATTACATATGTCGTTAAGGTGAAATATATAACTGATATAGTAATTCTCACATAGTGAGGTTTGAATATTTACAATGGGTCCAAGATCCCAATAATTCAGTCAAAATTCAAGGATATCATCCTTCTACCAATTGAAATCCAAGTATCTCATTTAGATCCAAGCTACGATAAAACCTCACAAGACATGATTTTTCACACATCCGAATGTAACGGATAATGGTCCGACAAGACAAGAGTAGTGGTATGATGTCGATTCAAAATGAATTGGCATGAATATTAACTCCATTTTTAGATGTAATTAATTAATAAAATATGAAAGGATATACATGTTGTTTTATCAACAAGCACATGGTAATACAACTGAGAATGTATTACTACATGGTTTCTCTAAAGATATACTATGGATGCACACAAATAAAATGCCCAATTTCTATTTCAGCGATCATGTTCCCCTCTAATCACAAAGGTCAATACATCCGTATTTCAGCTTCAAACAATAAGTATTTGACATTTAAAATTTCTACATAACTCGTAAAAACAATATGATTAAGAAGAGTATTTTTTCCCCTTATTTTTAATAAGTTACTATCACAAAAATAATAATCAAACCATAATCATTCAACCTCCGAATTCATATTATGACCAAAGAAAATCATACTTTACTTGGTATAGATTTAAATACTATTTTTCTTACCTTCCAAATCAATGAGCAACTTAACAAAATTGTCTGAAGTCATCATTTCCAAATACCAATTAAACATATTCTTTCAAGGTGATGAGCAGCTCATTGTATCATCCAAAAATGTCATTAATCAAGTAAAATAAAACTTATTCCTTTTCAGTCAATGAGCAGCTCTAAAAATTAGCACAAATATCACCATAATTACATCATTTTAACATGTTCTATCTAGTAAATGAACAACCCAACAAAACAATATAACAACACCATGATTACATCATTTAAACATACTCTTTCTAGTAAAAGAATAACTAATAATTTATTTCATAAAATATCATTATATTAAACCCAATCATGCCACCAATTACTCCTTGGTACAACTCGGTCAAGTTGTCCTGGCTTTCATGCCCTTACCAAGACAAGCAATTTCTTTTTCATAGTCTTACAAGAATCCAAGTCATATTGCTAGGTTGAAGTTACAGGTTAAATGTCATTTTTTTGTAGTTATTCACACATAACAACACACCCTCATTTATACATGATCCGATTTAGATGTCCATAATGATAATTTTTTTGAAAATGCAGCCCCATGCAAGAGCTTTGACATCCACAAATTATCATTCAAAAGATCTCAATAAATTAAAAAATCAGACTTGCATATAATAGCCAAGAAGAAAAATACAAAACCCACCCAAAGCCCCATCTACGTTTTTTTAAGGTTTAGTTAAAACCACACAAAGAAAACTAAAAAGAATACATAATCCATCAATTTCCTTTTCAAACTTCATCTCCAAACAATTAAATCAAAATTTGTCCACAAATTCCTTGATTGCCATTAAAAACAAAATGTGTATTTCCTCATTTTTTATAAACAATGCAGCAGATAAAGGAGAATATATTCATTCATGAAGTAAACCCAGAATCTAAGAACCTCTTACTCTTCCGGATCCAACAAGTTGAATTCTTCTTTCCTCCAAAACTCACGCATGTATCCCGAAAGGAAAATGAAAATAGATGAAGGAAAAATAATACAAAAATTTAATGAAAGAAACTATAGTTGGGTAGCATATTGGAGAATTTTCGGGCTTCCTAATGCCTGGTACGTGTATTAGTACATGTCGCACAATTGTGCCATGTGAGGGTGTTTCACTTTATGAAACCCATAAATATCAATAACTAAATAAAAACTTTGGCTTACATGCCAAATCTTTCTCATATATATATTTACTAATTAATTTTTCATTTATTTTTATTTTTATTTTAGTTGTTGCAACTTAATGGTTAAGTTAAAATTAACCTTCATAATACAAGTCCACATATTTCCCACAATATATTACCATAATATTTAGTTGAATTTCCCGGTTTATATAAAATATTTCAACAACGAAAATTTCCAAGTCCTGTAAATAGTAATTCAAATATTCTCATAAAGCTAGCTTGATATAGTATTATCAAATAAAAGCAGATTGCATTATCATCGGAATCATGTGAAAGTCGAACAAAACAAAAGACGACCAAAACAAATAAAATAATGTAACTTAAATACAAATAATCAAAAGATTCACTATCATTTAATAACCATTTTACCTACGATTAAGGCCTAATCGCATTTTAGGAAGGATCATCAAGGTGGGTGCGAGGTTATTCTTCTGCATGTTGTCATGCCCCATGCAGAGAAGCTATGGGTCATGACACGACGAACCAAATGAATTTTACACACAATGATGATCTCATCTAATCCTGATTAGACTTAACCATAGTTATTTTAACTTACAAGAAATTTTGGGATGTTACAAGTATCTAGTGCATTCAACTTCATTAAGAATGAGAAATTTGGCAAACATTCCTAGCATGCCCAGTGGGACCACCATTTTGGTGATCTCTTTCTTTTCTGTTTATAATTTTCTTTTTCTGTCTTCCACTAATATTGTAGCATGAGGCTCTGCTTTATTTCTTGCTCATGTTGGGTTTGTGGCTTGGATCACTCATTGCTCAAGAGTGTAAATAAATAGGAAAAGCGCTATCCAGGTATTCCTTTCTTTTCCCTATTTGCTCCTTTTTGCATCATAATTTTCCATTCTTCTCTGTGTCTTCATCAAATATCACACTTTGTTTTGGGTTTAAAAGAACATTCTTTTTGCATCCTACTTGCTTATATAGTTTAATTAGGGGTTTAACTTGTTGCATATCACATCTCATCACACATGAACTAAAACTCACAAACCAAATCACACATCAAAACACTTCCTTTCCAGGTAGAATAATTGGGATTTGATCACCCAACAAGAATCCGCCTTAGACATTCCCTAGTAATAACTTACTGAAACCAGACACAATTTTCCTTCTCCTAGGTTCCTCGTGATCCATCCCCATTTTTATTTCACACTTTCTTAATCAAAACATAAAAGGAATTGTTTGCTTGACTTGTCTATTTAAAATGGAATCAAAATTCTCCTCGACTAGTTCTCAACAATCCACCATGACCTCATCCAAACCCTTGGTTTCCCTGAGCCCTCTTCAAGCCCATCTAGGAATACCTTCGCCTTAGACCCTTTACTTCTTGACCATGTCTACTAGTAGATTCCACTCACGGAGGGTTCGGTTAGTAAAAGTATGGTATATCACGTGCATTCAAATGGTATTAAAGAATACCCTTAATTCTAGTTTCTACCTCTAATTATTCAATTGATAATACCCCCTCCTATTATATTATTAGAATGAAAATACCCCCTATTTTTTCCATGTACCTTACCCATTTTTCAATTACAATTTTATTTACCCCATTTTATTTCTACCCTAATATATTAAACAAAAAATATATTATATTTCTCACTCATTTTTTTAATATGCATTTCCTCTCGAAAGATAGTTTGAAGCCATTGAAGACCTATTACAAATCACCTTATAAATGTCAAGCTTTAATCATTTATCAATAGTTCTTCAAATAATTAAGATGGTGAAATAATATCACTTGTGTTGAAAAGCATACTCAATCCTAGTTTTCTACCATCTTATTATTTCTTGGTTAAGAATATCTTAATTGAGATTTATTTATTAAAAAAGATTATAATTTAATTTATGACCACACTCCTTTTGCAATTTTAAGGTATTTACTTTTAAAAACTAGGGTTCAAATGTTTTAGTTTTATATTAAAATTAAACTTCCCTTTCCTTTGGCCCACCTCTCTAACCTACTACCCCCAATACCGATTCAAAACATTAATAAATTAAACCCTTTCACCCCATTATGTCTCTTTGGTATATTGACTTTGATTTTATTAATTTTAGTTACCTCAATATGAACCCACGTGTTAGTATATTGCCTAGCTAATGAACCCCCCGTGATTCCACTCCATCCCCATCATCTTATATCATCCCTGCTTCATCTAGCATGACCATGTCTATCAGCCTATTGACATTCCTCTCTCTTGTATCGTATCTTCCCATATAATCCCCATCATCTTATCATGATCATGATTCTCCCCATTATATATCACCTCAATCAATCCAATATTCACCACCTGATATCTTCAAACAACCCTTTCCTAATCTACCACCAAAATTCATTTTCATCCTCTACACCATATCAATTCAATCCCTTTTCAATCAACACCATACATCAGACATCTTCCACCACATCTATCTCATCACCTTCATCATCTACCCCTATCTTAGATATTGTTCATACCACCCCTTCAAGGGAAATCCTCACATCCACTATACCCACGATCACCTTACCTACCTCCTTAAATTCCACTACCTCTCTTTCATCTACATCCAGTCCTACTCTTCCCACATCCGCATCAGCCTTGAATGCACCCACCTCTCTATCCACGCTTATCATGCCTAAACCATTAACCAAATCTCTTTCGAGAACAATCATCACTACCCTTATATTTGCTACATCCACAAATCCACCCATGTATACCTTGACATCCTTATCACATATTTCCTTGCCCATGCCTACATCATCCATTTCATCCCAATATTCTACATCTACCATCCCCACATCTACATCCCCCATCACATCTTCTCAATCCACATCTACATCCACAATGCCTCTTGAGACAAACATAAAAGGCATTCATACTTCTCCCACACAACCCCTCATTTCTACATTGATTTATCCACCACCTATATCACCTCCTTCTCACATAGACCTCATCAATCGAATCATCCAAACACCCCTTTCTATTTCTATAGCCACACCTACTCCCATTATTGATTCCACACCCACATCTACCTAGCTACTTCATTAGACTCTATTCCCCACCCACATCAATTACACCATTTCTTTTCATACTATCCTTGTAATCCATATCGATTCCTCTTTTTGTACTCTTTCCTACACCTACCACATTAACTATTGTGACCACATCACCATTATCTCCCTCTTCTTCTATGCCACCTTAATTATTTGAAAAATATTGGAGAGAACTTCAACTTGCAGAATTAACTATCGTGGCCCTCCTATCTCATCTGCATAACCATACATTCCCACGTCGAGCCAATATCCATCTTCCTTGGAATAAATCATGCAAAAATTGCTTCCTCCATCATCCATAACCCCACGTTTAGATCCACCGGTTGAAATCATTTTCATCCTTGCAAAGGGTGCTCCTCAACAATCAAACCCAAAACCTTATCACCCTTCCACAATGATCTCTTTTGCATCCCCATAGCAAGATCGACATTCCTCTAAGAAAGACCAAATCTACATCATCCATTATGGGGCCACATCCCTCTATATTAGGACCACCTCCTCCATCATGATCAATTAACCAATTTAAATCCAAACCATATGATTCCCTCTTAGAACTAAATCCTTCATCGAAAACGCCTCCACCTACTAATTAGTCTAATCCTAAATTATCGACCACTACGTCTTATTCTATACCACCCAGGACCTCGAGTAATCCACCTTCATCCTCTACATCCACACCATCTCACAAGACCTATCCTAGTGCATACATCAAATCATAAGTGGAGGTCCTTCAACATCTACTTCAGACTTCTTCCATCATGTTCCCACCTATCAGGGCCTTTGAGTAGAACCATCTAAAGCCCTCATGGTTTGATCCCCACTTCATATGTGCCTATCATCGTACTCTAGGGCATGACATTGAGCATTATAAGACCCTTCATACTATTATCCATGATCTTATTGAGAGAGAGGACCTCCTTTACGAGTATCCTTCTCCATCTACTACTTCATCCATGACCCATCTGACTCCTTTTACCACATCTCCATCCATTCATCCTCCTGGTCTCTTCACCTGTCCACATCATCTTCTATTATCCCTCCTCCACACATCATTCCTTCTGATGAGGGTCCTCCTTTATTAATTGATTCTTTTTTCCTTACTACACCACCCCCCTAACATCCATTTCATATCTTCTAACATCCACTATTTTATCCATATTCCTTTTGCTTGGGAGCATCCCCCCTTTTTCTCATTGATCTTTCCACGTATTCTCCCAATCCATGTGACTTATGCCCATGGCTCTTTTGATGCTAGCGGGGATTATTTCTAGAGATCATCTACTTTCGGATTTATTCCTCTCCATGCTTGACATCATCTCATCTCATCCATCCTATATTAATCCTATCTTATCCAACTTATATGTCTATCATTTTCTCCTCTTACGACCGCCTACGTGGCCATATTTTTGTTTCCGTTAGCGAGAACCATGGATTTACCTAAAGACCACCATTGTGGCCATATTATTTCCTATCCTAAAGGCACCATCTCCTTACTCTAAGTCCACTTTTGTGGCCATTATTATCGACTCCTCATTTCGAGGTGTTGTGCATATTTTACATTCTTTATCCAATTCATCTCATTTAAATCTATCTGAGATCTTTTTCATACTTTTCCCTCTCTTGGGGAATCATTTATTCTCATCCTAAGTCCACTTTTGTGGCCATATTTACACTCCCGTTGGGGAATTATATTTTCATTTTAGGAAACTTGTCTCATTAGGGATGCATATCTTCGTTATCTCAAGCACATAGTTTTTCGTTCTTCTAATTTTTTGTAATCTATTATCCTATCCTAATGTGACTTCAACATCAGCAACCTCACCATCAAAATGTCACTACTCTAGAAAGGAACCAACGCAGAAACTTTTCCCGTAACTAGATTGGACCATACATTATCATGCATAAGTATGGGTTGAGATCATATCGTTTGGCCTCCCTTGATAGTAAACTGGAAGTGGAACCTCTTAACACATCACAATTGCAACAATTATCTTTGCTAGCATCTCTTCCCGGTGCTCTTATTCATATCTTTAGATCATTCCTCCATCCTAGCCTCCTCCATATCTCATTGTGATGATTTAAAATTATTTGGTCTTCCGTCACTTCCTAGACGTGACTTTAAATATGGGTACCACAGCTCTACCCATGGCATATTCCTTATGGATAGGTTCTCCCTCTTTAGTGAGATATCCACAATAATTACATGCATCACCTTCTTCTTCACCTATTGGAACCATGCAAAGGGTCCAGGGGTGTCTCTTGTACATTTATTATTCCCTCCTCAGTGGTCTACCTAGCTAGTCCCATCTCTCCCCATGTAAATTCAAAATTCATGGATGCTTAAGTCAAAATCAAAGTTATCAAAAATATATTGACACCTCGAAATACATTTATTCATGAAAAAAAAATATAGAAAACATGCAAATCAAAGTCAAAAGTATAAATCAAAAGAGGAATAGATCGATCCCTCAAAGGATGGCTATCACATATTATTCTTGCCATCTATATTATGTATAAAGTAGACCATACCCTTGAAGGATGGATACTCTTTATTGGCATTTGAAGGCTTCCCATATTGATTAGCCTTCCACTTTATTAGCATCCTGAGAAAGGTTCCCACATTGATCAACTTTCTTCTAGCAAAATCCCTGCATTGATAAGTTTTCTCTTTTCCCCTTCCCAGAGTTGGGGAATAGTTTTAGGGAACACCACTTTTGGAGAACCCTCTTCCCTTATACAAGTACATCTCAAACCATTTTTTCATGTCGACATTTCATCCATTATTTCTTTATGATCTTTTGTATAACTAACTGTCATTGGTTATTTTCTAATATAGGTTTTGGTTGCATGTGCCTTGCATCACCTAGATCCTCTTCTTATTTAAATCCAATGCAATTGGAGGCATCTTTTCCTCCACATTCCTTGATATGATGTGAATTTTTCATACCTATAGGTCACCACCATCACGTTACACTCTATCCTTGATCCTACCACATCTATCTTTCATCCATATTTCGTTTTGTTGCAACACATACCTTTCTTTATCTCAATCGGATAAGTGTTATCTATCCATCTTACAACACATTTATTCTTACTTATATTCATCATTAATCACATTCATTCTCAAAAAAATTTCATCACATATTATCCATACACATTCTAATCACCATGATAAAGTTCAAACACAAAACATATAGTCCTAATCCTCATTAACACATCACACATTTACATCATTATTTTATCCATACAAATGCACATCCAAAATAACCATCTAATCATACATATATACCATCATCAACTATAAAAAAATATGTTTTCCATTACATCATCATCACATCCCAACATCATAACATCTAATCTAAAAGCCATCATGAAAACATCTAATATAAAACCATCATTATCACATCAAATTAAATTCATCACATTACATAATAAACACATAATGATCCATGACAAAATCATATATCATATATCAAAAGGTGTATCAATACATCATAGCTAGCCTCTAAGGGCCCTCTCTCAAAGCAAAGATGTTATCAAAATCTGTAAAGTGAATATCTTAAACTCTCAAATCCTCTCCTACAGGGGCATGTATAACACATGATCCCTACACATCTATTCCACCCTCGTGGCCTCCTCCCTCTCGCTGTGGCTAGGACACACTCATCATACTCCTAGATAGCCCCACTCCTCTTATCATTTGTCTCTCTAAAGGTGCTCTCAGTAGCATAGTGTCTTTGGTAGCTTCTCAAAAAAATCTCATCGTAATATCTAGCCTCTGTGGCTAGTGCTCTATATCTATCCATGAAGATCATGCGGGAGGTGCAACCTGTCCTGACCCTTATGGAGCTACCTACACACATAACTAACCAATTCCATCGCCAAAATAGTAGAAAGATCACCACAAAGGGCCCTGTAGTCCTCCCTCTGCTGGCGGTAGTGTTCTCTATCCTGTAAAGCTCGGTCCCTCTCCTGAGTGACCACATCCCATTCTATCGAGTTGTGTCTCTCTCCACCATCATCTGATCTAACTCGACACGTAAGAATGCACCTCTATAGAATCTCTGATCCACCATCTCTGCCTCCTCTAGGATCCTCCTCTACATCACTCTGCATATCATCTACCTCCTCCTCTCCTCCCTCCTCGTGACTGAGATGCCCATCTTTGTAGCATGCCAATCGAGTATCAACTCCTACTCCTACATCATCATCATCATCCCATGGTGCATCCTCCTTCACCACTGGGTCTACCATAGTAGGAATTGAAAGCTCTCTATTTAGATCCTCCCTCCTATATAATATCGGATCCCAAGGCACCATCTGGATGACTCCAAAATGTCGTCGCACTTTTTCTAACTACATGACCTCGATCATATCCAACCATCTCCCCTATATCCACCTCATCCTCCTCATCCCTGCCAACTTCACATCTACATCGGTCCATGTAGGGAACTCTTGGTATGGCCTCCATATGATCGATCGACATACACTCTCCGTAAACTGATCAACATACTAATCCACCCTCCTCTCACTCTTGTCACCGAAGCTATGATCGACCCTCCACCTCAAAAATCCCACCTCTAACTGAATATGATCACCAATGACCCATGGAAAGCCCTGATGGCTGAATCATTGCTATGTGCTCATAGTCCCAACAGTGTAATAAGAAACCCACATCCAAGCATGACCTCCATCCTTCCATGTACATGGAAAGCTCATGGTAAACCTGGTCCAATAAGGAAGTCCCGAATGATAATATTGTCTGGTGATCAACAATATATGTCACTATACCAAGCAAGTGCCCATGGAAACTAATCTCCACTAGAGTCCCGAAAATCATAACATGACATAACCATCATCACCATACAAATCAAAGGGTTGCGTGGTACCCTATCCTCATATCCCAACTCATATGAAAAAACCCCTAAAGAAAACCTGATATGGGGCACATCGGATCCAAATAGCCATGTCAACAATGCTAATCTATTGTCACATGTGATAGGGACTATCTACTCCCCTATATATAGTGCTTTGAGGATGTGATATACATCCTCTAGGGTGATAGTCATCTCCCCTGTCCCGAGTCAAAATGTCCATGTCTGCCTATCCCATCTCTCTCCTAATGCTATCATCAATCCCACATCCCGTGGGATCCTTTAAGTAGTACTTGAATCTGCACCCCTAATCCAACTAGAAGATAGATGATCCCAATCGACATCTATCACATCTCCTCTAATCTTCTCATATAGAGAAAGAACCTGATATCTCAAATATAGGGTCTCCCTGGCTTACAATCACAAATAGAAAATGCAAACATTATATCCCTAATCCAAATCTATTCAAAATGCATTAATTTTCATCCAAAATTCAATCTAACCCTAGCTTATCCAATCATACACGGTTGATGTTGACCTACTCGGGTCAACATATTTTGCTAGGGTTAATCGACATGCCTTAGATTTGGGTTGGCGTCAACCACCTAGATCACCGTCGACTTCCTTGGTGTCATCCACTTTTTGTAAAAAAAAAAATAAAATATTAAATTTAATTAAAAACCAAGCATGTGGGTTTTGTTACTCACCATCCTCCATACCCTTTGGTGTTTACTCGCAACTTTAGTAGCCTCTATCTCTTTGTTTTCTCTTTAATGAATCTTTTCTCTCTTGATAAGTTTTTACATGAAAATGAGTATTTTTGACCAACCCCCGAGCTTATATAGCCACCGACTTTGGGTTCAGACCCTTGGGTCACTTATCGATTGGCTCTAGTCAACGACTCCCCTTAATAGTAATTATTTTAGGCTTTCCCCCCTCTTTCTTGAATACTTTCCTTAGGCACCATCTATTATTGACCTTTAAGTCCACATTTGTGGCCATCTATATTTTCCCTCTGGGAATTTTTAATCCAAAATTCAAATTATTCCTCCTTCAGGCATATATACTTTCTAAGTCCACATTTGTGGCCATCTCTATCTTCCCTTTCGGGCATTTCAATCTTTTCATACTCCCTAAGCCCACCTTTTGTGGCTTTACTCCTCCTTGGGCATTTTGTTTCACAATCCTATCTAATCGTGAACAAAGTCCTCCTTTGAGGCCATATTAATTTTCCCCTTTAGGCATTACATTCATCACATCAAGTCCACTATCGTGGTCATATTCATGCCCTTTTTGGGGCCACCATATTTTCATTCAAAGTCCACCTTTGTGGCTATACTTTCCCCACTTGCGGATTTTTTTAATTTTTGCCTTTACGGCCATATTTTTCCCCTTTGGGTCGTATTATTTCATCACTAACTTTTCATTTTACCTTCTTGGCCATTTTTTTGTCCCACGACACACCACACCTTTTATTCTCATCCCTTGTGGATACATACCTATTCGTTCAATTCCTCATGTATGAAGGATTTTGTATACCTTTCACCTTTAGTTGCACATATTTTGATGACTTTCCTATGACTCATTGGTCATCTCAAATTTCATCCATATGGCGAATGATCTTCACCCACTCCATTGGTCCGTAGAGACCTCAATTTTCCTCTACCGAGGTGATATTGGAGTCACCACCATATTTTTTATTGATATTGTGATCCTATTTGCTTGGGGCATCTTTCCTTGGTTACGCTTTCACCCATATTTTCTTCACCCACCCGCTCTTCATCAACTACCTTTTTCAAATGCGTCACTGATTTCCCTTGGCATCATCGATCCTCTATTTAAGGGGGAGATCCTCATCTACCTTTCATCAAATCCTCATCCAACTCTCATTTTTTTTATCTCATGGCTTGAAATCTCAAACCAATCACCAAAAGGAGGAAAAATATAGACACCTAAATTTGGTATTTCTACCCTATATCGCATGCATCAGCGCATATTCATTTATTTCATCCCCTTATTTAATTAAATTCCTTTTTATCCCATCCATATTAATCTTTAATTAATTAATATCCACACCATATCATGCCCATTTAACTCCTATTAATTAATTAGTTCATATCAATTAATTAATTAATCATTAATCTTCATCCATGCCCTAATTCACTTTATATTTAGGATGCTTTCATCTTAAATCCTTATCCCCTCTTTTCCTAGATTTCTTCCTATCTATTTTTATTCCCTAACTACCCATGATTTATCCCCAATAAATCTAATCCCACCTACATGCTTTAAAGCACCCTTCCAACTCTTAAAAATGTGAAATCACGCTAGAAAACACAAAAGATATCCCATTGGGGAAACTTTCCCCACAGTTGGAGGTGACTCACCCCATTCGTTTTACGCCCCCGTAAAATAGAATCCTTCCTTTCCATTCTTCATCAAATGCATGCACTTTGGATCCTTATTTGAAATGAGCATCCTTCCTCATGCCTAAGAATTCTTGAGATGTTTATAGACTTTCTAAATATCCCTTTGGGGTGCTTACATCACTCATGATCATCTTTAGTGATATTTTTCATCATCTTTCTCTTAATCTTGGTATATCTATCATATTATCATATATTCTTTATTCCTATCATTTTTCATGTACATATCAGCTTACTGTAACATCAAGGAACACTCTTAAAGCAGACCTTCTCCTATAGCCCCTTTGCCTACAGGTTTCCATATTCATCCACATATCCTTGAATTTATATTTCTTTGATGCGATGTCGTAACCGATCCCTCTTGATTGTGATCAACCAGGACATGTTCATCCAATAATATATCCAAACTTTCTTTCCTATCCTTTTTCCTGCTTCTCTATCTTCAGATTCTTTTCTAAAGATCCTCTTACAACACTTACAAACCTTTATCAGCTTCTAGATTGCACTCATACCTTACAAGTCTATATATTTTATCTCTACGGAGTTCGGATCCATCCTCCCGGAGTCACCGTTGACTTGCCTCTACACGGTTTGGGTCCTTTGTTGACCCATAACAATCTATTCACAAGTCTTATTCATATTCGAAAGGATCTATCAATTACTTAGCACCCATATCCATCACATCACATCCAGAGGTAACTTAAACCCTCCATAATTTCTGAGTTTGATAGTTTCTTCAGTAGCTAGTGCATTCAACTTCATTAAGAATGAGAAATTTAGAAAACACTTTTGAGTGGAATATTTTTTCTCACGATGAAATGTTTAAGTTTCTTTCCATTCCCTTTTCCTTTCAAGAATCTCCGAAAGAACTATGGCAATATGTAATCCAATGGGTGGCCAAAACATTAGAGTACTAGATCACCAAACCATTTTCCTTTGCAAGGAAATTCCAAATTTATTTCAAAGTCCTTGTAGCCACTCATGTCTACTAATCCTTATGTTGGGTGCCTTCCGAAGCATCCATTTAGAAGCTAGAGAAACTCCTCAAATACTTTATCTGGGCCAATTATTCCACTGGAAAAGGCTTCCATAGAGTTTCTTGGGATATATGTTTCCTTCCCCATGACTCAGGGGGGTTGGGCCTTATTGAAATTCGGTGCCAAGGGTGGGAAATCTATGAGAAATGGAGAAAATCATTGGATGCATTAAGGGACAAGAATCATGGAAATTGCTTATGTGCCATGACATCAAGGAGGGTTCACCCTACGGTCTCCTAGCTTGGAAAGGTCTCCAGGGTTTATAAATTTCCTTATTTATCCTATTCATATTAAATTTGATTTCACTTTTGTGCTCAAAAGCATATGGAAGGCATGGGAATGCATCAAACCATGGGTACAATGAAAAGGAAACAAGTTCCGTAATGATCTCTCCATTAACCATCAATCTCTATGGTGGTCACCGATATTTCAGGCTTAGGATAGGTGTCTTGCAGATGTCCCTGGAATTCCTGCGGTCAATTTTTTCAAACAAGAAATTTGTACCATTCAAGATTTATTCTGCAAAAACTCTCAATCTTGGTATTCTTGCTTTCGACTAAAATCTTGGTTTCGTTTCACTACCCAAGATCACACTAGTATTACCAAAATTATCAATTTGGTTCCTGATCATACGATCTACAAAATTTCTTTACATTCCTCTTACCTTTGGTGGATGGACTGGAAATGGTATGTTGATACCCCATTTTACAATTATTCAGCCAGTAAAGGCTACCATTGGCTCTCCCCTCATTTTCCCATGGTTGAAAAAATCAACACTGGATGGGGGTTCATCTACTCCATCATGCTCGAGAAGAATATTTGTAACTATTTTGTCGATAGTCTGTGTGGAACCAAAAATTGCTCACTTTCTTTGGTGTATTATGCACCAAGGTCTTCTAGTTGGCTCTCAACTTGTTCAAATTGGGTTTCGGCTCCTAAATTTCCATTTGTGGCCACTTATAAAATTTTTGCACCTCTTCTGGTTTTTCTTGAAAGCACATCTTGCTTGGAATTGGATTCATTCCTTTTTCTTTCCTCTCAGACCTCAGTGTTTTACTTGGAAGCATGTTGTTTTAGGAGATAACCCTAAAATTCCGCACATGTTCACCATATTTGTTAGTGTAGGTTATTATTTATCATTTTATTTATTTATTAGGATAATTCTTACATTTGTGTTAGCCCTATACTTGTTGGGTTAGCTTGCTTAGGTGTACTAGTTGTGTGGAGTTAGCTTACTAGTTGTGTTGAGTTAGCTTCTCAGTTATGTGAAGTTAGCTTACTAGTCTTTTGGAGTTAACTTAACTACTAGTATCAGTTAGTGGGAGTTCTTCACCATTGATTTAGGTAGTAGTTTCACTTCCCTCCTCCTATATGTACATATTTCTTATTGAATAATTCAAGTCATTCTATTGTAATGTATTGAGCATTATGGATTATGATGGATTTCCATATATGGTATTTTAACTCTTTTGCTTTGCAAATCTAATGTGGTGTGCTATTATCATCTGAGATCACGGCTTGGAACAATCTTCTTATCATTCCTTTCATGGTATCAGAGCTATAGATGATGTAGACATCCATCTGTAAGTTTTTCTTTGCAAGCAAGGGTTTATTATTTTCATGTATTTGGAATTTGTGAGAAATTTTCTGCAACATGCATTTTTATGCAAAACGGAGTGCGCCATTAGATTTGGAAGGTGCCAAAACCATAGAATCAACTATAAACTCAACCATGTTTTGAGACAGTCAAATTATGGATGCAGATCTATACCCTCTAGGTGCATTCTTTTATCCATTGGATATAAGCGTGTACCTTCCGGATGCATTCTTTTACCCTCTGGATATTTTGGTTTTGGATGCAGTCTTTTATCCACTAGATGCAGATCTGTACCCTCTGGGTGCATTCTTTTATCCATTGGATATAAGCGTGTACCTTCCAGATGCATTCTTTTACCCTCTGGATATTTCAGTTTTGGATGCAGTCTTTTATCCACTAGATGCAGATATACTGTACCTCTGGGTGCATTCTTTTATCCATTGGATATAAGCGTGTACCTTCCAGATGCATTCTTTTACCCTTTGGATATTTCGGTTTTGGATGCAGTCTTTTATCCACTGACGCAGATCTCACCCACTCTCCAGGTGCATTCTTTTATCCATTGGATATAAGCGTGTACCTTCCGGATGCATTCTTTTACCCTCTGGACATTTTAGGTTTTGGGATCAGGATTTTATCCTTTGGTCGCAAGCATGTATCATGTGGATGCACTCTTTTACCCTTTGGACATTTGGGTGTCATGTACCTTTTGAAAAAAGATCAACATTAAAATATTATTTTAATAGCAAAACCTTCTAGAGCTCATAACTTTTGATCCGTAGCTCGGATTAAGGTGATCTTTTTTTAAATTGTGTATTTTTTCGAGATCTACGCATTGGTGATATTTTTATACACATATTTCAAATGTAAAAGGTACTTTTACTCATTGTAATATTTACATGCACTCAATTATAAAGTGCCAAATTCGGGAGGGTGTTGTGATCACTTGTGGATGCATTTTCGATTGAGCCCGACATCCTAAAATTTTGGGTATTGCATTATTATATCTATGGGTGTATACATTTATATCTCTTTTTTGTTGAGATATTTTGGATCTGTATTTTCAACACTTTTTTTGGCATGTTGATAGTCTCTCTTGTGGGGGAGCTATTCTGGTGGAGCCAGTGTTAGTTTGTCAGTGTTCGAGTAGTTGATTTTGGCAACTCATACAGATCTGTGGTATCACTCTACCCATTCATGAGCAAGTATGGGAGGGTGTGGTGTTGATATTGCTTCTTTGGGTTTCGTGTCCTTGCCTTGTTACCTTGGCTTTTTCTTGGATCGTGGCACTCCTATTTATTTGGATCTTGTGTCCTTGCCTTATTGCCTTGGTTTTTCTTGGATCGTGGCACACCTATTTGTAGCAGTTGATCAAATTATGTTTGGTGTTTGTTTTTCACTTTTCGACATCACTCCATTGACAGTCTCCTTGCATGGAGCTATTCTGGTGAAGCCCAATGTCAGTTGTTTTTGAGTTATATGATCGAGCAATGGATTCAGACCATAGTGTGCACCACACTTCTTCAGCATTGTACAAGTTTTTGGAGTCGAGCTTCTGAGGATATCTTGCAGTAGGATTTTGCTCTCTACTTTGTTATTACTGGTTTTGGGTACCTTGTGGTGTCCATTTTTCCTAGTTGTTGTACATGGGTACCTCATTAGGCCTTGTTGTCGGGACCCACTTCTTTCCACCCACCTAAGCTATGCTTATGGGAGGGTGTTAGTGTAGGTTATTATTTATCCTTTTATTTATTTATTAGGATAATTCTTACACTTGTGTTAGCCCTACACTTGTTGGGTTAGCTTGCTTAGGTGTACTAGTTGTGTGGAGTTAGCTTACTAGTTGTGTTGAGTTAGCTTCTCAGTTATGTGAAGTTAGCTTACTAGTCTTTTGAGTTAACTTAACTACCAAAGTATTAGTTAGTGGGAGTTCTTCACCACTGATTTAGGTAGTAGTTGCACTTCCTCCTCCTATATGTACATCTTTCTTATTGAATAATTCAAGTCATTCTATTGTAATGTATTGAGCATTATGGATTATGATGGATTTCATATATGGTATTTTAACTCTTTGCTTTGCAAATCTAATGTGGTGTTCTATTATCATCTGAGATCGCAGCTTGGAACAATCTTCTTATCGTTCCTTTCAATATTTGGTATATTTTCAGAATGGAAATTTTGTTTTGGATATGGAAAGAACAGAATGTTTTTCCTTTGCTAGTTCTAAAGTTGATCAACAATTTTCAGTGTATAACAAGTCTATGGTTATATCCAATGTGCTTATGCAGATTCAAGTCTAGGCTAATAAAGTTTCCCTAGAGGTAGACCACCTACAGACTCTGCCACAACATTGGGGGGATGCCCCATGTAATGTCACTTGGGAGCCACTGTCTCCATCTTGGTGCTCTCCGCCACATGGCCATGGTTCGTCATATCCACTCTCAATGAATTTATTTGATCGGGCTCACGTTCTCCACTGTGATCAACAACAGAGGAGAGTTAATCCACCAACTTTCCAAAGTAAGACTAGGTTCCCCTCGCTTACCAACTTGGGTGGGACTCTCCGGTATCCCCCGAGACACGCACCTTGAATGGCTAGAATCTGCCACCTCCACCCCCACCATCTTGAGATAAGTTTCCTTGGCTTCCTCTTTCCATATCTCTATACAGTGATGGTGGACAATGAAGAGGAGAACCCCACTGGTTGGGACATTCCAAATTCTAGAAATGACCTCGTTGATTTAGTTTGGCTTTGGCCTCGATGACCATGACCTTCTCATGCTTCGGGATGTTTGTGCAGAAGAAACTTGATTTTGTGTTTTGATGTATTCCTAGGCATTTCCTAGTGTATTTTCACATTCATAGACTTCGCTAGTTTTTATGGTTTTTGGGCATGCACTCATATCACCCACTTTTTTCAAAGATAACTTATATATTAATGAATTAATATAATATAAGATCACTTTTCATAAAAAATCTAAAAACCTAATAGAACAAAGAAAATAATTAAGACACATAATTTTGAAATTTAAGAACAAAATAGTAAGGTTGAAAATCCTTTATTTAAAATAAAACACCTTCCTTTTGACTAAGCAAGTAGAGATATGTCTTCATTTCTATAATTTCCTACAAAAACCTTCCAAAATTTAGTAAACACTTTTTAAAAATAAAATTAAAAAAATTAAAATGTCTTTTTAATCAAAATCCATGATTTAGTGAAAGGATTCAATATTAGTAGTTTTTCATTAAAATTTTATGTTAATAGATGTTACAAATGAGTTAAAAGTCTCAAATTCTTTAAATGTTATAGTTTTTTCATAATTTTTGATGGAAATATTTTATTTGACTAAATAATTGATTATTATTACATTATTAACTCACTTTAAATTTAAATTTAAATATTTTTCTATATTAAAATATATTCTAATTTTTAAAAAGTGGAATTAAGAATTCAAAACATCTATCTTTGATAAAGAAGAAAAAAGAAACAAGACCAGTCAAAAATAACAACTCTTTAGTTTGAGTTAGATATGCCTACCTTACTTATCATCAAGTTTGGATTCGCAAACTACAACATTACACACATGATGTTCTTAAGAAATTTAATACATTAAATTTCAATGTAAAGAAAATAATAACCTTACATATCATTATTAGATAAACCTTAAATATGCTAATCATGTATAGAAAGTTCAATATATTATTATTAATTCTTTATAAATAATAAAAAAAATAAAGCAATAAGAAGTAACAATTAGTATTGAAGATCTAGGACATAGACCTACAGCAATTTTCATTGTTGCTCAAAGAAATATTCATCATAACACTTGTCCTCAAAAGAAAAAGGCTCAATATTTATTAGCAATTGAAAAGTCTTTGGAGCCCTAGAAAGGTACCATTTTTTCTTTAGTATCTTGTTTGACACTCCCCTTATATAAACTATGAATGTTTTATCTTTCCCACAACATGTGAAATAAATAAGCATACTCTTTAACTAATTTGGTAGAATAATTTGAGAAAAATTATAGCAATCGCCACACAATTTGGAGTAAAAAAAGAACATGTGTCTAATATTTATTTAAGCATGTGAATAGTTCGCCAAAATGGCTGAAAGATTGTGGACTTATGGACTGCAATGATTTTGGTTTGTTGTAGTTGCAAGTGCCCCTGTATAAATGTATGCACCATATGGCAACATACAAAAGGCACGTGAATTGTTTGACAAAATGTCTGGAAAATTAGTAATGTGTAATTTGTTTTCCTTGTACTCTTGGAGTGCTTGTTTATTGTGAAGTTTATCTTATTTTCATTTTGTAGAGTCCTACATCTGAAAATCTGATATGGGGATTGGAATAGTATCAATATTTCAATCCGTTCACTTTTTATGAATTGGGTGTAATGTAACCAAATTTGATTTTGTATTTTGCTTTTCTTGCAGTGACCTGGAATGTGACCTGCACATATTCACAGTTTGTGGCTCAGAGAAGTCCTATGTGTTGTGTCTCCTTCTCATCTTTTTATAATGACACTATTGTCCCCTGCCCCGTATGCACATGTGGCTGCCAGAACAATATCAAACAGCCATGCACTTGTGTTGAGTATGTATGCATCACCTATTAAGTGATTTTTAACTCTCATCACAAATTCTTTAGGGAATATACAACTTATGCATGTAAGCCATTATCTTGTGATGTATTACAGGAAAGATTCCCAATACCTCAAGAGTGTCAGAGCTAATACACCCACTAATAGCTATGCACCCCTTGTTCAGTGCACATCTCACATGTGCCCAATCAAAATACATTGGCATGTCAAACTCAACTACAAGGAGTACTGGAGAGTGAAAATCACTGTTACAAACTTTAATTACATAATGAATTATACTGATTGGAATATTGTTGCTCAGCATCCAAATTTCAACAATTTGACCCAAATTTTCAGCTTCAACTACAAGTCAGTGAACCCCTATGGATCTCTAAGTAAGTTAGCCCACTGCCTTCTGCTTCTGAACTTTGATTTACACAAATGCTCTTAGTTGAAATAGTTAAAGCTATTCATCTATTCACTTTGCAGATAATACCATGATTGTTTTGGGGTCAAATACTACAATGAAATGCTCATGCATGTTGGACCAATGGGGAATGTCCAATCTGAATTCTACTCAAGAAAGATAAGGAAACCTTCAACTTCAAACAGGGGTGGGCATTCCCTCGGAGAGTGTATTTTAATGGTGATGATTGTGTATTGCCACCACCAGATGCATATCCTACACCAAAAAGTAGTCCTGCCTTAAAGAAAGGAAGATCCTTTGGATTAATGATAACTATTATAGCCTTGTCTACGACATCTCTTTTGGCATTCTTGTAAAGTTCTAGCACATAATGTACATAGCCATTAGATTTTTCCTTTGTCTCTGTAATAGCTTGCAATTGAGCCAACGGAAGACAGAAATTGCCTTCTTCTAACAGAAGATTAGTTTGATGGTGGCTAGAAATTTCTACAAAAATCTCACTTAACATTTGTTTTGTATATTCCATTGTGAGGAGCTCTTTCACTATCAGTGATAGGAAGAATGTAGAATGCCAAGATGAAAGAAATTGTTATATGTTATTTCAATAAGATGGACACGTGTTTTGTGCTTGATTATTACTGTTACTTAAAAGGAACATCCCTATTACATTTGTGTACTAGCAGTGACTTGTTGCTTTAATGTTGGTTTCAAGGCTTAATGGTCAGAATGCTTGGTAAGGCATTTGCGGTCGTAAACACTCTCTGCATGAACATAACTATAAAAAATTGGTTTCATTGAGATGCCAAATTGTATGTTTACATTGCAGTTCTAATGTTATTATATGATTTCACCATCCATTGGTAATTTAGTCCGGTTTCCATAACAAAATAATTAATTCTCGGCATTGGAAATACTTTTTCCAATGTTTCTCATAACTATTCATTAGAAGTTAATTTAGTTTAACTTGATACATATAATGTCCACTAAAGGCCAAGACTGGTCCATGCAACTGCAAAAGATACAATGTAAAGAAGAAAAAAGGGAGCAAAGTGGCACACAAGAGAGTACAAAAGAGAGACAAAATAAAAAGGAGTAATGAATAGCAACAATCCAACAGAGATAACATGAAGAAGCTGAGAAAGAGAGGTTCTGAGTGGTGAGTTGAACCTTGTTCTCAAGAAACACTTTTGATGCTCAGAACGGTGAAGAAGTGTGTAATAGGTGTGAGCCATCTGAATTATTGAGTCTGCGATGCCTTGTTGGTCTAACATGTAAATCTTGAGGATGGCCATGAAGTCTCCTCCTATTGATATAATGTCATATGGCTGTAATTTAAACTTGGTGCAAGCCTCTCTTGGCGTGATTAACTGTTGCAATACTTCACATGGTACAAAGGCATTTCTTCCTAAGTGTGGATCATATGGCAAACCAAATTACTTGCTAAATAAGATAAAGTAGATGCTTTCTCATGCCATTTATTTATGTTTGCCAATGTGAAATTACAAACAACAATATGGGAAGAACAATGCATAAGCATAGGCAATGTGAATGCAAGATGAATGCCAAATTTGTAATGGGATCTAAAACATGTTTCAAGCTGGAAAACCCACCTCGGGGGTAAGGTAAGGCAAGGCTCCACCATATCCTCAACAAAGCAAAAACATGAGAATTTTGAATTGATGCTTCATCAAAGGACTTGGGAAAAAATAGAAGAAAAGAAATGGCACTGGTCTCAATGTTACTACATAAAAAATGAAAAAATGTTGCTAATGAAAGATCGGGTAATAATTATCCAATTTGAAAAGTAGGCATGCATCATATAAATAAGTAATTTGCAATTTCATATGATTGGTCAATAGAAAGAAGAATTTCATGTGAGGTAAGAGCAAGAAAAGGGAAATGGAGAAAGGGGTTTTGGGTAATAAATAGAAATACTGAGTTTATTAACCACGAAACCAAAAGAATTTCCAAATTCAATGAGAAGACACCAATATGCAATGTAAGACATAAAACACAATTAACTAGAATATTGTTCTGATTTTCAGATCTTTGTAGGTTAATAACTACAGGTTAGGGTAAATAACTTCTTTGGGTTTGCAGGAAGTGGATATTTTTTTGTTGGGTTGTCAATATTTTGGCATTGAATTGAAGTGCAAGTGGGTGTAATGAATACATTATAGGACAGTCCTACAAACATGGTAGAATTAGGAAAATATGATAGTTATCTAATGATTTATCACCATGGAGAGTTCTTGTGGATGTTCATAGCAAGAAAGGGGAGTGTGAAGTTTAAAGAAAAAGTAAAAACAATATTTGAGTCGGTGCTTCCAAGAATTTGGCAATTGAGAACATTTATATTATTTTTGTATTGTGAAGCTCTTAAAGCTATTATATGATTTGATGATCTTGAGACTAACTACTTGTTGAGTTGGCTTAGTTGTATGTTTTCATCTACATCAGGCCCTGAACTACTTTGGTTATAATCCTACAGCAAGGTAGAAGCTTAAGCTTTTTATGTAATTCTGAGCAATAGGAAGGCTCTGACAACTTCTAAATCAGGTAATACAATCCTCTTCCTTATCAACATGTTATGCTTCTTTAGATGCCTAAGGCCTAAAAACAATCATCCAAGACCTCAAAAAAATAAATTCATAGCATACTATTCGATATCCCAATGGGGAAGGAATACTTTTCTGAAATACAAAAGAATAATACTTATAAACAATTGAAGTTTCAACACTGCCAACAATATTAGATTTAACAACAAAATTCCCATTAAGCTTGTATACATCAGATTTCTCATTAAGCCTTGATGTTCTTGCATATTTAGGTTCAATGTAACCAATGATACCCATAACATAGGTAGAGGTGTGGGTTTTGTCGAAGAAAGCACTTGCAATGCCAAAGTCTGACATATTAAGATTTTTCTCTCACATTGATTTAATTCATTTGATTTGGTAAACTTGACTGACTAGACCTTGAGTTAGATTTGAAACTAGGAACATCTTTCTTCAATCCCATTGAGTTAACTTGCTAGAATTTGTCTTCTTGTAACTATGATGAGTTAGGATATTAGAATCATCTCTCTACTTAAAATTTTAGATACTACGATTAGGAAATGATTCTAATAGTCTAGGTGCGTTATAAATATATTGTATTTGAAATGATTCTTAAGCATGATAAAGGTAGTATTTTAGGTCACCACCAAGCAAGAGACCTCCCTTGTGGAAGCCTACAAACAAATTATTTTCCATTTACCTATATATTTCCACTATGGAGTACATCTCCCTTCATCATCAGGCCCACTCAAGTGTTACAACAGATCAGCAAACTTATTTTATGCATGCTACTAACAACATATCAATTTTAAAGATTTTGTTTGAATTGCAACAAATTTTTGATAAGCCGATCATATTTTGTTCTCCAGTAATATCAACCCATCATAAATACTACCCTCTACTTTGATAGCACCTCCACTACTACTTTACTCAACCCTTCTTATATCCAAAGCGACATTGTCATTCAAGGGGTATCAAATGTGTTCATGTTTACTAAAAATAAAATTGCCCACAAAAGGCTACCATTCATGATACAAATTCTGCAAATGTACGGAGGTCTTCATGTATACATGTTTAGTTCAAATGTCGTGATATAAGATTTGCAACTGTATATGTACGAATCTATAATAAATTTAAATCTACACATACAACATTTCAATGTAATGTTTCATCTATATTCCTACACTACCACTATCAATCACACACCTTATCGAGTGTACGGAAGACTTCATGTATTCATGTTTAGTTCAAATAAACTACACATATCGCTACCACTCATGATATAATATTTGCAAATGTATATGTACAAATTTGTAACAAGTTTGAAATGTAGAGATGGAACCTTTAAATGAAGTGATATCTACACTTACAAAATCAATCAAACCTTTGATTGCATTTTGTGACTTTTATTTGATCTGATATGAGTTAGGATGTAATTTTCTGTCTTTTGATTGATTGTGATTCTAATGTTAAAAGCTCTAAAATTCCTAACGAAGTGTGTGTTTGAAATTCGTTTTGTAATAAAGCAAGTCTAATTAGTTTTGGAAACGAAGTAGGTAGCATTCAGTATGTTTTTATTAGCATCTGTTCCTACATAGCTTAGTTTTGGAACTTCCAAGCTAGTTCCAGAACTCCATCACATAGTCATCATCTAGTTCTGGAAATTTTGGACTTAGTTTTGGAACTCCAGTATTTAGTTTCGGAATTTTCAGACTTAGTTCCATAACTCTGGTATAGCTTCGGAACTCTTACGGTTTTGATCTTAACGATTTCCTATGGTTCTAGAACTTCTCTGAAGTTCTGGAACCGATGGAATTTTATCTATCCTAATCACATCCGGAGATTTTGCATCTATGACCCTTTCAATCAGGAAAGGATGAGAAGATTTCTGAACAAAGATCCAGGGATAGTTATCTTACTGATTATATGATTAGCCACAATCCGAGTCAACATATATTACGGGCATGATTTGATTTCATCAGAATCGTTGAGACAACTGTGATTGTAAAATGAATATAAAAGTAGACCTGTAGTAGATAGATGTAGGTAGAAAATGACAGAGAAATAGATATAGAACAGGAAAAAGACTAAGTACTCAGATCCAATACGTTTTGTAATACTGAATGTTTTATCAATAAAATAGCCATTCTTGTTTGAGAGAATTCTGAGTTGTTAAAATCCTGATTCGAGGAGGAGCAAGGGCCCACTCCCCCAAGGACCAGGATATTCGTTTATTTGGTATTTATATTTCTCCAATAAATAGCTTAGATCTGTTAATTCTGTATTGTTTTAATTCTTTCGGTTAAACTACATTTGTATATTTGCTCCTGTGCAGTGTTTAGATAGATTCTTATATTTCTTGCAATTATTTTTAGGCTTTCTAAATTGTGTGTGTTTAATTCCAAAAGCAAGTGTGTTTACTTTCAGAAGCAAGTGTGTTTATTTCCAACAAGTGTGTTTCATCGTTTACGCACAATGTGTTTCCTTTTAGCAAAGCTTTCAGTTTGTTTACTTTCAGAAATTTTTCATAGTATGATTTAAATAAGGTTCTACCAAGAAGTCCTTAAGACATTGAAAAGATCCCCGAAAATACAAAAATAAGCTGCGATCAACTATTAGATTGATAAGATTACTCTTGTTGCATATAGCTTTAGACACACCCCTGTTTGATATGACATCAACAAGAAGTTGATTAAATGAAGGGAATAACAACACCCATCATTTTTGGTGTCATTTTTGGGGAAACTATTTGAAACTTTCTAATTAAGTGTTAGCAAGAGCAACAAATCATACATCTAGTAGTTGAAGGATCTTCCCTACTATATCACAAAATATATGAGTAGACCAAGAGACTCATAGGGTAGATTCCTCCCAAAAACATCTTCACAAGAATTCATAACATCCTCTAGTCAAAGTAAGGAAATTGATCAAGAATTGGAGGCACCATCATCCCCTATCAGACAAGAAACAAAATTTCCACCTTTGGAATTCTTAGATCAGTCACCTGAAGGAAGTAGAACTTCTAGGAGAAGGCTTATTACTCAAGATCCATTTAGGGTGAGTTTTGATTCTCAATTGAGTAGTCAACCTCCTACTCTTGATTTTCACCTTCGCCAAGGCATATCGCTTACCACATTGATTGGGAATAAAATTTAGAAAATATTTTAAAAATGGAGCGAGGCAATTTGAAAGAGTACGATAGGACCTTTACTTATCTAATCCAATTGGGAGATGATGATACATCAATGAAGAATATTTCACCTACACATTTACCCACATTTAGAGGGATGTCATCGAAGATCCTAACCAATTTCTATTTGAGTTCAAGGTACTATCGGACCTATGATTATAAGATAGATAATCAAAAACTCAAGTTGTTTCCATCCACTTTGAAGGATGCAACAATGAGGTGGTTCATGGGATTACCATCCAACTCTATTAGCACTTGGGTACAAATGGAGACTCGCATTCCTAGGAAAATACCGGGATTATTATAGAGCAAGAAATAGGAAAGTAGAATTCTTCAAAATCAAGCAAGAGGAAGATGAAAACATAGAAGACTATTTAGGACATGATTCCTCTTTGTTAGTAAAAGATGTGGATTTGTTATTTTAGAGGAGTTAAGTAAAACCATTTTTCTTAAAGGTTTGGATGATGAATCTAGGGAATCCCTTAACTTGATAGGAGGTGGAGACATTGATCAGATAAGAATGAATGGAATTAAGGAGATCTGTAGAAGCTATTCCGTAGAAAAGAGGTGGACCTAGAAAAAGAAAATCGGTGAAAAGTCTACGAATCCATATATGAACAAACTAATGGATGATTTATCAAATTTTAAAATAGACATTTTAATGTAATTAACCTCGACTATTGATGGATTATAAGCTAAAGCAAATGCCAAAACTGAACCATTGGCCATGTATTGTCCTAGATGTAGGAGGAATCATGCACTAAGAGAATGTCCTTTGGATAAAATATAAATGTGTCTTATTTTTGAATCTAAAGAACATGATACGATGTTTTTTCTTTACTTCCGGTTATTAAGAATCAACTCAAACAAATCAATGCAGATCTTCAATGAAGTATATTGAATTTTGTTGAGAGGCAACCCAACCAAGGGCATTTTATGCGAAGATCAGTTCCTAATCCATGGACAATATCATGTGCTACTCAGTCAGTACCACAAAATTGGGGACAACCACCTTGGGTACCTCAACCAACTTGGAACCCTCAAGATTGGGAAAATCAAGCTTGGTATGCTCAGGGACATCAACAACCATGGGTTGGTCAAGGAAATCCTTATGCTTGGTCACAACCTAGATGGAACCCTAGTAATTATGCTCAAGGAAGAACATATCCAAATCAAAATCAACAGGCCATCATGGGATCCCTGCACAAAATTCACAAACTGAGAATGTAGTCCAAACACAAATACTAGCACAACTAGTAGCAAATCCAAGAAACAAACAAACAACTCATGTTTATGGAACAGAACCAGAAAAATTAGTTGATTTACATGCTATGGATTGTAAGGATATTCAAACTAGATCTGGAAAAATCATTAACAGTCCACCCCTTGTAATCACTGAAATGACAGAAGAAAATGAAATTCCAAGTAATATTGTTCCAAAATAGGATATAGAAAGGAAAGAAAAGGAGCCAGATAGCAACACTACTGAGACTCCATTTCCAAATAGATTTAAAGAAGCTATAGAAATCAAAGAGTCTGAATTGGTAAAGGAATTAAGGAAATTAAATATTAAAATACCATTGTTACAAGCAATTAAGGACATTCCAGAATTGAAAAAATTAATCAAAATATTATGTCTAAAAAATCTTGGAAGGAAGAAACAATACCCCAAGACTATCAAAGGAGATGGGAAACTTGCTGATTTATTAGCAGGAAAACTTTTACTTCCCAAATATGGAGATCCTAGAAGTCCTGTTATTTTTGTCTCTATAGGAAATAAGGATGTACATAATGTTTTGGTAGATTTGGGAGCGGCTATCAATGTAATGATAATGGATACTCAAAACATTACCATTAATGGTATACAACCTACTAATACCATATTGTAGATGGTAGACTAGTCTGTAGCAAAACTAGAAGGAATTATTGAAGACGTGGTAGTTATGGTGGAGTCATGGGAATATCCAGTTGACTTCCTTATACTATAGCCAAAAAGTAAAACATTTGGTTATCCCATTATTTTGGGTAGACCATGGTTAGCTACAGTCACTTCTTTAATTGATTGCAGGTCAGGTGATATGACAATCTCGAATGGTAAGAACTCTAAAAAATTTCCTTATATCCTATTGCACAACCTTTTACTGACAATCATGAACAATTGTGGGTTAATTCTCCTGAAACTAATAAGAAATATTTGTCTTCTTTGGCTATGATCACATTGCAGGATCATGCAAGATAAGTACAAGAGATGATTAATCCAATATTGGATGAGAACCAGCTATCCTCAAATAAATCATAAATAGTTCATGAACCTACTACTATAGTTCTAAAACTTGTGAACTTAGTTCTGGAACCTACGGCTATAGTTCCGGAACCACAACAACAATAGTTCTTTGTGATTGGAAATAATTTAGCTCCAGAGGAATGATATTTCTCATGGGGAGAGGATGAATCAAGTAGCTTCAGTTTCAAATACATCAAGAAGTGGTGAAGAATTTTGAGAAAGTAGCAGTGACGAAGAATGTGGCCTGCAAAGAGATAAGTATCATAATTCTCATTACTGTCCTTTTCCCATTATTCTATCTCAAGGAACTTTTGGAGATGTTGCTACATACCATATGTTGTTACCACATGCATGTCCATTAAATAATTTAATGAAACCCTTCCCATAAATTAGTTCATCACATATTGGAACCAAGCATGTTGAAATTCAACCAGGTAAAACTTTAAACATTAACAAATTAGTTGAAGGATGATGAAGAAGCTAAATTGTTTCTTGTTCGAAAAAAATAATAAAAGCTTTTTCTTGGGATTATAAAGACATGAAATGGATTCACCTAAGTATCTACACTCATCACATCTATACTGAAAATATTAAACCATTTAGGTAGCCTCAAAGAAGGATTAACCCAGCCTTAAGGGATATAGTCAAACAAGAAATTGAAAAACTATTACAAGTAGGTTTTATCTACCCTATCTCAGATAGTCAGTGGGTATCTCCTCTTGTAATTGTTCCTAAAAATAACGGAAAATGGAGAATACATGTTGACTATAGGAACCGAACAAAGCCCCAACGAGAGAATATTTTCCCTTACCATTCATAGATCAAGTCCTAGATAACCTTTCAGGTAAACAATACTTTTCTTTCTTAGATGGCTTTAGTGGGTACAATCAAATTAGAGTTGTTGTTGAAGATCAGGAAAAAACTACATTTACATGTCCATGGGGAACCTTTTCCTATAGGGTGTTACCATTTGGTTTATGTAATGCTCCTGCAACTTTCCAGAGAGTTGTACTTACAATCTTTGTTGATCTAACAAATGATTGTGTTGAGGTATATATGGATGACTTCACTGTACACAGAGATACATTTGAAGATGCTTTGAGAAATCTAGATAGAGTGTTAACAAGATGTGAACAACACAACTTGTCTCTTAGTGATGAAAAATGTTTGATGATGATGGATGAAGGGATTGTATTAGGACACCATATTTCAAAAAGAGGAATTCAGGTGGATCAAAAAAAAATAAGGATCATTTTAGATTTACCTATTCCTCAGACCCCCATAGATATCAAATCATTTCTAGGGCATCTTTGGGTACTATAGGTGCTTTATAAAAGATTTCAAGTAAAATTTCTACCCCATGTTTACTTTACTAACCAAGGATTTGTGAATTTATTTGGGATGAAAAGTGTCAAGCATGCTTTTGAAGAAATTAAACAAAAATTAATCGAGTGCCCCAATATTGAGAGGAAATAATTGGGAAAAGCCATTTCATATCCAAATAGAAGTCTCAAATTATTCCATCGATGTAGTTTTGGGTCAGAAAGATGAACAAGGAAAGATGTATGCCATTTATTATCTTAGCAAGAATCTTACTCCCACTAAAAATAATTACATCACCCTTTGAAAAAGAATTTCTTGTTGTGATTTATGCAATCAATAAATTTAGACATTACATTCTGAGGGTACAAGATATTTGTACACACAGATCATTCAAAAATTAAGTATTTAATGAACAAACCAGTGGTTGGAGGAAGAATAATTAGATGGATATTACTTTTGCAAGAATTTGATATTACCATTGTGGACAATCCAGGTAAATCTAATGTGGTGGCTGATTTTTGTCCAAGACTAACCACCATAGGGGAGCAAGATCCAGTCAAGGATAACTTTCCAAATGAACAATTGTTTGCAATCTCAGCAAGTACACCATGGTTTTCTAATATGGAAAATTATCTTACTGACGAGGAAGTTCCCTCCTTTCACTAAGAAACAAATAAAGAAGTTAATCAAAACTAGTGCACAATTCAAATGGTTAAATGGAATGCTATTTAAATGTAGTCCTAATTTTGTTTTACACAGGTGTGTAAGAGAGGATGAAATCTTTGACATCCTCAGAGCATATCATGATGAACCAAGTTGAGGACACTATTCAAAGTGAAAATAACATCTCGTAAGATACTTGGCACTGGTTATTAATGGCCATCTCTGTACAAGGATGTGCAGAGATATATCAGGAGGTGTGATCCTTGTCAAAGGATGGGACAACCAACTTTCACCAATGAAATGCCTCTTCAACCTCAACTTGTGGTTGAACCATTTGAGAGATGGGGATTAGATTTTATTGGTCTCTTTAATCCTCCTTCACAAGGGAAGGAATATATTCTTATGTGTATTGACTATGTGACAAAATGGGTAGAAGTGCAGGCATTGACAAATGCCACTGAGAAAGCGGTTGTTGATTTCCTTTGGAATAGAATAATGATAAAGTTTGGAGCACCGAGGAGCATAGTTTCATATCGGGGACCCCATTTTATTCATAATATGATCCAAGCTTTCAACCTATTACCAAATCAATCATAGGAAATCATCTCCTTATCATCCATAGTCAAATGGACAAGCTGAAGTAACAAACGAGAGAATTGAAGAACATTCTTACCAAAATAGTTGAAGCTGGGAGAAAAGATTGGGTAAAGAGACTACCGAGCCGCTATCCGGGCTTATAATACAACTTGGAAAATGACAACAGGATTTTTACCATATGAATTAGTCTATGGGAAAAATCCCTTGTTTCTTATAGAGTTTGAACTTCGATATCGAGGATAGCAAAGTAAAGGTGGGAATTGATTTGGATGTAGCTCAAAAAAGAGAAAAAATCCTTCAACTCAATGAGTTGGAAGAATTAAGGATGGAAGCACTTCAGCAGACAGATATAATTCAAGAATAAAGGAAGCAATGGCATGACACACATATCAAGAAAAAACAATTGAAAGTAGGAGAATGGGCATTGATGTTGGATTCTAAGTACTAAAAATTCAAGGGAAAATTGAGAACCAGATGGTTGGGACCCTATCATATTGAGCATATATTTGAAAATGGTTATATTCAGTTACTTCCCATTGATGGCAGCAGCAAAACACTATTGGTCAATGGACATAGGCTGAAACTCTATAGGAAGCCTCCCACTAAGGATGAATTCTTGAGGAATATTGAAGAAGAAAAGAATTTGATCATATGGATGAACCTAGTTCTTCCAAAATGATCAAATAACTAGATGATAGATCCAAAATAAAGGGAAGAAGATGAAAACCAACAAATGGCGGTTGACCTCTTCTTTTGGCTAGTTCAAATAAAAGGAAATTCTTTTGAATTCCAATTGTCTTATCTAATCATGTTTTGTTCCACTTGTAGGAATGACGAGTCATCATAGCAAAATGATTACATCATCAAGGATGGTAATTATATCTTTTAACTTATTTAGGGTTGAATTAAATGTTTGCATGTGTGATTTGACTTAATTTAAAAGTAGGTATGATGAGTCATCTATTTATACATTATGATTACAAGTGTGTAATCATGAAGATGATTTGGATGGAATAAGTGGCGGCATGGTTATTATTAGTAATCATTATTGCAAAAAAACAAGTGAAATAGTTACAGAGATATTTTGAGGAAGGAGCAATGGATTAAGTTTGTGTTCCACAGCTAATATGAGAGGTTCCATAGCTAACAAAAGAGGTTCCGCAGCCAAAGCCATCAGTTCCATAGCTAAGCAAGAGGGCTTGCAACCAATTTGCACAAAATCAAAAGAGACAGAACTCGATCCGATGTGGGGATTAAAAAAATCAGAACTAGAGGATGATTCCTAGCTACTCGTAGACGAAGAAGTGGCATCCATCTTTGAGCATGTAGGATGGCTAGAGTTCCTGAAGAAATTTTCAAGGCATAATGACGAATTGGTAAGAGAATTAATCATAAACCTAGAGCAATCCAGGAAAAAGGTGAGAAATATCTTTATTTCTTTTACGTGAATACTTTAAGTAATGTGTCTAGAGTGCCAATTGTGCATGTCCCCAACCTGCCCAAGGGACTTTGAAAAGAAGCTGGTTGAAATCTTACTACAAGAAGGAGCTGAACCCCGGTATATCTACAATACAAAGAAAATCATAAAAGGGCGAGAAGGGCTAGTTTGCCCAAACCCTTTGACAATGTAGTGTTTTGGGTAGTAAAATATTTAACTTTGTGATGGTCAATTTAGGTCTATGGGAAAAGAAGTCCTAAAAATCTCATATATTTGAAGTATGGAGCCCAAAACACGAGACATAATAAGCCTTCTAGGGTTTCTTTTTATTCCATCTAGACCATGGCTCAAAGATATTCTTGGGATGTTGGGACAATCGGGAATCACGAGACTAATTCATTTAATATGCCAACACCATTTTTTTGTCAAAAGAAAATGGAGAAGAAATTTGGGACAATTTTCTTGGAAAATTCAAGAAAAACCCTAATATTATCAGAAGGACAATTCCAGCCCCATTCTCTCCTTCAAAAATCTAGAAATTGATGCCCCTGCGAGAAGAACAAAGGGAAATGGAAAGAGAAAATATACCAAAAGAAGAAGGTCTATGAGAAAGATCAAAATAGCAGAGCCTTTTGTACCTTTAAAGGAAATTCCTTCTTCTGCGCAGCACCTTTAGGGAGCCAATATCATCTCTCGGCGATGATAGCTCACCGTGTAAGAACAAGAAATAATAGTAAGAACAAGAAATAATAGTAAGAAGAAGCTCTAGAAGGAAATCCACCACTGGGCATGATGAAATTCCCAGAGAAGAAAAATTCAGAAGAGGTCAAGGGAAACCCCAGAGGGAAGGAGTGAGCAGGAAGAGATGGAAAAGGAAGCTACTGATATTTTGGGCAGCATGGCCATGACTCCTCCTGAGCCAAACCAAGCTGAAATGGATAGAGGAGATGAGAGGATTGAAGAGCAGGATTTTCAAGACTGGTCTGAACCATCAATAGTGCCACATGAAGAAGAAGAGTTGGCATCTTGGAGAAGAAAAGGAAAATTTTCTTTGATAGAGGAATAATTCCTAACTCCTCAAGTAATTTCAGAGGAAGAAGAAAGACATCAAGTTAAACATGCTATGTTCTTTTCTAGAGCAAAGCTCATTATCAAAGAAAAGGATGAGGAATTGGATTTCCTCAAACTCAAATTAGAACAAAGGGAAATGCTCATTAGAGAGCTAACGACTCAGTTTGTAGCCAGATGAGGAATTATCAGCAACTAAGAAACAACTGATAGAAAAAGAGGAAGAATTCTAGACTTCCAGAAAACAAAGTGTTGTGTCCACAATCTTTGCACAAACTGAGTTAACCTATTTTCCACTAAAAAAGCTACGGGATGACACTTGCAGGGAACTCATAGAATCCAAAACATCAAATGAAGAATTGAAGACCAAGATGGAAGAAGAAAAGAAGGCAATAAAAGAATGGGAAGAAAAGTTTTATAAGGAGGAAGGAAATAAATATAAATGTCTTGCAAAAATTCATATGGTTTGTATTATGAGTGAGAAGTTTCTTTCTGCAGGAGGCCCTCTCCTGCATATAGTGTATTTTTAGAAGACCAGTTCATTCGTTGGTAGCTATCAAGGATTGCATGTGGAATTCCACAAGAACTTAAAGATGAATCGAATTCATGGTAGCATACTCTCTATCCAATCCTGAGCTAGAAAAATATCCTGTGTGAATTTTATCTTTGTAATTTTATGTGAAAAACACAAGATTTATGATTAATTTGTATGTGGGGGAGAACCATCTCAATACATTTTCCTACATTTTGCAAAACCAAATTGCATGGAAGGAAAGGGAATCTAAATTTTTATTGAAAGCTAGCTCAATAGGTCTCTGTATGAGAGCTCACTATGGTAAACCTTCTACCTTCCTCATATATTTTAGAACTCATGCCTTTGATATGAGATTCAAGACACATTACCTTGCCATTATAAAAGAGTATTGATGCCTTCACCTCCTATGAGGAGGAAAATTTTGAAGATATTTATGAAGGATGCTCAAAGAGATGGGAACTCCTTATTGTTTCCTTGAAAAGTAGGGAAGTAATTTCCCCTACAAATCTGATCTGGAGTTTAGAAAGGGAAAAAGAATTATGCACAATAATTCCCCAAGTCAATGAAACCTACGGGAAAATATGGATGGGAATGCAAACAAGGCCCCCTCTACTTCTCACCCCCATATCCTTGGCAAAACAGAGAACCTCAAGATCCTATTGAATTTGAAAAGTGGGAGAGGAAAATAGAGGCGGAGAGCTGGGTACAGTACATCGAGCTTAAGGATTAGGAAATACAGTTTCAGCCATTTGATCGAGCAATCAAATGGAATGCAGAACTATATGACCCCAATTTTGAAGAATGAGTTTGTAAAGGGACTTACAAACAAGTAAGTTAAGGGAAATGATGAGGCGGAATATCCGACTAATGTATAATATATGATCTCATCTTACTCTCCTTTTTATTAAGTTTGATTGCATTTTGTGACTTTTATTTGATCTGATATGAGTTAGGATGTAATTTTCTTGTCTTTTGATTGATTGTGATTCTAATGTTAAAAGCTCTAAAATTCCTAACGAAGTGTGTGTTTGAAATTCATTTTTGTAATAAAGTAGGTCTAATTAGTTGAGGAAATGAAGTAGGTAGCATTCAGTATGTTTTTGGTAGCATCTGTTCCTACACAACTTAGTTTTGGAACTTCCAAGCTAGTTTCAGAACTCCATCACACAATCATCATCTAGTTCTGGAACTCTAGTATTTAGTTTTAGAAATTTTTAGACTTAGTTCCGAAACTCTTGGGTGTAGCTCCGGAACTCTTACGGTTTTGATCCTTAACAATTTCCTATGGTTCTAGAACTTCTCTGAAGTTCGGAATTGATGGAAGTTTATCTACGACCCTTTCAATCAGGAAAGGATGAGAAGATTTCTAAAGCGTAGATCCAGGATAGTTATCTTACGGTTATGCGATTAGCCACAATCAACTCAACATCTATTACGGGCATGATTCAATTTCATCTGTGAGAATCGTTAAGACAAGCTGTGATTGTAAAATGAATATAAAATCAAACTTGCATTAGATAGATGTAGGTAGAAAATGAAAGAGAAATAGATATAGAACAGGAAAAAGACTAAGTACTCAGATCAAGTACGTTTTGTAATACTTGAATGTTTTATCAATAAAATAGCCATTCTTGTTTGAGAGAATTTTGAGTTGTTAAAATCCTGATTCGAGGAGGAGCAAGGGCTCACTCCCCCGAGGACCAGGATATTCATTTATTTGGTATTTATATTTCTTCAGTAAATAGATTAGATTTGTTAATTCTATATTGTTTTAATTCTTTTAGTTAAACTCTGTTGTATATTTTTTCCTACGGGTGTTTAGATAGATTCTTATATTTCTTGCAATTATTTTCAGGCATTCTAAATCGAGTGTGTTTAATTCCAAAATCAAGTGTGTTTACTTTCAGAAGCAAGTGTGTTTATTTCCAACAACAAGTGTGTTTCCATTTTGCACAATGTGTTTCCTTTCAACAAATCTTTTAGTGTGTTTACTTTCAGCAATTTTTCATGGTATGATTTAAATAAGGTTTTACGAAGAAGTCCTTAAGACATTGAAAAGATCCCCCAGAAAATACAAAAATAAATGCAGTCAACTACTAGATTGATAAGATTACTCTTGTTGCATATAGCTTTAAACACACCCTTGGTTTGATATGACATCAACAAGAAGTTGATTAAATGAAGGGAATAACGACACCCATTAAACATCTACTACAAAAGTAATAACTATTCCTTAAAGATAAATAACATATACCGTTCAGTGTTCACATTGCATTGTATGCATGCGATTGCTAGTAAACAATAAGAATTGAGAAAGGGTTGATAATAACAACACTTTTTCATGAATTCCTTATTAATTTACATGTGTATATCTGTTATCTGTAAAATTGACAAGGGCAATTTTACCGATAACCATACCGAAAATTTTGTCTCGATCCCTCGTTAGGGATCCTTCGCGTTCAAAATATTGTAAAATCCCTTCCCGGGAAATTCAGTTTTTGAACTTAGTCTTTTTGAGCCTTTTTGGCTGGGCGCATGGTTTTGCCTTGCAACATCAATTTTTGATGCGCCTCCTTAAAAGCCTTTGGCGCATGGTTTTCCATGTTAGCACGTCTTTCGGTGCGCCAAAGGATGTTGAGTAAGTTTTTGGTGCGCCAAAGGGCGCACGTAATATCTTTGTTACATCAAGTTTTGGTGCGCCAAAGGGCGCACATAGCTTCATGTCGACAACTCGTTTGATGCGCCAAAGGCGCGCTCATTCTCTCCTGTTGTCATTTCCTTCCATGCGCCAAAGGGCGCACGCTTTCCCCTGTCGACAGCTGTTTCCATGCGCCATTTCAAAAGTTGGTGGCGCATTAATGACAAAGTTTTGTTATATATACCCGTGCCCGCCCTGTCATTTTCATTGCATTTTGTCAAGGCACGTGATCGCTCTGGATTTGTCGCCCATGCTCTGTCATTTTCATCAAGTTGTGGACCCGCTCAAGGATTTTGGCTATATTGTTAAGGTAAGAGGTTCATCCTCTTTTCATTTAGTTCTTGGTGTGTGCTTGCTTGCTGGTTTTCATCGATTGTATTTGTGCTGGCTTGTTTCCTCGAGCTTTTGTTTTCTTCCTCTGCTGTGTGTGCTTTCTTTCTCCTCTCCCTCCCTCTTTCGGATTTGATGGGAAAGGGAGGGATGGTTTTATTTTGGCTTGGTCTAATCCTATTTTATCAAACTAAGTGATGCCAAGCGTCCTTTCGAAGTGGAGGTTGAAATGTGAAAATGCTTAAGTATTTCAAGTATTCCCCATGGCGCGTTGCCGCGTCATGTTGCACCTTAGACAGTCGCGCCCCTCGGCGCGTCTACCCAGCATGCTGCAGTTAAAAATCATGCGCCCCTAGGCGCACCCTTTCGGCCTGTAACACGCTCGAGACCCGCGCCTAGGGCGCACCCTGCCATCTTGCTGCAGTTTAAATTCAAGCGCGCCCCTCTTACATGCTGCGAGTTTAAATCCCGCGCTTCCATAAAAACTTTGGCGCACCTTTTACCCCTGTTGCATCCCTCTTCTATGCGCCAAAGGGCGCGCCCAGCTTCCATGCAACGCAAGAGTTATTTGCGCAAGTATAAAGCCTCCAAGGCGCGGGCGCACCTTAAAATCGCAAGTACATGATGTTGTGTAGACCCTCCATGCGCCGCGCCATATACCTTTGGCGCGCCTTTTTTCCATGTTGCACAATCTGCCCATGCGCCAAGGGGCGCACCAAATCTCAATGTAACATGCATTTCCTGTGCGCCCTTATATATAATGCAGTCTGCTTCATCCATGCGCCATGCGCCTTTGGCGCCAACTTAACCTCTGTTGCACCCTTTTCCTGTGCGCCTTGACTATTCAGCCTGTTATATACATTTTTCATGCGCCCTGCGTCCCGAACCTTAAAAGTTCTAACTCTTTCTTCTGCTAGTATTCCAATGGAAGATCAAATGACTAATTCAAGCTTCTTGGATTGGGTTTCGCTCCTTCTACGTGCAGATCATCAGATAAGCCTTGAAGAACACATGTCTACGTCAAGCAAGAGACCCACCAAACCAAGAGGGAAGGCAAAGCTAACAGAAGAAGAAATGAAATACAAATATCAGAGGGTCAGGATGCCCGAATCACAGGCAGAGTGCAATATGGATGTCAGGGATTACAGAGGCCCAGGCCACATTGACATAGAGGAGTGCAGGTAAGGACTCAGAAAGTGACAAGGAGTCCATGGATGGATAAATTGATAGGCAGCGCCCTGCACTTCGCCGGTGGGATTCCTGTCAGTGCTGTTAATAACGAGTTTATGATGGTTGTTGCACAATCCTTCAACAAAGACACAAGATGTGTCGAGAATAGCAAGGGCGAGGTAGTTATAAACCTTACTGCCCGTCGCTTTGAGTTAATGCTTGGCATCCCTCATCACCGGAACTATGTGGCTGTTAGCCAGCAAGAATGCCTCAAGGCTTGGGAGGACAACGAGGACCAGTGCATGCAGTTAATGAATGAGGTCTACCTCAAGAATAAGAAGGTAGTGACCCGGTGGCCTCAAACTATCCACCGGAGTGATTTCTCAGAGGAACTCAGTGATACAATCACCTTCCTGAGCAGAGTCTTCGGTCTTTCAGATGCTCACTACTTCCATAAGTGGATGCTGCGGTACCTGGACACAATGAATAAGAATCTGCCCGATCAGCGTTTCTGCTGGGGGGAGATAATAAGCAGCACAATATCCGAGCAACTGCAACAGTTCGCTACAACAGGAGTGTTCCACATGAACTCCTACGTAGTGTATGCTGCTGCGTCTGAAAGGGATTATCCAGGGCTGCACCGAAGCGGAACTTGGCCTCAGGCCAAAATATATGAATACTATCAAGAGCTGAAGCTGGAGAACAGCATCCAACACTTCGCTAAGATCAATGATGTTTTCTTCTATCACATCATGTGCATATTGCGGCCAAATTTGACTCATGGCCGGACAACCAAAAACATAGTGGCAGTCACAGAGAAGTGGGGGGCCTTGTTCACCCAATTTCCCACATTCACCTATCTGAGGGCGGTCAACTTTTTGGGCGAACCAACCAGGTTGCCAAGGTATGCTGGACCAAAGCTGATTTTACTGGAACTATCAAGACAGCTCGTCACATACCATGAAAAGTGCCTCAAGAGAAAGAAGGGCGGAACTCCTTTCCCCCTCACAGTAGGCCGTTACACATGCTCCAGCTATCACAAGGCGAAGGAGATGTTTGCTGAGCTAGAATTGCTCAACCTAAAGCATGATTTCCCAGCAAGGCCTACATTCGACCCTAGGGGCTGTCTACCAAGGGCTAAGCTTGATCCGATTCATGTCCCTCAGATTGAGGATATCTACATTGACGTTCTCCATGAGGTAGAACTCAGAAGAAAGGATCACTCTCGCTTAGCATTAACGGAAATCATCCATTACGGAGTGGCTATTGTCCCAAAAGGCTTCCAAACCACGGAAGACGAAGTAGACAAAGTGTATAATGACACAGAAGGGGATGATTGGCCCTTCCCGGACATTGACAGAAGCAAGGCTCCTCAGACAATCGAGGAGAGGGTCAAGGAGACTATGCGGAGAACAGAGCATTGGTGCCGCATGAATGGGTTAATCTACCTCGGTGTAGATTTTACAACTTCTCCTTTGGGTAATGCACCTCGAGGTCGAAGAAGCGGCTAAAGGCAAGGCTGCGGAAGGTGAGCCTAGCACCATTCAGGAGGAAGCCCCTGAAAGTCCTCTTCCTTCAGAGCCTGAACAAGTAATAACCCTGGATTCGCCAGAGAAGGAATTGACAGAGGATAGTCCTATACGCCCATCCACCCAGGATGTCGGCATCGCTACTGACTACTGAGAGGTCCCTTCTATCCCTTCTTCTTCTCTTCCTCCCCTTCCTCGAGATATCGGCAACCACTCCTTTGGTTGTGTCTTCCCCCTTCTTCTACTCTCTCCCTGCCTCTTCCTCCATCTTCTCCTCTCTCGCTGATTTGTCTTCCTCCATTTCTTCCCTCATTTCGGGCTCCCTTCCCTTCCCATGTCTTCTACAAGTTGCGGTTTCCCTTCCTCCCGTGGGCATGTCTTCGGCTATTCTTTCAAACGCCGCCGCGTGTCTCCACGTTCTTCCCCCTCTTTCAGAATTCGTTGCTTCCCCCTCTATCTCTGGTCCTTCTTCAATAGGACCAGCTTGGATCTCTCGGCTAATTTGAGCGACCAAAGAGGAAAGTCCCCATCGCTCCGATGGACTTTCGATCATTCCGGCTAAAGGAGCAAAGAAGCACAAGCGGTTACACGCTTCTCCAAAGAGCGCAGTGAGAGAGTTATGGAAATTGCCTACCCAGATCCCACAAAGAGAAAGAAGATCTGTCTCTCCGGCAGATTTCACAGATGACCCAAGTCACAATGGGGACGTCCTCGAAAGTATCCAGGGGAAGCTCTTTCCATGATTGATGCACTCTGCGAAAAGCTTCGGGGAAACAAAGGAAGAAAAGAGGCTGCGAAGGAGCAGAATAAATACACTTCAAGCCCTACGAAGATGGGAAGTGCACCTCCCACAAGCTTGCCCGAGACTCTGGCTGCTCGGTCGGGAGAAGATCAATGAATATTCAAAAATCGGCGAGCAAGGTATGGCTGTTTCTGCTTGGAGAAGCCAAATCCTTAAGGATAGTGAAAAGGTGATCGCCGAGTATATCAGTTTATACCTGAACATCGAGAAGGCGAATAAGGAACTCCAAACATTAGCAAGTCCAGTGCTCGGAAAGAGCTCGCGCTTGAGACTCCAACACGAGGCCTTCCAACAAATGTTCGACTGTTCAGTCGAAGATTTGGTCAAGTTTGGAGTATTCGGTCATCCAAGGACCCTCAACAAGACCATGTCCACTCTGGACTATCGGATAGATCAGCTCGAATTTGTGTTAGAGAAGATAGACAAGGTGAAGGAAGAGGCCCTGGATGCGATGCATCAAATGGAGAAGATTGTTCTATCTATGACTCCAGGGTTGCTCACTCCTTCCCTCACCTTGAGATCAGCTGACGATACTATCCGAATTTTCAAGGAGTTAGCTTCTCAAGGGACAGGGCCAGAAGTCACTTTCAACATCGAATCCATCAACAACCTACTGGCCTGTAGAGACTTCATCGGGTCCCTAATCGAGGCGGGTAAAGACTATTCCAAGGTCCCCGAAAAGCTCATTGATGAGCGGGAAACTTGCGAAGCAATCAGTGAAAGGCACAAGGATCCATCACAAGATCAATTTGCGCCAATGATCAGCAAGTTCTTGGAATACCGCGCTCAGTTCCACATCTCATCTCCTGATCAGCATCAGAAACAGGCGACCCCTTTTAGGCCACAGGATGATGATGATGAATAGCTTCTTCTTCTTCTTCTTCTCCTCTCTATTCTCCGACTTTCTCTTCGAAATATCATAAGTGTGTTGGCATGAACGATGACATCATCCATGTTGCATCATGGGATGATGTCATCCGTCCAAGTTGTCAAGGTCAACATGACTTTTGGATATTTTGTAAATATCTTGTGAATAAGTGGTTGGCTCCATTTTGCCTTCTCTCTCCCTCACTTTCTATAAATACTAGAATACTTGTTGTATTCAAAGGTGAACATTTTTCAGATAGAAATAGAAGTGAGGAGAGAAAGACTTTGAGCTTTCTTGTAACAGATAAAAACAATTAATACAATTATTCAGACTTTGTGCTCAATAACTGTGTTATACATTAAGATCTTTCTTATGTTAGGTCTGCATGTGTTTATTCTGTTGAATTCATATCTACTTTTCCGTCACTTGTTTATCAGTATTGCTTTGTTTATTTATGCAAGTAGGTTTGGCTCTGTTTACTACTAAACTAAAAGCATAGATCTTCGACCTTACGCTTTGGAATTCATTTCTTTTCTCCTTCGGATCTGTTCTTTCTCTTCTTCTTTTATTCCTTTCTCTTCGCAGCCTAGAACACTCTCTTGGGATGAGATCCCAACCCCAAGGCGAATCTGTGAGACTTGCATAGGTTCTGCTAGTAGAAGTAGCAATAAACCGTTTCGCTTTCTTTGTCTCAAAGAGGGCTAAGCCCGCACACTGTTGTTGGCTGCGTCTATCCATAGATCTGTCAATGCATGATTTTCGGACAGCTTGATTTTGGCGACTCATTTGGGATCGGATTTTCTAAATTGCTTGGCAAGAAGCAGATAAATGCATCGATCTATCTTTGGTAGTAAAATAAAAATCGGGAAAAATCAGCGAGTTCTTTTGCCGGTTTGCAAATCTAAACCTTTTTGTTAAAAATCCTAAAAATTTGCAAAAGTACTCAAAATTGAAAATTTTCTTCTGAGAATCATAGATCTGGGCCTGTTACATATCTTTAGTTCGCTGAGTTTTTATCAAAAATCATCATTTTCCGTAGATCGAGTTTTTAACTATTTTTCGAGAAATGTTCTAAACCCTCTCGAAAATTAAAACCAGATCTAAAAAATCAACTTACTATATTCCCTCCATCTTATCCTCGCTGTTATTTGTCATTTAACCGCAATCGGTTTCTGAAGAGGATAATTTTCAAATATTCAGAAAAGTGCATGCTGCTGGTTTTTGGAAAAACCAGAAAATCAGCAAGTACACCCAAAAATAAAGTTTAAATCTGCGCTGTAATATTACAGATCTGAAAGGTACACTGGCGAGTGAACCTTTTACGCGCAGCAGAGAGCCCGTGGAGAAGCTGATCCTACTTTCGATGCTTCAGAGGCACAATTTCAGCGTAACACCGGCACGTTTTTCAGCGCTAAGCTCAGCTAGCCGGTCATCCAGGAGTGTCTCGCCTTCACGAAGAAAAAGTCTTTTGCCAGAAGCATCCACATCCCTTTGTAGTGCTTTGCTACTCAGCGGAACTACACTTCCAGCTCGTGTTCTCTTTCCGGCTTTTCAGATGGCGGTACCATGGGGAAACGCTATGGGTCCGTTGGCTTTACCACATCCAGTTCACGCACTCCCTCACGGAAATCGAAAGAATTTTCCTAAATTCGACGGGAGCGGAAATCAAAGCACGGATTCCCACATTTCTGCTTTCATTATGTCATGCAGTATTTTGGACGTGACTCACGAAGATGTGTCGGTCGCCTTTTCGGAAACTCTGAGGGCTGCACGGTGAATGGTTTCAGCATTTGCCGGCCGGATCTATCACTAGTTGGGCAACTTTGCGGGACGCTTTTGAAGACAGGTATAAGCCTTCAGAAGATGCATTTACTTTATTGTCACGAATCACTCATCTGAAGAAGGAGGCAAATGAGACCATGCGCGATTTTGTTGCCCGGTTCAATGCGCTAATCAACCGTGTCCCTACTGCCATGCTTCCAACACCGGAGAACCAGAAGTGTTTTTTCGTAAATGCCATGAGTTCAAAAGTTAGCTTCTTACTCCTTCAAGAGCGAGTGGCTACTCTACCTCTCGCTCAGGCTGCTGCCATCCGTATAGAAGACAATTTGATAATATCTGGCGAGTTAAGAAAAGAATCAGTAAAGCCTAAGTCTTTGGGCCCTTCGCCTATCACTTCGTCTGATCCAGCATTCCAAAAAATGGCGAATGATTTGCTTGCACTAAAGAAGCAGCTAGCCCAGGCCTCTCCCAGTTCCTCGTATCGGGATATCCCGAGAAGGAATTTTGTTCCTAACAATGCTTCACAAAGGCCGCGCTTGCCTGCAGCTGCTCCACGGTTGGCGCTTGAAGCTCCTCCGGTCAATGCTTTGGCCGAAATTGAAGAGGAAGAGGAGCAGTACTATGAAGAACCTTCGTCTCAGGGCGAAGATGATCAAGATGTCGGTGAGCCGACTGGCGACTCTACTATTGGATACATGGAATTTGACGAGGATGAATCTGATGAAGAAGAGAGTACTCAGGGCTATGCAAGCGGACAATCCTACGCTGTTTTTACCCGCTCGCAAGGAAAGGAAGCGGAAGTTGCTGCCCATACGCAAAAAGAGAAGGCCGTGTCAAACGCGCCTCCAACCATTGTTAAAAGAGGTAATCCTCTTCCCACTCAACTCCCTGTTAAATCTTTTGCAAAGAAGCCTTTTCTACCTATCTCTCCTCCGAATCAGCCCTCTCATATTCCTATCAAGATCAGTAACCCTATTCCATCATCGCGGGGTGAAGGACTCATTCCTTTACCACCGCAACCCTTGGCCGCATTTGATATAATAGATCATGCAAAAAAGACCAAGATCCAAATGTCTGAAGCTGAGTATCTTCAGTCAAACCCCGAACAGCTTGTAAGATTGACTAAGTATATCCAAAGTCAAGCTGTTATATCTAGTCAGGCTTCCCCTAAAGGAATCCTTTCTACTCCTCCTGAATCCCACATAAATGTTGCCTCAACATCTGCATCAGGCAAGATAGAGCCTTTCTATCTCTCCCTCCTAATCAATGGCCATAAGTTGAGCAACTGTATAATTGATTCCGGAGCTTCAGATAACGTCATGCCGGCGAAAGTCGCCCATGCTTTGGGCCTCACTCTTACCAAGCCTTTCGGCAGATGCTACTCATTGGAAACCAAGCAAGTGCCATTGATTGGTCAAATCAAAGACGCAATTGCGATTCGCGTTAATGACATTCCACGAAAAAGAGTAAAGATGCCGTTCTTGTCGCCGTGACATTCCTAACTTATGGAATTTTTCTTTGGGAAGGAGTTTTTGCAGCGAAGTTGGTGGAGAAATTCATATGATGGTGGTCTAAAGCTAGAATTCCAGTCAAAGGCGTAATGCAAACTTTGAAGCCGGAATCCCAAAAGAAATACTTGGTCACTAGCTCTGAAGACCCCAAAGCTCAAATCCTTTTTGAATCATCAGGGATGGGGAACTACTTCTTATCCACCGAGGCGGATACAAAGGAAGTTTTCGTTCAAGAAAAGGACCTTAATAAGGTCTGGACCTTGCAATTTGATGGCAGCTGCGCAACTAGTGGATGCGGCGCTGGGGTTGTGCTAATATCTCCTGAGGAGGAGGTCATTCCTCTCTCTTTCAAATTGCAGGTTTTCAATACGAATAATCTTTGAGTATGAGTCTCTCTCTTACTCGGTATATGCAAGCCATGCAAAGGAAAGAGGAATAAAAATCTAAAAGTCCAAGGTGATGCCGAGCTAGTTGTAAATCAGGTTAAAAGGATTTACCAAGTAAAAAATGAAAGGCTCAGGCACTACCGTAATGCAGTATGGGACAGCATTGAGGAATTTGATGCCTTTTCAATAGGAGCGATTCCAAGAGCTCAAAATGACATGGCTGATTCGTTGGCTGTTTCAGCATCTCTCATGCTCCCGCACCCGGGTTTGAAAACAAACAAGTACACCATTGAAGTGGTTTTCCGCCCAAGCGTGCCAGACAACTCTCAGCATTGGCAGGTATTCAACGATGATAATCACCTTATTGCCTTTCTAGAAAAATCAGAAAATTTTGATGAGTTGTATTTTGAAGGATCCACCTCTCCATGCCGTGAATCAATCAACAGTCAAAACCACGAAACAAAGGAGAACGATGGCATTTGTCAGCTTAAGGGAAATAAAATTCCAAAAGGCCTGGTTTCTCTGGAGCGCCTGTTTGACAGGCATGACCGTTTTGTAAAAAAGAAAAGGCGAGATGATCCTAGCTCATCTCCAGAGACAGAACCGGTCAATATAGGTTCTGAGGCACATCCGCAATTCGTGAACATCGGGAAATGTTGCACGCCAGAAGAAAAGCGGAAATTTGTGAAGTTGCTGAAAAGATATATGGATGTATTGGCATGGTCCTATGCAGATTTAAAGTCCTTCAAGCCAGAGGACGTTCAGCATAATATACCACTGAAAGAAGATGCCAAAGCCTTCCGTCAGAAGCAAAGGCATTATAATCCCAAGGTTTCGGGCACCATTCAGGCCGAAATTCAGAAGATGCTGGACGCAAGAATCATCTTCCCTATCCATCACAGCACTTGGGTGGCAAACATTGTGCCGGTACGCAAGAAAAACGGTGAAATACGCATCTGCGTAGACTTCCGAAACTTGAATCAAGCTTCGCTGAAAGACAACTACCCTCTTCCCATAATGGACCAAGTTCTGCAAGCAGTAACTGGGTCAGAGATGCTGTCTATGCTTGACGGTTTTTCAGGCTATAATCAGATTGAAGTCTCGCCTGAAGATCAATTCAAAACAGCATTCACTACTCCATGGGGTACATTTGCCCTTTGAGAATGCCTTTCGGCCTAACCAACGCTGGTGCCACTTTTCAGCGGGCCATGGACTTTGCATTCAAAGGCATGATGGGAAAAGTCATTGTAGTTTATCTAGATGACTTAACCGTGTTCTCCAAACGACGAAGTGATCATTGTGATCACTTGGAGCAAGTATTGGCCAGGTGCCGGGAACATGGAATTTCCCTAAATCCCAAAAAGTCTGTTTTTGGGGTTACAGAAGGGAAATTGCTAGGCCATGTGGTTAGCAAAGAAGGAACCAAGATCGATGCCGAAAGAGTTAAGGCTATCCAAAGCCTTACTCTGCCTACAAGCAAGAATGGTGTTCATTCTTTCTTCGGGAAGGTGAACTTTCTTAGGCGTTTTGTTCCTGATTTTGCTGAGAAGACCCGCCACATATTGAACATGATGAAAGGGTCACCCACTTTCAAATGGAGTGAAGAAGGAAAATATCATTTGAGGAAATAAAAAACATTGCTCATGCACCGGTCCTGGTATGTCCGGATTTCTCCAAAGACTTCATTATGTATAGCTATGCATCGGAACATACTGTGTCTGCAATCCTAATGCAAAAGAACTCGGAGGATATTGAATCTCCAATCGCATTCATGAGTTCTCCTCTTAAGCCTCACGAACTGAAAATGACTCAATTAGAAAAGCACGCCTTTGCCGTTGTCAAAGCGGTGAAGAATTTCAGGTATTATATTCTGAACTCACATACGGTGGTGCTGGTTCCTGACACTGCGGTGAAGTCAATTCTAACTCAGCAGGAGTTAGGAAGCTTGAGAGGGAATTGGATCGCAAAGGTCCAGGAATATGACCTAGATATTAAACCCACCAAGCTGGTGAGGGGCAAAGGCTGTGTCGGCCTAATGGTGAGAACAAGGGTTCGAAAATTGTACCAATGAAGAGCAAACCCCTCTAGAAGGGCCAGATTCTCTGCCTCTGGTTTTGTTTGTGGCAACTAGTGACGAATGGTACTCCGACATTGCTTTCTTCCTCACCTACGGCGAATGCCCGATGCACCTAACTGTAAAGGAGAAGCGTACTGTAAAGCTCAGAGCAGCTAAGTATGTCATCTGGGATGACGGTTTATATAAGCGCGGGATAGACGGTGTCTTCTGCGATGTGTTAACAAAGCCTGAGCCAAGTAAAACTGCTGGAAAGTTTTCACAATTCAGCTTTGTGGAGGCCATTTTTCTTCTTACGTGACAGCACACAAGATCATTCGAGCAGTACTACCGCTTGCCGACACTCTTTTGAATACGGCTACAGGTGGCAAAGTGTGAACCCCATCAAGAATTGGCCGGGCAAGCCCAAGTTGGCTGCCCTCCCCCTAAGGCCTAAGTTATTATCAACGAACCATTCGTGCAATGGGGAATTGATTTTATTGGTGCAC
>CM031239.1:326283404-326404803 GCA_018340775.1 Taxus wallichiana var. yunnanensis
TCAAAAATCTAGGAATGGCTAAGCCTCGAGTCCATTACTCAGTATTTGTCCAAACTTGCCCTCATGGGTAGAATGGCTAATTGGATCATTCTACTCGGTGAGTTTGACATAGAATTTGTCCATCAAAAATCAATTAAAGGACAATTACTTGTAGACCAATTTGAGGGGAAGCACCCTTGCAAGCATGGAACCTTTGAGTCTGGACTGCAGATCTTGCTCTACATTGAAGAATCTATCGTGTAGCGAGATACATTTTGATGGATCATTTACGTTTCATGGTTTAGGTGTAGGAGTAGTCCCTTATTACTCCTTTTGGTGATCCTCTACCACTGAAGCTTTACGCTTGGCCTTCCCTTGCACAAACAACATTATAGAATATGGAAAGCACTCATTGCTGGGAATGAAAGTTAGCCATCAGTGGGAAATGTTACTTGTATGTTAGGGTTGTAGAAAGTGATTCACAATTAATCATTAAGTAGGTTAATGATGAATATAAGGTTAAGGATGACAAGCTTGTACCTTACAAAGTTAGTGGAAACTCTAAAGGAGTATTTTGTGTGTATTACTTTTGAGACAAATCCCAAGAACCGCAGAATAGATCGGTGGATGCCATGGCAAGTAAGCGAGTGTGAGGTCTACATGCTTCTGTACATGTCCGCTTGGGGAATAATGATATGCCATTTTTGTAGAAAATCTGACCTTATTGCCCGCATATGACATGTCGGAATCTTTCCTAGCTTGTGAGGTTGTTAGTCCCCATTCCCGTGGTATGAACCCATTTTCACCTATCTTAAGGACAACACTTTCCTCCCGATATCTCTATTTTGAAAATCGAAAGCTGATTAAGCGAGATAGCCCGTTACACACACTTGCTTAGGAGGTACACTTTATCATCGTGGCTACGATAGGAATCTATTATGTTGTCAGATGGATGTAGTCAATCCGAGAAATCAAAGAAGTGCAGAAGGGTATATGGAACACATATAAATGGAATGGTCTTGGCTAAGAAAGCTGTTAAGAGTAGGTTCTTTTATTGGCCTACCACGAAGCCGATTTTTACAATTATGTTAGAAAATGTGTACTTTGCCAAAGTATGGAAATTTCATCCATGCTTCATCACAACCATTACAATCCAATCACTACCCATGGCCATTCTCCAAGTGGGGACTTGATTTAATAGGGAAACTTACTCCACCACCTCATCGGTGGTCATACACATATTATCACTGACTCTCAAAATACTTTCTGAAGTGGGTGGAGGCTGTCCCTTTAACCTATGTCACAGAGCACATATTTCTAAATTTATAATGAATCACATTATTTAATGATACGGTATTCACGCAACCATTATTCATAGATAATGGGGAAGTCATTTAAGAGCAAAGCATGAAAGGTCTCTGCCCGAACGGTTCCAAATCAGATTAAAATGGTCCACACCATATTACCCTCGGGATAATGGGCAAGCCGAGGCAACAAACAAGACTCATGTAAGGATAATGGAGAAGATGGTAGCACCTACAATCCATCTAGCTCTTTGGGCTTACAAACATCCATTCGCTTTGCTCCTACGGGTGCGACACCATATTCCCTAGTGTTCGGGATAGAATCCGCTTATCCCTTTAGAGATCGAACTTCCTTCCTTGAGAATCTCTCTTCAGGACTATCTGGATAAGGATGAAGATTATCGAGTGGCAAGACTGGCCGAGTTAGAGCTCTTTGGATGAGAGGTGCATTCATAATCTTAATCACACTGAGAAATGTATCAACACAGAGTCTCTAGAAACTCTGATAAAGTAATCATCCCTCGTCGTTTGAGGTTGGTGATTTAGTCATGAAGGAGAACCAGGTTCAACACCAGAGTAGAGCGAGAAAGAAAGGGAAGTTCAAACCACATTCGTTAGGACCCTATGTCATGGCTTACCAAAGTACGGCACGGGGGCATACAAATTGGCTCACCTAATGGTGATGAGCTCAGGGAGCCCATGAACACCATGCATATTAAGCGCTTATATGCTTGAACATGGTGTAAGTAGTTACAAAAATCAAATATACTAAAAAAAACAAAAAAATCGTAGAAAAGAAAAAAGAAAAAAGGTCGTCCACTAGTGAAAACCACACAATTTTGGCACTTTGGACAAGTCCTTGGTAAAAACCTGTTTAGAGCGCCTCGGGAGGATTTTTTTTTCAAGCAAACGTCGTGTTAGGAGGGTAGTTGTCTTTGGCCTAGACCTAGTTCTACCTTCGAGATTCCTTGTGCACACCATCATGTCCAGCCTTGACCCGGCTTTGCCATCTTCTATTAAATCTCGTGAGGGGTATGGTCTTTCGCTATCTCCCATCTTACGCTAGGGGCAACCCAACGACTTCACCTTCTTGTTCATAAACGTGTGGCTTCTGCCCTTGTATATTCCCCATCTAACACTAGGGGCATCCACGCTTTCTTGGTTACCTGCACATAGCTTTGTAAAACCATTAGAAAATGTAAAAACAATAGAAAATTGTTTTGAAAAATGTAAAAAAATAGAAAATTGTTTCGAAAACACCAAAAACAATAGAAGATTGTTTCATAAAACACCAAAAACAATAGAAGATTGTTTCATAAAACATAAAAACAGAGAAAATTGTTTCAAAAACCTAAACAATAGAAAATTGTTTCGAAAAGACCTAAACAATAGAAAAATAGTCCATGAAAACATATCTTACAAAAACATTTACTGGCATTGTCTTATTTCCTTGCTTTGCTTGTTGCTTGTATAGTGTTTTACATTCTTGCTTTTTGGGTTGGTTGTTGCTTAGGTGTACATTGTTAGGATTCATCTTTTCTTGCTTAGATTAGATTTATTCTTGTTTGTGCATATTGCATGTGATTTTGACATCTTGGTTGATCTTAGGAGATCATGATGTAATGTGTTAATTCATTATGTTCTTTCTTAAGCATTTGGTTGTGTTTGTTACTTGTTAATAAAGCATGGTGAATCATGGTATATTGCATTAATTCACAGTATTCTTTGTTAGCATTTGGTTTTGTTTCTCGTATGTGCTTTGTTTTTAATCATTCACATCACATTACCATCATTATCATCACATCTAACATCATCTATACATCATATATAAACAAAAATGATAAGTTTTTCATCATGCTTGTATGCTAAGATAATCATCACATATTGTATCATCAATAGGGGCAAGAGGGTTTCACATAATAAAAATCTATCCCCCCGCACCAATATCATCATAGCATCCCGTCTATCAGGCATCAACAAAACATCACATGAGTATTACATTTGATATCATCTATGGATCTATCATATAGCATTCTAAACAAAGCACATGTATATACATCAAACATCGGGATAACATACATGCAAAATGTAGAATCGATAACATCATAACACCGTCCATAAGTGCTTAATCAAAATATATATATATATATATATATATATATAACATGTATCAATCCAATGCAGTAGCGTGCCACTTTCAAGATACTACATACGATTCATGTCCCATCGTTAATTAGTTCCCCATGAGTTTAAAGACAAAGCAAAAACCATCTATATGCATGTATCAAAAACAATAAAGTACATCATCTCATAACCATGTGTATATGAGCCAAAACAAGGTAATCCTCATATATATATATATATATATATATACATATATATATACATGTGTGTCAAATATACATCTATATCAAAATGGATACAAATCTGTGCTCTATATCAAAAATGCCTTCAGCTGAGGTGTACAAAGGTGATACATCAACAATGTCTGTGTACATACATATAATGTCCAGATAAGTACTCAATATAATACATCATTGATACATAATGCCATAAAAAGGGGCATGTATCTGAAAGAATCAAGCCTTCATCATGAGGCATCATAAAAAATACATGTAGAACATAATTGTACATCAACATCAGCCTTCATAAGAGGCATACATATCAAAGAATCTATACAATAAATATGTGGCTCTCAACCACAAATCTCAGCCCTACAGGGGCTCCCAGATATTTTCCTGACGGACGACGAAACACTCGCAGCTAAGAGGCGGCTGTCTCTACTCTGACTTACGGAGTTGTCTAAGCTGAATCTAGTTGCTAATGTTCATATCTCCATGATCGAGAGCCCGATGCACTCGACCTGATAGTCAGGTAGTGCCACTGCCGCTCTAGTGGAACCACAGCAATACTCTGCAAATCCTATAGAAGATGGCCTCACCACCAAGTCTGGTGGCGTCACGTATTAGGTTCACATCTCTAGAGGCAAGTTCTACCTCGAAGGGCGATCTCTATCTCACCTGTGAATCTCAACCCAGGTCTACCTCAGCCTATCTAGAGGTGGCAGCCTCTCGATCTCTCTCTATGGTCATCACCTGCGCGCATTCTCAGCGTGGCCTCGGTCCTCTATGCTAATAAGATCTGCTGGTCAAAGCATAAATGTCAGGTCCCACTCAGTGTCCCAAAAACATCGATAAGAGGTGGGTGGGATCGGAAATCGAGAGGTTTTTGAGTGAAAACCCCTTTGCATGAACCCCTTTCACTCGAACTCCCACGTAGGACAAAGAAACTAGTTCGTGCGAATGGGGGTTCACGCGAACACCTATTTGCGCGAACCCCTTAATTCAAATAATTTCGGGCAATAAATAGTTATATATAGATATTTATATAGTTTTGGGGTGATTTAGGGTTTAGGGGTTTGGGCAAAGGGGTTCACACGACCCCCTTTTGGGCGAACCACCTTCACGCGAACCCCCTTCCACGCGAACCCCCTTATGTGGCACCTATGTGGCACATTTTGGCGCCAAATCCATTTGGAGGATAATTTTATGCCAAAATGTGCCACATAGGTGCCACGTAATTAGGTTAGCACTAATGAGTAAAATTACAAAAATTTTAATACAAAATATAGAATTTTATTAGTTTTCTAAAAATATAATTTTCATTTTTTAAAAATTTGTTTTATTATTTATTTTTTATATTTTCCTAACATATGGTATTTTAGGACAATCGATTGTACACAATCAACCCAATTTGAAAAATAACAAAATATATCAAAAATTTTGAAAAAAATAAAATTACTATTTGTTGAAGTCTTCTTCATGGAAAAAATTCACTTTCGATATAAATATTAAAAGTTATTAGCATTAAAATTTGTACGCCATTTATTTGAAAATATTTTTACTAAATGATTAATTTAAAAAATATAAGTCCAAAAATATGAAAATTTAGCAATTACCTCAAAATTCAAATCTTGAACATATATCTAAAATTTCATGGTGAAAAAATAAATTTTCATTTTAAAAACCACCCGGGGACAATCATTCCTCTTTTATAACATAAGAAACAACGTATGAATAAAATTAAGAAAAAGACCATTTTTTTCATTTTTTAAAAAATTTACATGTATTCTACACTCTAAACACAACATTTCATTAGTTTGTGGAATTTCATGAATGTGTATGGTTTTATGGCTATTACCTTTAAAAATCAATAAAAATGAAAATTCATGTTTATAATAATACAAAACATACCAAAAGTGGGACATTTTATAGTGATCGGGCATACACATGATCTCTCTGCAACAACCATGCACACTGCGTGATTGGGACTGATGCAGGAGGCTCAATATCTATGCCCCCTGTGTAGTTGTCTCTCGGATCTAGCTCTGCCATGCTGCTCTGTCATCTCCTGGCCTAGCGGGGCCGAGTCCTGATACCACTCTGATAGTAAAGTCACTATGTGAGCTCGGGCCTCATCGCGCTCTTCTATGGCTATCCTACACACTAGCCTTGAGCCTCGTCTCTCTCCGTTATGGCCGTGTTCTCTCTCTGCTATGAGTTGTTGTCTTTGACTTACTTGCATTCATTATCTGCCGCTGCTCGTTGCTATTCACGGAGGGCGTGTGTGCCTTAGAGCTGGTCCACTAAAGTGCTCTGAAGACTATCCCTGCTCAAAACCCCGCCTCTAGGTGGCTACACATGGCTGCTGTCTTGGGCCCTATGGCCTCGGTCCATGTTCTGTGGGGCACTCATACGATGGAAAAGTGATGTGAGCATGGGAATCTCTACAAGTAACTCTTCCTCGCACCCGACCTCTCGAGGTCGTGCAAGACATAGCCGGTGGGGATGGATTATGCGTAGAGTATAGGTAAACTAGTTAGGCAATCTTATATCTTGACACGCACTAATGGAATCTATGAATCTAGGGTAAAGAAGGCCCTCCTAACTGAATCCGGCATGATAGATCGGCCGCCGAGGATGATCGCTCGAAGGCTCCAATCAATATCGAGCTCGCATGATCGATCTATAGGTTGTGGGATACGTGGAAAATGACTGGGGATGGTTTCGTGTATGTCTCCGGGACAGTTTCATATGATGGATGATGGATATATATACGGATTCTATGGTTTATTCTCTTTATCTAGTCCAAAATCCTTAGCTTTGTTGTTGTTACGTCTAATGAGGATAAGCTGTGTGCTACGATGATACGTGGAAGTGGAGTGGATCTAAATATTAATGTTCATAAGCCAACGTCAACGTTAGATTGACCTATAGGCTCATTGGGTTGTGGGATTTGTGGGTCTGTTTGTAGATTCATGGTTTTGTGGACTCTTATGGTTATGTACGGAATCAGTCCCTAATCCCTAGTATACAATAGTAAATATGCCTTCTCGGCCTCTATTTTCAGAAATTAACAATTGTGTGATCTTCTCGGAGTGTCTCACGGGCGTTTCTTGCAACCAATTCTTAAGCTAATATTTATGTCTCCGAGAGTGTCTCCTGCAGTCTGTAGGGACCAAAGGGTCATAACCAAACGTTTGCTCTCTTTTCAAGTCCTTCTATAGTCATGCGTGGATATTTATCTAGAAGACGATCGTAGTTTGGATGATTAGAACAACATGTGCGCTTGGTCATCTTCTATATTTAACTCGCTTAAAACTGTGAGTGATCTCATTTGTAAGTCTATTGTTCGAATACTTGGATTCTAAGGTTCTCGATCTATATCATTTATTTTCGTAATAAGATTGGGTTGAGGCACGATTGGCTCGAATACGTATTCTCTGGGCTCTCTAGATCCGTGATTGTCATACACAAAAGGAAATGATACAAATCTAACTAATGACAGAATAATTTAACTATGTAAGATATGTCTATGTATATTCCTAAATCTGATAGTTATTGATAAGCTACTAAATAGAATTTAAAGAGCAATTATCTAATATATCTAAAATTGACAACTAAACTAACAATGAAATTAAAACAAACAAAGCAAACCGAGTATAGCCTACTTATCTCCATAGTTTTTAGATCTATTCTAAATAATTTGATAACTGATCTACTCTATTTGAAAGACTCTCGATCCTACCTTAGAAGTGAGGAGTGAATCATAGTTTCTCGTAAACTATCAATCTGACAACTTCCACGGCAATATCAAAAGTAAAATTTAATGAAATGAAATGATTAGCTACTCTATTTGACATGCTTTAACTAAAACTTTCAAAGCTAGAACTGGATTCTGCAAAGCAGACAGCGATTCCGATGGTGTGCGACCTTGTCCCCTTAGTGTGATCTCCTCGTTCCTTCATGTTCACGTGGATCCAGAAAAGTGCATAATGCTAGCATCAACAAAAGTAGATATTGGAACAAAGGCAACTTAGGATGACGGACTTAATACAATGTGAGTAGGAGAGGGTGGTGCGAGCAGTGAGCTTGGCACATGTAATTCCTAAGCGAGATTTATTGTGAGTCATGCAACATAAAATGTCCGAACATGAAACTATTTTGTTTGATGAACAAAACCTGCAACTTTAATGGCTTCCTATTGAAAAACAAACTATCTTACTCCAATTGATTGGTTGAACTAATAAAAACATTTCGCTGAGGAAGATATGTGGCTTTCGACATCTAAACAATACTAACCATGCATTCAACAAATGAAACTATGAATCCTAAGCAAAATTGAAAGGATAAACTATTGAAATGAGAAATTCAGAGGCAAATTTGAGGGGCCATTTTCTTGAGAACAAGCCAACTATTTATAGCATTTCCATTTACCCAAAGGTAAAAACCAAATTGATCTCTTAAACCATAAACAATGCCAAAACACTATTCCAAAACCAGAATCATTAATGCGAAGCACAAAGCGGTGAAAAAGGCTGGTAAATGTTGAAATTTACGTGAGTCACGTTAAAAGAGCAATATGGAAAATGCATGAAGGACCGCCACCTGCAGCGGGGTGGCGATTACTATCGGTGGTGCATTAGAATCAAGAACAAAACGCAAAGAAAAGAGAGGAAAAGAGAACAACAAAGCACGCGCAGGCTAAGCAGGGCATGCGGGGATGTTAACACATACTTGGGGAGATTTTGGATCCCGAACACCTTGAGAGAGACCTATATCATCATTGGGGCGCGTGTTACGTTATTAGGAGGTGCAAAGTACCCTCTGCAATTTTGGGTGCGTCACGGGCCCTGTTCATCATGAGGGATACCATCGAAAAAGAGATCCTGCAGATTCAGCCCAGTGCCCTTTGCTCGACCCTACACTCTTCCCCATGCCAAACCTCTGGGTAGGTGAATTCCTGCTACCCAAGCTACCTCTAGAATAGTGAGGCTTAGGGGTAATACTATCGTATACCATCTGCTGCGCATAATCAGCTATGGTCCCTGGGTCTCTCACTGTCATAACGGGTCCCATGCAGGGGACCACTTGTGTGAAACTAACCTGGCTTGGGCCAGCTGGTATATGAGACCCCATGAGTACGCCTCTCGTAACCTCTCGTGAGCATGCCGGATATTTGGTGGGGACCCCCGCACTCTACCAAGTATCGTTGGCACCTATCTACATAATACAACTCCATGATATAGTTGCGGTTACAATAAGAAAGTGCTCTACTAAGCACACACTGATCTCTGTGGCATCCTCCAAATGCGGAAGTGCTCGTATGGATGTCAAATGACGTCTATCATTTTTGGTAGCTCGTCAAACTCCCGCCTATATCTGAATAGGTTGCCAAGATGGCCACATACATCTCCTCCAGCTGCTACCCAAGCCATGTATGGGGGCTCCTCGGGATCTCAAACTCGAAAATGCCCCACGGGGCGCCCGATAGCAATATGATCCCACAACCATATCTGTAATAACGAGCCTAGCCCCATGGTCTTCTTACCATGGTATGCAATCAGATGCAAATCGTAGTATAAATGGGCCAGTATACACTACCCCCAGTAATATCTCTCACCGCTATAAATGCCATGAACCAATGGCATTAGTCCTCTCGTGAGCGAAGTCCTGTCTTATTAGTAGTAGGAACCCACTAATAAGCACCATGATATAGAGAGGTCCTCGATGATGTTGGAGTGAGAGATGCACTCATGTAAAGCTATGGTCATCTTGTCATGCGGGATGTAAATCGACACAAATGAGCACCTGCAAGTTGCTCTAATCAGCCCCGCATCGAACTATACTCAATCAATGTACCCATCATGGGCATGTGCGAGAATCCGCTAAACATCCTCGATGGTCACTATCATCTCTCCTATGGGAAACATAAACACTATGACTCTCGCTTATGCCATCGCTCTCAATTAAGCGCAAAAGGCCATGATACCGTATAATAGATGGCATCAAGGGCCACGGGGCCTAATTCACTATCTCCGATTAATATCACCATGGCTCACCGATCGTGTCGATGCATACTACCCTCTAACTCGGTAATTTGGGAACGACACTCCCATATCTATAACTACTGGTAGTCATCTCTGTAAAATAACACATAGCTCATCAATTCCTAGCATTTCCTCTAAAAATCTATCTCATCTTTTAGGGTTAACCCAAAAATCCTAAAAATTCTTCTAAGTGTCATGTTTTTGGACACTTTCCTATCTTTTTCTACTGCCTGCAGGGTTCCTGCATGCCCTTACGGGCATGTGCGTCATATTTTGGTGCACTGCGCTTGCGGCGTGTGTCTTCCGCACGTGCGCTCTCTTCGTGCACTGCCTGCTACTGTTTTGGCATGTGCACCACCAATTTGGTGCCTGCGCACAGATACACGTGCGCTCATGTGTGTGTGTGCCCACCTCTTCATGCCGTACCATATTTTTTTCATGTGCACCCATTTAGGCGCATGGCGCGTGCGCACATGTGCTTGTGTGTGTACGTGCATGTGTGTGTGTGATTTGTGTCCACGCGTGTGCACATTTTGACAGCGCTGCATCCTTAAAAGGATGTTTCTGACTCCGAAAAATGGCACCTATGTGCCCTATCCCACACCTATGCATTTTCTTCGCCTAAAAGACCTAATTTAAGGCATTAATGACAAAAATTTATGAGCGAGGTTGCGATACTCACGAAGGGGCGTGATGCTGCGTGCCCTGGTACCCCTGGACTACATCCACGTGCCTTAAATGGTCTTGTGCAATCACCATGGTTCTCCTAGGTGTCAGAGCCTCACAGTAAAATTTTCTCAACTGCTTCAGTTAATATGAATTGGTCGTGATGTTTTTACCCCCACGGGAGTATATTAACTTTATTTTTCACCGTTCGAAAAGCCGGGAGGCCCGTTTGATCACCGTTTTCTCCTCTTTCTTTGTGGAATAATTATTTTTATTAAATAATTATTTTTCTCTTCTTTCTCACTATATTGGGGCATATTTTGCTATTCAATACCCCTTTCTTCTCCATAGGGCAATTTTATTACTCCTTGGCAATTTTTATTCTTCTTCAGCACTCTCGTAAATAATTATTTTTCAAATAATTATTTTTCTTAATTTTTCCACTTCACAAGGACATTATTGTCCTTTATTTCTCCTTTCTTCCACCTAGGAACTTTCTGCAGTTTGCCCTAGGCCCTTTGCTTTCTTCTTTACTTTCTTTACTTTTCACCACAGGTTTGGAAGAAAACAAATAAAAACAATATATATATCAAAAAAATCTAAAATAGGAAAAAAATTCAACAAAATCGTAAAAGTAAAAACCCTACAAAAATGGTAACTTGCTTATTACAGTGGGCTAGAAACTTGTGTCTTGCATGCATGGTATTTTCTCCATATCCTGTTGGTTTTTCTCACATCTTCCATAATTAATACGACTGCAGAGCACCGGATTCACTGACCATTCACAAAGCTAGCTGCTTGCTTCGTTTGTACTCTAAGGGCACTTTCGTTGCACGGTGTTGTTTCGTTGCGCCTGAGAATGCTTTTCATGGATCTTGTGTCCAATTTCATTTCCCCTCGCATGTATCCTTTCTCGGGCATCATATTTAACCCTTGTTGTCAATCACAAACTTGTGGATCTCTTCAAGACCGTGATAACACAACATTTGTACAACTATCTTGACCATTGTTGGGTTGGATATGTGCATTTGTACTGTTTTCCATGTTACATGAGCTTGTTTCCTTCTCGTATTGCATTGCATTATTTTATGTTGCATGGAGTTGGTACTTTAAAAAATAGACAATTGTTCATAGTATGGCTTTTATGTCATTCTACCTTTGTCGTATGCTTATATTTTCATAAGGACCGATGATGTAGTTCCTATGGCAATATGATGACATCAAATTTGTTCTAAATAAATAGCGGCTACCCAGAGGCTAAGCTCTTCTCTCCCCTCATCCATATTTCTTCTACTTCACTTACATTTCACCCCTAATTTTCTCTCTCATCGGGGCATCCTGCCTCTTCCCCATTCTTCTCGCTATCTCTCATCTTTTGTGATTGTCGATTGACTTCTTCCATCACCCCATCGACACTCGAGGGGGCATCTCTCCCTCTACTAATTTTTCTTCTATCCCTTCAAAATTTTCTCCAGTCTACTATCTTGAAGTGGCATCACTTGCACCACCCCAAAGAGGGCAAATGTAGACACCTATAATTACGATTTAAGTAATTTAAATACTTAAATTGCACTACTTATCTCCTTTCCCATAAATTGACGACATATGGTCAGATAGCGCTCATCTTCTCTTCCATTGTCAATAATTGATTACATTAAACTAATTAATTAAGTCACCTATCCAACACATACCCTAATTAATGACCTTTCGTTAATCAACACCTTCTATCTAGTCTAATTAATTATTATTAATTAATTAGCCTCCCTTCTCATTAAATCAATAAATCTCTATTTAATTGGTTTAATTCCTTCCTAATGGTCTAAATCACACTAAAATCCATCTAAAAGCTTATAAAAGTTTACACATGTATTTATTAATCATCTTGATTAATTAATGCACCCTTTATCTACATGAGCCACTTGAGGACAAACTAAACGCTCCTAAAGCTAACTCAACCCCATTTAAACCCCCCTTATCCATAACTAACTCTACATCTCCATTTATCCCACATTCATGAGAATGTGTTGAATCCTTTATCCTTTGGGCTATATAAACAACCCTCTCTCTACTTCTACACTTACACCTAAATCTCTCAAGAGACAAAAGTAAGCACATAGTTTCATACTAATAGCCTTTTGTCATTCTTGAGCCCTCCATCCTCCATTCTTGAAGAGCTAAGCCTCATGCCCAAGCATCCATTGAAGGATCAAAGAAAACAAATATGGTTTGGTTGCCATTTGGACTATTTAGGTCCATTTTAAATGTTTAATTAGGCAATTAAGGGGAATATAGTTCATGCATTTACATTGTGTTTTGATTAGATTCAAAGTTATTAATTTTTAAAGGGTATTTCTCACTTCTTCATCATGATGGTGCACATTTCCCATTTTTAACTAGGTTAGGAAGCTATTTTTAGGTGGTAGCTTTCTTGCTTTAAGTTTGGTTAAATTTGTAGAAACACTTGCACACTGATTCTATACATTTTGAATAAAAATATTTACCGACTTGAAAAATTCTCTAACGGTGTTCTCTCGACTTCAAATTCAATTTGATCCATTTTCATTTACCAAACATAAAATATGAACTCGTTCTAATCCAACAACTATCGATGTTAAATTTCTTCTTGATAAAAGGGTAGAAGCAAGAATGCAATTTCTATCTCTTTCAACAACATGCTTTTCAAACACGAGAGAGAGTGCAATAATTCTGATTACACTTTCCAAACAGAGATTTCAAATACATTTCTAAGCAGGTTTCAAACAATAGTAACTTCTTTTGTGAAGGTAAAACAACATCTATTTAGTTGGAATGATTCCTTTTACAACTTCTCCTTTACAAAGATCAAATACAACTTACAAAGATATAAATATTTCTTTTCTTTCATTTAAAAATAAAAATAGAGTACATCTCTTTCACATTTCGAATTACAACTCTCATAGACAATACAAAACATCTTTCCATCACAAAATATACAAGGTCATCCACTTCAAAGTGGGAAGGGGTTAAAATCAGAGATAAACTCAGTAGAACTGTCAAAACTATCTTTTTCCATTGTTTCAAAACATCAACATGAAAATCCTCCATTTTCCGGTTTGATCAAAACAAAGACAGGGGAAAGGCAACACTTTCCACGCAACCAAGACATCCAATGAAAAGGAGAATCCATCCTTCTTCATTGGCCCTTGATCCCCAACCACAATGCAATAAGAAATGCGACTCAACTCATGGCAACAACAGGCTTCCACAGCACCAAGGCAATCTTTCACATGAAATTTTCACATTGGAAACACAGTCCAAAACAAAATATAGTTTGCAACCACATTAAAACATAACAAACAAAACACATGCTTCATCATGTAAGCCAAAGGAGCAAGAAACTATGGGGGATGCTACTTATGCCTACCAAAGGGGAAATAGATATCACCTCCTGATTACAAACCATAAAAATATAGTATATCAAAACCCTGACATGCCCTTATGCCTCCCCAAGTACCCTTTATTCCTCACATTTCCTTATGCCTCCCAACATCTTATAACACCCCATAACAAGTAAAGAAATGCAAGATATTTCTTTGTAAGGTGGAACCTAGATCCCAACTCTCTCCACACTTATAACTCCCAAAGCACTTATGCCTCCCACAATAATACCCCATAGTATTCTCCTACACCTTCCCTAGGCCATCTACCCAACCAGCCAATCAAACAATAACAAACATATAAACATTTACATATTCATAAAAGGAAAGAAGAGCATTTCCAAAAGCCAAGCTCTTACCTCTCAATGATGGAATTTGTTCCAAGTTCAAAACAGCAAGTCTTCTTCAATGCAAGTAATCCAAATATCAACCAAGCACAAGTATTCAACAATATTCAAACTCTCTAAAGCAAGATCTCTCTAACCAAAAGAAGTCACCAAAAATGATGCATCCAAAAGTGAAGCAACCCAAAAACAAGCTAAGGAATTCCAATAAATAGAAGAGGGAAGAGAAGAGGATGAGGTGGATCCATGTAGGATGCCACATCACACATCCTCAACCCCAACACAAAATTTAACTTAAAACTCCAAGGCATAATAAATAGGTGGGTGAATAATATGATAGTTTTACCTACACACTCCAATCAAACCCACACCCAAAATGACTGAAATTAAAACATGAAAGAAAAGTGCAATTAAAAAATTCAACTTGACTTACAAAAAAATACATAAAGAAAGTCTAAATTTAACTCTCCAACCATAGGTAAGGTTTGTATACAAATTTAAGAGTTATGTGACAAGTTTAACTTGTCCCACAAGCTTCCAAAATCAGCCTCCAAGGACAAATTTGAATTTCAAATAAGGTGGAGTGTTTCATACTCCAAAATCAACTTACATATCTCTTACACATTTCTTACAACACTTTAATTCAAGGCCAAAAACTCTATTAATTACTTTCTTATGACATATTTTAATTAACTAACTTAACAATATGATTACTCACAATATTAACACACCATTTAATAAATAAATAAAGGGGTTAAAGCACCACTAAATAAACACAAGAAAACATTAAACAAAGGAACCAAATAAAAGAAATAAACTAGTCTCTTAGTCACAATTAAAGGTGATCCCCCCCATAGAATCCATAACACAATCAAACACACACAAACAAATACGTCAATTCATCTTGCCATGGTGACCTTGTTGAATTTTAACTCAGTAAAACACAAATACCTCTTTCGACCTCGTGGCCATATCGAGAACATCTAAATGAATATAATTAAAATTTCAAAATCATCAATATATATATGAATCATAATAATATCAAGAAAATCAACAATATCACTTACAATTTCATCAAAAACTATATCATCATCAATTTTAATTCAATTTTCTCTATCTACTTAATATATCCAAATATCACATGTCTAACAACATCCATAAATATATATATAACCATGTCCAACAGCATGTGAACATCTATAATATAACCAGTCAAACAAAGTATATCAACATCAATATATAAAATGTCTCTAATAAGCATCATGCATCATATATAAATCAAAGTCAACAATAATCCATGCTCTAACATCTAACATCATACTAAATGAAAACTATAATAATGTCCATAATATAGTCAACATTGTCATGATTAGTATCGAAAAGTGTCAAAGGGAAGTGAGCACTACAAATATACATATTTTTTTGTACACTAAAGCTTTTTTCTTTAACAATTTGATAAGTTTGTATCAAAGGTAGAGGAGGACTAGATTTATTTTCCCCTTACTGGTATTACGAATTTTCTATATTTTGTAAATCAACCAAGTAACAATTTAAAATTTAAGTTCTTCACATCCACTTGAAATAAAGCTCAACTTTCCTACAACAATATAAGCAAATGCAAGAAGATAGTTTATTTTTCAATGCATGAACTTTAATATTTCTTCATTCTCATTTCTAATAATACAAATACAACAATGAAGGCTACTTTCGTTTCCTTTAATACAACTTTCAAACAAGGTAATGAACTTTCTTTCCCCTTTCACAACAATAACTTTACAAGAAAAATATTTCTTGTTCTTTTCAATATATAATACAACTTTCTTAACCAATAATGGAATGCAATTTTCCTTCACAAGTTCAATATATTGTCCTCCACTTAAAGTGGGAAAACATACAAGAATATAAGCTTAAAGTAAAATGCAATATTACAAGTTCCTCCACTCTAAGTGGGAATAACACAAAGAAAGTTCAGCATACTGAGAAGGATCTTCTTAGGGACTCAACCACAAGCTCCAAACTTCACAACACCAACAAGAGAGATCCTCCAAGATTTATTTGATTCATAAAAAAATGGGGGGAGAGGAAACACTCTCCACCCAACCAAGATATCAATGAAGTGGAGAAGCCACCCTCTCCATTGGCCCCGAGCCCCTGACCACATTAAAATGGGAGATAATTCCAACACATGGCAACAAAAAGCTTCCAAAATACAAAAAATATTTCACAACCCTTTCAACCGATTCACATCAACAACACAAGAAAGAAAAATAACAAAACAAAAAAATTAAGGCTTTAAATGAAAGCCAAAAGAGAAAGACCTATGGGGAGGCGACTTATGTTTCCCAATGGGAAGGGATGCCCACCATAAATCCTCCAATGCATATCTCAAATCCCCCTATATACTCTTATGCCTCCCTCAAGTACCCCTTATACCTCCCAAATACTCTTATGCGTTCCCCAATCTCTTATGTCTCCCTCATAAAAGAAAAAAGAAAGAAATGCAAGTATTCCTTGTACAAGGTGGGGCATCCAACCCAAACTCCCTCCAATAAAAAAGTAAACTCTTATGCCTCCCTACATAAAATCTCCACATAGTCTCCTCCTACTCCAAACTTAGGCAATCTACCCACACCCAACAAGCATTCTAAGGAAAACAATATTCAACACAAGCATATAAACACAAAATAATGCATAACATAAACAAGGGAAAGCTCCTACCTATCTATACTAGAGCTTGTTCCAAGAGTAAATCTCCAAGCTCCTCAAAACCAAGAAAGCATCCACAAGTTCCAACAATCCACAAGATTTCTCCACAATTCTCTAAATCTCTCCAAAACAAAAGAGCACAAATAATGAAGTAACCCCATAACAAGCAAAATAATTTCAAAAAATAGAAAAGGGAGAGAAAAGAGTGATGTGGCTTCAAGTAGGATGCCACCTCCTTTCCTCTCCCCTCCACATCACCTTAGTCAACCCCATACTCCAAAGCACCATTAATAAGTGGTTAAAGGAATGACAAGTTACTTACACACACCATCTAAGCCCACACCTCCTAAGGACCAAATCAATTACTTGAAAGAAAGTGCAATAAACATTTCACCTTTTTATCTTCCCCAAACACCTAATGGGGTATAATTTTGACCCCCCAACCCATAGGTAGGGTTGGCATAGAATTTTAAGAGGTGTGAGATAAATTTGACTTATCCCAGAAGCTTCCAAATTTGGCCTCTAAGGCCAAATTCGAGTTTCCCATGAAGGGTAGAGTGTACAACATTCAAGATCGCAAGCATTCAACACACAACACAAAATCCAAGAGAAAATAAAGTCTAATAAATGAACTCCTTTTTGGTCACATCTTTAATTAGTTTAGGACAAGGTTAATTTAGATTAACAAGACACTGCAACCCATTAATAATAAAGGGTAAAATACATACATCAAAATATAAATAATTAAAACAAGTAAATTACATCACTAAAAGAAACACATACTAACATTAACAAAGGGAAACTAAAATAAAAGGCAACACATGACCCCTTGGTCACAATTTCCCCCTAACTAAATTCAACACACACACACACACACACACACACACACACACACACACACACACACACACACACAATTACATGTTGCCATGGTGACCCTTGTTGAATTCATCTAGAATTCCAATGTGGTTGGTCTCCAATCCCCGATGTTTGTTGTGAATAATTTTACTCTGCAAAACACATAAATACCTCCTTCGGCCTCGTGGCCGCATTAAAAAATTTATGATAAAATATGCAATATAAATCTACAATCATCTATATACGAATAAAATATCATCTAAGCAAATACAATATCATTTATAATTTCTAGTAACATTTCTATCCAACGTTTCATCCATGTCAAAATGATCATAACATTAATTCAATTATCAAATCCTACGTAGTGTGGCATCGGTTGAGGTATGTCATAAATACATATATAAATAATCATGTAACCAATATATCAACGTTAATATAAAATGTCTCTAATAATCCACGTGCATTATATATGAATTGAATCAACAACATTCCAAAGATATCTAACATCTAATCATCATGCTAAATCAAAAGCTACAATAATATCCATAAGTATAGTAATAATATCATAATCAATAACAAAAAGGACTCGAAGGGAAGTAGCACCTGCAGAGAGGAATATGAGATTATGTCTAAGCCATGGTATCCATCTTTTGACCCATTAAAAGAATATTTTGATGAGCTATGTGGAAGGACCCCTTATTTGATCCATGCCTCTTGCACACCCAAGGCGAGAGTTAGTTCATCATTCTAGGTTTTATTCCCATTTTTTGAAGTTTACTAAAATATACCATTCTTGAGACAATTTGTTTTCTAGGTTCGAGATTGTCTTAGGTTTAATATTGTACAAGGTTTAATGTTCATGCCACACATTTTCCTGTGTGCCCAAGGGTCCAAGATTTTAACCCACATTTATGTATATCTTGTTGGTTGTCAAATAGGACTTCAAGAAGAGCAACAGTCAGGGGACAAGAAGTCCCTCCTCTTTAATGGGAGAGGTTCCCTTATTCAGAAACGAACCTATTTACACATATACAAAGTATGGTTTTCTTGTGGAACTTGGATATTATGAAAGTGTTTTGTTTAAGGATCATCAATTACAAAAGGACCGAGGAATAAGAATGCGAGAACGAGCAGAAAGGCACCATTCAGAATTATAGATGACAGAGTAATTCCTTATGCATGCGAGGGTACAGCGAATTAGAACAAGATCATTTGTATCATATTAAGAAGATGAAATTTGAAAAGACACAAAGTTCTGTAAATAACATCTGTGAGAATACAAAGCTTCTCAGCATAATACAGACAAATAATCTAATAAAAGTAAATGAATAGCTTGGGAAAAAAGGAAACCGGATAGACAAAGAACGAAAAGTCCTTACAGACTGATTTCTTTATGATTTATTTACACTTTCAGAAATAAGCCAAGTTCTTCACCCTTCAAAATGTCGAGGAGAGGCCATTATATAGTTTACAAATCAGTTACTCTCGAAGTAACTACTTCTTTTAACTAAAGATTAGTTAAAGGGTTGCAAATCGCAATACCCAAACTAATTACAACAAATCCGAGAGAAATAAGGGGAAGAGAAAAGAAGAATTAGGAGAAGAAGACAGTGCTTATGGTGAGGAGTGACCCCACTAACTTTAAGATCCTTTGTTTGAATCTCTTTAACACCTCGGCTATGTCTCGCCCACGTGGGACCCGACGTGTTCATTCGTGTAGACTGAGTCCAAAATCTGAGGCACTTCTCCATTTCCTTATCAAACTCGACATGAGTATGATAGTCTTTATTTGCTTCTTCAATGGCAGATTGAAGAGAGCATATCTCCTTCATTTTTTCTTTGGAAATGGAGCTTTCCTTGAATAGATCACCCTTGACAAAAGCTCTGAATTGAGCTTTGATTTCTTGTAGGGAGAGAGGCACACCAGAAGTCTCATCCTAAAGATGGCAATGTATATCTTTGAAAGCAGATACAACTAGTGTTTTGAAGGCCTCACCCTTCTGCCAGCTATTCCTCAATTCTCCCAAAGCCTCCTCCAGGACCTTTATCTTCCAATCCACGCTGTAGACCCAGGACTTTGACAAATTATCCTTTGTATCCTCGAAGACTTTGCTTGCCATCAAAATATTTTCATCTGTTTGTCCCATGAGGCGGAGGTCTACTATGCAACTGCTCCAAAGTTTAAGTTCTTTATCAATGCTCCCAATAGTGGAGGAGAGCTTCTGTTGCAAGTTGTTCACCTTCCCGTGGAGTTTGAAAGCTTCATCAATGAAGTTCAATCCCGCAACAAGCATATCATCCACCATGGCCTCCATAGCTCTGCCATAGACAGAATACTTGTGCATATCTTTGATACTCTGTACTTCATCTTGGCTCAAAATTACAGGTGGTGGCAGAGTAGTCAATGGGGTAGGGTCCAAAACTTTGTCCTTAGACAAAAGAGATTTGATGAAACCTGTAAGAATCTGGGCTTGTTCTTCCAACTATTCTATGGTTTGCTGCCCTTTCTCTACCCTCCCAATGACTCTGGTGACTGTTTCCTGAAGGTTGTGGATCTCACCCTCAGGGGTAGACTCTCCCATGGGAATTCTTGAGAGTTCCAGGTCAGATGCCTGCAAATCCTGCTCTGGTTTATCTACCATAGGCTTGGCTATCTCCAGGAATTGCTGGCCCTGAGCATCAGACACTATTCTGGAGGTAATTCTGGCTTTTTTGGTGTGAGAAGGAGGAGTAGTGCCTAACAAGGCTGCCACACATCAAAATTTGGTCCTGAGCTCCGAGAGGAAGACTTTCTCTTCCTACTGTCGACAAAGAGGCTGTTTGTACCATGCAAAAGAGGAGGAGGAAGAAGCAGTCCCAAAGGCAATTCTCGCATGCTTTCTTAGGATCCTCTTCCATGAGCTCTTTCTTAACTTCTTTGAATTTTTCCGATACACCTAGGTGGATGAGGAAGGAGTAGAGACCTGCATGTCCCCGAGTGACAAGGCAGGAGGGGTTTGCAGTGCTTCGATCTAGGAGTTGATGCTTCCGTACTTGGTGTTTAAGCATCCTTGGAGGAGGATTCCCGAGGATTCCATGAATTTTCCTATCAAACCAGATCTTGGTCCTGACTAAGACTGGAACCAGGATTTCAGCCAAATCATCTTTCTCCTTTTTGAACCAATCCAAGTCCTCCAAGGGAGTGTGCTTGACCACATTTTCATACTCATACGAGTATAGGTCAGAGTTTTCATCCTTGAGCCCTTCAGGAACTTGGTACAAGCCGAGTTCTTGGATTAATTGTAGAGAAAACCTGCCGTAATGCCTCCTTCTGGCTTCAAAATCATCAGCACAGTCAGCCCAATAGTCTTCCGTGTCTGCCCTATGATGATAGGTTATCTTGATATTCTGCTCAATAAACTTTTTTTAAGTCGAAGCAAGTTCTGGGCTTGAAGAAATGGACAGTAATGGGAGCTAGAGCCCTTTCTATATTTTGTGCATCCAGGGTTGTTTTGCAGGTGTAGTTTCCCAAAGAGATGGGGAAGTGCAAACCAGTAATTTTCTTGTCTCTGCAGGTTCTATGCAATTTGTCCAATTGCCTGCATACTTCTATCAAGGCCATCTTGTCACTGCAGAACATAGGAAGCCTAAGAGGAGTGCTCTCATAGCCAGCAAGTCTGATATAGGAAAATTTTCTGAATTGGATAAAATAAGCACCGTAGTGCGATATCAGACTCATGGCTTCATCAGAAAATCTTCTCACCATGTCACCCTCAAGAAGTCTGACCATGTACATGGTGAAAGCATCATTCACCCTTCGGAAATTGCGATTGCTGGTCTCTAGGGTGAACTGCGGGCAGTAGGCATACACGGGGTCATCCTTGTGAGCATCGACGTATGAAAAGCCAAACCATTGCCTCGATGCTGCTAGGGTATACATCAGGTATGAAGTCATATAGAATTTCTTTGTTTGTTGTACATTAGACAGCTGCTCCGCTAGGTTCATACTGATGATCTCGGCCAGTTGATATTCTGAGTTCCCTCGCATACCATATTGATAAGCGGGCACATCCAGAAATGGAACTCATTTGTAGAGGGTAAACCCATGACCCGAGCCAATAGGATTATGAAATCTGACAATTCTTCATTGAAATCTACATGGAAAAGGGTCTTGGATAGACGAGATGCCCCCTTCTTAGGGTTTTTAAGCCAGGACTTCGCCACCCGCACCTTATAGTTATCGTTGTCTTGATTGAAAAGAGCCTGTGCTTGATTCTGGGAGACAACTATAGCATTGTCCATTTCTGGAATCCTTAGTGCAGTGCTAATGGCGGTAGCATCAAGTTTGGCGATGAGCTCCCCGTGCACGTTTGTCAATTCACTCGAATCAGGGTTGAAATGAGCCCCGCATGAGAGCACTGTGTCTGCACATTGCACCGAGATAGGGAAACCACCAGCGAAAGCCAGACCACTGTCATGAATCATTTGTGCCATCGGTGAAGGGTTCGCGTCTGTCATCCTTGTCCAAAAATCTCCAAAGTCAAGGTGGTGAACTTCACTGTCCCCGATATCGGGAACGGCAGACTCGAGTGGTGAAATTTGTTCCTGCCCCTGGAATTTGATCTTCATGTTGATAGTAACTCAGAGAGCAGAGCTGCAAGCTAGACTTGGGATGGAATTACAGGGGAATGGATACACGTGCAAGAATTTTGATTGCAAGGGTTCGAGCAATAGATAGCATGAAATCAGTGTGAAAAAATGCATAGGGGCAGTTTCATTATATAGTCATTTAGGAGAGAGAAAGGAAATGAATGCGCATTAAATACATACCTACCAAATTGAATAAGCAAGATATTCAGTAGAGCGGGAAAAATTAGCACGAATGGCACTTGGTTCATTTGGGACACGAGGACGGAAAGCGCGAAATGCGCGGTTCGGCCGATTCGGGCGATGCGGGAAAAGACGCGACAAATGCTTTTGGGACATTTGGGATGAAAGTACGCGGATACACGACTTGGCCGAATCGGGCGAAAATGGAACAACCGGTCCAGCGAACTTGGGACATTTGGGACAAAAATTTCTGACGGGCCCAAAAGAAGCAGACTTTGGGTAAACCGCCGATCGGGAACAAAGGGCCCAATTGAACTTGGGACACGCAGGACAAAAATGTCCAACAGTGCCTAAAAAAACACACAAAATGACCCAAAAACATAGATTTTCCCAATTTCTTGACTTTTCACATTATCAGTACAACAGAAAAGACACTTAAACTCAAAATTTTAAATTTTCAACTTCTTAAAAGCAGGGGAATTTTGAGTGGACAACAGCTGGCTCCTTCTGGGGATGACTTGGCATAAATTCAAAGAACGAGACAAGGCAAGGATTCAGACAAACTCAGGGAAGTAGACCAGTACCTTATCCATTGGGCCACGGAGTCAAAAAGCAAACCAATACAGAGGACAACACACCAAAATAAAGGGAAAGAAAAACAAAATGTTGTACAAAATATACAGGACTTCCTAATCACCTATGACTTGAACAATTTCAGTAATCGCCCACTATAAGGAAGTGGGAGAGAAGAACCATCCATATAATTAAGGTAAAAATAATTCTTACCAAAGCGAAGTGCTTGATCTTGAAAGGTCCGAGCCAAAGGGAATCAAACTTGCCATGGCTGCCATGAGGTTCATGCCTTTTATCCCACAACAAAACAATGTCTCCAACTTGGAAATCTCTGAACCTGGCTTTCTTATCAAACAGGACCTTTACTTTCTGCTGGTGAGCGGATATCCTATCAGCAACTTCCAATCTATCCTCATTCAATTTGTGAAGATACATGATTCTCTTGTCCAAAGAATCACTAAAACTGGTATCTTCAATGGCCTTCATTAGATGCAAGGCTGGTAGCTCCACTGTTACTGGAAATTGAGCTTCTACTCCATATACTACCTAAAAAGGAGACATCCCAATGGCTCTCTTAGGTGTGATCCTATCTACCCAAAGAGCATCAAAGAGTTTCTTGTGCCAGTTTCAGTTGGGATTCATTGACTAATTTCCTTATAATGGTCACCAGATTTTTATTTGTGGATTCTGCTTGTCCATTTCCCTGAGGATAGTAATCTGAGGAGTGAGCCGAGAGATGCCGTATCCATAGCAAAAATCCATTATCTCGGTTGAAGAAAAATTTGAAGCATTATCTGTCACGATTTTGTTTGGCACACCATACCTTACCAAGATGTTTTCTTTGATGAAACTGCATACTACTTCGGAAGTAGTACTCTTTACTGGAATGGCTTCTACCCATTTGGTGAAATAATCAGTGGCAGTTAATACATGAGTATGACCAGCACTAGAGGAGGGATTAAGTGTTCCAATGAAATCCAAACCCCATTGCTGAAAAGGTTCTTCGATCACAACTGGTTTCAGGGGCAAAGAGGCCAATTTGGGTCTACCCACGAAAGTCTGACAAGCCTCACATTTATCAACCCACTTTGATGCATCTCTGAACAAGGTAGGCCAGTAATATCCTCCACGAAGTATCTTATGAGTAGTGACAGTTGATGAGTAATGCCCTCCACATGCCTGATCATGAAAAGCTGAGAGTAGCTTTTTTTGTTGTTCCTTGTCCACACATTTCAAAAACCTTCCATCTAATCCGTGCTTAAACAAGGCATTTTCCAACAACACATATTGAGTTGACCTTAGTTTAACAACCCTCTTTTCTTTGCGGGAGACAAATGAGAGGGCATTCCCATAGGTGAGAAAATGAGCGATATCAACATACCATTCATCAATCGAGCTAAGAAACAGAACGGTAGGAAGACCAACTTTATCCTCCAGTAACTCATGTCTAGCTCCTTCAGCGATGAGTTCACACAGGCCTTTTCCACGGATGAGCTTGGTCGGTTTGATGTCAATATCATATTCTTGAACCTTGGCCACCCATTCCCCTCTTTTGGATCCAAATTCTGGTGTGTGAGAATTGACTTAACAGTTGTATCTGGTACCAACACCGTGGAGTGAGAGTTAAGAATGTAAAAACGAAACTGCTTGACAACTTTAACCACTGTAAAAGCATGTTTTTCCATTATGGTGTATTTTAACTCATGATATTTTAGAACATAGCTCATAAATGCAATTGGGAGTTCGTGCTCATTAGAATCTTCCTGAGTCAAAACATGTACCAAGGTGTTATCTGTGGCGTAGCAATAGATAATGAAATCTTTGCTGAAATCTGGACATGCTAAAATAGGAGTTTTAGCAATGGCTCTTTTAATACCTTCAAAGGCTTCTTTCCCTTCAGAAGACCAACCAAACATTTGTTTGCCTTTCATCATTTGGGAGATATTCAAAGTTAGCTCTGCAAAATCAGGGATGAACCTTCTCAAAAAGTTGATCTTACCAAAGAAAGAGTGCACGCCCTTTTTGCTGGTTGGAAGAGGAATTTGCTGAATAGCTTGAACTCGCTCAGGATCGATCTTTATACCATCTTTGGAGACGATGTGCCCTAATAATTTCCCCTCTGTGACACAAAAGACAGATTTTTAGGATTCAAAGAGATCCCATGTTCTCTACATCTTAGCAGAACTGTCTCCAGGTGCTGAAAATGATCCGCCCTTGTTTTAGAATACACAGTCAAGTCATCAAGGTATACAACAATACACTTCCCTTTCAAACTTCCAAAGGCTAAGTCCATAGCCCTCTGAAAAGTAGCACCGGCATTAATGAGCCCAAAAGGCATCCTTTTGTAAGCAAAGGTACCCCAAGGGGTAGTGAAAGCCGTTTTGTGTTGATCTGCAGTATTAACTTCTACCTGGTTATATCCTGAGAATCCATCAAGCATAGACAACATTTCGGATCCCGTTACTACTTGCAAGACCTGATCCATCATAGGTAAAGGATAATTATCTTTCAAGGAAGCTTGATTCAGATTCCTGAAGTCAACACAGATACGAATCTCACCATTTTTCTTTCTAACAGGCACAATATTGGCAATCCATGTTGAATGATGGATAGGAAAAATGATTTTGGCTTTCAACAACTTCTGTATTTCTTGAAAAATGGTGTCAGCTATTTTAGGATTGTATTGCCTTTGCTTCTATTTAAAAGGCTTAATTCCAAGTTTGAGAGGAATAAAATGTTGCATATCCTTTGGTTGGAAAGCTTTTAAATCTTCATAAGAGTAAGCAAGAACATCCTTATACTTCTTTAAAAGATCAATTACCTTCTTCCTCTCATCTGATGTGCAACATTTTCCAATGTTCACAAGCTTAGGGTCAGTAGAACTCCCAATATTAATCTTGTCATATTCAGCTGATTGTTGAGGTCCAGTAGAAGCTCTAGACTTCACATACCTGTCGTGTTTATCAAACAGTTCCTCTAAACTCACCAATCCCTTTGGAATCTTGTTTCCCTTGAGTTTGATACATCCATCCTGATCCGTTTCTTCTTCTTGGGTGGCTTCTTTGTCAAAGGGCACACTTTCACGAGGCAAATTGTCACTTCCTTCGAAGTACAATTGTTCAAAATTATCCTTGAGTTCTAAGAAAGAAAGCAAGTGTTGATCATTATTGAAAACTTGCCAGTTACTTGTATTATCAGGTACACTAGGTCGATGGATCATCTCAATGGTGAACTTATCTTGAGAAAAGTCAGGATGAGGTATGAGCAGTGACCCTGAGACTGCTAGTGAATCAGCCCTGGTATTCTTCTCCCTAGGTATTGCTTCAATGGAGAAAGCATCAAGAAATTCAATGGAATCCCAAACCTGATTCCTGTAATGTTTCAACCTTCCATTTTTTACCTGGAAGAGGTTTCTAACTTGCTTGACAATTAGTTCCACATCCCCACGAGCTAGAAGATTCTTCACACCCTGTTCTTTTGACACCTGGAGTCCAAGAATGAGAGCCTCATACTCTATTGTATTATTGGTATTTTCAAATTGCAACTTGAATGAGAAAGGATGAAGGCTTCCTTCAGGTGACACCAATATGACACCAGCCCCAGAACCAGCTGAGGAACAACTTCCATCGAACTCTAATATCCAAACACCATTAGGATCTTTAGGTGAGACTTTGGGAGGTTGGATTTCTTCAGGAGACATAATCATGTAGTTTCCATGCCCCATATCCTCATAGAGTATTTGTGCTTTGGGATCATCAGTTTTTTGTACAATATACTCAGACTGCTTCTCAGGCAGCAGCTTCTTCATTTTCCCATTAACAGGTATGAGGGCATGTGACCAATCCATTTGAATTTCTCCACCCACATCCTTACAGAAGTTTCTACTTAGCAACATCCCGTATGAAGGAGGAATATCTGCTACTAAGATAGTAGCCAAAACTTTCTTCTCAGGAAAAGCAGCAAAAGCCACTTGTGCATCTTTAATTCTTCCGACCAAGGGCACTTCCTTACTCTCCATAGAATAACAAGATCCATAAGTGTGTGTGAGAGTCAAGCCTAAGGCATGAGCTACTTTAGCAGGCATCACATTGTCTGATGCTCCTGAGTCTATGACGCAATTGCTGAGCCTATGACCAGCTATAAGAAGTGTCACATAGAATGGTTTGATTTTGTCACTGGGTGAGGTGACAACGGCTATCAGATTAGGTTGTGGTGCAGAAGAAGGAGTGGGTAAAAGGCCTTTAGAGGTAGTTTTAGAATGGGAATTGACAAAGTGAATCATTTTAGCAAAATCCTTAGGATGGGTTTGATAATATTCAACCTCTGAGATTTGAACCTTAGTCTTTTTCAGGTGATCAATAATATCAAAAGACCCATAAGTGGATGGGCTATCATCACTTGAGATCCTAGGTTTATCAATTTTAGGGGAAAAAGAAGTAACTTTAGTAGCAGAATTGACAGGACTCACCTTTGGTGTAGATGAAATGGGAATAGGAGATCCTCTTTTTGCAATTACGGGGATAGTTGTCATTTGCTCCTTAGATTTCTTGGTGGTAGCATCACTTTCTCCCTCCGATTTTTTTTTCTCTCGAGTCATGACAGCGTATGATTTGATATTCATGTCTACTACTACTTCGTCATAATCATCCCCCTCATCAATGCCTTCGGTGGTGAAGAAATTAACTCGAGATCCTTCAAGTTCATTTGCTTCATCATCAACCTCTTCAAAAATTCCTCACAATCTTCATTAACCTCCTCATCCTCTCGGTTCCTCAACTTCACAGTTGCGTTGACAGAACTTTAATAGGAGGTATTTCAAGCGCTAGCCTTGTTTGAGAAGTGTGCAAACAATTTCTAGGCTGAAAATTCCTTCTTGGAACGTCTGCATAGGGAGCATGCTTGAGCCAATTCTTTCTTAATGGCGATGAGATCATTTACAATTTTTGTACTAATGGATCAGATTAGGTCCAGAGTGCAAGAGGAGGAAGAAGCAGACATAGATTTAGAAGGGTCTCTCCTCAACTTCTCTAACATGATTAAATCATCTTCAACACTAAAAACAAGAGTTTGATCCTCACCAATGTTGCGAGATTAGCCCTTCTTATGCATAACTAACTTAGGTGCAATTGAGCATTTAGGAAGAAACTTTTTGAATTTGGTCTACAGTCGAGTATTTGGTGGAATTTTTCAATCAACCCGTTGAACCGAGCCATAAATTCTCTCATGGGCTCTTGTGAATCCTTCTTTATTTGAGAAATTTGGGCTAGCAAGGCATGCACGTCTTCCGCCACTTGAAACGATTTTCAAATCTAGTTCTCATTGTGTCCCTCAACTAGTGATAAATGCTTTGGATGAAAGGTGATAGAACCAATCAGCAACATTATCTTGTAAAGTCTCAACAAAAATCCTTACAGGGACGTCTTCATGTTCAACTCCCAGAACTCCGCATGCAACTATGAAGGCTGCGATGTGTTCATCAGGATGTACTTTGCCATCACCTTTGAATTTAGGGAAGTTCTTCCAGTTTACCTCTCGGGTTACTCATGCGCAAAGGCTGAGGAAGGGCAAGAGGCCTAACACGATGACCCCAAGGCAATGGTACCATCATTCTTGGAAAAATGGCTTGAAGAGGAACTACAACACCAAAGCAAGAATCAAAGCTCGTAGATTAGGACTGATTGGCTCACGAATGAATACCACTAGTAGGGATTCTATCTTGGACAAAGCGGAGTGCTTGTTGATCGAGTCTTTCTATTTCTTCTTGTTGAAGGGAAAGGAAAACCCCGCTATTCCAAAAGATGAAACCGAGAATCTTGATACCAAGGGCCTTCTCCTTGAGTAAAACACGGAGTCGTCGGATCAAAAGATGATCAATAAACTGGAATATGATTCCCAGTGAGTCGCCAAAACCGTTGGTCGTCAAATAGTACTTCAAGAAGAGCAAATAAATGGGGACAAGAAGTCCCTCCTCTTTAATGGGAGAGGTTCCCTTATTCAAAAACGAACCTATTTACACATATACAAAGTATGGTTTTCTTGTGGAACTTGGATATTAAAAAGTGTTTGTTTAAGGATCATCAATTACAAAAGGACCAAGGAATAAGAATGTGAGAACGAGCGAGAAAGGCACCATTCGTAGAATTATAGATGAGAGTAATTCCTTATGCATGCGAGGTACAATGAATTAGAACAAGATCATTTGTATCATATTAAGAAGATGAAATTTGAAAAGACAAAATTTCGTAAATAACATTTGTAAGAATACAAAGCTTCTCAAAGATAAAAAGCAGACAAATAATCTAATAAAAGTAAATGAATAGCTTGTGAAAAAAAGGAAACCGGATAGACAAAGAACGAAAAGTCCTTCTGTATTGATTTCTTTATGATTTATTTACACTTTCAGAAATAAGCCAAGTTCTTTGCCCTTCAAAATGGTGAGGAGAGGCCATTATATAGTTTACAAATCAGTTACTCTCAGTAACTACTTCTTTTAACTAAAGATTAGTTAAAGGGTTGCAAATCACAATACCCCAACTGATTACAACAAATCCGAGAGAAAGAAGGGGAAGAGAAGAGAAGAATTAGGAGAAGAAGACATGTGCTTATGACTTGGAGGGACCCACTAACTTTAAGATCCGTTGTCTGAATCTCTTCAATTCCTCGGTTATGTCTCTGCCACGTGGGACTGACGTGTTGGCGGTAGACTGAGTCCAAAATCTAAGGCACTTCTCCATTTCCTTATCAAACTCGACATGAGTATGATAGTATTTATTTGCTTCTTCAATGGTAGATTGAAGAGAGCAGATCTCCTTCATTTTTTCTTTGGAAATGGAGCTTTCCTTGAATAGATAACCCTTGAAAAAAGTTCAATTGAGATTTGATTTCTTGTAGGGAGAGAGGCACACCAGAAGTCTCATCCTAAAGATGGCAATGTATATCTTTGAAAGCAGATACAACTAGTGTTTTGAATGCCTCACCCTTCTGCTATCTATTCCTCAATTCTCCCAAAGCCTCCTCCAGGACCTTTATCTTCCAATCTACACTGTAGACCCAGGACTTTGACAAATTATCCTTTGTATCCTCGAAGACTTTGCTTGCCATCAAAATATTTTCATCTGTTTGTCCCATGAGGCGGAGGTCTACTATGCAACTGCTCCAAAGTTTAAGTTCTTTACCAATGCTCCCTATAGTGGAGGAGAGTCATTACAATTTGTTCACCTTCCCGTGGAGTTTGAAAGCTTCATCAATGAAGTTCAATCCCACAACAAGCATATCATCCACCATGGCCTCCATAGCTCTGCCATAGATGGAATACTTGTGCATATCTTTGATACTCTGTACTTCATCTTGGCTCAAAATTACAGGTGGTGGCAGAGTAGTCAATGGGGTAGGGTCCAAAACTTTGTCCTTAGATAAAAGAGATTTGATGAAACCTATAAGAATCTAGGCTTGTTCTTCCAACTATTCTATGGTTTGCTTCCCTTTCTCTACCCTCCCAATGACGGTCGTTTGTTTCTCGAAGATTGTGGATCTCACCCTCAGGGGTAGACTCTCCCATGGGAATTATTGAGAGTTCCAGGTCAGATGCCTGCAAATCCTGCTCTGGTTTATCTACCATAGGCTTGGATATCTCTAGGAATTGCAGGCCTTGAGCATCAGACAATATTCTGGAGGTAATTCTAGCTTTTTTCATGTGAGGAGGAGTAGTGCCTAACAAGGTTGCCATAACATCAAAATTTGGTCCTGAGCTCCGAGAGGAAGACTTTCTCTTCCTACTGTCGACAAGAGGATACACCCATGCAAAAGAGGAGGAAGAAGCAGGTGGGGTAAGAGGACCAAGAGACAGAGAGCTCATGGCACCCAAGATTTGTACTGTTGTTGTCTTGAGTTAAGACATGTGTGGGGCGCTTGAGACAACTGGTGCAGAGGAATCAATAGTACTTGGAAGTTCAGTGCTCTGGACTTCTTTTTCCTTATCCATTGGAGCCTCAGGGGCGCTTGTAGGAGCTAACACTTCACTTTCTTCACTTTCACTGAGAACAATAATGTTCTCTGGTCCCAAAGGCAATTCTGCATGCTTTCTCAGGGGATCCTCTTTCATAGGCTCTTTCTTAACTTCTTTGAATTTTTCCGATACACTGGGTGGAAGAGGAAGGAGTAGAGACTCGCAGTCCTTGAGGTGACGAGGCGGGAGGGATTTGGAACAGTGCTTCGATCCGGGAGTTGATGCTTCCTACTTGGTGTTGAAGCATCGTTGGAGGAGGAAGAGTGCATCCTAAGCTCACAAACTTTCCTATCAAACCGGATCTTGGTCCCTGACTAAGACCTGAGCCAAGATTTCAGCCAAATCATTTTTCTCCTTTTTGAACCAATCCAAGTCCCGAGGAGTGTGCTTGACCACATTGTCATACTCATATGAGTATAGGTCAGAGTTATCATCCTTGAGCCCTTCAGGAACTTGGTACAAGCCGAAGTTCTTAGATTAAGGTAGAGAAAACTTGCCGTAATGCCTCCTTCTGGCTTCAAAATCATCAGATAGTCAACCCAATAGTCTTCCGTGTCATTGCCTCTATGATGATAGGTTATCTTGATATTCTACTCAATAAAGTTTTTAAGTCGAAGCAAGTTCTGGGCTGAAGAAATGGACAAAGATAATGGGAGCTAGAGACCTTTATCGACACTAAAATTCTCCTCCATAATTTCTATTTCATTAATGTATGTATTAGAAATAGGATGTTGTTAAGTGTAATTAGTAGTAGCGTTTGATAGATGATAACGACGCCATCGCACGGTGCCGCCAATAATGTAGAGTACGGTAATGATGCCAAAGTACAATAGGAATGTTGTAAAAAGTAAATATTTGTCGTAATTGGTCCTAGGTAATGTTAAAATGTCAAAGTTGGGATAAGTAGAGAAGTAGGGTCTACATGATTAGGAATTAGAAATATTATATTGGTAATAAGGACAAGAAGTGAGGTCATAAATATTTTGTGTATTTTATTTTTAAAAAGTCTAAAAATGTGGAACCAATGTGAAATGATAAGGTTTATCTTATCTTAAGAGATAAGCTTACATACATGAGATAAGAGTTAAGGTATGGAATATGATTTGTCGAGTGGATTTCTTATCCTATCTTAGAGATAAGATGGATAAGCTGGAAGTTCTATAAATAAAGAGGCCACCCCTCTCATTTAGCATAGAAGGAAGTAGTGAGAAATATTGTATGAAGTGTGTAAAGAAAGCCATTAGTTTAAAGGTGTGTTGAGAAGCCATTAAGAGGTTTAATTGTAAAATTTCTCCCATAGTATTGGTGGAAGGAAAGTGAAGTCAATAACACTTGAAGTACCTCATGGGTGAGATTGTAACAATTTCATGTTAATATTATAATTTACTTTGATATTTCAGATTTTCATCATTCCGTCTTATCATAGTCGATGGTATTCTTGTGTTATGTTTGTTTTTTTGTTTCCAGATTACATCCACCAAACTAAAGGTGTGCATTAGTAAATAATCATAGCACGAGGAGTTCCGGTGAAGAATTATCATAGTGTTGGATTGGTGATGACATTTTGGTTCCGTTGCCAGGACCATTCCTCGTTGGTGGATTTTCTGGAGAGATATTCCCACTTAGTCAAAAATCAATTGGAGGGTAATCTTATTTTTTAATGCATGCATAGTAGTTACCATGGTAAAGTCATTTTTGCCATGAATAGTAGTTACCATGGTAAAGTCATTTTTGTTGTGAATAGTATTTACCACAGTAAAGTCACTTTTTACCGTGAATAGTATTTACCACAGTAACTTCACTTTTTACTGTGAATAGTGTTTACCACAGTAAAGTCAGTTTTTACCGCAGTAAGTCAAGTTTTACCATAGTTTACCGTGGTCATTTCTATTTTCTATTATAGTGATTTTAATTATTGGTGCACATAAGTCTTGTTGATTGTACTTTTGGGTTGGTATTTCACTGTGGTTACTTTTGAAAATGGGGAAGATTCTTGTTTTTTCAGCCCAATCTAATGAAGATGCTTCCTCTTTCATTCAAGAGTTTAAACGATCTTGTATTTGTAATGGCCTTATAAGAAGGGAACAATGGACTGAATTTTTTCCTACCTTTTTGGATGGTTCAGCCCTTAGGTGGTTTGAAACACTAGGTGATAATATGAAAAACTCATGAGATTTATTAAGCGAAAGTTTTCTTGAAGAATTTGGTGAACAGAGATATGCAAATCTCATGATCGATATCACAAAGCTAACCTAAGGAGAGAAGGAGAAGATAAGGGATTATCATGCTCGTGTTCTAGAGCTAAGGAGAAAGATCGCGCCTTGAGATCCAGGAAGGAAGGATTAGCGGATGGGTTGATAAATGGCATGGATAATCTCCTATGTAAGCACTTCATTCTTGGGATGAGGCCAAAGATCGACAATGAGTGAAGTATGACCGCCTAGTTACCATTGAACAAGCAAAGGAGATTGTAAGAAGGCAAGAAGAAAGCATGGAAGAGGAGCCCAAAGAAATTGTTGCTAAAGTAGAGCCTACACCAACACCTTTGGTCAGAATCCACAACCACTCTCTGGTGAGCACAAATATTTCTCCTAGTACATCTACTGAGTATGAAGATCTGCTCAAAAAGATGGGTCGAGTTAACTATTAATATTCTTCAAGGAAAATAATTTAGTTCTCGGGGAGGAGATAGAGGTCCAAAAAGAAATATTTGAAGTTGTATGTTATGGTTGTTATAAAAGGGTCATTATAAGTATAATTGTCAGAGATAGAGCTTCTACATCCTGGTAAAGGAGATAATGATAAAGGAAAAGCACCTATGAATTCTTTTGATGTAGTAGATAAGAGCAGAAATAATGAAGTAGATGTGTTTGTAACAAAAAGAAAGAAAGAAAAATATAATCAAGATGGAAATGATCATAAGAAGATAAAAGGAGAAACTAGTAAGAAACAAAGGAGAAGAAAGTTGGGTGTGCGGGATTTTCCGATTTCACGGGAGCAAGGACCATACTCCATCTTGGAAGATCTATCCAAAAGGCTGCAAATATTACATATGGTCAACTCTGGCTATGTCTTCTCGAGAAGAGGCGGGAGCTGCGAAGTGGACTTAATGCTCGACGAAGGAAGGAGGTTGAGGTCCCTGTTTTGGAGGCAGAGGCGGATCCCTATACTCCACAAGTGAGGTATTATGTAATGGTATTTCAATTCATGATGTCTTAGTTAATGGAGGTGCTACGATTAATGTAATGACCAAGTCTCGTAATGAATATGTTGGGTTTAAAAATTGATCGTCCTTCAACACTTATGTTAAGGTCATTAAATAAGGGAAAAACTAAACCAAAAGGTGTAGTTTCAAATGTGGCAATATCTGTTATGGGTGTTGTATGTGTGGTAGACTTTCGGGTGATGAAAAATGGTACTGTTGCATACCCAATGTTGTTGGGAAGACCATGGCTAAGGAGAGTTCATGCAAGAAACTACTGGAATGAAGGCTTCATGACACTTGGACGTGGTAGAGAGAGGGTGAAGATAAACATGATCCTCGACATCATAAGCAGAACCTGTGTAGATTCAAGTGATGAAACCGATGATTGGACATCCTCTAATTACTCTAGTACCAAGTGAAGTGGACATGAAGATGAAGAAAGTGAGGTTGATGTTTGAGTCATGGATATCATTCTAGTCACACCGACTCATGACCCCATAAAATTATTGAAGAAGAAGTTGATGATCATCTCAACAAATAAAGATTGGTGATTTGTGATGGAGAGTGAGAAGGAATCCTACCTCTAGCTCTTTCTAAGGTACATACACATATTCACTTTTGATTACAAGGAACTCCGTCAAGTAAGTTGGGTAGAACATTCTATTGAGCTGGTAGATGGTGCTAAGCCTATAAAGCAAATGCCATATAGAATGAATCCTAATTTTTCAAAGACTGTAAAAGAAGAAATAGATAAGTTGCTTGATGCGGGATTCATATTTCTTATGGAGAATTCGAGAATGGGTTTCTCCCATTGTGATCTCAATAAAAAAGAATGGGAAGTTACGCATTTTTGTTGATTACAGGAAGCTCAATAAGGCAACAAAGAAGGATCATTACCCTCTTCCATTCTCAAATCAGATCTTGGACGAAGTAGCTGGCCAAGAGTGTTATAGTTTTGTTGATGGATATAGTGGATACAACCAAGTCCATATAGTGGAGAAAGATCAGCTGAAGACCACGTTCACCACTCCTTGGGGAACGTTTGCTTATAGAGTTATGCCTTTTGGGTTGTGTAATGCTCCAGCAACATTCCAGCATTTGATGAATAGGGTGTTCGAACCCTACATTGGGACCTTCATCAGAGTATTTCTAGATGATTTTTGCATCTATGGGAGCAAGTTGGACCACCTTGCACTGTGATGGAGACAACATTTCAAAGGTTAGATGAAGCACAAGCCTCACTAAACCCTACAAAGTGTGTCTTTGGATGTTCTAAAGGCATTTTGTTAGGGCATGTTGTATCCAGAGATGGTATTGGTACTGATCCTGATAAAGTTTCAAAAATCAAAGATTTACCATTTCCTATGAATAGAAGTAAGTTGAGATCATTTTTAGGCCATGTGGGTTACTATAGAAGGTTCATCAAGAATTTCTCAAAGATTGCACAGCCACTAACCCAGTTCTTGAAGAAGGATGTTACTTATGAACCAGGAAATAAGGCACATGAAGCTTTTGGACAACTGAAGGAAGCCCTGGTGTCTTCACCTGTTTTAAAGAATCCAGATTGGAGCAAGCCATTCATTGTGTACACTGATGCCTCAGATGTAGCACTAGGAAGTACTTTGAGCCAAAAGGATGAAAATGGGAATGAACATCCAATTTACTTTGGGAGCAGACAAATGAGCAGTGCTGAGGTAAATTATACTGTAACTGAAAAAGAGGCTCTAGCTATCATTTTTTCTGTAAAGAAGTTTAGAAATTACTTGCTAGGCATAAATTTATAGTTGTAACAGATCATCAGGCTCTAAAATATATTGTCAATAAGCCTAACCCATCAGGGAGGATAGCAAGATGGATAATTTTGCTACAATAATTTGAATTTGATATTATAGATAGGCCAGGAAAGAAGCATGTCAATGCAGATGCACTCTCTCGAGCCTATGATGGTTTAGGATCATCTTGTGATGATGATGATTTCCCCGATGCAGCATTGTTATCCCTTGACACAATCCCTAGTGAATACATATATATTTGGAATTATCTGAATGAATTCAAGTTTCCTGATGGTGCCAATGCAAAGACTAAGAGAAAGATTACTCAAGCCAGTCATCCATATTCTATTCTACATGGAGTATTATTTCGAATAGGACCTAATGGATAGTACAAGAGGGCAGTTGGACGTGATCAAGGGAAGGAACTGCTAGAAGAATTCCACAATGGTACATGTGGAGGGCACTTCTCTGGACAACTTACAAAGAAGAAGGATCTTAGATGCGAGTTATCAACGCCCACTCTTTTCAAAGATTGTTATAATTATTGTAAGACATGTGATATTTTTCAAACACATGGTAACCGTAAGACTTCATCAGCTCCATTATGTCCTATTCTTCCACTTGGTCCCTTTGAAAAGTGGGGAATAGACATTGTAGGTCCACTTCCAACTACCTCACGCCAAAATAAGTATATTGTAGTTGCCACAGATTATTTAACCAAGTGGGTTGAAGCTAGGCCATTGAAAACAACTTCCATGGATGAGGTGGCAAGGTTCATCTATGAATGCATTGTCACCGATTTGGTTGTCCATTAGAAATTGTAATGATCAAGGAAGCCACTTCATTAATGAGGTAGTAGAATCCCTAGTCAATAAATTTTCTATTAAGCACAAGAAGGCAACAACATACAAGCCAAGCACAAATGGACAGGTGGAACGAACAAATTTTGTGTTGTGTCAAATTCTAGCAAAAGATGCAGCCTTGCAGGTACATAAGTGGGATAAAAGGATTCATGCAGCATTGTGGGCATATAGGGCAACATCAAAGTCAGCAACAGGATACTCCCCATTTTAGTTGGCTTATGGCATTGATCCAGTTCTTCCTATTGAGTTTGATATTCCCACGGTCAGAGTAATGAAAAATGAAAGAATGGATGAAAGTGATTCAGTAAAAGAAAGGTTGGTACATCTTCATTTGCTAGAGGAAATGAGGGAAATAGCTAAGGATACAAGCTATAAGAAGAAAATGAAGCGAAGGAATACTTTGATCAAAATATCGGTGGTCTCCATTTCATGTGAATGACTTGGTTCTAGTATATGATTCCAGTATACAAAAAAGAAGACAGAGAAAATTTCTTCCAAAATGGATGGGGCCCTACAAAATAAAGAATGCGTGCATGAAAATGGTACGTACTCAACTAGAGGAATTGGATGGAACTCCCATTACGAAATGGGTCAACCACGACAAGTTGAAGATTTTCCAAGCACTGAATAGTCTACTCCGAGGATGGAGTAGAAGCTAGGAAGGGGGAAGATGTCGAAACTAAAATTTTCCTCCGTAATTTCTATTTCATTAATGTATGTATTAGGAATAGGATGTTCTTAAGTGTAATTAGTAGTAGCGTCGATAGAAGATAATGGCGCCGTCAAGATCACGGTGCCTCCAATAATGTAGAGTACGGTAATGATCAAAGTACTGATAGGAATGTTGTAAAAAGTAAATATTTGTTGTAAGTGGTCCGGTAATGTTAAAATGTCAAAGTTGGGATAAGTAGAGAAGTAGGGTCTACATGATTAGGAATTAGAAATATTTTATTGGTAATAAGGACAAGAAGTGAGGTCATAAATATTTTGTGTATTTTATTTGTATAAAGTCTAAAAATGTGGAACCCATGTGAAATGATAAGGTTTATCTTATCTTAAGAGATAAGCTTACATGTACGAGATAAGAGTTAAGGTATGGAATATGATTCGTCGAGTGGATTTCTTATCCTATCTTAGAGATAAGATGGATAATCCCTGGAAGTTCTATAAATAGAGAGGCTACCCCCTCATTTAGCATAGAAGGAAGTAGTGAGAAATATTATATGAAGTGTGTAAAGGAAGCCATCAGTTTAAAGGTGTGTTGAAGAAGCCATTAAGAGGTATAATTGTAAAGTTTCTCCCATAGTATTGGTGGAAGGAAAGTGAAGTCAATAAAACTTGAAGTACCTCATGGGTGAGATTGTAACAATTTCATGTTAATATTATAATTTACTTTGATATTTCAGATTTGTCATCATTTCGTCTTATCATAGTCGATGGTATTCTTGTGTTATGTTTGTTGTTTTGTTTCCAGATTACATCCACCAAACTAAAGGCTGTGCATTAGTAAATAATCATAGCACAAGGAGTTCCCGGTGAAGAATTATCATAGTGCCGGATTGGTGATGACAAGACCTTTCTATATTTTGTGCATCCAGGGATGTTTTGCAGTGTAGTTTCCCAAAGAGATGGGGAAGTGCAAACCAATAATTTTCTTATCTCTGCAGGTTCTATGCAATTTGTCCAATTTCCTGCATACTTCTATCAAGGCCATCTTGTCACTGCAGAACATAGGAAGCCTAAGAGGAGTGCTCTCATAGCCAGCAAGTCTGATATAGGAAATTTTTCTGAATTGGATAAAATAAGCACCGTAGTGCGATATCAGACTCATGGCTTCATCAGAAAATCTTCTCGCCGTGTCACCCTCAAGAAGTCTGACCATGTACATGGTGAAAGCATCATTCACCCTTCGGAAATTGCGATTGCTGGTCTCTAGGGTGAACTGCGGGTAGTAGGCATACACGGGGTCATCCTTGTGAGCATCGACGTATGAAAAGCCAAACCATTGCCTCGATGCTTAGGGTATACATCGTGTATGAAGTCATATAGAATATATTTGTTTGTTGTACATTATACAAATTTGCTCTACTAGGTTCATACCGATGATCTCGGCCCAGGGATTGATATTCCGAGTTCCCTCGCATACCATATTGATAAGCGGGCACATCTAAAAATGGAACTCATTTCAGAGAGGGTAAACCCATGACCCGAGCCAATAGGATTATGAAATCTGACAATTCTTCATTGAAATCTACATGGAAAAGGGTCTTGGATAGACGATATGCCCCCTTCTTAGGGTTTTAAGCGAGAGACTTCGCCACCCGCACCTTATAGTTATCGTTGTCTTGATTAAAAAGAGCTCATGCTTGATTCGGGAGATATCTATAAGACTGTCCATTTCTGGAATCCTTAGCGCAGATGCCTTAATGGTGGTAAGCGTAAGTTTGGCGATGAGCTCCCCATGCACGTTTGTCAATTCACTCGAATCAGGGTTGAAATGAGCCCCGCATGAGAGCACTGTGTCTGCGCATTGCATCGAGATAGGGAAACCACCAACAAAATCCGACCTAACTTCGCATGAATCATTTGTGCCATCGATGAAGGGTTCGCATCTGTCATCCTTGTCCAAAAATCTCCAAAGTCAAGGTGGCGAACTTCACTATCCCCGATATCGGGAACGGCAGACTCGAGTGGTGAAATTTGTTCCTGCCCCTGGAATTTGATCTTCATGTTGATAGTAACTCGGAGAGCAGAGCTGCAAGCTAGACTTGGGATGGAATTGCAGGGGAATGGATACGCACGCAGGAATTTTGATTGCAAGGGTTCGAGCAATAGATAGCATGAAAGAAGTGTGAAAAAACGCATAGGGGCAGTTTCATTATATAGCCGTTTAGGAGAGAGAAAGGAAATGAATGCGCATTAAATACATACCTACCAAATTGAATAAGCAAGATATTCGGGTAGAGCGGGAAAAATTAGCACGAATGGCACTTGGTTCATTTGGGACACGAGGGACGCCGAAAGCCAAGTATGTGGTTTGGCCGATTCGGGAGATGCGGGAAAAGACGCGACAAATGCTTTTGGGACATGCGGGATGAAAGTACACGGATACGCGACTCGGCCGAATCAGGCAAAAATGGAACAACTGGTCCAGGCGAACTTGGGACATTTGGGACAAAAAGTTCCGACGGGCCCAAAAGAATAGACTTCGGGTAAACTGCCGATCGGGGAACAGAGGGCCCAATTGAACTTGGGACACGCGGGACAAAAATGTCCGACAGGCCCGAAAAACACACAAAATGACCCAAAAACGTAGATTTTCCCAATTTCTTGACTTTTCACATTATCAGTACAACAGAAAAGACACTTAAACTCAAAATTTTAAATTTTCAACTTCTTAAAAGTAGGGGAATTTTGAGTGGACAACAGATACCAAGTGTAACGCCCACTACAAATGCTTACACCATACCCAAGAACAACCTAGTTTTCGTTAGAAAAATTAAGGAATAATTTTTTTAAAAGCGTCCTCATAAAAGCTTTCGAAAATGACAATTTCCACATCAATGTCTCTAAGGCGATGACACAAATAAAAATAATATTCCATGATAACACAATATTTGAAATCTACAGTATGCTTTAGTACATTTTTGACTAAGCAAGTTTAATCTCCCTAAGGATTATTTAAATAATAAATTAATTCCTACTAAGTTGAATAATCCCCCCATGGGTGTCAAGGGTAAAAGTGGCCAATGAAATTAAATACCAAGGTTATTTAATTTCTATAAGGTTGAAACAACTAGCAAGGTCCCATATTAAAAGTTGGGTTTGGAATAATAGACCCTTCATTACCCCATAAAGTGACCCCTTAAAAAGTCAACCCATATTTTGAAATTAAAACATTTAAATTAAAAGGTAATTTCCCACTCACCCACTCTCCACCTAATTTTTGTAGGGATGAATCTCATCCCTTGGATGGATTCAATTTGGGCCCTTGATGTGGAAAAAGGGTAACCAACCCTAAAACATCCTTAAGAACTCTCCTTTCTCATTTCATTTGTCTCATTGTTTCTACTTTGTTTTTCGGAGTTTTGGAGGAAGATGGGAAACCATTCAAGGTCATTCCAAGCTTTTGAATAAGCTCACAATTTTTCTTATTTTATGTATACCCTCATTAGGGTTTGAAAAAAAGAATTTTTCATCTTAATTTGGTTCCCTTTCTTGTATTTGCCCAAATGGGCTTGTGGGTGATTACCCATTTTATTTATAAAGCCATATTGTATTTATATTCTTTTATTTTTTTATTTTGAGCATGTATATATACATATATATGTATATATACTCTTAAATACTAATGTAAAAAATTATTTATTTTAAAAGAAAATCATTCATTGCTTCTCTCTCTCTTTATAATGGGTTAAAGGAAAACCCGGATTCAAAATATGATCAGGAATATATATATATGTGTGTGTATGTGTGTGTGTCCAACATTGTGCAGCCGCGGGGAAAAAGTGCATACCGATCGAGAGTGAGTTTCGTGCAAAAGGTTATAGTACGTGGTACAGCCGCATTTGGTAGGGGCGGGTTTTGTTATATGGGAGTAAACAATGTTTGGGGGTGGGGAGGGGTCGGTGACCACAACCCCCACCCACTTTAATATTAAATGGGGTGGGGTTGGGGTCGCTAACCCTTCCCCACCCCAATATATATATATATATATATATATATATATTAAATGGGGTGTGTATATATATATATATAGGTTAGGGGCTAGGAGGAATACCCGTAGAATGTCGAGATGGTGTGCGCGTGCACAGTAGAGAAAGATCATGCCGATCGCAAAGAATTCCTTTTTGTCTTGGAAGGACTACTCGCAAATAAGAACACAAGACCACAAGATTTTGATTAAACAATAAATGAGGAAACGCCTTGGGCCCAGGAAATATAAAACTTCCTTTCAAGGTGGTCAATTTCCGCTAATATGAATTAACACAAAAGACCTGTAAAATATCAATTAAGTTGCTTTGTTGAACCGGGTAGGGAAAGGCTGGTTTTCTGGTTTTGATCGGAGGAACCGATGGCCATCGATAACCGATGCCGGTTATCGATAACCGATACCGGTGGGTTCTAGATCTCGTAGGTTAGTTGCTTTGTGGGGTAGTTGTGTTGTTTGTAAGGTCAGTATATAGGTGGTATTAGGAAATGAGGTGATGAGAGGTAGATGAATGATAGTTAGAGGTAATACACGTTGGGTAGTGGATTCGTGGATGGATTTATGAGGACTGTAATTCAAAAGGCATAAGAAATGTTATAACAGAGGACATGCAAGATGTGACTTACATGGTTTTGACGAAGATGCAAGTTGATCTCCTTTCTTGTCAAACACTTCTCGGTATTTCCACTGCGTCTCGCCGATCAAGTGAAGATCCTGACTCTCTTTTCGCTCCCAATGATCTCTCGTTGATTCAAAATCCTTCGACCCGATCCAAAATGAAATTCGATCCTTTGTTTTTGGTTTGGGAACCCATTTATAGGAACCGATGGCGGTTGCGTAACCGATGGCGGTCGAGTAGAACCGGCATCGGTAAGGAAAAAGTAGGCTATTTTTAGTAAAATAGCCCACCTTCCCGCTTTTCTCCCGAGAGACTGGCCATGGGCTTGGTCAAGTGGCTAGAAGGTCGGTTTTGGGTGCGAGTAAGGAGGCATTAGTTATGGATGTGAGTCTAGACCAAGTCATAGGTCTTAATTAGGTTAGTTTAGGTTAGGGCTAGGTCATGATGAGGTGGCAAAATGAGGTGGCAGGGTAAGGTGATGGTGGATTTATCAATTACAAGGTAATTAATAAATAATTGTGTAAGGTTTAGGTGATGAGGTTAAGTGCGAGATGAGACGCGGGTCACAAGGGGTCGAAGACACAAATTTGGTGTCTACATTAGCCCCTTATTGTCGTGGTAGCTTGTTTTGTAAAGTCACACTGACAATAATATGAAGTGGTTTCCCGTTAAGGGTATAGGTAATCCCCTCAAATCTATCACATGATTGAGTGAACGGAAATCAGGATAGGGTTGATAAAGGGTAAATGGGGTAGAGGGGATGGTAAGATGGTGGGGTAGGTCCAAGGAAGCAGACGCATGGTAAAATGCAATAGTACGACTAGGGTACATGATTTGACGAGCAAACCAAAGAAGGCATGATAGCAAAGGTCGATAGTTTATCCAAACAAGGGTGATATAATCCTGGTATCCAAGGCATGGAAGTAGCTCCGGTGGTATATAATGTAAGGTACAGAACGTTTAGGCATGTTCGGCAAGCACCAAATGGTTGGTTTGGTTGAGATAAACGTCACGGTCCCAGGTCTAGGCAAAGTTGGTCGATAGATCAAGTCAAGGACCCTAATCATGCTAAAACACGAACAGTGAGCTCGATGGAACAAAAGGTACAGTGATGGATGGATAAAATAAAACGTTGATTGTGGGTATGGTATGAAGTGATACGGCCGTGGGTCGGGCCAAGTTGCTAGGTTACGGCCTTGGGTGCGAGCCGGATGGTTAGGGTGAGGCCTGGGTCGGGCCAAATGGGTAGGCGAGGCCTCGGGTCGGGCCAAATGGGTAGGGTTGAGGCCTGGGTCGGGCCAAATGGGTAGGCGAGGCCTTGGGTCGGCCAAATGGGTAGGGCGAGGCCTTGGGTCGGGCCGGATGGGTAGGCGAGGCCTTGGGTCGGGCCAAAGGTAGGTAGGTTCGAGGCCCTGGGTCGGGCCAAATGGGTAGGTTGAGGCCTTGGGTCGGGCCGAACAGGTAGGCGAGGCCTTGGGTCGGAGCCAAATGGGTAGGGTGAGGCCTCGGGTCAGGCCATAGAATAGGTATGGCCTGGGGTTGAGGCCTTGGAGGTCTAGAGGCCGGATAGGTAGGTTGAGGCCTGGGGCCGGGCCAAATGGGCAGGCGAGGCCTTGGGTCGGGCCAACATAGTAGGTTGAGGCCTTGGGTCGGGCTGAATAGGTAGGGTGAGGCCTTGGGTCGGGCCAATAGGTAGGGTGAGGCCTTGTAAATACCGAGGGGCCAAATAGGTATGACCGAGGCCTTGGGTCGGGTCGGATAGGTAGGTTGAGGCCTTGGGTAACAGGCCTAGGGTCTAAAATGGGTAGAATAAATTGAGGCCTTGGGTCGGGCCAGATGGTAGGGGTGAGGCCTTGGGTCGGGCCAAGTATAGGTAGAATGTTTTCGTTTTGCCTTGGGTTCAAAAAGGATAAAGAGGAATGTGATTAAATAGAAATACACAAAAATATTTATATTTACCACACATGATAGGTTATGGTAGGGGATGGTCGAGCTAACCTTGGGAGACCCATGTCTCCGAAGTGTCGCCTACATAGCCCATCGCACAAAGCAAGGAGGGGCCTCAGATCGATGTAGTTCTCCCTTAGGATCGTGGAGAGGCGAATTCTGTGCAATTTGGTACGGTTTAGGCAATTGGTTGATTGGTAAGAATATTGATATTAATATTGGTAAGGTAAGGTCATTGGTGTCGGAAATGAATTGGTGATGTTGTAAAAGGTATAAGGGAAGTGAAAGTTAGCCTACCCAAGTGGTAGGGAACCATGTCCCGATTAAGATCAACACACAATCCTAGATGCGAGGCAAAGCGGAAAGAGTGCTCCGTAGGTGAAAAGAGCTAAACAAACCACCAAACGTAGAACGAGCTTCAAGCCCTAGTACCGTGCATGACGAGAAGTCCATAGGTGAAAAGAGTTGATGATCACAATATATCGGGTGTACGTTACGTCCCTTGAGTCGTGGGGAAACAAATGGTGAGGTGAGGTGGATGATATAGCCGAGGTACAGAGAATTTATTACAAAGTGAGTGTTCTCGACGAAAGAGAACCTACCCTAAATAGACAAGTCCATGACCCAAAAAGTTCTTTTTGAATGAGGCCTTTATTTTATCGAATATAGACCGATCGATGCGGAAGTCTACAAGGGATATTGATTGTGCTATTCTTGAGGTCTTCACGAAGCCGATCAATGCGAGAAGCTTCGATAAAGGTCGACTGTGTATAGCTGTCCTTCGAGGGAGCAATCATTTATAGTAAAGCAGATATGATTTTAGTGCATAGTTGTCCTTCTGGGAGCAACATATATAATAGAAAGAATAATTTGGCATATAGTCCGTCCTTCGAGGGAACAAATATATATAATTTAGATAGCTAGATGTTCTTTTGCGTGAAGCATCTAGTTTGGTAGGAAGTTTGACTCAAGAAAATCCCATAAGAATACGGCTTATTTTAAAACTTTGAAGTCATGGACTAGACTAAAAAGGGGAAGGCATCGCTTAGGTGAGGTGAGAATCAAACTATGTGAGCTTGATTTTTATTATGAGGTGTAGGAAACGAAGTGCATGTGGTGGTATGTGAGCTCAAGGGACGAGCGGCAGTAGATAAGAAGTGATATAACACTAAATTCAACAAGAGAATGGTCGAAGATGCAAGGCATTAGGGGTTCAGCTCAGCTTACCATTGCGAAGCTAAACGATAAAGCGCCCGATCCATAGTGTGAGTGATTATGTAAGGCCCAATCCAATCGGGAGCAAATTTTCCACGCTTGCTCTTTTCTAGTTTGGTGACATGTTGATTCTCTTTGAGGACAAGATCACCAACCTTAAAGGTACGCTCATGAAGTCGCTTATCATAAGCACGTTTGATGCGTTTTTGATAGATTTGAAGGTGATCAAGAGTCGTAAGACGACGTCACAAGAAGCTCCACTGGGCTAACCGCTTCTTGGCGGAAATCATCGCTGGTGAGAATATCCCAAGAGATATTCTAAGGGAGGGTATTTGTATTTCGAGAGGCAAAAACAGCCTCTGCACCATATACCAAAGAAAAGGTGTGGCATTAGTAGAGGTACGAATGCTAGTACGATAAGCCCAAAGGGCAAAGGAATGTGATCGTGCCAATTTCTTCCGGATTCATCTGACAACTTTCATGAGGATTTTGGTTAGGGTTTTATTAGAAGATTCAACCCACCATTGGCCTCGCATGGATAATAAGGCGATGAGAAACTAAGTTTGATACCAAAGTTGTCACAAAGGTCTCAGAACAACTTGTTTTTAAAGATTTACCATTATCTCGTTATTAGCGATGAGGAATACCAAAACGATGATAATGTGATGGTTAATGAATTCGACAATTTTTTCCTTTTAGTTGAAATGAGTGGAATAGCCTCCACCCATTTTGTGTAATATTCGGTGGTCGTGATTATCCATCGGTGACGTTGTGAAGAGGACGGGTGAATCTCACCAATAAGGTCTAAACCCCATGTGAGAAGGGCCAAAGATCTCGAGCGACTGGAGCGGGTGGCTAGGAGTATGTCAAGGTTGGCATGTTGTTGACACATAACACAACGCTTAACATATTCAGTAGCAGTCGTTATTGAGAGTAGGCCAATAATAACCAAGGCGAAGGATTCGTTTAGCCACGGCAAGGCCACTAAAATGTCCACCACAAATCCCATCATGGACTTGTTGGATGGTATGGGTGATCTCCGCACCGGTGAGACATCGAAGGAGGATGCCATCAAAGCCACATTTATAAAGGAGTCCCCCCATAACTACATAACGAGAAACGCGTTTAAGAAAAGCACGTTTACCAGTACTAGTAAGGTCAGAAGGGAGAACAGAGGTTGTAAGGTAGTCATGGAATTGGTGATACCAAGTATCCTGCGAGTTAGCAGACATAGTATTTATCGTACAAACAACCGGGGCTGAATAAGATGGGGCAAAGAGTTGTTGGACCAAGACAAAAATGTCAGAGTCAGTTGATGAGGCTGGAATTTGCGAGGCTAAGCAAGCCATAGTATCCGTAAATTTGTTAGTAGAGCGTGGAATGGTTTGGATAGAATAGTGAGTAAATAAGGCTAGAAGCGAATCCATGTAGTGTTTGTATTTTTGAAGTTCCTCATTTTTGCATTGGTAGATGCCCATAACTTGATTGACTACCAATCGAGAGTCGCCAAAAATATTGATAGATTTGATACCTAAGTGTAAGCGCAAGCAACCTGGAGACCTGTAACAAGGGCCTCGTATTCCGCTGTATTATTAGTGCAAGGGAAATCGAGTCGGAATGAAAGAGGCATAGGCTCAAGGCGTCAAGAGGAATGAGAACAACGCTAGCTCCTCCACCGCGCTGGCATTTAGATCCATCAAGAAGAGGGTCATTTGATACGACTCTTCCCGAGTGAAAGAGTGGCGATGAGTTCGTCGGGAATATAAAATTGGTAAATTGTTCCCTGTAAAGGGGCTTCGCAAGTTGGTCTCGCGATGGTTTGTCCTTTGATTGATTTCTAGTGGACGAACTCAAGGTCGAGGTCGGCGAGGAGCATGAGCCATCGGGCGATGCGTTGGTTTAGATGAGGTTTGGCATACATGTAATGGATGGGGTCCGTGTTGGTGATGACGAAAGTTTTGTGATTCAGAAGGTAGTGTCAGAGCTTGGTAGCCACGAATGATAGGGCTAGGCACAACTTTTCTACATGTGTATACCTAGTCTCATAATCCACCAAAGTACGACTTATATAATAAACGGCTTGTTCTCGATTTTCAGAGTCACGATGTGCAAGCATGGCCCCTACAGCGTGGTCAGTGGCGGAAAGGTAAAGGTAGAAAGGGCGGTCGTCTTGAGGTGGGATAAGCACGGGTGGCTGCAAGAGATAAGTTTTGAGAGCTTCAAAGGCTTGGTGGCACTCTTCACTCCATTGAAACTCAATGTCCTTTTTAAGGAGGTGATGGAAAGGTTGACATCGATCCGAGAGTTGGGAGATGAAACGTCGGATAGATTGTAACTTACCTTGTAAGCTACGCAATTGTTTGAGATTAGTAGGTGGGGCATTTATATGATAGCTTTGACTTTAGATGGATCGACCTCGATGCCACGCAAAGAGACGATAAAACCAAGAAGCTTTCCCAAAGGACACCAAAGACACATTTCTTTGGTTGAAGACAGACAAAATATTGTAGTAGGCGGTCAAAAATAATGGTTAAAACATCGAGATGTTCACTGCGATGTTTAGACTTGCCAAGAAGATCGTCGACATAATCTTCAAGGATAGTGTGCATAATGTCATGAAAATGTAGGTCATAGCCCATTGATAGGTGGCACCAAAGATTCTTAAGGCCAAATGGCATTACACGGTAATGTAAGGTTCCCAAGGAGTTATGAAGGTAGTTTTGTGTTGATCGGCAGGGCAACCAAAATTTGGTCAGATCCTCGAAAAGCCATCCATGAGAGAAGCATCTCATGGCTCAAAGTGAGATCAACAAGTTGGTCAATGCTAGGTAGGGGAAGTCATCCTTAGGGCAAGCGAGGTTAAGATCCTGGAAATCCTGCATATCCGAAGTCCCCCATGGCCGCTTTAGTGACATGTGTATGATGTTAGAAATCCATTGAGGATAGTCAATAGCAAGATGAAGGAAACAAAAGAAGTCGTCAAGCTCTTCTTTGACTAAGAGGGCAATGCGTGGATGCATTTTTCTCAGTTTTTGTTTGACTGGTTTGGAATCGGGGTTTAGAGTGATGTTATGGACGGCAATGGTAGGATCAATTCCTGGCATGTCAGCGTAGGACCAAGCAAAAGCTTGTCATACGAGCACGGAGGAAAGTAGTAAAGGCGACTTGTTCTGATGCGTTAAGGGATTGTCCGATCTTCACAATGTGAGGATCCTCCTCCGTGTGGATGTTGATTTCTATAGTAGATTCATTCAGCATGGTTTGGGTTTCCGATGGTAAGGCTCGTTGAATATAAGAATCATCCGCGCCAAGGTAAGTGAGGATGGAGTCATCATCCTGACACTCAACAACATTAATCAAAGGCGAATCCTCTTCGATCATGTCTGGATACAGAAGGGGAAGAGAAGATGGGTCCTCATTATCGCGTTGATAAGTGAGAGGACCTATGAAGATAGCATTTATGAAAAAAAAAAAGTTAGGAGGGATAGATTCAGGGTCTATAGATTCTGTGGGTGATGATGGCAAAGTGGGTGATGATGGTTTGGTAGGGGTGACGTCGTCTTCTTCCAGAAGACAACTGACACGAGGTGTCTCCTGTGTAGGTGTTTCAGGAAAACCGAGACCACTGCGATCATTGTGTTTGTGGGTAGTCACGGGAATGAGTGTATGTCGGCCTTGTTCGTAAAGACCAAAACCAAAGCCTTTCCAAGCACAATGAGTCAAGAAGGTGAGGGGGGAAACGACGATTTGTCAAGTATTGAAAATCGGATGGAAGGGAACCACACCAAGAGGAGGTTCAGTGGGTAATGGAGGATGCGTCAACACCCCCATACGTTAGGTTAGTGCGGCAATGGGGTGGTCCGTAAGAGATTACCTCCCACGTGACGGCCGTAGGTGGGATGTGCATGTAATTGTCCGTACTCGCGGGTAGGGAAAGAACTAACGTTATATAGGAAGGTACTCCCCAGCGTAAGGCGTTGAAAACATCTACTAAGGGGTCTGAGGTTGGGATGTTAGTCATGGGAAGGGAAGTGGTTTTTGCGACGGTGGTTTCATCACCAAGGCATAGGCGCGGTTGAGGTGGATGGTTGAGGTACATTCAAGAGGATGGTGGGTTGAATGTATGGGTGTCTTGATTGGTATAAGCACATCGTTAGGGCGGTATAACATATGCAGGTTTTAAAGGGGGAGGATCAGCTTTTACGGTGTAGGACTTCCCTCGTACTCAAATTTTATGCATCTATGTAATGTTGAGGGAACGCATCCCATGGCCCGGATCCAAGGACAACCCAAAGAATATATTATATTAGAACTCTCCCTCAAGGACATAGAAGAGTTCGGGTAAAGTACGTGGTCCTACCCGAATGTTGAGGATCACGGTGCCTAAGGTAGAGGTAATAAAGATCATTAAATGACCGCAACATGATGGGGTTGGCACACATGTAGCTAGAAGGGATATTCATTTGTTGAAAATCTTTTCAAGAGATGATGTTTAAAGAAGACCCCCATCAATCATAACACGACGTATACGAATGTCCCTGACGTAAGATGAGAGATGAACAGGCAAGGTCAGGATCTTCGTACCAAAATCGACAATTTCATCTTCGTGAGAAACCGATCGCGCAGCAGCTTGTGGTACGCAGAGACGTATGGTTGGGGCGGTGGGTTGTTTGGGTGAGAGAGGCAACGTGATTGGGTGTTAGAATGGAGGCAATGGGTAGGGTTTCATTAGGTAAGACCTCGATCCCCTGAAGAATTTCAACGAGAGCTTGTCGATGAGATTCAGAAGTCTGAATGAGATCATATAGTGTCATTTTTACGGGTGATTGGTGAAGCTGTTTAATCATGGCTCGATGGGCGGCTCCATTAGAGACGGGGTAAGCAGGTCCACGAATAACCACTTTGGGTGGTGGTGCAATCGGGATGCTGGACGGAGAAGGAGAGGACGCAGGTGTGCTTACTTTCGCTTTCTCATTGTTTTTCTGCGCTCGAGTAGCAACACTAATCATATTAATCTCGTAGACCGGAGATGAAGAAGATGATTGGGATAAATCATGGTCTTCAAGAGGTGGGGTTGTAATAATGACAGATCTTGGTGAGGCGGGGACAGATGGTATAGGAGAGGGAATGGAAACTAAAGGTCTCTCCCTTCGTAAGTTGTCTTTCTTAACCTTTCTATCTGGGAGAGGTGACTGACGAAGGATGGTTTTTAAAGCTTTGCATCCCTCCACATCATGTCCTGGTGTGCGGTGATAAGCGCAGATTTTAGACTCATCGTAACCTATAGGCCGAGGTTTAGACGGGTCATAAGGTCTAAGTGGGGGTAGGGAAATGGTCGCATTCTCTACCAACATGGCAAGGATTTTAGCGTAAGATCCTTTGAGTGGGTCAAAATCGGAGGAGGATGAGGGTATTGGTTGTGTGGGTTTCGGTAATGTTTGGGCGTGGCTGGTTCGTATGGGTGGTGGTTTAGCCAAGGGGTGTTGACACGTGGTTTTCACTAAACATGGTTTCTTTGGCGCAGGAGCTACGTTCGTCGGTTAGATGATGAGGCTACTGATGACATGGTAGCGGGAAACAACCACTGAGAAAGGGGAGTGACAGAAAATAAATCCTTTGATGATGGAGTTTGTTTAGGGTTGATGGATGGACAGATACGTGGGGTGATAATGTTGATATACCCTTAGATCCATGTATGGGTGCAGTAAGGCGAGATCATTTTGAAGAAAACGCAGGAGGTATGATATATTGGTGCAAGGTGGAAGGATGAGGTCCCAATATGGAAGGTAGGTATGACGATGATGGTTTTGATTGTGATAGAGGCACGGGTTGAGTGTGTCTCCTAGGTGGCGGGGCGGCTTTATTCTTGGACAAATCTAGTCACTTAGGCGGGTGTGTTAGACTGGGTATGGGTAAGGTCCCAAGCGTAGGGGAAGATTTGGCTAAGTTAATAGAAGTGGACGAGGCATTTGGTAGAGGTGAGGGGGGTGAAGGTGAGAACATGGGCATTTTAAGCTTCTGTAAACACTTCGGGTATATGGTGGAGGTCTCAGGATCGGTCATTTGCATTTGAGTAGAATATGGCGTACTCAAACGTTCCCATAGGGCCCTCGTCTCATCTTCTCGTGGAATGACAAATTCCTCACGTGTGAATGTGAACTTTTGTACGGAAGAAAGGTGGGTTGTGATTCCGGTCCACTGTGGGTGTGATACAGGGGGTAAACGAGGCACTGTATCAATAGATGTCAAGAGGTCAACCGGTCGTTGAAAAGATTTAGGCGATGAAGAACTAATAGGTAAGAGGGCATGTTCGAGAGGATCCATCATGGTTAAAGAATTTGGTGATGTCGGTGCAAGAGATTCCTCGTCTAAGGATGTCAAAAGGAGTGGCGTATCTCCCTCTTGTGCAGCAAGAGGGGTAGAAGGGGAAATCTGGGAAATAGATAGGTTAGATAACATCCGTTCGCAATCTTGTAGGGATGTGGTATAAGAAGACTCATCGATGGGAAGAGAAGTCTGGGCAGTTAACTCCTTTATGGGTAAAGGAATGATTTCACTTTGGTTTGATGGTGGTAAAGGAGGTTCGGGCTCCTGTGTTAGTGAAGAGGCTTGATTCAAAATTTTCTCGATAGAGGCTTTGGGTGGGTATCAAAGATCGCATGGATCTCATGAACACTCTCTTCTGGCTAAGATATCCCGGTTTGTTATCATGGGAGAGTGATTCGGGAATGGTTTGTTGAAGATTTTCAAATTTTTCAAGTTGGTGGGCATTAGGATTATCGAGGGTTATATCCCCAGCGCCAACCATTTCCTCGCACTATGTTTTTCAACATCTTGCAGCTTCATGATCGTGTCCCTTCACGCGGTGGAAGTTAAGTCATTTTCTTTTTACCAGAAGGTATGGCGCGAGTGGAATCAAACCCTAATGAGGTTTAACAAGAGGTAATGTAATGGCTCCCCGCTTTGAGCAATTTTTCCAATATCACACCATATGTTTCTCCCAAGGAGTGTAGTTGATGGGCTCGGCTTTGTACTTATAGGTAGTTTTTGGTGGGGTATTAGACGGTGTTTGAGATTTAACCATCACCGCGTGGACAGCTCCTTTTGATTTAGAAGAAGTGGACACGTGAGGAGTGGTGGTATTTGGTTTATTGGTAGAATCAGGAGTTCAGAAATTGGGGTTTTTGTTGCGCAACCACAATTTCTCTTCTTCTAAGGCTCGAATTTCTAGTTTCCGAGCCATGGTAAAGGCCTCATCAAATGTGTGGAAAGTTTGAATTTGAAGAGTAGGAGAAATGTGCTTAGCACATGCCCGTGTGAAAAGTTCGATAAGTTCAGCCTGAGGCAAGGCATATGTAAGTTGGTTGATAAGGCCTCGCCATCGTCCAACGAAATCTGCGATAGATCGCCTTCGAATTGTCGGATGGCATAAAGGTCGGTGATGGATACTTTCTTAGAATGTTAATGGAGAAGTGATCTAAGAAAGATTGGGCTAGTTGGTTAAAAGAGAAGATTGAGGCCGGGTTAAAGCACCGTACCACTCCAAGGCGGGTCCCGATAAGGACATGGGAAATGTGCGGAGAAGTACAAGGCATCATCATGGGCAATCAAATAACAAGCATGTCTAAATGATCGCAAGTGTTGTTGAGGATCCTCTTTACTATTAAAACAAGTAAATTTCTGGTAGTTCCCATTGAGGAGGATATGAATGGAGGGGGGAAGGGTGAATGGGCTCCCAACAAACTTGCTCTTATGTCAAGGCGCTACGACTTCTTGAAATGTAAGCCTCCGTGTTTTGCATTTTGTCCATCATTTGTTTGATGAAATCTGTGGTTGGATGAGATGATGATGCGGTTATGGAAAACGGAGGCAAATTGGGCCAAGGGCCTCCACTGGACAATGGTGGAGTTAAGCATTGATAAGGTATGGAGGATGAATATGTTGAGGCGATAAAATAGGGATGTCCCATATAAGGTGTTGAGGTTACTGGATACGTGTATGGGAATGAGAAGGTAGGCGGAGCTTGAGAAGGAAAGCTCGTGTGGATAGGTGGCAGAGAGCAAGTCATGAATGGAGTAGTCTGCAAGAGAGATGAGGTAGGGGCAGTTGGTGGTAATGATATGTGGGGTCCAAGATTAACCAAAGGAAAGCTAATCGGAGTCGTATGAACCTCTCAAGCCGCCGGATCGGGAGACGGGGCTAGAGATGCAGAAGCAAGGTGGTGTTATCAAAGCGGAGTGGGAGTTAAATGAGCAGCTATACTAATAGGCATACCCACAAGGAGCTGACCATCGTGTGTACGGTCGTGGGTATGAGACAAATAGTATGTACAACGCTAGAATTAGCATCCGTAAACTTGGCAAAGTCCTTATCTCCCAAAGGAATTTTAGGAACCTCGCTAGTATCCATAGGATTCCCCACGTAATTTGAAGGGGGTGATTCGTGCAAAGAAACAGAGCAAGCATGTGAAACCATGGCGGCTTGCTTGCTTTGAGTGATAACAACCATGGACAGGAGTTCACGAGGATTTCAATCTGTCAGAATAGAAACAAACTCGATCGTAAAATTGGTAGGTTCTTTGGTTTGTCGTGAATTGAAAAAGACAAGAATCGATATTGGTCTAGTAACCGATGTCGGTTATACTATAGCCGACGCCGGTCGTAACCGATGTCGGTGTAAGAAGTGGGTTAACAAGATATAAAAAGGCTGCTAATTTTATTTTTAACAACATTTAGTATATTTGTCAAATTATTGATCATAGAAAATAGAGTATGAGAAAGAAAAAAGAACTAAAAACAAGCAAGATGCACACACAAATCTAGAGATTAACCCTAGGGTTAATTTTAATTATCGTGGGCTTATGCCTTTAGACGTAGATTGATGTTAGAATCCTAAACAAGAGACTTAGGGAAATGTCAAGTTGTTTTGGCTTATAAGGTTACCTCAATCGGGCAAGGAGGAATACCACGAAAAAAGGGGGATGTTTGAGCTATTGTGTTAATTGTGAAGTGATTCGGTATGTGTTGTGCAAGTGAATGTAAGATTAATTTCCGTCAATACCGTGGATATCACCCCCACGTGTACGACTGCTACTTAATCTACGTTCACTAGAATTGAAAACAACAAGCAAGAATGCAATGCACGTGTTTTAAACCCAAATCAAAAATTATGTTCGATGAAGCAAGATAGATGACTTTCACTAATGCGAAACTAGGAAAGCAAGACAAATTCTTTACGAAATATATAACAAAAGTAGCAACAAGCAAGTATGCTCCCTAAAATGAAAATAAGCAAGAGAATTAGAAACCCAAGATGGGTCCCACTCAAGGCGTGCCAAAATGTTTCACTTAATGTTTCGTTCCTTTTAGAAACAGATAAGGTTAGGGGCTAGGAGGAATACCCGTAGAATGTCGAGATGGTGTGCGCGTATCGTAGAGAAAGATCAGATGATGCAAAGAACTCCTTTTTGTCTTGGAAGGACTACCTACGAATAAGAACACAAGACCACAAGATTTTGATTAGACAATAAATGAGGAAACCGCCTTGGGCCTGTGAAATATAAAACTTCCTTTCGAATCCTTCGCTAATATGAATTAACACAAAAGACTCAGTAAAATATCAATTAAGTTGCTTCATTGAACTGGGTAGGGAAAGGCTGGTTTTCTGGTTTTGATCGGAGGAACCGATGTTTGAGTTTATCGATAACCGATGCCTAAGCATCGATAACCGATACCGGTGGGTTCTAGGATCTCGTAGGTTAGTTGCTTTATGGGGTAGTTGTGTTGTTTGTAAGGTCGTATATAGGTGGTATTAGGAAATGAGGTGATGAGAGGTAGATGAATGATAGTTAGAGGTAATATGCATGTTGGGTAGTGGATTCAGGATGGATTTATGAGGACCGTAATTCAAAAGGCATAAGAATTTTTATAACAGAGGACATGCAAGATGTGACTTATGGTTTTGACGAAGATGCAAGCTGATCTCCTTTCTTGTCAGAACACTGGGTATTTCCACTGCCTCGCCGGTCAAGTGAAGATCTGGACTCTCTTTTCGCTCCCAATGATCTCTATTGATTCAAAATCCTTCGACCCCGATCCAAAATGAAATTCCGATCCTTTGTTTTTGGTTTGGGGGAACCCATTTACTGAGGAACCGATGGCATGTTGCGTGAACCGATGGCGGGTCGAGCAGAACCGGCATCGTAAGGAAAAAGTAGGCTATTTTTAGTAAAATAGCCCACCTTCCCTACTTTTCTCCCGAGAGATCAGCCATGGGCTTGGTCAAGTGGCTAGAAGGTCGGTTTTGGGTGCAAGTAAGGAGGCATTAGTTATGGATGTGAGTCTAGACCAAGTCATAGGTCTTAATTAGGTTAGTTTAGGTTAGGGCTAGGTCATGATGAGGTGGCAAAATGAGGTGGTGTAAGGTGATGGTGGATTTATCAATTACAAGGTAATTAATAAATAATTGTGTAAGGTTTAGGTGATGAGGTTAAGTCATGCGAGATGAGATGCGGGTCACAAGGGGTCGTAAGACACAAATTTGGTGTCTACAAGTATGTATGTATACATATACATAGACATATAATGTATATGTATATGTCTATGTATATGCATATATATATATATATATATATATATATATATATATGTATGTATGTATGTATGTATGTATGTATATATGTATATGTATATATGTATATGCAAACACACACACACACACACACACACATATGTATAAACATACATATTTATATGTATATACATACATACACACACACACACGTGTGTGTGTGTGTGTACATATATAAACATACATACATACATGTGTGTGTGTGTTTGTGTGTGTGTGTGTGTGTGTGTGTGTGTACGTGTGTGTGTACATATAAATATGTATGTTTATCCATATACATACATACATACATACATACATACATACATACATATATATATATATACATATATATATAAAGTAACATTTGAAAATTAGATTGGATCAAGGAGAACTCTTATTAATATAATAAGGTTAATAATTTGTTAATGAATTAAAATCAATAGTATATTATTATAATAATATTAATAGTACATCAACATTAATATATATATATTTTTTAAAATGCCTCATTCTAATAACTATTTCCTTGTCAATAACATTTAAAATATTACTAACCCTACTACTTAATAATAAATTTGTAGGTAATAGTGTTAACAAGTTGAGTTTCAAATATACATATTTTTGTACACTAAAGCTTTCTTCTTTAACAATTTGATTAGTTTGTATGAAAGGTAGAGGAGGACTAAATTTCTTTTCCCCTTACTAGTATTACGAATTTTCTATATTTTGTAAATCAACCAAATAACAATTTAAAATTTAAGTTCTTCCCATCCACTTGAAATAAAGCTCAACTTTCCTACAACAATATAAGGAAATGCAAGAAGATAGTTTACTTTTCAATGCATGAACTTTAATATTTCTTCATTCTCATCTCTAATAATACAAATACAACAATGAAGGCAACTTTCCTTTCCTACAATAAAACTTTCAAACAAGGTAATGAACTTTCTTTCCCATTTCACAAAACTAACTTTACAACACAAATATTTCTTCTTCTTTTCAATATATAATACAACTTTCATAACCAACAATGGAATGCAATTTTCCTTCACAAGTTCAATATAATGTCCTCCACTTAAAGTGGGAAAACATACAAGAATATAAGCTAAAAGTAAAATGCAATATTACAAGTTCCTCCACTCTAAGTGGGAATAACACAAAGAAAGTCTTGTTACAAGAAGGATCTTCTTAGGGACTCCACCAAAAGCTCCAAGCTTCACAACACCAACAAGATAGCTCCTCCAAGATTTGTTTGATTCACAACAAAATGGGGGAGAGGCAACGCTCTCCACCCAACCAAGATATCTAATGAAGAGGAGAAGCCATCCTCTCCATTGGCCCCCGAGCCCCTAACCACATTACAATGGGAGATAATTCCAACACATGGCAACAACAAGCTTCCACAACACAAACAAATATTTCACAACCATTTCAACCAAATTCAAATCAACAACAACACAAGAAAGAATAACAACAAAACAACAAAAACAAGGCTTAAAATGAAAGCCAAAGGAGCAAGACCTATGGGGAGGCCACTTATGCCTCCCAATGGGAATGGATTCCCACCTTAAAGCCTCCAATGCATATCTCAAATCCCCTACATACTAGTATTCCTCCCTCAAGTACCCCTTATACCTCCCACATACTCTTATGCCTCCCCCAATCTCTTATGTCTCCTCATAAAAGAAACGAGAAAGAAATGCAAGCATTCCTTATACAAGGTGGGGCATCCAACCCAAACTCTCTCCAAGAAAAAGGTAAACTTTTTTTCCTACCTACATTAAATCTCCTCATAGTCTCCTCCTACTCCAAACTTAGGTAATCTACCCACACCCAATAAGCATTCCAAAGAAAACAATACTCAAGACAAGCATATAAACACAAAATAAAGCATAACATAAACAAGGGAAAGCTCCTACCTTTCCATAGTAGAGCTTGTTCCAAGAAAAAATATCTAAGATCCTCAAAACCAAACAAGCATCCATAAGCTCCAACAATCCACAAGCTCTCTCCACAATTCTCTAACTCTCTCCAAAATACAAGCGCATGAATAATGAAGTAACCCCCAAACAAGCAAAAGAATTTCAAAAAAAAAAGGGAGAGAGAAGGGTGATGTGGATCCAAGTAGGATGCCACCTCCTTTCCTCTCCACTCCACATCACCTTAGTCAACCTCATATTCCAAAGCACCATTAATAAGTGGTTGAAGGAATGACAAGTTACTTACACAATCTAAGCCCACACCCCCTAAGGACAAAATTAATTACTTGAAAGAAAGTGCAATAAACATTTCACCTTTTTATCTTCCCAAAACACCTAATGGGGTCTAATTTTGACCCCCCAACCCATAGGTAGGGTTGGCATAGTAATTTAAGAGGTGTGGGACAAGTTTGACTTGTCCCACAAGCTTCCAAATTTGGCCTCTAAGGCCAAATTCGAGTTTCCCATGAAGGGTAGAGTGTACAACACTCAAGATCTCAAGCATTCAACACACAACACAAAATCCAAGAGAAAATCAAGTCTAATAAATGAACTCCTTTTTGGTCACATCTTTAATTAGTTTAGGACAAGGTTAAATTAGCTTAATAAGACACTACAACCCATTAATAATAAAGGGTAAAATACATACATCAAAATATAAATAATTAAAACAAGTAAATTACATCACTAAAAGAAACAAATACTAACATTAACAAAGGGAAACTAAAATAAAAGGCAGCACATGACCCCTTGGTAACAATTTCCCCCTAACCAAATTCAAAACACACACACACAATTACATGTTGCCATGGTGACCCTTGTTGAATTCATCTAGAATTCCAATGTGGTTGGTCTCCAATCCCCCGATGTTTGTTGTGAATAATTTTACCTACAAAACACATAAATACCTCATTCGGTCTCGTGGCCGCATTAAAAACATTTATGATAAAATATTCAATATAAATCGACAATCATCTATATACAAATCAAATATCATCTAGGAAAATATGATATCATTTACAATTTCTAGCAACATTTCTATACAATGTTTCATCCATGTCAAAATGATCATAACATTAATTCAATTATCAAACCCTATGCAATGTGGCGTCGATGGCACATGTCAGAAATACTTATATAAATAACCATGTCACTAGTATATCAAAATCAATATAAAATGTCTCTAATAATCCACATGCATCATATATGAATCAAATCAACAACAGTCCAATATAACTAACATCTACTCATAATGCTAAATCAAAAGCTACAATAATATCCATAAGTATAGTCGGTAATATTATAATCAATAACAAACAGTGTCGAAGGAAGTGGGCACTACAGGGGGAACACGAGCTTATGTCCAAGCCATGGTATCTATCTTTTGACCCTTTAAAAGAATATTTTGATATCTACCCAATTTGGGTTTGCTTGCCAGGACTCCCGCTTAAGCTTTGTAACAGATCTTGTCTCATTACTATAGGGCATAATCTAGGCGCATGTGCGGCAGTTGATGATAAGAACTCCATTCAATCCCATACTACTTATCCTCAAATCCTTGTAGATATCGATACCTCCAAAGCCTTACCAACAGAAATCAATCTACATATCGGTGAAAGGCTCTAGGTGCAGAGGATAGACTATGAGGGATTTTCCTTCAAATGTCGGTGTTGCTTCCAAACTAGTCATATTATAGATGATGGTGAACATTCCAAATGTAATACCAAACCTGAATGGTGGAAGGATTCTCTACCTAAACATATTACAATTGATTCAGATCCGGTTGAGGAATCTAGTACCCCCCCACAAGTTGACTCACCCGTCGTGGATGGTTCGCAGAACAATACAAAGAAGCTACCTCTATATTCTTCTCTTCAGAGTGCTAATTCAATGATCAAGGATTCTTCGACTCCCCTTCCTATGGGTCACATCCCTATCAAATCCATTGCAGTTGTTCTTCTAATTTCAATAGATACAGGAAATAAGGAATGAATAGTTGTGGATAAGAAAAAGAAGGGAAATGCCAAATCTAAATCCCCCACCATATCAGACAAGGTATGATTCTTGTCCTTTTGGTTGCTATCATTGCTACATATGGGCAATTGGCCTGTTGTGCGAGATGATCGGTAGTTATATTGTTGTTAAGTGGTTGTTTATTAGCTTTTTTTAATAGTTAGATTGCTTTTGCTGGTTTTAATCTTGGCATATCATTTTATGTTGGGATTTTTGGGGTAAAATCTAGCTTTTGAGCCTGTGTACTTGATAAGGATATAGTCCCTTTCAAAAAAAAAATTACCCATGATAAAAAAAATTCAGCATCATAGTCATCGTTATTATCATTGTCATCTTCATTATCATCACCATATTATTGATTATGATCATGATCATCATTTTCATTGTTATCATTTTCTTGGGTCACGATCATCATCATCATAATCATCAATCAATTTAGGTCTCTTCGTTTAGGTTTCTTCTTTGATTATTTGAGATTTTTGGTTTATAATACACTTTATGTCTCGTCGTTACTTATTTTCGGTGGTCCTCATTTCCTTCTCAACACTGATTTTATCCTTGTCCATATTTCTAAAATATCTGTGAAGCATTTATTTCTTAGCGGAGAAGGGTATTAATACCCTTATATGCATGCAAAGAAAATCTTCCAACATGTGACAACGTGATATGGCCATAAATATTATGTGTGGAAAGAAAAATAGGGAGATTTGCATAATTATTGTTGAGAGTGATGGGGATGCATTGTGCATATGTAGAAAGCACCTCATTTTGCAATAGCTCACCCAACTTAGTATTCAAATTTGGCAAACCCTTCATTATCATCATTTCAACTTAGTATAGAATGTTCATCTTATTAGTATTTGTTGATTGATGCACCTGTTATAAAGCATAAAAATACATTATTCCACTATGTGAGGAAAGTTTGAATGATCTATTTTTCTTTTTTATTGCATTTATGATCATATGTGAATCACCTTCCACAATGAGGTTGACCTTGTAATGTCCCTTTCGGTGTTGACTCGTGTTCTTGCTTCCTTAACCATTGTTATTAAATGTTGAATGTTTGTGTGTGTTACCTTTGATCATTAGGTGATTACAATCTTGATGCAAAGTAAATTTAGCATCTTTCTTTCCATCATCCCTTCTAGTGTCGTCGTAATTGCTTGTTAGTTATTGATGGTGTTTTGTAACATCTTTTACGAACATTCTCATTTAAGTCTTATCGTGTTCTCAATTTAAATAGGTTGCTTGATGACGATTTGGTGTAATAGCTCTAAAGGAATGTTGAAACCTTTCTAAAAGTTTTTAGGGCATATTTAAAAAAGTACCTAATTTAATTTTAGCTAGGTTTAATTACATTATTGACCTCCCTCCTTAGACCTAGCCTTGGATTGCATGAAATAAAGGGAGAAACCTTTTGGTGGCGCCAATGTTTAGGAGGAGGATTACAAGATCAATGTTTGGATTAATGCTTCAACCACCAGCTCCCCCTTCTCAACGAACCTGGCCTCCATGCATGCTACTTTTTAATAACAAATTTAATGTTTGGTGCCCTTGTTTTACTCTTCTTACATTGAATTCCATGTTTATTATTTCTTATAGCTAGCAAGTGGGTGCGTGGGGATGTTGGTCGCATGATGTGTCTTTATTATTATAGTAAAGACATACTCTGTCATGTATTTTTTGGTTTGAATACGCCAAGAGAGGACTAAACGTGTGGGAAAATTTGGTGGAGGAAAGTTTTTAGCTTTTTTTGTTGGAGTGAAGGGCCAAAATAACCTTAGCTGCATGGACTGTTCTCAAGCAGGATTTCTTCCCAAATCAAGCATGTTAAAAAGGCTTTAAAACTTCCAAGAAAATGTGCTTTGCAAGGTAGAGCCATCCTCCATGGTCGTTGCTTGCACCGGCTTGTGTCATTGGTATCCTGGAGCAAGAGAGGACGCACAACAAGCATAAGAGTTGGGGAATGTTTCCATATGTTGTGGTTCAATGGCCTTGTGGATGTCTCTACAATTTCATAATCTTATAACATGCATGTTAAGAACTACCCACTTTAACAATTGCTAGCTTTAATAGTCTCCTTGAAACGAAATTTCCTCATTTTCTGAAATGGTATTTTGCATGAGATTTCCTCTTACTTCTTAATATTACATTAAAAACTAGAAGTGATTATCTTGAATACGTAATTGTATTATTGATTAAAATCTCGTCTTGTTAGTAAGTGATGAAATGATTGGGGGTCTAAGTATAAAGTAGTAATGGCAGATTTGATCATGAGATTGAGTATGAATAGAAAAATTTAATGGAAAGTTTCTATTTTTTTAATATAAGAGGGCAACATGGGGTATATGGTTATAAGTAAATTCATTATCTCATAGGGTTTTGTATTTATGTTTTTTTGGGCCCTAATGGTCGGATGGAATAATGTTTTGGGTAGCTGTGAAATCTTGGTCTAGGCCATAAATGACCGAATGTATCCACCAAACCCATCTTGCTAGTAGAAAGGGAAGGATTGGGTTCAATTTTAGTCGAGGCTTCATAATATAGTCCATTTATGGAGTTTCTAAGGTGGGCCAAATACTTATTATCTCACCATTACTCAATCCAACTTAAAGGTGAGGATCAACTTTGCTTTGAGACTAGTCACGTGGTGACGTTTCAGTTGCTTTAAGTCGATGTGGTTTGGTAGAATTTATGATGACATATGAAAACTGGGGAACTTAAAATAAACACAATGGCAGAATTAAAGGTATACTTGGCTTCAAGCTAAATTCCTGGAAATTAGATAATCTTGACTAAAGCTTTGTGTATGAGTTAAATATATATTTTTACATATTTTTTATATATACATAATTATATTGGTAAAAGAAAGAACCAATACTGAATTCTTCTTTTAAGGCTGTGGGGTTTTGGAATATTTCTTTCATGGAGACAACGATCAACTTCGGAAATTAAACTCCAGATTACCTTTATTGGTCGTGTACTTTCATTTTGTTTTATGTAGTCCCCGCTCCTCTTCGACACTTATTATATTTTGATTTTAATTATCTGTTGACTATATACATGGATATTATTACATCATTTTGGTTTAACATGATGTTAGATGATAGAAATATTTTTACTATTGATGGATTTTAATTCATAGTATGATTTGTGTGGATTATTAAAGACATAGAGAGACATTTTATATTGATGATGATGATGTGTGTTATCATATATATTTAATGACATTCAAAATTCTCATCATGTTGACTATGATTTAGCATTTGAACTAATATTGTGATCTTGTTGATATTGATGAAATGGTAGATTTGAGATGTTGTTGAAATTATAAACAAATGATAGCATTGTTAGTCTAGATGATGATTTATATGAGGATGTTTATTGATTGATGTTCATATATTTTATATTTGATGTATTTGATGTGTCCACGAGGTCGAAGGGGGTATTGTGTGATTCTATAGGTTATTATATCACAACAATCAAAAGGGGGTCAGGAGACCAACCAAAGCAGAATACTAGATGGATACAATAATGGTCACCATGACAACTTGTGTAATGTTGTTGTTTTATTATTAGTTTCTTAGTAGGTCTGTAATGCCCACTAAAACGACCACTCGAGACCCAAGAACAACCTAAGTTTACCAAAAAATGTAATTTTTTTTTTTAAAGGCGAGTCCTCAAACAAGCTTCAAAAACTACAGTTGCCACAACAAGGATTCAAAGTCAATTATAATTTACTAAATGAAATTTTCTCATTGTAACAACCATTAGATCCACATTACAAAATTAATGAGTATAATTAATCCAAATATAGTTAAATTTCTCTTAGGTGTTAATTTGATAAATAATTAAATGAACACTATGTTTAAATGTTCCCTAATTAATTTTAGAGGGTCAAAGGGGCCCAAGCAATTAAATGCCCAAGGTTGTTAATTTCACTAGGTCAAAACAATAACCAAGGTTCTTATTTATATGGGATAGAGAAAATTCTCTTATCCCTTAACGTGACCCCTTAAAAAGGTCAACCCAAGCTTTAGAAATAAACCTTTAAGTTAGAAAGGGGTAAATTCCCACTTACCCACTCACAGGCTCATCTTGAACTTCAACCTAATTTTTCATACATTTAACACACTTAAATTTTCTTGAAAACAATTCCATTAGATAGGAAATTTCTTCCCCTTTCCACTCGATATAAAAATTCCTCCTAACTCATCATATTTCTTAAGTTACGGGCTAGTGGGCCTCGGGCAGAAAATTTCCCTAAAAGGGGCTGCAAGCTTCTGGGGAAGAAAATTTCCCCAAAAGCGGGCCTGCGGGCCAAGGGAAGAAAATTAGTGCTATGCCCTTTTTGGGAAAAATCCTAATTTACACCAGTGAGTCCACGGCGGGGCTTCGCGCCCCAAGAAGAAAATTTTTAACCTTGAGGTCCGCAAGGGACACGTGTCCAAAAATTCGAGTCCAGCGTAGAAAGGCAGGTCGCCAGGGAAAATTTGGATTTCTAGCTTCTAAGGAAAAAGGTAACAAGATTAAAAAACATCCATGCCTCCGACTGACACCTAGAGATGACATGTTTCATGCCAAAAAATTTCAAGCGGGAAGGCGGACCGATGGGGAACCTTAGGACATTAAGATTTTTCAGTTGAAAAACTTCAAGGTTAAAAAAATCCGCTCCTCTGCCGACACCTAAGGATGCCATGTGTCAGACAAACAATGTCAAAGCGGGAAGTAGGTGGTAAGGAAACCTAAGATTTTGTGCCAATTTTTTTTTTGAAGATAGAGTTAAAGGTATGAGCCTGCGAACCCACGGAAGTGATCTTTTAAAGCGAAAGGTGGGGTTGCAGATCCGCGGAGGAATTTTTGACCAAGTTAATTTTTCAAACTTATAACCTTTTTTTCTTCGAAGAGAGAAAAGTTCAGGCCAACGAAGCGGTAGGGAATTGCTTGTATTTTTTCATTTTTTGAAAAAAGAGCAAAAAGTATCTTTAGGCCCAGCGGGTCCGATTTTGGAAAGGTATTGACCTCTTCTCTTTATGGGAAGTATAAGATTTAAATTTTGACAAACTTAGTTGGGTCAAGTTTAAGAAAACATATTTCCTGACATTAACATGTGAATTAAACTTTTCCAACTACCAGAATTGATTCGATCCACCATATTTTCTTCTTAAACATGCTAAACAAACATAGAGAGTTGCACTTGAAATATTTCAAATGGATTGCAAGGATAAAATATTAATGGTTTAGATTTAATACCAATTTCCATCTCTTTTATGTGAAATTGCACTATTTTTCCTCTTGTCCGATTAAAGGTGAATTGTGTAAATTGCAAGGGCAATACAAAATATTTTGGAATGTGTTTTGATCATCCTTAGTTTGTTTTAATAATTAATCTTATCTTTCTATTTTGCAGGGTATTGTGTTTGTTTTTTTGATATTGATTTATATGTTTTACAGATAATCCCAATGTAAAACATATTTAAACTCGGTTGATCTATTTTCATTTACCATTCTCTAAATATTTAAGTTCATTCCAATCTAATTTTACAATGTTCAACTTTCCTTCAATCAATATGTGAAAAGCAAGAATGTAATTCGATTTTCAAAACGTGCCCTTCAAATAATACAGAGGAATGTAATAATTATAACATAGGCATTTCCAGCCTTCAACAAAGAGTTTAAAATATACATACAACCACAATTTTTAAACAAGAGTAACACCTTTTGATTAAAGGTGAATCAACATTCAATTAAATGAAATAATTCCTTTTACACTTTTTTTTTTGCTTGCCAAAATATGCCAAATAAATCTTTCTCATTCCTTTTTCACATACAAATACAACTTTCAAAATATACATCTCTCACATTCAAATGTAGGTTCCATTTCCCAAACAGAGAAAATTTCCACCACAAATATTATTACAATGCCATCCACTTGAAGTGGGAAATTTCACAATAAGGAACCCAAGGAGAAACTACAAAATTTGTCTTCATCCTCAGCTCTAGAACAACAACAAGAAGATCCACCATATATCTTTTGACCACAACAAAAAAGGAGGAGAGGCAACACTCTCCACCCAACCAAGAATTCTAATGAAGAGGAGAATTTTTCCTCCTCATTGGCCCCTAAGCCCCAACCACAAAGCAATAATAGATGTATTTCAACTCATGGCAACAAACAAGCTTCCACAACACAAAACAATTTTCACATATAGAATACAATCCAAAAACATACCATAGTTTGCAACCATAGGAAGAACGAAAAACAATACTCAGGATTCATCATGCACAAGCCAAAAGAGCAAGACCTATGGGGAAGTGTTAGGGAATAAGAGATAAAATATGCGGAATAACCCCTTATAGAATCACAACAAAAGAGAAACTAATATGCAAAAATATTACAGATCTTAAATAAAAGTGTAGAATAAATAACACAACACGAGAGAGACAAGATTTAACATGGTTCACCCAATTTGGGATACGTCCACCAAGAATCACTTACTCAAATTTTATTACAAGCCTCCACTCTCTCAATACAATACCCAAATCCTGTTTAGAGCTATGATCAACAAACTCTACAAATTCACACCGAATTCAAAGCACATCTACAATACATTTGCTTGTATGTATCTATCATATGCATAAGACCATATAAATAGAAAATTGCTTAAGTAGTTTGATACAAAACCGTGGGTATGAAAACCATGGGTATCAAAACCATGGGAAAAAATCGTGGGTATCAAAACCATGGGCAAAAAAACCGTGGGTATCAAAACAATGGGTACATCAAAACCATGGGCCCAAAAACAGCCCATAACGGTTACCCATTACCCATGGGTTAATAAACCACCCATGAAAAATTGCTTCGAGGGGGCTTCACCCCGAACCCCCTAACCCACTCACCAATGAGTGGGACCGCCGTAAAAATACCCGAGTGTAACACATAGAAGGTGTACCACACTCTAACATGAAAACATGCTACACAAACATAACAATCTCCCACTTGGAGATTGATTTCCACTGAGCAAGCTTCTCAACCCTTCACTATCATCCACGAAGGCCAACCAAAAAGTGAACATAGCTTTATTTTATCCCTTGTGACCACCTTGGTCATCATGTCTCGTAGGATTTGACCTGGTATGAATCTTCTCCAACTTCAACTTATCTTCTTCCAAAGTTGTCCTGATGAAGTGATATCTCAACTGTATATGCTTCATCCTGGAGTGGAAAGTAGAGTTCTTAGCTAGGTGTATAGCACTCTGACTATCACTATGCAGATTACATTCATTCTGCTTATGCCCCAACTCCTCAAGCAATTGTTATAACCAAATCATCTCTTTGTTTGCCTCTATGGTAGAAACATACTCAGCCTCGTCATTTGATAAAGCCACCAACTTCTATAGTCGTGAAATCTAGCTCACTGCTGTCCCACCTATAGTGTAAATATAACTTGTTGTGCTCCTCCATCACAACATCTCCAGCCATGTCTCGAATCTACATAACCATGTAAAGTGGTGTCTCGATCCACAGTAGCACAAAACTGTCCCCATGGTCCTCTCAAATACCGAAGGATCCACTTTATTGCTTTCACAATGCTCTTTACCTGGATCACTCATAAATCTACTCACAGACTCCCACTGCATGGGAAATATCAAGCCTAGTGCACACTATAACATACATCAAACTTCCAACCGCTGATGAGTAAGGTACCTTGGACATCTAGTTTCTTTCCTGCTCTGTCTTGGGACATTGCTCCTTTGATAACTTAAAATGGCCTGCCAAAGGAGTCCCAACCAGTTTAACATCCTACATGTTAAACCTATCCAATACCTTCTTAATGTACTCTTCCTGAGATAAAGTCAGCTTCCGTTCCTTCCTATCCCGAGTTATCCTCATACCAAGGATTTGTTTGGCTGCCCCCAAATCCTTCATATCAAAGGATTCACTTAGCTATTTCTTGAGTACTTTTATTTCCTACATGTTTTTACTTGCAACCAACATGTCATCAACATACAAACACAGGATAATATAACTTCCATCCTCAAATTTCTTTGTATACACGCAATGGTCAGAATGACATCTAATATAACCTTGCTCCATCATGAAGCTATCAAATTCTTATACCATTGACGTGGATTTTGTTTTTGTGCCATACAAGCTCTTCTTCAGTTTGCACACCATCTCCTCTTTACCTTTGACTTCATATCCTTCTGGCTGCTACATATATAGCTCCTCCTCCAAATCACCATGGAGAAATGCAATCTTTACATCTAACTGCGTTTCTAAGTGCAAATTCTTCGCGCCACTATTCCAAGAACAGCTTCGATAGAAGTCATTTTTACTACAGAGAAAAAATCTCATCAAAATCTATACCTTGTTTCTCGTGCAAACCCCTTGACCACCAACCGGGCTTTATATATTTTCTTTCCTCCTTCTTCATCTTTAACTCGTACACCCACTTGTTCTCGCAATGCTCTTTTCCTTCCGGTAGCTTCACCAAATCCCAAGTCTAGTTCTCCATGAGAGAATTATGATCCTCATCCATGGCTTGCTCCCACTTCTTACTAGCATCTACCCGCATTGCTTCATCAAAGCTCTCGGCTCTCCACTATCAAGTGAGTAATAAATAATAAAGAGAAGGAGAAAAATTCGTGTTCTTTTCTTACCCTAGAAGACCTCCTCACTATGTAGGAGTTTGGGGTTCCTGAGTAGGTTCCCGAACCGATTCATGGGTCACTTTCCCATCCGGAAGATCCTCTACCACCGCATATTCTTTCTTGGATTCTTCCTGTTTTCCCGCAATCGTTGCTTATACATGACTTTCTCATTAAAGACCACATCCCTAGATCAATGATTTTCTTGTCTTAATACTCCAACATTTAAATCCAAAGTCATCACCACCATAACCAATAAAGTGCATTTTTCTCGATTTAGCCTCTAGCTTGGTCCTATCATCCTTTTCAATATGAACAAACACCTCACATCCAAAGACTCTAAGAAATGAGTAATCGAATTTCTTACCATACCAAGCCTCCTCAAGTATGCCTCCATCCAAGGCACTTGAGGGTCCCTCTGTTTATCAAACACACAATTGTGCTCACTTACTTCGCCTAAAAATAAAGAGGTAGTCCTACATCTATCCTCATGCTCCTAAGACGTTCCATTATTGTTCTATTCATCCTTTCGACACCCCATTCTCTGCGGGGTTCTTGAACCATCTTTTTGCCTCGCGGATTCCATTCTTAGAACAATAATCATCAAATTCATTGCTGCAATACTCCCCTCCATTATCTGACCTGAGACATTTTAACTTAAGACCTATTTCATTCTCTACTAAGGCTTTCCATTTAACAAAAGTATCAAATACATCAAATTTATTTCTAATACAATAAACCCAAAATTTCCTTGTTGCATCATCAATAAAAGTAACATAATAACTTGATCCCCCAAGAGATGATACCTAAGCCAGCCCCCACACATCAGAATGTACCAGCTCTAACTTACTCTCTTTCTTCATAGGTCTAACCTTGAGAAACCTTACTCGCTTCTGTTTCCCATATATACAGTTCTCATAGAAATCCAAACCTGTTTTTGTATATCCAGAAAATTCTTCTTTATGATGTCCATGCCCTTATGGCTCATATGACCAAGCCTATAGTGCCATAATGTTGTATCTACATCTGAAGCCACAAGATTACAATCATTAGTACTATCAGTGGTTAAATACAAGGTTCCAACCTTCTTACCTCTTGCCACCACAAGAGCACCCTTAGTGACCTTCCAAGAGTCAACTGTAAATATCACAGTACAACCATCACTTCCCAATTGCCCCGCCGATATCAAATTTCTCCTTAATGTAGGCACATGTCTGACATCCTTCAATAGCCATGTATTCCCATTCTGCATCTTAACCTAAACATAACCTTTTCCAACTATACTGCAAGGCTCATCATCACCAAGAAAAACATGCCCAAAATCCCCTTGAACATAATTAACAAAATAATGCCTATGTGGAGTAGCATGAAAAGAAGCCCCTAAATCTAAAACCCAAGATTCATTAATATTATGCAAAGAAAGAATCAAAGCATCTTGGCATACATTACCCGATGCCACATTTGCCTCCTTGTTTTCTTCCTATTGTTTCTTCTTATCCCGAAGCTCCCAACAATCCTTCTTTGCATGCCTAGACTTTCCACAATGCCAACATACTATCTTGCTTTTGGATTTTGACCTTGCCCGATCCTTTGATTTTCCATGGTTTCTCTATTCTTTCTGTCTCCCTCTAGTTTCCACTGTCAAAGCATTCCCTGAAGTAGAAGATTCACCAGAGCTTTTTCTTCACATTTCCTTGCTTAGAATCACCCCTACAACATCCTCAAACTTCAACTTCGAGTTAGCTGGAACCGAGTTGCTTACCGCCATTACTAGGCTATTCTAACTTTTAGGTAAAGAGCATAGAATTAATAAATCCCTAACTTCTTCATCAAATTCTATTGTAACCAAAGCTAGCATATTCACAACCATATTGAAATCATTTAAATGATCTGCTACTGAACCATTCTCAGACATCTTCATATTAAACAACTTTTTCATTAAAAATATCTTATTAGAGGCAGAGGGTTTTTCATACAACTTCCCTAATGCATCCATCAGTTCTTTTGTAGTATTTTCCTTTGAAACATTAAATAATACCGAAGATGCAAGACACATCCGGATCATTCCAAGTGCCTTCCAATCCAACAAATCCCATTCCGCATCTATCATACTCGAGGGTTTGTTCACCTTCTCAGACAGTGGAGTATAAAGATCCTTCTGATAAAGGTAATCTTCCATCTGCATCTTCTAAAGACTGAAATTTTTCCCGTTGAATTTATCAACCCTAGATCTTCCATCATCTTCCATAGCTCCCACTCAAGCTAAAAACTTTCCCTGCAATTCAACACTTCAACAAACCAAACCAGGATTTGATACCAATTGTTAGGAAATAAGAGATAAAATATGTGGAATAATCCTTATGTAATCGCAACAAGAGAAACTATATATGCAAAAATATTACAGATCTTAAATAAAAGTGCAAAATAAATAACACAACATAGAGAGACAAGATTTAACATGATTCACCCAATTTAGGCTACGTCCACCAAGAATCACTTGCTCATATTTTATTACAAGCCTCCACTCTCTCAATACAATACCTAGATCCGTTTGGAGCTATGCTCAACAAACTCTACAGTAATTCACACACCCGAATTCAAAGCACATCTCTGCAATACATTTGATTGTATGTATCTATCATATGCATAAGACCATATAAATAGACAATTGCTTAAGTAGTTTGATACAAAACCATGGGTATCAAAACCATAGGTAAAAACCATGGGTATCAAAACCATGGCTAAAAACCGTGGGTATCAAAACCATGGGCAAAAACCGTGGGTATCAAAACCATGGGCAAAAAAACTATGGGTATCAAAACAATGGGTACCGAAAAACCATGGGCCCAAAAAAATCCCATAACGGTTACCCATTACCCATGGGTTAATAAACCACCCATGAAAATTTGCTTCGGGGCTTCACCCCCAAACCCCCTTGACCTGCTCACCGGCGAGTGGGACCCTTGTAAAAATACCCGAGTGTAACACATAGAAGGTGTACCACACTCTAACATGAAAACATGCTCCAAAAACATAATAGAAGCTACTTATACCTCCCAATGGGGAAATGGGTGTCCACCTTAAGATAATCCTGCCAATATACATGCATGCATGCATATATATATATATATATATAATTTCAAAACCCCTACATGCCCTTATACCTCTCTCAATTACCCCTAATACCTCCCCAACACTCTTTTGTCTTCCCACAAGAGATCCCCATAGTCTTCTCCTACACCATACCTAGGAAATCTCCTAGCTAGCCAACATTATATCAAAAGTATTCAAAGCATTCACATATGCATAAATAAAATAAGAACATTTCCAAGAGCCAAGCTCCTGCCTCTCCATGGTAGAGTTTGGTCCAAAATTTAACAACAAGCTTTTTCCAATCCAAACAGTTTAAAAGCTACACCAATCCACAAGCATTCCAAAAAAATATTTCACTCTCTTCCCAAAATTACAAGAGCTCAAAACCAAAAGAGGTAACCAAAATGAAATTACCGAATGAAGTAACCCCAAAACAAGCCAAGGAATTCAAATAAATAGAAGAGGGAGAGAGGAGGATGATGTGGATCCATGTAGGATGCCCCATCACACATCCTCAACTCCACCTCACAAGTCAACTTCAAACTCCAAAGCACAATTAAAAAGGTGGGTGAATAAATGACCTTTTTACTTACACACACAATCCAAGTCCACACCCCAAGGACCAAAATTAATTACATGTAATAAGGTGTAATTAAAACTTACAACTTGTCTTCCCAAAATACATAATGAGGCCTAATTTTTACTCCCCAACCCATAGGTAGGGTTGGTATACAAATTTAAGAGATGTGGGGCAATTTTAACTTGTCCCACAAGCCTCCAAAATTAGCCCCTAAGGATAGATTTGAATTTCAAAAGGAAGGTGGAGTGTTTCACACTCAAAATTACGTACACATTACTTACAAAACTTAATCCAAGAGCCATCAACTCTAATAAATGCATTTTTTTGACCCAATTTAATTAATTTAACAACATGATTACTCACAAATCTAGACAAAAATTAACTAAATAATAAAAGGGAAAATACATCACTAAAATCACATACTAAACTTAAACAAAGAAACTAAATAAAATAATACAAATAACCCTTGGTCACATTGAAAGTTGATTCCCCCATGGGAACCCCTAACAACAAACACATACAAACACACATAACAAAAACTCTTTGCCATGGTGACCTTTGTTGAATTCACCTAGAATTCCAATGTGGTTGGTCTCCAATCCCACGATGTTTGTTGTGACATGTTTACCTACAAAACACAAATACCTCATTGGCCTCATGGCCACATCAAATCATCTAAAACAAATATACAATATAACTCCAAAATCATCTATATATGAATCAAAACATCATCTAGGCAAGTAGCAATATCATTTACAATTTCCTCAATAACCATATGATCATAAGATTAGTTCAATTTTCTAGGTCTACTCAGTATGATGAAATATCGCATGTCCAAAACACACACACACATATAACCATGTCAATCTCGCATATCATCATTAGTATACTTTTTTCTAATAATCCACATGCATCATATATGAATTAAAATCAACAACATATCCATTATCTCTAACATATAACATCATGCTAAATCAAAATCTACAATAATATCTATAAGTATAGTCAACAAAGATCATAATCAATAACAAAAGGTGTTGAAGGGAAGTGGGCACTACAATCCCCCCTTAGACTTGACTTCCTCCCAGAAGTCACAGTAAGAGAGGTAGGAAACAATGCAACAGAAAAAGGACCACACCCTTTATGGAATTGTTTTACTTCAAACAAGTGTGGGTCTACATAACCCAAGTTTGGTCCAATGCAATTCGACAAGAAGAAGGAAGATTGCAAGGGTTGAGTTCTAAACTTTCTTCATGCAAGGTTGTGAACATTTAATTCTAAGGAGTAACTTTACGTGATCAACCAAGATACACCACATAACATTATGTCATGAAGAGGTCAAAGGAGTCTCAAGAATAACCACCAAGTAGAGGAATAATAGGGAGAATTCCATGAGTTCGAGAATGACCACCCAGTTTCCCATGGAATACTACATACATCAAAAAAACAAAAATTAAGGTTTCCACTAAGGTTAAGTCACACTTTCAAAATTTCATTGTTTAGACGAGGATAGCAAAATCAACCATACCCAAAAAATTTGTATGAGAACATGTCTAGTCAAAGGTCTCACAATTTGATATCACACAAGATGAGGTTTAACAAGAAGGAAGGACCCTTAGATTAGAAAAACCTTTACAATCAAGATAACTATTCATAAGAAGCACTTCTATAACTTGAGAGGGTATAATCAACTTTCATGGTAATACTAAGAAAATTCATGACCACAAGGTTTCATATAATCTGATTTTACACTAAAAAAATTGACCACATCACACTAACCAACTTTAGATACGTCAAACATTCAGCAAAACATAAATACCTCCACTAGCAACTAACATATCAATATAAGGAACACCATTCACTATGACACAATGGGATTCATTTATCTTACTTCCTGCTCAAGCTCGGAATAACCATAAAGAGAGCACGAGCATAAATCATAACACCAAAGAGCACTCAAGGTAGCTAAGGAGAAGAACAAGTAACAAGAGGGTCCAACTACAATCCAAAGGTGCATCATATCAAAAGCGAGTAATAGCTTATGAAAACAACTTGCACTTTCCTTCCCAATGGTAAGAAAGGCAATAACAACAACGTGTCTCAAGAAAAACAAGAATAAAATAAGACTTCCCAAAGTTATTTCATATCCTTAACATATGTTGCCTTAAAATTACAATAAATTAGGTCACCAAGACAAGACAACACGCAAGGAGGTTATTTTTCTCAAGACAAGAGATAAGGCCTACTCCAAAAGGGCCATAACTCACACTCATCAAGCTATGAGGTAACAAGGGTACGATGACCCAAAATCCTATAAGGGAAAGGCACATACACCTATGAACAAGGGAGTAATATGTAATTAGAACACATCACTATCAACAAGGTGATTCACAGTTTCGGGTAGGCAGCAAAACTAAATGTTTGACTATACATTGTACTCAATACATAAATCTTACTCATTTTAAAAATAAACTTATTAAGTCAAAAAATTTATAGTTTCACTTCCTAAGCATCTTCCTTACATATTTTCTTAATTAAAATCTTCCTTTTACTATGATAACACATGTTTGCATTATAAGGAGCACCACTAAGGTGGGTAAGATGTCTCACCATTCTATATAGGCTAAAAAGAAAAGAAAATATTTATTTTACTTCTAGGGAAGGTAGACAGACAAAGTTTCCTTCCTATTCTTCTACATGGTTTTTTTTTTTCTATTAATCTACCTAGGTTAAAGCAAGGACCGTTTCCCTTTTTCTATGTTCCAATTTATTTGTTAAGTTTCAAAGTCGAATCCCCTCAATTATAGTTTTATGGTGTTTGGGTGAATCATCTTATCAATTAATTTTTATTGAGAAGGAAGAGTCAAACATATCACATTATTAATTTTATGGGAAACAACATATCACTTTTTTTTAATTCTAAAGGAATAAGATACATTCAACATAACAAACACATCATTACTTTTGTAAGGACTAGGAATCTATCAACCAACATGGATCACAACATTATTTCAAGGGTTTACCAAATAATTACAAGCATCATTAAATATTCCTAGAGGGTCTCTACAAGTCTCAAAATAAGTTACAAGGAAGTCCCATTAAAGAGGCCTAATTACTTTTACGAATCTACTAAGGTTTTAAAATGTGTGTAGTTTAGGCTAAAACATTTTACACACATAAAAAGACAAGGAAAGTTTTTAAATCAGCACTCATATTCCTACAAGATACCACCAACCAAGCAACAAGATGGAAATGAAAAATTTTACTCCAAGGACACCACATTCCCATTAGATAGCATCAATTGCAAGAGGGAAATCAATTGATCTATCCAGACATGGACTTTACGACCAAGAGTTATAGTTTTAAAATAAGAAGCATAATATAAACACCACCGAGATTAAAATATCAAGATCTACCAAATTACATCTCTAATAGCAAGGTCCAAAAGGCCCAAAATCATCCATAAGTGTCTCCACGTAACCCAAAGATTACTAGGTCATAGAGTGTTATTCATAGCAATTTAAAATGTTAAGGCCAAGGTAGGCTTATTTATAGATCAATGTGAGCCAAAAAAACACACTTAATTAAACACATTGCCCGAATGGCCTTAAATCTAATCATAATTACCGAGATGCATACAATCCACAAGTCAATACTTTTTATAATGAAACAGGGAAATCATGATAAAAATTAGCATGCCATCAATGAAAAGTTACTACCAAACAACCACTTTTCCACTAATATCTATAGTCACCCAAAAGCAATCCAATCCTAACATAATCCAAAAGCCCATAATTAAACACCTCTACTCGACAAGGATCAAGCTCTTACCAAATTGTAAGAGCATCACCACCACCGCTAACAGTTTCCAACTAGACCGCACTACACAACGAACTCTCCAAGATCCTATACACACTCAAGGTTCCGTCTTTCCAAAACCAAGGCATAACTTAAAGCACCTATGAAGGCATTCAAGGCACTTAGGGTGTACCCCCATACGACGAAATGTCACAATACAAACAATGTAGAACCAGTTCAATAACATGTAAGAAGGAATCACGTAACATTTAGCTAAGTAGCCAATAGATAAATGAGCTCGAGTCACCAATCAAAGTAAAATCCAAGAAATATCAGCAATCAAGAAAAGTGGCTAAGTAGCCGCATTGCAATGTCAGAAAATTCTTGCACAATATACATAACTAAAAGAGTCTCAGAGCTTCTCAATCCAATCATAAAATAAGATGCTAGTCCTTGATAAAATAACACAAGTTTATGAATATAAAATATAGAATTTCACATCACAGTCACTTCGTAGCCCTTCGTGGCGCTAATAGGGGTATTATGCCTAGAGCTCCGCTCTAATGATGCAAATGCAAAGCTCAATCAAAAGTGATACTAAGACCTAATATACACTTAATCATACGAGGATTAAGTCACCAAGGCGGCAACTAAAACTAACTCATCTAACCACCGAAGGAAAAAGGAAGCTTTAGATGATAAAACAACTTCTAATTTACTCTGCTAGACTCCCGAACAAAACCACTAGCACTAGGCCACAAGAGTCACACCATACAATTTATCATTCCAACAAGGAAGAGTCTCAGCGGACTTATCGCATCATACAACTAAAATAAGGGTTAGGACTATTCAAACAATATTTTTTAAGGTAGAAACAAGTTCCACTACACTAGAAGTTCATAAAAATATCAATTTAATTTAACATTTTCAGTTACCGGGTTTTGAAAAAATGCCACTAGTGAGTACAACCATTCAAACAACTTTATTATTTTATTATTATTTTAATCGCGGAGGTTCAAAATTTTGTTAACTAGTTTTTGGATTTGAGTGTCGGCCCTGTGGTCCAAGTGTTGAACCCTGACTTTGATACCAAGTGTAACACTCGCTAAAACGACCACTCGAGACCCAAGAAAAACCTAGGTTTAGCAAAAAAATATGGAATAATTTTTTGGAAAGGTGAGTCCTTGAACAAGTCTCAAAAACTACAGTTGCGACAACAAGGATTCAAAGTCAATTATAATTTACTAAATGAATTTTTCTCGTAGTAACAACCATTAGATCCGCATTATAAAATTAACGAGTATAATTAATCCAAATATAGTTAAATTTCTCTTAGGTGTTAATTTAATAAATAATTAAATTAACACTATGTTTAAATGTTCCTTAATTAATTTTAGAGGGTCAAAGGGGCCCAAGCAATTAAATGCCCAAGGTTTTTAATTTCACTAGGTCAAAACAATAACCAAGGTTCTTATTAATATGGGATAAAAACATTCTCTTATCCCTTAATGTGACCCCTTAAAAAGGTCAACCCAAGCTTTAGAAATAAACATTTAAGTTAGAAAGGGGTAAATTCCCACTTACCCACTCTCAGGCTCATCTTGAACTTCAACTTGATTTTTCACACATTTAACGCACTTAACTTTTCCTAAAAACAATTCCATTAGATAGGATTTTTTTCCCTTTTCTAATGATATAAATAAGTCTAGCTAGCTCCTCATATTTCTTAAGTTACGGGCCGGCGGGCTTGGGGAGGAATATTTTCCCAAAAGTTGGCTTGTGGGCTTGGGGAAGAAAATTTTCCCAAAAAGCGGACCTACGGGCATGGGAAAGAAACTTAACTCTTTTCCTTTTTGGGAAAAAGCACAATTTATACCCATGCACCCGTGGTGGGGCTTCACGCCCCAAGAGGAAAATTTTTAACCTTGAGGATCGCAAGGGACACGTGTCCAAAAATTTGAGTCTAGGCGGAAAGGTGGGTCGCCGGGGCAAATTTGGATTTCTAGCTTTTGAAGAAAAAGGTGACAAGGTTCAAAAACACCCATACCGCCACCGATGCCTAGAAACGACACGTGTCATGCCCAAAATTTTCAAGTGGGAAGGCAGACCGATGGGGAAACTTAGGACTTTAAGATTTTTGAGTTGAAAAACTTCAAGGTTAAAACAAACTCTACTCCTCTACCAACGCCTAAGGATGCCACGTGTCAGACCGACAATGACAGTGAGGAAGCGGGCAAGCACGGAAACTTAAGATTTTGCACCAATTTTTTTTTGAAGATAGTGTTGAAGGTATGGGCCCGCGAACCAGCCAAGTGATCTTCCAAAGCGAAAGGTGGGGCTGCGGATCTGCGGAGGAATTTTTGACCAAGTTAATTTTTCAAACTTAGAAAAAAATTCACCGAAGAGATAAAAGTTCAAAGCTAGTGGAGTGGCAGGAATTTCATGTCTTTTTACTTTTTTGAAAAAGAGAAAAATTATCTTTCAGCCCCACAGGTCCGCTTAGCAAAATTTTCCTTTTTGAGAGTTAGTTTTTTTGTTTTTTTAACCCAAAATTAAGTAAAAACTTCATAAGGCCATAACTTTTGATTGGGAACTCTTTTTTGGGCATATGAGGACTTTTTGGAAAGGTCCCAACCTCCTCTTTGCATAGGAGGCATAATATTTTAATTTTGACAAACTTAGGTGGGTCAATTATAAGAAAACATATTCCCGAAATTAACATGTGAATTAAACTTTTTCAACTACTAGAATTGATTTGATCTGCCATTCTTTCTTCTTCAAAATGCCAAATAGACATGGAGAGTTGCACTTGAAATATTTAAAATGGATTTCAAGGATAAAATATTAATGGTTTAGATTCAAAAGGAATTTCCTTCTTTTTTCTACGAAATTGCACTATTTTGCCTCTTGTCCGATTAAAGATGAATTGTGTAAATCGAAAGGGCAATACAAACTATTTTGGAATGTGTTTTGATCATACTTAGTTCATTTTAATATTTTATCTTATCTTTCAATGTTACAGGGTACTCTGTTTGTTTTTCTCGACATTGATTTGTAGGTTTTACAAATAATCCTAATATAAAACATATTTAAACTTTGTTGATCTATTTTCATTTACCATTCTCTAAATATTTAAGTTCATTTCAATCCACATTTGCAATGTTCAAATTTCCTTCAATCAATATGTGAAAAGAAATAACATAAATCTATTTTCAAAACGTTCCCTTCAAATAATATTGAGGAATGTAATAATTATAAGACAGGCATTTCCAGCCTTCAACAAGGAGTTTACAATATACATACAACCACAAGTTTTAAACAAGAGTAAAACCTTTTGATGAAAGGTAAATCAACATTCAATTAAATGAAATAATTCCTTTTACACTTCTTTTCTGCTTGCCAAAATATGCTAAATAAATCTTTCTCATTACTTTTTCACATACAAATACAAATTTCATAATATACATCTCTCACATTTAAATGTAGGTTTCATTTCCCAAATAGATAAACTTTCCATCACAAATATTATTACAATGCCATCCACTTGAAGTGGGAAATTTCACAATAAGGAACCCAAGGAGAAACTACAAAATTTTTCTTCATCCTCAACTCCATAACATCAACAAGAAGATTCACCATATATCTTTTGACCAAAAACAAATGAGGAGAGGCAACGCTCTCCACCCAATAAAAGAATTCTAATGAAGAGGAGAAGTCATCCTCCTCATTGGCCCCCAAGCCCCAACCACAAAGCAATAAGAGATGTATTTCAACTCATGGCAACAAACAAGCTTCCACAACACAAAAAAATATTACATATAGAACACAGTCCAAAAACATACTGCAGTTTACAACCACAGGAAGAACGACAAACAATACTCGGGAGGCTTCATCATGCATAAGCCAAAGGAGAAAGACCTATGGGGAAGTGCTTATACCTCCCAATGGGGAAATGGGTGTCCACCTTAAGATAATCCTACCAATATACATACATACATACATACATATATATATATATATATATATATATATATATATATCATCTCAAAACCCCTACATGCCCTTATACCTCCCCAAGTACCCCTTAAACCTCTCATTCCCTTATGCCTCCCCACACTCTTATGGCACCCTATAACGAGTAAATAAATGCAAGCTATTTGTTTTCCAAAGTGGAACCCAATACCAACTCCTAAAAATAACACTTATATCTCCCCAAAAATATTATTCCTACCTACAAGAGATCCCCATAGTATTCCCCTACACCATACCTAGGCAATCTACCCAACCAGCCTAACAACATATCAAAATATTCAAAGCATTCACATATGCGTAAATAAAAGAAGAACATTTCCAAGAGCCAAGCTCCTACCTCTCCATGGTAGAATTTGCTCCAAAAGTTCAACAGCAAGATTTTTCCAATCCAAATAGTCCAAAAGCTCCAGCAATCCACAAGCATTCCACAAAAATCTCTCACTCTCTTCCCAAAATTACAAGAGCTCAAAACCAAAAGAGGTAGCCAAAATGAAATCACCGAATGAAGTAACCCCAAAACAAGCCAAGAAATTTGAATAAAAAGAAGAGGGAGAGAGGAGGATGAGGTGGATCCATGTAGGATGCCCCTTTAGACATCCTCAACTCCACCTCACAAGTAAACCTCAAACTCCAAAGCACAATTAAAAATGTGGGTGGATAAATGACTTTTTTACTTACACACACAATCCAAGTCCACACCCCAAGGACCAAAATTAATTTCATGTAAGAAAGTGCAATTAAAAATTACAACTTGTCTTCCCAAAATACATAATGAGGCCTAGTTTTGACTCCCCAACCCATAGGTAGGGTTGGTTTACAAATTTAAGAGGTGTGGGGCAAGTTTAACTTGTCCCACAAGCCTCTAAAATCAGCCCCTAAGGACAGATCCGAATTTCAAAAGGAAGGTGGAGTGTTTCACACTCAAAATTACTTACACATTACTTACAACACTCGATCCAAGAGCCATCAACTCTAATAAATGTGTTCTTTTTGACCCAATTTAATTAATTTAACAACATGCTTACTCACAAATCTAGACACAAATTAACTAAATAATAAAGGGGAAAATACATCACTAAAATCACATACTAAACTTAAACAAAGGAACTAAATAAAATAAGACACATAAATCCTTGGTCACATTTAAAGGTGATTCCCCCATGGGAACCCCTAACAACAAGCACATATAAACAAACATAAAAAACACGTTGCCATGGCGACCTTATTGAATTCACCTAGAATTCTAATGTGGTTGGTCTCCAATCCCCGATGTTTGTTATGACATGATTACCTGCAAAAAACAAATACCTTTGTAGCTTGGGATGGGATCTAACCGACTCTTTGTCACTCAGATTTGGAGAAATGGATAACACCCTTAAGAGGATTTGATCTATCCTCACTAATTTATGGTTGTGCCTTTCAACCAAGGTGAGAGAACCCTTTTGTAGCCTGTTGTTTGTGGAGGAGATGGAGATGTCCTTCCTTATGAAATTATTAAGAAGACCTTGAAGAAAATATGATCAATGCAACAAAACCTAACTCTCACGAGTTGTCACTCTAGATAATGGAGATATTTTCTAAGCAAGGTTCAGGCCACTAAAGACAATGAAAACCTAATTGTTTCTATATGTTTTGGTAGTAAACATTTTGCATTTGTATATACACATGACAAAAAGGGGTAGTATGGGTATGATTAATTATTTTTGAATGAATTTGGTGGGAGGTGAAGTAGGATAAAGTTGATTATACTAGACCTTTGGAGGGACTTTACAATAATGTAACTTTACAATAGAAAGCTTCAGAACAGTCAAGACGTTCCTTCAACCAGAAGGTGTGCTTCAATGGAGGCCCAAATCAACACGTTTTCACATAATCTTTAAGACCCTAACATGAAGGCTTGAATTAGAGGACCCAATTAAACACTATAGTTTCTGATTAACCACACCTAAGGTACACCCAAAGACTTACAAACAATCTTTATCAACAAATGACAGTGAATTGATTTTAAATTTGTTTATCTCATCCAAGATGAAGGCTCTTCTTGAAATGAAATTGCAAATACCATTAAACTGTCATAGGGATGAGATCCTGTGTGATTTCACAAAAATTTCAGTATAAGATTGCAATAGGAACGAATAAAACTATTTGCAGACATTCTAAAACAAAGAAGACACTAATTGCTCAGAGTCAACACAGAATAACTCAAATTTGATTAAACTTATCAGTAAGGGAAAGTTTATAGAATAGTCTCAGAGATTTTCAATGGATGTACACTCACAACCACCTTGACATGATCAATTTTAACACAAAAGAGATATACAGGTTTCTCAAACAGTCTATTAGAAAGACATGTTTTATCAAGATTTTCTCTTAGAAAATCAATTATGAATCCTAACACTCCAACATTCTAACCTTTGACCTCACACCATTTTCACGTAAAAATCATACCTATTTATAACATTTCACAACAGATCCTTCCCCCCCAAAACTAGAGACATTGAGTGCACCAGTGCTCGCCATGATCTTGATCGTGATTCCTAGAATCAAATCTGTAAAAATTTGTCAGTTCTCAGGGGGAAGATCTCTTCGAATATCTCTCGCATTCAAATCCTTCTTTGGTAGATCACTTTTCCCTCTACTCACCAACCACTTTTGCCCCTAATCTATCAAATCTGGTTCTTTGCGTGCTCAGAAGAAAAAAATGGAAGATCAGATCAAGCCCAGAGGTCAGATCTCATCTTAATGGAAAAAGACATCCCCAGATTTTCCTCACCAAACTTAGATATCAAATTAACTCCCCTTCCTTGTTTGGCGTGCAAGAAATATTGAGAAATCATGAAGACTCACATCTTCAGGAGCTCTGGAGTGAAAATGGTAAAAAAATCAAATACAGATGCACAATTGTCATTGATTTCTATTTTGAATTTGGACCATCCACATGGGAGATCCACTTTAAAATGGGCATGTGGGTTCTCTTTTTCCTTTTACAAATTTTTAGAAAAATGTAAAATTTTCACATTTTTCTCTGCACCTCTGCCCTTTAAAAATGTGCCTGACACGTGTCCCAAGGTGGGTCCCAAAGGAACCATGCACCAAATTCTGCTATTTCACCTCTTTTTTTGGAAAAGGAAAATTTTCCAAGTTTTCCCTATAGCTCTACCCTTGAAAAATGGGCTTGACACGTGTCCCAATGTGGGTCCCAGTGGAACCACACTTCCTTTTACACTTTTAACTCCTTTTTCCACAAAAGGAAAATTTTCCAATTTTCCTCCGAAGGTCCGCACTTCTGTCATTAACTAGAACAAGTTTTGACTTTTCTCTATCGGGCCTATGGGTCATTTTGATGATTTCAGTCTTTTGAATATAAAGGGAAAAAAATCAAGTTTCCCCCGATGGCCTGCCTCCCCGCCTCTTAACATCTTCAAAGCCAACCCTAACCTCCTTCCTGTCAGGCTTTCATGCCATTTTGATATTTTGATCCTTTTGAATCAAGAGGTAAAAGATCTCATTTACCTCCGATGGTCCGCTCCCCCACTCCTTTGACTTTTCAAACTGCCACGTGTCATAATGGTGCACATCTTGAGATGGTCCCCAAAAGTTGAGACCTTGAATGAGCGCGAGCTCGCCACATGTTGTTATGGCATAACTTCAAAAACCTTAAGGCTTCAAAAATTGATTTGGGGGGCGCACTTCCATTTCAAACTTTACTCCATTTTTCCAAAAGGGAAAAATATCTAACCTGATTTTGAAGGCCCACATCTCCACCTCTAACCTTGCCATGTGTCCTTCTGTGAGGTCAAAGTAAGAATTTTTCCCTGCCACTTAAATTTTTCTTTAATCAAAGCATGGCGGGGCCGTCGGGGTGGGTTCAAATTTTTTTCCAAAGTAGCCAAAAATAACAAGTTCAAAAAAAAAACCCATCATGCCCCATCCAATTAGAAGAAGCCACATAAGTACCAAAAGAACCAATTAGAATTGAGCGGAGCTACGGGACCAAATTTTCCTTTTTTTTTCCAAAAAAAAAAAAAAATAAGTTAAAACATTTTCCCATCATCCCCTAACCAACCAAAAGAAGCCACGTAACCATTGAAATGATGAGGAACAATTTTGACAGGAAAGGATGCCCGCCATGACAAAAAAACACAAGAATTCACCATTCATGCCCAGAACCTGATTTTTGCTAAGGATGAATTTTTTTGAAACAAAACCAAGTGAATCATGGTTCCGAGCATCTTTCAACCATGGATTTGGATTTTTAAATGAATACAAATATAATTTGATCATTCTCGAGCCTCCATGGTTGGGGAAAAATAAGAAAAATGACATAGCCCTGTGGATTTTGAAGAAATTAGGAAAAAATAGGGAAAATAGTCAAGGAGAGATCAAAATGAGCATCAACATCAGGCTCCGACTGGGGATGGGCACTCCCTGATGAGAGTGCCACAAGAAAAACTATAAGACCAAGTGCCAAGAATAGACCAATGGGAAATGATAGTCATAGAAAATAGCTAGCAATATCTAGTGTAAGTATCCATTGGGAAACTACAACCATCCTCCAAAACCAAACCAAAGAGAGACCAGCAAAAATCAAGTCACGAGGACAAGAACAAGCAAAAACACAAAAGATAGAAAACAAACCAACAAACTATACACTATACAAGTGATGCTCACTTTGATTTTGGGGAATCAATCCAAGAAATGCTTCAAGTTCCTACCATTAATCAGGAAATTAGAGCAATTCACCATCCAAATCCTTAAAAGAAGAAGGTATGCTCACCAATCGAATGTCAATGGAGTAAGGGCCCATCCATAGTGCATTAAATTTTCCATGCTTACCCTTATCTTCATGTCTATTATCCCATAGTAGCACAAGATCTCCAACATTGAAAGCTCTGGGAGTGACCTTCTTGTCGAACAAATTCTTCAACTTCTCTCTAAACTTTATATGCCTTTGGTGGGATGCCCTCCTTTCTTCATCAAGTTCAACAATCTAGTTAATGCAGGCATCATATGGACTTACTTCTTGATCTTCCAGTTGTTACATGAAATGATATGAGGATAATTTCATATCAAGGGGCAAGGCTTGAGTTCCATACACCAACTCAAATGGACTCTTTCTAGTGGCCCTTTTAATAGTAATTTGTCAGCCTAGACAACAAATTTCAACTGCTCACCCCATTTTCTCTTGTTGAGCTCCAAGGTTCTTCTGATAATCTTTAGAAAAATTTTATTACTGGACTCATCTTGTCCATTTCCTTGGGGATTATAATTAGAAGCATATGTCAAATTTATCCCATATTCTTTGCACATTGCCACCAAGGGTTTATCTCTGAAGCTCATGGCATTGTCAGCAACAATTTTGACTAGCACCCCAAACCTGTAGATGATATGGTTCAACATGAAGTCCATGACAATTTGGTGTGTTGCCCTTTTGGTGGGGATTTCCTCCACCCACTTGGTTAAGTAATCTGTGACTACAAGAATCCACTTATGGCCAGAACTTGAAGGGTCTAAAATCTCACCAATAAAATCCATTCCCATTACTTGAATGGAGCTTCAATTGATACAGGTTGTAAAGGAAGGGAGCTGAAGCTTTCAATCTTCCTAGAGAAGTGCTGACAACTCTCACATCTTCTAACCAAAAGTGTTGCATCCTTGAAAAGAGTTGGCCACCAATAACTAGCCCTCAGGATCTTGTGTGTTGTGACCCTTCCAGAAAAATGCCCCCACAAACTCCTCCATGGAGATCAACAATTATCTTGGGGGCTTCATCTTTAGTAATGCACCTTAAGAGGACTCCCTAGGGTTCTTCCAAGCTAACCCATAATTAGTAATGACATATTTCTGGGAAGCCAACTTAAGGGCCCTTTTCTAGTTCTTACTCAAATACTCAGGGTAGTATAAATGTCTAAGATAAAAATCACATCCTTGTACCACTCAGAACTCATTAGTTTCTCAAAGACATCTACCCTTCCTTCTCCTACCTCATTCACCTCAATAGTTTTGCAAGTTTCTCTCATCCATAAGCTTAGCCAAGCCCAAACCTCTCACCAACTTCATGGTTTGGATATCCATGTCATATTCTTGCAACTTGTTCACCCATCTGCACCTTTTTCTTGAGACTTCCATCTCTGATAAGATGTCTTTCACCATGGTGTGGGGAACATAAGCAACAATCTTAGAACTCAAAATGTAAGGCCTGAAAACCTTTTTTGCTTTTACCAAGGAAAATGCTTGTTTCTCCATAATAGTGTATTTCAGCTCATCCCCCTGCAATGCCTTACTGAAAAAGGAAATTGGCCTCTCATCCCCTTCATCATCTTTCTGCAATAGGATAGATGCAATAGTGTTCTCTGAAGCAAAAGAAAATAGTTGAAAGGGCTTCTTATAATCTGGAGCTGCTAGAACAGGTGCATGCTTTAATGCCTCTTTAATCCCATTGAAATCTTGAATGACATCCTCCTCCCACTTGATGACCTGGTCCTTCTTTAACATGGAGGTGATTGGAATGGTCAACTCAACAAATTTTGATATAAATATTCTGATGAAGTTTATCTGCCCAAAGAAGGACTGGATTCCTTTCTTGGTTCTTGGAATTGGGACCTTGTTGATGGCCTCTACCCTTTCTGGATCAATCATCACTCCTTGTGACACAATGTGACCAAGCAACTTTTCCTTCTGCACTCCAAAATGGCACTTCTTTGGATTGAGTGAAATGCCATACTCTCTACATCTTATCAGCATATTTTCCAAGTGCAACAAGTGATCACCTCACTTTCTAGAGAACATAGTCACATCATCCTAGTAAACAACAATAAAATCATTGATGTAACCGAAAAAAGAAACATCCATTGCTCTTTGAAAGGTTGCTCCAGCATTCATCAGACCAAAGGGCATCCTGACATACACATAAGTCCCCAAGGAGTGGTAAAGGCTATTTTAATTCTTTTGATTCCTTCACCACAACTTGGTTATAACCAGAGAAACCATCCAAGGTAGAAAGTAGCTCAGAACTAGTTACTAGTTGCAACATGTTTTCCATGTTTGGTAAAGGATAATTATCCTTCATTGATGCTCTATTCAGATTTCTGAAATCCACACACAACCTAATGTCACCATTCTTCTTTCTGACCTAGTACTAGGTTTGCAACCCAAGAAGAATACCTTGTGGGCTGAATAATCCCTCCATCCCTCAGTTTCTTTAGTTCCTCTTGCATTTTAGAGATAGGAGTGGATTGATTGGCCTTTTTTTCTTCTGAATGGTTTTGCATTAGATTCCAAGGGAATCTCATGTGGAAATAGATCCTCTTTGTATGCCTTCAGCTTAGAATAAGTCCAAGCCATGCAATCTTGATACTTTTTTTAGCAATTAGATGTAGGACTACTTCTCCTCCTTGCTGAGATTGCTTCCTAACCAAATCTTCCTTGGTTTCTCCTTTGTGCCAAGGTCATGCTCCTCAATATCCCTTGAGGTTGTTATGCATCTATTAATAATGTGATCAACATTATCAAAATTGGACTCAAGAGCAACCACCCTCTAGGAATGGTATTAGTTTTTAGTTGGATGATGCCTTTGCCAAAAAGGTTTCTTTACCCTATGTTATGCACACCATTGGCTCCCAATCAATATTTTGATCAGCAAACTCTCCTTTATTCTGTAAAAATCTTCGACCTAAGCATCATCATCAAAAACTTGCCAATGCTTAATGTTGTTAGGTACATATGGCCTTGTTAACACCTCAACATCATATTCACAATATGGGGACACTACACAATTATCAAACCGAGATCCCAACATGCAAGTTTTGTCTTCCAAATCATTGAACTTCCTATCATGATGCACAATGTTGAATGAATCAAACATCTCAATGAAATCCCAAATTGCATGCTTGTATTGTTTCATTCACTGATTTTTGTGGCATACAATTTTCTAACTTGCTTTACAATTAATTTTGAATCTCCTTTAACAATGATGTCTTTAACACCATATTTCCAAGCAATCCTCAGACCTAACAATAGTGCCTCATACTCAGCAATGTTATTAGTGCACTCAAAGTTGAGTTTGAAGGAAAAGAAAACTTTTCTTGGCTTGGAGAGATAGAACAACACTAACACCATTTCCAAACTTGGAGCAAGCTCCATCAAACAATAAAGTCCAAGGAGAGCCTTCCTACTCAAGACACTTGCATTCTTCAATCTTGTGCTCTTTTCCATCAACAAATCCTACAAAGTTATCTACATCAACACTTGTGTATAATACTTCATAGGATGCATTGTTGGGATCCTCAATAAGGTGCAACATCTTCTTTTCCCCATACAACTTGACAAGGCTACCCTCAATTGGGATGGTGGCATAGGACATATCCATTTGAACACTCCCACCAACACTTGTAGCCCATTTTCTAGATAACAACATACCCCACTTGGCTGGGAAATCAATAATAACTACATCAAGCTTCAAATTCCTTGCCTAGATAGGCTGCAAGTTGTACCACCAAGACCCTTCACACATCCCACCATTGGCACCTCTCTGGAATCCATGGTAGTGCACTTCCCATATGCAGATATTACTTTGATATTTAGTTCATTCATAACTTCCAAAGGCATAACATTGCATGATGCCCCTAAATCAAACATACGTTGTGCATCAATCTATCCTTAATGATCAGAGTAGTGAAGAATGGATCCACATTCAAGCTGAGAATCTACCAAGGATGTCCCCAAATAAACCTCAGGTGGTTCATCTAGCTCTTTTGATGTTGGTGGTGCCTCTAATTCTTTAATGATTGGTGGAGTCTCCACAATGTTTATATTTCTACCTAGGGTATTCTTCTCCTCTTTCAGCCCCAAATACTCAAGAGCCCTCTTCTTGTGCTCAGGAATCCTAAGAAATTCAACAATTGGAACTGAGATCTTGATTTGACTCAAGACTTGGGAAATATCATAAGGGACAGACTTTGGCAAGGCAGCATTGGAAGGAAGGTTGACACACTCATTAGATGGCACATAGGATTTTTGACAACTTGGGCATGAGGAGGGGTATGATTTTTTTTGGGACAACAAGGCCCTTGGAAGATGCATCTTTCTTAGGAGCCTCTTTAGGAACATTTGAAAGAAATGGAGTTTTTGGCTTGGCTGAGGCCCTATCCCTTTGACAACCCTACTTCTTGTGTTGTGTTCCTTTTCTTGAGCCACAACAACATTCATCAACAACTTCCTATCCTCCTCAGATGGGATGCCTCCATCATACTTCTTTATCATTAAAGCCCTTAAATATTCAAAGTCATTATTGGGAAATTCAAAAGCTTGTATAGTATCTACTTCTAAAGTATGAGAGGGAGGGAGAAAAGGTACCTAGTGAATGCAATCCCAAAAATCAGCAGCAGTTCTAGCACTTATCACCTCAGTTGAAGTTGCCCCTTGTTGTGAGCCTATGGAGCAACCCATCATGCAAACATCATCATCATTATCATCATAAGCTTCTTCCTCTTCTCCTACTGATCTTCCTCACATGGAGCATGGGGCATGAAACATCTGTCACACCAATCAATGACATATGTCTCCTCCATAATGGCAACTCTGGAAGCCAAAGGATCAGGTACCATTTGTTTCCCTAGCTTGGGACTATTTATTTCCAAATCCAATAGGTCCCTTGCCTCTATCATCGATCTTTGGTGATTTGTGAACCTGTCTTGGCCTTGTTGCTTGTGTTGACCTTGTGAACTCTGCCCAATCCCTTTTCTTCCCGGGCTAATTTGTATGATATTTCTTTGACAACCCCTACCAAATTTTTCACAACTTCCTCCAAATCAGTAGCCTTACTTGTTTGAGGTTTTTCTAGGTTAATTAGTTTTACACCCTCCCTTTTTGGAGGCTTTCCAATTGCCTTGATGTTGTTCTCTATTTGCAGAGCCATGGTGAAGGCCTGCCTCAAATTAGTAGGTTTTTTGTCCCTCAAGTAGTAAGTAGCCTTTTTATCAAATGCATCTGAATATTTGATCAAACATGATTCATCACATGGCCTTATCCTAATAGGAAATCTCCTCAAGGTCTTATTAAACCTTGTGTTGAAATCATGTACTGACTCATTAGGATTCTTTTTTATGTTTTCAAATTCTGTCAAAAGAAACCTAGGGTCAATTCTATCACCATACTGCAATCTAAATGCATTTTCATCTCTTGTCAAGAATCAATGGAATTATCTGGCAAAGCTTTATACTAGTCCCTTGCATCCTCTTCTAAAGTATGGATAAAAAGTTTGATATATACATCTTCATGTTCAATCTCAAATTCTTCCATCATATTGATAAAAAGCTTTAAATGTTGATCACCAGTTATAGCGTTGTTTCCTTAGAACTTTGGTAGTCTATTCCTTACATCTTGAGGAACTACATTTGGATAACTAGCCATCCCTACAAAATTTATATGTCCAAAGGTATTTACAACAAATTGAGGTTAGGTGGGGTAGGCCATGTTGTTTTTAGGAGGTGACCTAGAGGGGAGGCAAATTGATGAGGGGCAGAGGGTCTTTGAAACACAGGAGTATAACTTTCAAAATGGATATCCCCTAAAGGCCTATTTTCTTGGAAATCCCTATCAACTTCTGAAAAGATAAAAGAATGAGAAGAAAACTTTTCAAAATCAAATGAAGGCCCCTTGGATAGTTGGAGAATTTAATTCCACAAAAAGGCTAACTGATTCAAAAGAAAAACTTCAAATGAAAGTCTTAATGATAGGTTGATCACTTTCATCAATGGATATCCCTTTTCTTGTAAATTGATCTTCAACAACTCTCTAAGATTTTCTTCCTCCTAAATTTTCCTTTCCTAGCTCTGGAAATAATGTCCTAGTAGGATCCCTAGCAAAGAAAAATCTTCTTCCTTCCATCTTTGCAAATATTGGTAATAAATCTCACTTGACAGAGGTTAAGACACTGGTACTCATCAAGAATCAAATCAACAGGGAGTCACCACTAAGGATTTCCACCTTAGTTGTGCAAATGCACTAAAATATGATCTATCAAATGTCTATCAATACTAGCAACTAGAAATGGAAAGACATGACTCTTCTTTAACCAGATTTATCAATGAAAGCTAGTGCACTAGGTGTAGAAACTGAAAGAGTTGCACATACACTTGTAACTTTAAAAACCTCTTACAAGCCTGAATATAAAATGATTTTGAAAAGATGTATTAGCACTTTGAGCACACAAGAAGTGTTTACCAGGGTTTGAATATGAACTACAATCACTATGTCCCCCTGGCAATGACGCCAGTAAGGTGTTGGTACCCAAATTGATTCTCCTCAAAGTTTGAGGAGCATCACAGGTTTAGCAGGAAGCTTAAAGACAAATAGATCATAATGAGTCATTTTTTTAGCTGGGGATGGGATCTAACTGGCCCTTTGTCACTTAGATGTGGAGAAATGGATAACACCCTTAAGAGGATTTGATCTATCCTCACTACTTTATGGTTATGCCTTTCAACCAAGGTGAGAGAACCCTTTTGTAGCCTATTGTTTGTGGAGGAGATGGAGATGTCCTTCCTTGTGAAATTATTAAGAAGACCTTGAAGAAAATATGATCAATGCAACAAAACCTAAATCTCACGAGTTGTCACTCTAGATAATGGAGATATTTTCTAAGCAAGGTTTAGGCCACTAAAGACAATGAAAACTTGATTGTTTCTGCATGTTTTTGTTAGGAATTAATATTCACATGGTTGTTAGTTTATTATATGTATATATTTTTATAACAATATATATTATGGGATTATTGTTGTACGTGAGTTTTCAGATGGTTGAGGTTGTTAACAACCATCACCTTGTTTATAGGAAAGTATTTTCCTATATATTTGTAATCTACTGTGCAAAGCTAAACATATAGAGAAAATAATATACGGTGTGAAGAAGATTATTCTATGTGTTTATTCAGTGTAAATCTATAGCTGCTCTTATATTTGGTATCAGAGCAGGTTATTCCTATGAGAGCCAAGAAGATTTAAGAGGCCAAAGAGAATATTCAAAAATCCGTCCAAAAAAATACAGCAAGTAGTGTTCAGTAAAATGAACATATCTTCCTCATAAAACATCGGATTGAGGCGATTCTTTTTGGGTTGAAAAGATAAGAAAAAGATGCACAACTTTTTAGTTTACATTAGGTCAGATTTAGCATTATTGCCATATGATGAAATTGCTGTCAAACAGACATTTTTGTGGCTGTAAATGCACATCTGGGTAAAAGAAATGCAACACACAAGTTTTTTCTTATTAAGTCAATCTTTTTTAATTATTTAGCAAAACTATAGTTTAAAAATATATATATATATATATATATATATATATATATATATCTATCTATAGTTTTTGCTTAATAATTGAATTTTGAGGGCAATTCAATTTTATTTTAATTGGACCAATTTACGGGAAATTGTAACCTCAATAACTTTTACACGGTAACTCAAAATTGAGCACCGATTTTTGCAAAAGTGTTTATTTTTTAATTCTCATTATAGTGGTTCTAATTTTGGGATAAAATACCCACTTTGAAAAATATCATATATTTTTGGTTATTTTGTGGGACGCATTCAATTCGGTCACATGACGTATTTCTAAAAATAAAATGTTTCACATTCATAGGGAGAATAACTTCAATGTGGAAACAAATGAGCTTAAAATTTTCATTTGGCTGAGTTAGAAGCCACAAAAATGGGAGGAAGGAGGTCGAACAACGACCTCTCGTCGATCACCAATGAAGACCAAAGCTGCGCAAAGCGTGGTGGCATATGTATGGTGTGAATATATGATTTTCAAAGGCAGGTTTCCATTTTCTCAATGTGCTTTAGTTTGCATCCCCTAAAGTTCTGCTTTTGTGTGGTATTTGATGGATGTTGGAAAGAGAGTTTTGTTGGAGCGAAATGAATGCCTTTAAGTGATCCAAGACTCATCGGGTGATCGTACTTCTTTGGAAGATGGTTAGCTAGAAGAATACGTTCACTAAATCAAATCGTGACCATTTTAAAGAAGACCTAACTAGCAAGATCCATTCAGAGTATGTTCTTGATGCATTTTGCTTCTCAAAGATCTATATGAGTGGAATTTCACATTGTGGGGGAATACATACCAATGTTCCATTCCCCTTTGACATTTGTTTTCCTAAATGAATTAGTCAAGAAAGCTTCCAAGTAAATGAAAGATGGAAGTTTTCTATGTTGTTCGAGATTGAGGCATGATCAATAAGACATGAGACTACAATTAAGAACATTACAATTCTTATAGGAAGTAATGTGAATTTTTTTTCAATATATCTTCTATTGTGTAGTTTTGTGATATGCATGTTGTGTTTCCTATATAATTTTATCATGTATAAGCATAGTGGTGAAAGTAGCAGAAGTAAGTCAACATGGATCTTGAAAAAGGGTTTGTGGGAGGATCCAGAAAACCACACGAGGTGGATCAGTTGATGAGGTTCCTGTCACGTCAAGGTTTGTGGTAATCCTATTTAAAACCATGGAAGGAGCGAGCCTTTCTTTTGGATCAAGGTCATGAGTCACAGAGTTGGACATGCCACAGGGGTGAGCATACTGTGCTTTGAGAGTGTGGATGTTTTTCTACCATGTAAACACTAAGGGGGGGAATGTTAGGAATTAGTATTCACATGGTTGTTAGTTTATTATACATATATATTGTTATAACAAATATATAACAATATATATTATGGGATTATTGTCATACTTTATGAGTTTTCGATGGGGTGAGGTTGTTAACAACCATCACCTTGTTTATAGGAAGTATTTTGTGATATTATTAAGAAGACCTTAAAGAAAATATGAAACGTGCAATAGAAAAATAATATACTCTAGATGAATGGAAGATTATCTAAGAATGTTGTAGGCCATTAAAAGTGTAAATATGTGATTGTTTCTTATAGTTTTGGTAGTAAAATTTTGCATTTGTATACACACATGACAAAAAGGGGTAGTATGGGTATGATTAATTGTTTTTGAATGAATTTTTGGTATGAGGTGAAGTAGGATAAAGTTTATTATACCAGACCTTTGGAGGGACTTTACAATAATGAGAAAATTTATAACATAAAACTTTAGAACAGTCAAGACGTTCCTTCAACTAAAAGGTGTGCTTCAATGGAGGCCCAAATCAGCATGTTTTCACATAATCTTTAAGACCATAACATGAAGGCTCGAATTAGAGGACCCAATTAAACACTATAGTTTCTTATTAACCACACCTAAGGTACACCTAAAGACTTATAGACAATCTTTATCAACAAATGACAGTGAATTGATTTTAAATTTGTTTATCTCATCCAAGATGAAGGCTCTTCTTGAAATGAAATTGTAAATACCATTAAACTATCACAGGGATGAGATCTTGTGTGATTTCACAAAAATTCAATATAAGATTGCAATAGGAATGAATAAAACTATTTGCAAACATTCTAAAACAAAAAAAACACTAATTACTCAGAGTCAACATAGAATAACTCAAATTTGATTAAACTTATCAGCTAGGGAAAGTTTCTAGAACATTCTCAGAGCTTGTCAATGGTTGTACACTTGCAACCACCTTGACACAATCAAGTTTAACACAAAATAGATATACATGTTTCTCAAACATTCTCTCGTAGAAAAGACGGGTTTTATCAAGCTTTTCTCTTAGAAAATCAATTCGACTCTAACACTCCAACATTCCAATGTCCACCTCCAACCCTTTTCATAGAAAAATCATACCTAATTTATAACATTTTACAACAGATATTTTTCCCCAAAAACTAGAGACATTGAATGCACCAGTGCTCGCCATGATCTCGATCGTGATTCCTAGAATCAAATGTGTAAAAAGTTGTCGGTGCTAGGGGGGAAGTCTCTTTGAATATCTCTCGCATTCAACTCCTTCTTCGGTAGATCACTTTTCCTCTACTCACCAACCACTTCCACCCCTAATCTATCAAATCTGGTTCTTTGCATGCTCGGGGAAAGAAAAATGGAAGATCAGATCGAGCCCAGAGGTTAGATCTCATCTTAATGGCAAAATACATCCCCATATTTTCCTCACCAAACTTAGATATCAAATTAACTCCCCTTCCTATTTGGCATGCAAGAAATATCAAGAAATCATGAAGACTTGCATCTCCAGGAGCTTTAGAGTGAAAATGGTGGAAAAATCAAATACAGATGCATAGTTGTCGTTGATTTCTATTTTGAATTTGGACCATCCACATGGGAGATCCACTTTAAAATGGGCCTGTGGGTTCCCTTTTTCCTTTTACAACTTTTTGGAAAAATGTAAAATTTTCACATTTTGCTCACACTTCCACCCTTGAAAAATGGGCCTGACATATGTCCTAAGGTGGGTCCCAAAGGAACCGCGGCCAAATTTTGCTATTTCACCTCTTTTTTTGAAAAGGGAAAATTTTCCATGTTTTCCCCATAGCTTCGCCCTTGAAAAATGGGCTTGAAACTTGTCCCAATGTGCGTCCCAGCGGAACCATGCTTCCTTTTGCACTCTTAACTCCTTTTCTCACAAAAGGATTTTTTTCCAATTTTCCTCCAAAGGTCCACACTTATGTCATTTACTAGAATAATTTTTGACTTCTCTCTATCGGGCCCATGAGTCATTTTGATGATTTCATTCTTTTGAATATCAAGGGGAAAAAAATCCAAGTTTCCCCCGATGGCCCACCTCCCCACCTCTTAACATCCTCAAAGCCAACCCTGACCTCCTTCCTGTTGGGCTTGTGGGCCATTTTGATATTTTGATCCTTTTGAATCAAGAGGCAAAAAATCCAATTTGCCTCCGATGGTCCGCTCCCCACCCCTTTGACTTTTCAAACTACCACGTGTCACAATGGCACACCTTGAGATGGTCCCCAAAATTTGAGACCTTGAATGAGCGTGGGCTCGCCACGTGTCGTTATGGCACAAATTTGAAAACCTTAAGGCTTCAAAATGATTTGATTTGGGGTATGCTTCCATTGCAGATTTTACTCCATTTTACCAAAAGGCTAAAATATCCAATCTACTTGAAGGCCCGCATCTCTACCTTTAACTTTGCCACGTGTCCTCTCGCAAGGTTAAAGTAATACTTTTCCCGCCACTTAAATTTTCTTTAATCAAAGCATGGCGGGGCCATGGGTGGGTTCAAACCTTTTTCCAAAGTAGCCAAAAATAACAAGTTCAAAAACAAACCCACCACGCCCCATCTAATTAGAAGAAGCCGCATAAGTACCAAAAGAACCAAACAAATTGAGCGAGAGCTACGGGACCAAATTTGCCTTTTTGCCAAAAAGGTAAAAAATGATAAGTTAAAATAGTTTCCCACCATCCCCTGACCAACCAAAAACCATAGGAATTCACATAACCACTAAAATGCTAAGGAACAATTTTGACAGGAAAAGGATGCCCGCCAAACCGTCAAAAACATAGGAATTCACCATTCACACCTAGAACCTGATTTTTCTCTAAGGATGAATTTTTTGAAACAAAACCAAGTGAATCATGGTTTCGAGCATCTTTCGACCATGGATTTAGATTTTCAAAGGCATACAAATGTAAATTGATCATTCTCGAGCCTCCATGGTTAGGGAAAAATAAGAAAAAATGGCATAGCCTACGGATTTTGAAGAAATTAGGGGAAACAATAGGGCAAATGATGCGAGATCAAAATGAGCACCAACAGGACTATTGATTTAGATAAGGTAAATTCCTTTGTATTGGTCCAAAATGGTCATTTTTACCTTAAAATATGATACGCCATAATTTTTATAATAGTTGCAAACCATCAATTCCATTAGGGAACCTTTTTAAGTTTGATTATTTGTTGAGGCTCAAATAGGGAGTAAGGATCAAACATTGTTATTGTGACTAGGATGTGAAACTCTTTAATCAACGAGTGTATAGTAGTTTTAATTTCCTTCACGATTAAATTTTTTTATTTTGTTGTTATATTATGAATTAAGTTTTGGTAATTTAGTTCCGAGTTTGCAATATGATGGCTTGTTGATGATTATCTCAGGACCCCTTATAATATGATCAAGGTTTTTATGTGGTTGCCTTGATATTTATTAATGAAATTTGGTGATATATATATATATATATGATGGAAATTGTTGTTAAGATTGTTAATGGAATTTGGTGGTACATATAAATGCATATATATAAGAGTGACATTGAGTAGGGTAACGATGGTTACTTTAAAAGAACTTGTGATGAGAAAGTGGTGATCCATTAATTTAAATTGAAATTATATATTAAATGTGGAGGATTATGAATCTAAAGTACTATAAAACTTGGATGGATATTTACAATACTAACTTTCATGAATGACTTGGGTAGTTTTGCCGACTTCTAATTGTTCCATACTTGTTAGAAAATCTTTTGGATATATCAAGTAGTTTGGCTGCTAGGAAATGATTATTTCAAACATTTTATTAGCCTTGAATTTTATATCATTATTAATTGTGGAGTCACTTGATAGATAAGGAAATTCTAATGGATGGTTGAAGTATTAGATTTAAATCATATATTCTATATGATTACAAGATTTAAATCCTAATGCACTCGACAACCCGTGTTTGACTTATAAGGCCAATGTCCCTACTTGTTTGATACTTAAAATTTTGTTTTCTTAGAGATAATGTTCATAACTGAAGCATATGACTTCTTTCTTAGTGACATGGTAGAAATTTTATCATGACCAAAGAAGTTGTTAGTGTTTAGATATTGGATCCATTTTATTAAATAGAAGGTTTCCTTTCATGTTATTGTTAAATAGTAGTATAATGTTTTAATGTGTAGTCCTTATCATGCTCAATTCTCGTGAACTGACTCAGCCTAATAAATGTGTAAATGGCTTTTGTGAGTAAAAAAGGGAATGACTTGTAGAGAGTTGCATCGGTTTTTCTTATGAAGTTCTTTTTCTCGAATGCTTAATGTGTTGAAAGGCTCTGGAATAGTATTTGTTGAGAAAGTTAGAAGGGCACAATGCTTTAGTATTCTATATTTGTGGAGTAGTGTTTTCATGACTAACTGAAACTAAAACTTGTAAAATATTATTGTGAATGATATAAAATGATCACGACATTATTATGTGTATCTTATTGTATAATTGCAATTTTGAAGATAGCTTAGCTTTGATATGACCAATATTGTTTACCTATTTGTTTCCAAGTCAAAGTACATTAGAATCTTTTTACCACCCTTGGATTGTGTGTCGTGTTGGATAAGGAATGATGTATCCATGTCTGGTTATCATAAATGATATTGATAAGAAAATTGTATTTTAAATTGAGTTAGTGAATCTTGTTAGATTTTGACAATAATGTAATGCTAGGTTTAAAAATGTTATTATAATCCCTATAATGGTTATATATATACGATGTTGTAAACAAATTGTTCAAGTAAAGAATCCTTAAGTGGAAAAAATGGAAACTATCTTCTTGTGTCAAAATATATACCTTATTCTCCTAACATATACTGGTAGTTTTATATTTAGATTTGTTGGGATATAAAATTATATTAAGTTGTAAACCAATGTTTTGTATTTTGGAAAGTTAACGAGGTCATGCTAAATAGGATAAAGGATCAAGAAATCTTTAAATCTAATTTATCAGCTATAAATTATGAGTTGTAATCATTAACGAATTTTAATCCTTACACTTAGTTACATCTTCTATCTCAAATCTATATGAGCCCAAGTTTGTGTTTTTTCTCGTAAACCCAACATTTTAGATCAATATAGTTTTACCTTTTCCTGGTGTATGTTGTACCCTCCCTTCAATAAACAAACAATTAAACAAGTAATTGACATATTATAGATGATCCTTCTTAAGGGAGTTATATCTTAAGCTAAATTTTCAATAGTATAACATGAAAATATAGCAACATGAGAAGGAATGTATGAATCACATAACATGAGTCTTCTAGAACTTAAGTTAAGAATTGAAACAACTACGTAATTTAAAAGTTTTTTACCGTGGGAATACCCTACCTATAGGTGTATAATGTGGTTGGACTATTATGTAGTACCTTGTCAAAAAGAAAAGAGAATTGGTCTTGATGGGTGTCGTATGTTTCCTTTTTTCCTATGTGGGTCAGTGTTGTGTCAAGCTTATCATGAGTTGGGTGTAGCCCTTTGATATCACCTGTGGTTTCGTATAAACTTCAAGCAAGTAAAAAGAAAGTTATCTAATATTTTTTGTGTTGTCTTTGTGTGTGGTTTGTGGGTGTTACAGACCTAGTCCTTGTCAGTTGCAATTTTGAGGCCACATTAAAGAGATTTAGCTTCAACAAAGTTGTTGGAGAATTTTCCTATTGATTAAGAAAATATAGAATTTATAAATGCCTAAATCTAATTGCAATGTAGCAATAAATGAATAAGTAATGAAGTATAGAATTTGACACAAGTAAATAAGAAATTAAGATTTAAAACCCTAAGTGAAAATTAGGAGATAAAATGACTTAGTTGGTTCACAAAGATCCTGAAGGTGTGCCAAACTGGAAAATCTAAAGCATGATCGGCCGCAACAAAGCCTAGAAAAATGTAGAGATGTCAGAATATGCTAGATTGTGGTGCTCGTAAGGTGGTCGAGGGTTCCTAGGGTGCCGTAGATCTTCTTGGGAGCCTGTGACTACTCAGAAACATAGAAAACCAACTTCTCAGGGTTGCAAGATGTTTTTTGTCCTTTGCTTCTTATCGTTATTATGTCGCACCAAGTTTGCAGATGTTGCTTGTAACCTGCAATGAAGAAATAATTGCACTACATCTCATACCGAATGTAGTTTTATGTGTGTGCATGTGTCAAAATCATACCCTATGTGGCTCTTGTGTGTGTCCCACTTGATGGCGAGTAAGTAGCTAGATGTAGCAAATGTAGATAGATATGCACATGAAAGAATTAACTTCGCCTCCTATGTGTTTATGCAGAAGAATGTATTCCCTTGTACCTTGTGTGGAGATAGATGGATGTTTTAATGCTCTTGATAATTCCTTTGGATGCAACCTTAGGTGGTGATATTTATTGCTTAGTGTTTTACCTTTATTATGATCACATAACTTTATATTTGTATGATTCCCTTTCTTGAATTTTTTAAATAACCCCAAAAAAGATGACTACCAAAAAGATAAGATGCCCAAACGACTAGAAAGGACCCAAAATATGTGAATAAAGTACAAAGAGGTCGGGGCGCCCAAAGGGGATGAGGGCGTTGACATCCACGGCTGGGCCGTAGTGTCCAAGATGAGAAATGGTGAAGTATGAAAAGACACAATGGGCTAGAAAAATTGTAAGATCAACAAAGCAATAGAAAGTAAGAAAATATGGCCAAAGAGATCAATTAATACTTTTCTTTCTTAGGAATCATATGAATAGTAGTATGTGACCAGGACTAGATAGATACCAAAGTGTGTGATTTAGTGGCTACCTTTTCCCCACTTTATGTTGTTGAGAAAATTCTGGATAACATAAATTACTTAAGAGATGTGTACCGATAACCATGTAGATCGATGGCGAAAGTGTGTCGAGAGACAAGGAAAAGCGTGGAAATTAGATAACAAGAAGTGAAAAGTGATGATGATGACCCTAGGGCAAGAGCGTATGTGTAGATGTCGTGATTCTACCTATAGTTGATTTGTTGATTTTGATTGATGTGTGAATGATGTGACTAATTGCTTCCCATAAGGACATAACCGTCAGAAAAGAGAAGAATGATCAAGTAGTCAAATATGCATGTATATGATCAAAACGAGTAAAAATTATGTAATAAATATGTGAAAATTAAAAAAATGAACATGTGCACCTGATCCATGATGAGTGAATGAGATAGAAAGGATCTTGAAGATGATGTAGAAGAACGAGTGTTTTAGGTAATCTGATGCCACTTGTGTTGTGTACGAGTTTTTTGGGTAATCTCACGCCAAGACATGGAAGGGGTGTATGAATAAAAGTCTGGTGTCATCCTTTAACCTTTAAATTCTTCCTGTAATGTGAACACCACTAAAGATGATGTGTAAAAATTTGATCCATTTCAAATAGTTCCAATCCAATGCGAAATTAGAAAAATTATGCATTACATGCATCTGCCGAAAAGTGCTAAAATATTGTTGTCCTGTAAAATATGTTTTGTGAAGTGTTGAACTAAATTTTTATGTAACTTCCCCATGGTCACATGCATCAAGAAGGGTCAGGGATGCCTAGGCGCTACTATTCAGGTTTGGGTGTTGGTGTTTGTCCTATGGTAAGGACTCGAGTCGGGATCTAGGTTGTTGTTGTGATGATGACTATGTCAGTATTATCGGGTACTAATCTATGTTGTGTGATAACTATGAACTATTGTATGGGTGACTGATTCACCCGATAGATACCCCCTTATTTGGGGTGCATGTGATGTTATTGATGAGTATGCGGCTCAAAAGAGGACCGACCAATGCTAAAACTGATTCCCTGTAGGGAGAGGGAGTGTTCTTGCTAGAAACCAAGGCACACATACGAAACAAAATGACTAGAAGACAATTTTTAGTACAAGCAAGATAAACATACATGTAAAAGATAGTGTGAACAAGTAATAAGAAAAAGTATACCATGAAAAGTGGGTTTCAAATATGGGACATCACTCATGATATTACAAGATAATCAATGTCGTAATAGCCGAAAACATACAAACAATCAAAGAACAATCAAGACATAGGGCAAAGCCCATATATAATGGCAAGAAATGAAAGACAAGAGTAAACAATGTAACAAATAGCCATGGAAACAAATAGACTTGTAAGACAAATATTTTACTTGAAGCACCCATTAGCATGGTAGAAAGATAAAAAGTATGTCAAAGCATGTATAATCTGAGACACTAGTGTGCTATGAAAAAGGAAATAATAAAGACTCAGATCGTACATAAAATTAGATGCCCCAAGGAGTCGTTGTAGGACTAGTAAGAGGTACTACGCCAAACATCCTGCTTTGTGTGTATTGATATGTAGAATCTATGATCATAACCTAGAAGGAAATTGAATGCACATGTGTGTATAGAAATATATAATGACATATGAAATATATGTCTAACATGCGTAAAAAGTGTACATGTGAGCATAAACAAGCAAGAGTAAATGTGACCAAGATATGCAAGATGTTGTGGATGAGATGGAATGGAATGCAATGTGAGTGTGGTAGGATCCGCGTGCCCCATGAGTGGATGTGTATACATGAGAATGAGGTTCATTTATACACGCCCTCAAAGAATCAATAATGAACTCAGAGAAAAGAGTGCATCATAGGGAAATGATTTGAATTCAGACGTGCTATAAATATGTGAGTGATAAAGCGTAGAGCATAACAAGTGAGTAAGTGAGTGTGGTGAGGTCTAATTTATATGTAGACCCTAAACAGCTTGAGTATGAACTGTTGAACTAGAGTGAATCATTGGGTAATGACCGCAACATGTAAAAGTAGATGCCAAAAATATATGTTATGAATGTGTATAGTAGATGTTGCATATGAAAGAGATGAATGCATGAAATGTGAAGTGTGTATTGTGTGAGGTTCATGTGTATGGTATGTCCTCAACAATTAAGTGTGAACCATAACATAAGAGTACGCCATCAGCTATGATACAGATGTATCAATATGTGAAAGATGTGTATGAAAGACTAGGTTTGAAGTGTGTAGTATGTGTGACAACTAATAATGTTAGAAGGGGGAAGAGCAATTGTAATGCCCTCGAGTGTATGATTATATGTATGATTAATTAACATCATCTAGAAGATCATCATTGTCATGATCAAAATTTAAAGGTGATGCATCTAAGACCAGTAAGCTATAGTATGTGGTTAATCCCGTAGAGATGCATAACGACATAAATCCATCATGTGTGTATATAGTATCAGAGCAAGTAGGATTGAATAGAATGTGCTCTACAATCATTCATGAATAACATGCATGTAAGTGGAGGGCATGCTAATGGAGGTTTCTCATGAGAAATTGAAGTAGATGAAATGACGTCCAATGTTTTGACAGCCCTGGATAAAGTACCATATCATTTGTAGAAGCAAGGGGCTCGGAAGCAGATGAAGCAATGTCTAATGTGCAAACGACTCCTAAGTAGAGGTAAATTATCTGGATAATGTTCAGGTCATGGATTAGTAGCAAGATGCATAGTAGCATAAGTAGGAATATGTAATGTAGTATTACGATCTACATTGCAATATTGGAATGGTGTACGATCAATAGGGATATCATATTCAAATCCCTCATGTAAGAATCTAACACATTGGTGGACCGTAGAAGACAATACTTGCATTCAATGAAGCCATGGTCTACCAAGTAAGAAATTATATAAAATTGTGAGATCAATGACAGAAAATGAATAATAATAGTCTTTGGCCGAACTGTAAGTGGCAATGTGACAATGCCTAATCATGGGTGAGTAGTAGAATCATATGCTTGCACAGAAAGAGATGTCAAGTTAAGATGACCAACTGAAAGGCATAGATCTGTTCAAATGTTGGTTGATGGGTTTTTGCGCGTATGACTTAAGATCCAAAGCTGATGTGAGAGCTTCCTTTTGGCTAGGAGGAACTACTTGTAATGAAAACAAGACCACTAGAAGGAATTAAACAATATGGGTAGTGAACTGCCTAGCGTATGCTAGATCTAGGAAGTATGATACTTCCTAGATGGCTATTAGTCCACTATTTTAAACAATTTAATGTTGTAAACAAAGTAAATCCTATTGTTATTTAAAATGATTTAGGTATCTCACTTAAAAACACAATAAGAAATAGATCTAATCTAACAGGCTAAGCTAGAATAGAATCAAAGGTCAAATGATTGGTTCTGGGTCTCTGCGAAGTTTGATAAAGGTCTCGGGTAGATCACAGGTGAATGAGGGTGAGATGAAATTAGGTGGGTAGGTCTCTATTCTAGGTTGTGTGGGAAAATACAGAGACCCGTTGGTGTCGGGGGTGACCGATGGCGGTTAGGTGTAACTTGGTGCGATTATTGTGAGATCTGGAAATGTCACAGAACAAGTTTTGGTCTCCTTTGTGATTGCACAAAGGACTTTGGTGAGTCGGGGTGAAATATTGGGTTACTGGAGTAGGATTTTGTGAGGTTTTAATGGGTATATGGAGGTGAAAATGTGGAGAAGGTCAATAGGGGGCAAGATAAACAATGGATGATAAAATGATGATGAAATGAAATAAACCAAGGAAAGTATGATGTTATACTTACTTGGATTCCATTCTGAATGTCTGTGTGTGAGGATGGAGGTGTTGATGATGGGTTTGAAGGTTGTAAGTGATCACCAACTGAAGAAAATCTTCTGCATGGGCTGCATGTACACTCCTCTTTGCTTGGATAGATCAGATCATGGTTGGGATGGTTATGCAGGAGAAGATGCTCAATCTCCTTCCTTGGATGTGAGTTTTCACTGGAATTTGCTCTCTGAAGATGCGTTATCTCTCTGAGATGTGTTCTTGCTCATCAAATTTCTCCCAATGTTTTCCAACCTTGAGAATAAGGTAGTTTAGGGGTTAAAAGGGTAATGCAGCGGTGGTCGGCTTAACGGCGGTGATGGTTAGGGGTAGCTGGCGTCGGTCAAGGTGGGATTTCCTAGGTTTACTAAACTAGGGAGATCCTCTGATTTCCTTGGATCTTGTGTCATTATCCCCCCATGGATTAGATTGGGAGCTTCTTGTGAGCATGTGGGAATGTGGTTAGAGGGAATGTAGGCATTGATTTTTAGGGTTTGGGTAAGTCTTAGTTAGTTATGGCAACTTACTAAGAATAGGTCTTAGGTTGAGTTGGCTTGGTGAGGTGTCTAAGTGAACTATATGTGTGGATATTATTTAAATAAAATATTTAAATAATAAATATAGTGAGGATAATGCATTAATTAATTTAATTAATTAATTAAATTAATATTAGTGGGGTGAAGGGGGTCATGGCTAGGTAAATGTAATAAAGGGTGCTTATATGTGAGGAGGACAAAAGGGAGTGTGACCTAATTTTAGTGTCTACATTTTCCCCTTTTTGTTGCGTAGCTTGTATTGGTAAGTGATGCTAACAAAAATAAGATGTGGTTGCCCCATGTGTGGGTGAAGGTGATCCCCCTCAAACCAGGAACTGATGAGGCAAGTAGGCTGAAGTGGTGAGTGGTTTGATAAAAGGTAAATGTGAGGAAAAGGCAAGTGGGTAGGGAAAAGGGTGAAAGGTCTACTCGGGAAATCTAGGTAATGGGTCAGGGTCAAGGTAGCAACAATCAAATGCACACACATGTATAAACTACAGCATGCTACCGGGTTGAAGAGTAGGAAAACTCTACATCATCTAAGGTCGATAGGTTTATCAAACAAGGTTGAAGTGAATCCGGTATCCAAGGTATAGGATATGGTAGGAAACACAACGTAGGTTAGGTGCAGGAACGTTTAGGTATGTTCTGGTACACCAAAGGTAGGGTCAGGATAAATGGTCATGGAAATAGGCTAGGTAAGGTCATTAGGTCAATCAACACAAGTAATAGTGCCACAAGGTATAGTGAACACATGAGGTCAAAGGTCACTAGCGATGGTCCGTCAAATATCTAGGTCACGCATGGGTAAGGCCAAGGTAGGGGTAAAAGAATAAGAAGTCCCAAAGGAGGAAAATGGAGGTAGGAAGTGATGAGGTCAGGAAAGGTAAGGTAATGGGTTGGGTAAAGGTTGGATGGGGTAAAGGAGAAAGGTAAAGGGTGGGGTAAAATGGAAAAGTAAGGGCAATGTGTAGGTGAGGGTGACCGATGGTGGTCATGGATAACCGACGTCGGTATAGGAAAAAGCGATAGATGATGGGTAGGTAGGGCATGCGACCGATGATCGGTCAAGGATGCGATGTCGGTTAGGTCGGGTTTGTTATAAAAAAAAAAATCACATTTTATTATTCATTTGTTATTTGTGAAGTGAAGAAATGACAAAAAAAAGAGAAAAGAGAGAAAAGTGTCGGAAGAAATGGGACAATGAGTGAGTGTGATTTGATTTGATGAGGTTGGGTTGGTGAGTAGCGGGTCCACGGGATCAGGGTGAGAGAGTTGATTGGTTGGAGGTTGTGAGTAGATATTCGGTGATGGAAGAGAGGGAGAGGGATCGGGTGGACCACAGCAGCCATGCATAGTGGCCGAGATGTGCCAGAGAGATGGTGCAGTGTGATGAGGTAAGCACCTAACTCTACATTGTTGATTAAATAGATTAGAGGTTTTGGTATTTGTTATTTGTAGGGTTTTGTGGGTTTTTTGTTTTTGTGGGTGGGAAAAATAAAATGTGGGTATGGGGGGAATAATGGGAAAAAAAAAAGGGGGAGGGTAGTAAATTGTATAGGTGGGGTGGGTAGAGGTCTAAGGGGTAGTTTAGGTCATTGTAGGTGGGGTAAAAGGGGCAAGGGGAGGTTTTAAAAAGGGGGTTTGGGAAGTCATGAATTTTTCGACGATGTGGCGTGCGTAGTCAAGCTTATTTGGCATCGGTTAGGTAGAACAGGATCGGTCACCAAGCAGGTGGCCAATGATGTCGTAAGTAAAACCATGGTGGTAAAGATGAATGAATCGGTCACCAAATAGGTGACCGATGCCGGTTTAAGGTGACCAAAGTCGGTTAGGGAATAAACCGGCACCGGTCGGGATTTTAGGCACAAGGGTCCAAAAAGTGATGTAGGTTAGGTAGTTGAGATGGGTAGGGTAAAAATAGGGTGGAGGGTAATGATAATTGGTGAATATGGTCATGGTAAATAGTAGATTAATGTTGTGCTTGGATTGGATGTAGGGGAGATCACAGTTACACATGCGGGATAGGGTTCCACCTCTACTGGTGACATTGTGTGGCTTAGCGACCCCTTTGGAGCTGCAACACATGTGGAGGTAGTGGGCTTGAGTGGGATTCGATGCTACCGACATGTTGTTTGGAAGCCTAGACTTGATGGTCATGCTCATCGATAGATGGGACTCTGTGACAACACGTTCCACCTTCCGACGGGTGAGATGACTATCACCACCTAGAGAGGACGTGTTCAGATTTTGTGGTTACCCATATTGGGGGCCCAAAGGTTTACTCTATCTCCTCGAGGCCTCAGAGGAGCTGATCGGGATATTTTTGGTGAGGGGGTGGTGGAGCTGAGATTCCATAGTGCCAGTTTGAGCTATGGCGAGATGTACCTAGCCCATCGGATGAGACGAGGCTAGTGGTTTATTGATGGAGGTAGTGTGTTGCTATGCACTACCAGATGTAGAGGGTGGATGCTTTCCCCGATCACTGATGGGGGTGCTCCATGATATGATGGTGCATGAGACATGCTTTTTCCTAGGCACCAACATTCTTGGTGTAGCTATACTATACTGAGAGCTGTGGGCATATGGGTGGTTGCGCAGGTTTAGCTTGTGTTGTACATTTATACTACATTGTTGGGCCTATGAGCACATAGTCTGTGTTGACCTATAGGGATGCCCCGAGTAGATGCATTTCCCATGAGATGTGTGTGGGTGGGATACAAGAGATGGGTGCCGGTTGTAGGAGAGTGGAGATCGGATAGGCCGACATATGATGTGGCCCATTTTTGGTAGTTGTTGGAGGGGTTGTCTAGAGTGGACATTATCTGGAGGCCATATGTGGGATTCCCCTCATATAGGCACATGCATGAGGAGCTAGCTAGCTGAGCTCCAGCTAGAGAGGTGGATATAGGGTCACCGTGCTGGGGAGGATGAGATGATCCCGGTAGATAGGGTCGAGAGTAGTTTGGGCTTGTATCAGGATATTCCTCCGTCCTTCCCATAGTATCGAGAGAGATGACGTGGAGAGGCCTCTACCTCTACCACAACCTACAGTGCCTATAGGGGAGGAGGAGAGCCAGTGGATCGGTGGATAGATGATGATGCCGGATGATGTAGATAGTATAGTAGTGGTGGGTGGCTCAATTATGAGCCATACCACCTAGAGGCGGGGCAGCGACTTTAGACTTAGCTACCATTAGTGTGCGAGAGAGATGCCCTACAGGGGTAGGTAGTGACGCATTGATCACACCAGATAGGTATACTATAAACACAGCTGGAGGGGTCAGAGGTAGAGGTAGTAGAGCTATGAGTATAGGTGGCGATCTGCAGAGCCCGAGATGGCGAGAGGAGGGAGAGGATGGAGGAGATGGAGGAGATGGAGATAGAGATGGTCAGGTGGTAGCCTTACTAGCTCAGGTGGCAAGTTTACAGGGCCAGTTGGCCTTAGCACAGCCTAGGCATAGATTGGGGCCTTACGAGCCCAAATATAGAGCAGGGCATAGAGGCACCCACCAAGGCAGAGATAGGGGGCACCAGTTAGCCCACACGAGGGTAGAGTCATGGTCCGGTAGGCATAGAGTGGCAGGTTCAGGTAGCAGGGAGGGTAGGTACAGGGGCCGAGACCTATGGGACCACCATAGACCATGCTATATCTAGGTTATGGGATGCCCTAGGTGAGGTGAGATATTATCAAGATCAGCTCATGGTGGTGGGATAGACTTCCTATCCTACGGAGAGTACAGAGCACAGTAGGCATCCAGTGAGAGGATGAGATCCCACACACATAGTGTGGAGAGCACAGGAGGTCGATGAGCTCGAGGCCCGATCGAGGAGGAGAGGCCACCGGTGCACATGTGACTAGAGCTAGTGTGTGTGCAGCAGGGACACAGGAGGCGAGGGGGTGTAGGTGACACAGAGATGGAGGACATCGGTGAGATGCCTGAGATGCGGTCACCTGATTTTTGATGTATACTAGTGATTTTTTTTTATATATATGTTGGCTGTGTGAAAGATAGTTGTATTTTTATCACATACCGGCTTGCATGTGCAAAGAAGTGAGGATGTATGAGTGATTTTTGTATATTTTGAGCATATACCGGCCTGCGTGCCAAAGATATTTTGTATTGATTCATTCATTCTTTTTTTATATATATATGAGACCGGCCTTGTGTGCGATGACATTTTGTATATATATATCGGCCTGCGTGCTGACATTTTGAGATGATGGTCATGATGAGATAGGCATGTATATTGAGATACACATTTATTGATTTATATGATGAGATTCATGGTATTTTGTGATGTGTTAATGTGTTTATGAGATATTGGTTTATGGCTTGTGTTAGATGAGATATGGATTTGTTACTTTAATGTGGTTTGAAATTAGGTGAGTTAGGCATGATGGAGTTAGGTTGGTTTAGGCATGGATGGTAGGCAGAGTTGGAGTTGGTTTAGGCATGGATGAGTCAAGTTGGTTAGGCATGGATGAGGTTTAGGCATGGATTGAGTTAGGTTATAGGCATGGTTGAGTCAAGGTTATAGGCATGGATGAGTTATAGGCATGGATGGAGTTAGTTATAGGCATGGTTGAGAGGTAGGTTATAGGCATGGTTGAGTTAGGTTATAGTTGAGTTAGGTTAGGCATGGTTGAGTTGAAAGTAGGTTTAGTTATGATTCATTATTTTGGCAATGAATGATACTATGGGTCATATGTGAAATGTTGTATAATCTATGCATAGTGATGATAGAGAGATGGTAGGTGTAATAAATGTATGTTGTGGTAAGCAACTTGTTATGTATGTGGCTTAATTTCCAATTTTTTTATAAAAAGGGAACTAAGTGAAATGTGATGTAAATGGTGAGTTAGGCATGGTTGATGAATTGTTTTAGGGTAGAGAATGGCTGAGCTAACCTCAAGGGCCCCATGCCCTCAGAGTGCTGCCTACATAGTCCGGTGAAAAGGGACCTCAGGCCGATGTAGTTCTCCCATGAGCTAGGGAAGAATATGAAAATGAGTTGGTAGGTTTTGGGCATGTTGTGGGTTTAGGTTTAATAGGTGTGGGTATATTATAGGTAAAATGACAAGTGAAGGTGATTATGGTGAAAGGGAGGATTACCTCAAAGGTAAGCGTCGAGGACCAAGTCTGTATAAGGTAATCAAAATGTAAACAAAGATGGTTAAAAGATAAGAGGGGGCAATAAAGCCACTGATTGGGTAGGATCATCTTGAGTAGATCATACCTTGGAGGGTGATGAACATAAGACCCGAAAGGCATTACATGATTAATTGTTCTATGATGAAAGTAGTCAGGATCACCAAATGTCTAAATTCCAAGATGTCCCTTGAGGCAATTGAGGAAATGAGAGTGGAAATGGTAAGGTGGGTGAAAGGTAGCTAATTTTATATGTTTTGAGTGATAGGGCTTTTGGGAAAGAGGTCCTAGGTCACAATGGGCAAGTCCATGACTAAAATTTTTTTGTTTTGATAGACTGATCGATGCGGGAAGTCTATATGGGATAAATAATATGGTACTCCTTGAGGTCTTCGTGAAGCTGATCGATGTGGGAAGCTTTGGTTTCTCTCTTTTTTTTTTGAAAGCTTCACATAGTTTGTCCTTGAGGGAGCAGTCTATTTATAGTAGCAATTTTGTCGAGAGGAAGATGTCCTTTTGAGGGAGTCATCTTTTATTAGAAGTTTGACTCAAGGAGTTTGGTCCCATGTGAGGTCTTTGAAATCATGGACAAGACCAAGGTGGAGGATAGGACTCTTGTTCAAAAGGCAAGGTGGAATGACCATGGGATCTCATCTAAAGGTAGATGAAAAGTATCCATGAGAATCATGCTATGTGCAGTGTCGTGGTACACATATTCAAGAGAAGATAACAAGTGATGGGTACTCACATGATTCTTGTTTAATCATTAGGGAGGTGTATGGAGTGGATAGTGCTCAAGGGATGAGCTTGTAAAGAGACAAAGGGTGAGGTAGGACAATGAGTCAACAATAGAATGGTGAAGATGTAATGCGTTAAGGGGCTCTAGGTTTGGGTTTACCATCAAGTGAGGATAAACGATAGGCACCTGATCCATAGGTATGAGTTACGATGTATGGTCCAAGCCAATTAGGAGAAAATTTTCCCCATTTACTTTTTTCTGCTTTGGTTACGTGTTGATTTTCTTTCAAGACAAGGTCACCGACTTGGAAGGTTCATTCATGAACATGTTTTCATAAGCACGTTTGATACGTTGTTGGTAAACTTGAAGGTGATCAGAGTGTTAAGATGACATTCATCTAATAACTCTAGTTGTGCTAAGTGGTCCTGATGAAAGTCATCATCAGTAAGCATGTCATGGAGAGAAATGTGGAGTGAGGGGATCTGGACTTTGAGAGGTAGAAAAACAACCTCTATACCGTAGACCAAGAAAAGGGTGTGGCCATAGTGGAAGTGTGAATACTAGTGCGGTATGCCCATAGGGAAAAAGGAATGTGCGTATGCCAATCCTTCCCAGTATCGTCAACCACTTTCATGAGAATTTTTTTGAGGTTTTGTTAGTGGATTGGCTTGGCCATTGGTTTGTGGGTAATAAGGTGATGAGAAACTAAGTTGAATGTCGAAGGCGTCACAAATTTTTTGCAATGTTTTGTTTTTGAATTGTTTTCCATTATCAGTGATGAGGTGATGAGGAACACCAAAGTGAAAAATGATGTGATGGTTAATGAACTCACATATCTTCTCGGCTTTCGTGGAGATGAGTGGTATGGCTTCCACCCATTTTGTGTAGTATTGGTAGTAGTTATGATCCATTGATGGCATTGGGAAGAATGAGGATTGATTTCTCTGACAAGATCCAAACCCCATTGAGAGAAGGGCCAAAGGTCACGAGTGACTGTAAGGCATGATTGGGTGTATGATGAAGGTTGGAATGTTGTTGACATTTCACACAATGTTTGACATAGTCACAACAATCATGGTTAAGGGTCGGCCAGTAATAGCCTAGGTGAAGAATACGCTTAGCAACAGCAAGGCCACTAAAGTGACCTCCACATATGCCATCATGAACCTCCTTAATGGTATAAGGAATTTTAGAACTTGTGAGGCATCGTAAGAGAATACCATCAAAGCCATGCTTATAGAGGAGTCCCCCAGAATGATGAAATGAGAGACCTTTTTAAGGAAGGTGCGTTGTCCATTACAGGTGAGATCAGGAGGTAAGATGGAGAGAGAAAGGTAGTCGGAGTATTGTTTATACCAAAGGTCACTCGGGTCAGGGGTGTCGGTTTCGATTGAGTAAACATCGTGAGGTAAATAAGAAGGTGAATGGAGGCATTGTATGGTGACAATATTTTGGAATCGGTAGGGGAAGCGGGTATTTGGGAAGCTAAGCTAGGCCATGGTATCGGCAAATTTGTTGGTTGAACGTGGGATGGTTTGAAGGGTGTAATGATCAAAGGTGGTCAAAAGTATGTCTACATGATGTTTATACTTTTGAAGTATCTCGTTATGACATTGGTACATACCATTGACTTGGTTATGACCAATTGTGAATCACCAAAGATGTGGATTGATTTGACATCTAGGGCATATGTGGCTTGGAGACCTAGTATGAGTGCTTCGTACTCGGCAATATTGTTGGTGCATTCAAAGTCTAGTTTGAAAGACAAAGGCATGGGTTCTCCATCTAGAGGAATGAGGATAATACCAGCCCCACCCCCATCGTTGACACTTGGAACCATCGAAGAACAGTGTCATTTGGTAAGGGGTTGTCAGGGAAAGAGTAGTAATTGACTCATCGGGAAAGTCAAAATTAGAGGGTTGATCCCGGAAATAGGTGCATCGGCCAGTTGGTCGGTGATAGCTTGGCCCTTGATGGACTTTTGATGAATGAATTTGAGGTCAAGATCAGCTAAAAGCATAAGCCATCGTGTGGCATGCTGATTTTGATAAGGTTTGGCATACATGAAGTGTAAGGGATCGGTGTTGGTCATGACATAGGTTTTGTGGTTGAGTAGGTAATGGCGGAGTTTGGTGGCAACAAAAACTAAGGCTAAGAAAAAAAGTTTTTTCTGGATGGTTGTATCGGGTTTCATAGTCAAAAGAGTATGGCTTATGTAATAAACCACCTGCTCCCTATGTTGTTCATCGATGATGAGTGAGCATGGCTCCCAAGGAATGATCGGTAGCTGATATGTATAGGTAAAAAGGTTGATCGTCTTTAGGTGGAATGAGTACGGGTGGTTGGAGAAGGTATTGTTTTAGGGCCTCAAAATCTTTGTGACAGTCATCATCCCATTTAAAGGAGACATCCTTCCTAAGCAGATGATGAAATGGTTGACACCGATCAGATAATTGTGAAATGAAATGGTGAATGGACTACAATTTACCTTGTAGGCTATGGAGTTGTTTAAGGTTAGTAGGTGGAGGCATTTGAGAATGGCCTTGACTTTAGTAGGGTCAACTTCTATACCATGGAGGGAAACAATAAATCCCAGGAGCTTTCCTGAGAGAACCATGAAGACGCACTTTTTAGGCTGAAGGTGGATGTAATATTTAATGAGGTGGTCAAATGATGGTTTGAGGATGGTGAGGTGCTCGGAGTGACATTTAGATTTGGCCAAGAGATCATCCACGTAATCTTCAATATGTGATGCATGATATCATGGAAGATGTAAGTCATAGCACTGCTGATATGTAGCACCAGCATTTTTAAGGCCAAAAGGCATGACTCGATAGCAAAAGGTTCCCCAAGGGGTGATGAATGCGGTCTTGTGTTGATCTTGGGGCAAGAAAAATTTGGTTATAACCGAGAAGCCATCCATGAGTGAGAGCATCTCATGACTTAGTGGTGAGTCAACTTGAGTTGATCAATCGGGCAAGGAAAGTCATCTTTCGGGTAGGCTAGGTTGAGGTCATGGAAGTCCATGCAAATGTGGAGTCCCCTATTGCTTTAGTAATAGGGACAATGTTAGAAATCCAATGAGGATAATCAATGGGTAAGATGAAGGAAATGGAAAGAAGGTGTTGAAGTTCTTCTTTGATGAGAAGAGCAATGCGAGGGTGCATTTTCCTCAGCTTTTGTTTGATAGGTTTGGCATCGGGAATGGTTACGATATTGTGGACCACTATGGTGGGGTCAATACTGGGCATGTCTGTGTAAGACCAAGTGAAAGCGTGGTTATGATCTCGAGAGAAAAGAAGTGATGGCTTCTGTTCAAGCAACATCTAAAGATTGTCTGATCTTTAGGATGTGTGGGTCATCTGAGTATGAATGTTGATCTCGATAGTCGATTCATTCAACATGGTTTGTGTCTCAGAGGGTAACGACCGATGAATATATGAGTCTTCTACACCAAGGTAGGTGAGTATGGATTCATCATCCTGACATTGAATGATGTTAATTGTAGGTGTGTCATCATCGATCATTCAGGATATAGGAATGGAAGAGTGGAAGGGGCCTCGCCTTGCGTTGATAAGTCAAAGGCCCCAAGGAAATGGTGTTTATGAAAAAAAAGTTAGGGGGATAGATTCAGGATCCATCGACTGTCGGTGAGGGTGGTGATGAAGGTGGAGTGGGTGAAGGTGGTGATGAAGATGAAGGTGGAGAAGGGCTAGGGTCCTCAATGAGTTCAATGTGGGCCTGTTTGGTAGGAGGTTTGGGAAGCCGATACCACTATGGTCATTATGTTTGTGGGTGGTACATGGAATAATAGTATGGTGGCCTTGCTCGTAAAATCCAAAACCAAAACCCTTCCACGCATATGATGGTGTAGGAAGGTGTGGGTGAAATGGTGATTGGTAAGTGATTGGAAGTCAGTGGAAAATGGGTGGGTTGTGATGGTGGTTAGGTGTGTAAGTGGTAGTATCAAGTCCCCCATAGGTGAGACTAGTATGAAGATGAGGAGGACCATAAAGGAGGCATTCTCCTATACGGTGATCATAGCGAGGGTGTTGGTGAAGGCTTCCATACTCATGTGGAGTAAGGAATGTGTTGACACTATATAGGTGGTACTCCCCAGAGTGAGGCATTGAAAAACACCTTCCAAGGGATCAGTGGTTGGTATGTAGGTAGCTGGAATGGATGATGTGTCGGAGGTCGATGCGGAGGTGGAGTTAATGGATTGGGAAGCTAATGGGTCAGCCATGGAGGTTATAGTAGTGGTAGGAATGGAGGAGGTATGTGCGGTGAAAGTAGTGGTTGTACTGGTAGGTGGAGGTGTAGGTGAAGTGGTATTGGTTGTGGAGGTAGATGGCTTGATAGGTATGAGCACATCATTGGGTCGGTAAAGCATGTTGCATGTTTTGAAAGGTGATGGGTCAGTTGGAATGGTATAAGTGTGTCCTTCGTGTTCAAACTTTACACAATGATGCAAAGTGGAAGGAACAACCCATGACATGGATCCAGGGTCTACCAAGCAACAAGTTATATTGGAATTCCCCCTCAAAACATAAAACAATTCTGGAATAGTGTGGGGGCCCACACGAATGTGAAGGATGATAGTGCCTAGTGTGGAGGTGATAGCGTCGTTGAATGAATGCAACATGACCAGATGTTTATGCATGTAATTTTAGGTATGCACATTTGAGAAAATGCATGGGATGAAATGATGTTAATGCTTAGCACCTCCATCAATCATCACACGGCGTACCCATATGTCATCAATGTGGATGGAGATGAAGAGGGTTGGGTCAGGTCATCATTTTGGTGTGGCGTGATCTCCTCCTCTGAGAAGCTAAGGGAGGCCACTTGGTGAACAAGGTGGGTGAAGATGAAGGTGGTAATTTGGTGAGAGAGGCTACATGATGGGGTGTGATAATGGAGGCTACGGGTGTAGGGTCATTGGGTAAAACCTCAATAGATTGAAGAACCTCCATGAGAGCTTGATGATGGGATTTACGAGGTTTGGATGAGGTCATATAAGGACATTTTGAGGGGAGATTGGTGTAATTGTTTGAGCATGGTGTGATGTGTGATGCCATTAGAATGGGGTACGTGGGGCCATGGATAGTTATTTTAGGTATGGGTGCAGATGGTATGTTGGGTATAGGATTGGTTGGTGGGTAGTTGCCTTTTCTTTTCCCTTCTGTGCACATGTGTAGTGACGTGTATCATGTTGATTTGAGGAGTTGGAAAATGGAGAAGGTGTAGGGTGAGTGGTATAATGACATGAAGGGAAAAAACCTACTGGAGGAGAAAAATCCTTGTGAGGTGAGTTGGGCGCAATGACATTGGGGTGGTGGCGTGGCAAGTTCTCTGATGTGAACCATGTTAATTTCAAATCTTGAGGGTGGCTCTAGGAGTGGTGAGGGTGGAGGTTGTGGTTGTTGAGTGGGTAGTGTGGGAATGGGTGTTGGTGAAGAAGGATCCTCATCGAGAAGGTCATCATCATCAAAGTTGGTTTAGTGGACATAATTGGATAAGGATGGTTTTCAAGGCCTTGTAGTTCTCCACATCATGCCCTGGCACATGATGGTATGCAAAATTTTAGTATCATCAAACCCTTTTGGCTTGGGTTTGAGGGGTCGTAAGGTCGGAGTGGCGGTAATGTGATAACAGAAGTCTCGAGGAGGTTGGTTAAAATTTTGGCATAGGACCCTACTAGTGGATCACAATGGGAAGTGAATGTGGGTTTGGGTGTAGGTGTGGTTGATTGTCGAGGAACTATTTTTGGAAGAGAGTAGGAATGGGTGAGTTATGGTTTAGGTGCCGGTGTGGTTTTAGGTATCGGTCGTGTTTGTTTGGGTAGGGGTATAATAGATGGATGGGTAGGAGGGTGTGTGGTTGTTTTGACTACCTTATTGTGGGGTAGTGGGGTTTTGTTTTTGGGTTGCACCTTCTTGGGTAAAGGTGATGTGGGTGTATGAGGTCTAGAAGGAAAAGTAGATGGAGGAAGAGGGTGAGTTACCCATGGGGATAATGGGGGTGTTGTGAAGGTAGATGATGCATGGGTCATACTTGGGGTGTGAGGGACAATGACTGAAGTGTAGTGGGTAGTGAAGCAATAGTTGAGGGTATTGGAGGTATTGGTGGTAAAAAGACTGTAGGTGTGGGTGTAAGTCATGTTGTGTGCCTAGGTAGGTTAGAGGTTTGTGAGGAAGGAATGGGTTGTTGTGTTATTGGTTTATGGATGGGTGAAGGTTGCTTGACCATGTTGGGAAGTTGAGGTCTTAAGGCAGATGGGACAAGTGCGGGTGTGATTGGTGTGGTGGGTATGAGGTCGATGAGTTTGTTTCTTTGGTTTGGGTGTCGGAGTAGGTGTGGTATTGACGTTGGAGGATGTAGCTAAATCTAGTTTAATAGGTGGATGAGTAAGGCTGGTGGTCGGGGTGACCCCTAAAGTGGTAATAGGTTTAGTTGAGGCAAATGTTGTAGGTGTGGGTTTGGGTTTAGATGTAGGTTGGGTTATGGGTAAGGGTGTGGTTTGAGTGCTAATAGGTATCATGGAAGGGGTTGTGACAGAGGTGGTTGTATTTGGTTTGATTGGTGAAATGTGTTTGGGTAGATAGTGGAGGTATCAGTGAGGGATCTCTGCATCTGTGTTGAGATGGGGAGTAAGAGGTGCCCCCATAGTAAAGCCCTATCCACATAATCTAAGTGATCGGCCAAATGTGAGAATGGCATGACATCTGTGGGTGGAGTTGGTGAGGACCTAATGGGAATTCCCATAAAATGTGTCTTAGAGATGAGGAATTGGCTAGCTTCAGCCACTTAGTGGGTAAGAGAGCGAAAGTAGGTCTGTTGGATTTTGGGTAGCTGATGGAGAATGCTCACGAGAGAGGAAAAGTATCTCAAGCTGGGTCTATGATAGGTGGAGGAGATGATGGGAGCTCCTCTATAAGTGGAGGAATGGATAGGTGCTCCTGTGGGTGGAGGAGGTAATGGGTGCTCCTCTGTGGGTGGAGGAGATAATGGGAGCTCCTCTATGGGTGGAGGAGGTATTGTAGGTAAAGGTTCTCTAAGTGGTGAAGCTAGGGGTGAGATGGTCTCGATGTTAGTGGAAGACCCCTCCGTTGGTGATGAAGGAGATGAAAGGTGTTCCTCTATTGGTGAAGGAACATAGGGAGGTTGGTTCCAATGCGGAAGGAGGATTTTGGGCTAGGATTCTCCTCTATGGAAGGGATGTGAGGTAATTGGGAGGTGACATAGTACCTCATTAAAGATAGCGTGAACCTCACGGTATGGGTATCATGAGTTGATGTCTCACGGTTTGATTGGATGAAGGGCATGGTTGGGAAATGATTTTTGAAGATTTGTAGATTTTGGTTGGGGGTGGCGTTGGGATTATCCACAGTTAACTCACCTTTTCTCGAGCATTTCTTGGACAATATTTTGAAAGTGATGCGAGTTTGCCATCACTATGACCCTTTACTCGATGATAGTTATAGAAATCATGTTCTTTATACCATGCGGGCATGGGGTGAGCAGGTCAAAACTAGTGTGTGGTTTTATAGGTGGAAGGGTGATGGCTCTGGCTTTGATAAGATTTTCTAAGATAGAAGAGTAAGGTTCCCAATTGGGGTATATTTTTTTTTGCTCTCATCTGAATTGAAAAGTCTACGGACAGGTGAGATTAGATGATGGGTGTAGCTTTGATTTGATGGATGAGTAGGCGGCCTTGAGTACCACTGCGTTAGCGGTGCCCTTAGCTTTTGAATAATTGGTTTGTGGTTTGGAAGAAGAAGAGGTATCATTTGACTTGAATGCTGAATTCTTATTGCGTAATTGGATTTTCTTCTCTTCGATGGCCCGAATCTCTAACTTTCGTGCCATAGTGAATGCCTCATCGAATGTTTGGAAGGTTTGGACCTGCAAGGTCGGGGAGATATGTCTAGTGCAAGCCCATGTGAAGAGCTCGATGAGTTAGTTTGTGGTAGTTGGAAGGTAAGTTGATTGATCAAGAGTTGCGCTGCTAACTTGATGGTGACAAAATCTGTGATAGATTCATCCTCATATTGCGTGTGGAATATAGATCGAGTCATGGTAACCTTCTTGATGATATTGATAGAGAAATGATCAAGAAGGCTTAGGCTACCTGATTGAATGAGAATATAGAGTGTTTAGGTAACCCACTATACCAATCTAATGTAGAGTCAGTGAGGGACATGGGAAAGGTTCTCAAAAGCAAAGGCATCATCATGAGTGATCGAGATAACACCCATGTTTGAATGACACAAATGTTGTTGTGGGTCTTCTTTTGCTATTGAAATGATTGAATTTAGGCATTTCCCAATGCATAGGGTATGAACGGATAGGAATGGATGGGTGAATAGGCTCATTGCAAATCTCATCATAGTAGGTGAGAGTGTTGCGGGAGAGAAACCGATGCCTCCTGATATGCATCTTGTCCAACATCAATTTAATTAGGTCATTGGTGGGTTGTGATGATTGGATGCCTCTGTAGCATGAGGAGGTTGGTTTTGGGCATATAATGGGGTGGCACTCCAGTGTATGGGGCTGCCATGTAGGGTGGTGGAGAAGAAGGTAGTGAAATAGGGGGTACGTACCCGGAATGAATAATGGATGAAACAGGAGGTTGTTGGTAGTATGTATATGGGGGTGGAAGGGTCGTGGTAACCCTAGTGGTAATAGGGCTAATGATTGTGGAATGGAAAGAACCACATTCTGAAATGGGGTAGGGGTCACTGACACTGGAGGTGGTAATGTAGCTATAGGTATGTGTGAGACATTAGGGGTAGATGAGGTTGTGTTTGGGGTAGTCGTCGAGGGTACGGTGGATGTAATGAGGTGCCAGAGGTAGCAGTAGCATGATCATGAGTCATAGTGGTATAGGACCTAAGCTGAAATGCTATGGGGGTAAGGTGGATGTGGGAAGCATGAGAGCTAGATGGGGCTGATGCGGGAGTGGGTGTGAGAGTCAGGGGGATAGATACGGGCATGTCGTATATCAACTGACAAGGCATCTCGAGTGGATGAGTGGGAAAGGTAAAACTGCAAGGTGTAGGGTTCTAGTCAAGGAGTCGTGTGAACTCCTCATCTCTGGTAGTGATAGTAGTAGGCTGGATGGGATCCATGGCTGGTGATAAAATAGAAGGTGGTGAAGGACTAGGTGGGAGTGGTTGACACTGGCGTGAAATACGAGTGTGCTTGCTTGTCTTGGTTAGCACCATGTGAACCAGTATTGATCAGGTAGGGCTGCTTCTCTGTAAATGACATGAGAACAATAGGAACAGGTGAATCTGGTGACAAAAAGTGGATTAAGTGACAAATGGTGGCTGGAATGTGAAATAGGCTAACCGATGCCGGTTAGGGAAAAGCGATGTTAGTCGGGGGTAACTCTGCGATGCCACTTATAGAAAATGGACAAAGTGAGTAAACAACAAGGTAGAAGGTAAAATCTGATAGGTATGCCAAATATGAAGATGTTTAAAATGTCAATGGGAATAATGATATAGTGGAGAGGCTATGAAAAGTGGAAGAAAAGTGAATAAAAATGTCCTTTTGAGTAGGTTAGAAAAAGGACCTAGAACCGATGTCGGTTAGGTATAAGCGATGGCGATCGAGAGGTAGCGATGACGATTCTTGTGAAATTGAAAAAGTGATGAAAGAAAGTGGTTGTGAATTAAAATGATGTAGAATCAGAGAGACCCGAAATTCTAGAGAATGATGATGATATGGCCCGGCACACTCAGGTGAAGCAGGAATACACCATTTATGATGAGGAGTGTAAGAGATGAACAAAAAAGTGATGAACGTGATCTCTCACCTCAAAATGCAAGCCAAGCAAAAACACTAAGAAAATGTGATCCTAGGAGTGCCCTTTCTATTATGTTTGTTTAGCTTATGCTATTTAGGGGTGACACATGAATTGTGAAATAGATTTTTGGTGAGGATGGCTTCCTCTAAAGAAGGAGATCTAAAAGGTGAGGTTTTAGGTATGTTATGGTGGGCGGGACTTGCTCTGAAGTATGACTTGACAGAGCAGTGAGTGGGTGCCCACTATGTCATGATCGTGTGATCACCTACAACTTCTTCCAGGTAGGATGTTGTTTAAGAATGTATGTATTTTGAATTTTTGTGTGGTTTGGTAAGACTCGGAGAGAAATAGAAAAGGATAGAAGTGCTTTTCTATGATTTTTGTCAACCATCAACTGGTCATGACTTCAGCATATAGGTTGCCCTCGATTAATGTGAGCTAATGCAATAAATTAGAATGGAATGCACTTATTTTAAGCCCAAAATCGAAAATGTGAAATTGGATGACACAATAAGATGAAGAGGAAGAGGATGCTCTTTCACTATAATGTAGAAAACATGAAGAAATGGTTCTTTTTAATTACACCAAAAGAAGGTTTCCTTTAGTACCATGAAAGAAGATTAGTGTGTATGCTTTTCGAAGGGAAAAAAACACACAATTTTTTCCTAGGAATGAATGAAATGCAAAGAACCCGGATGGGTCCCACTTAGTCGTGCAAAAATGTTTCACACGATTCTTAGATTGTTTCTTTG